>OX421975.1:47704602-48904602 GCA_949128135.1 Parasteatoda lunata
TATATATATATATATATATATATATATATATATATATATATATATATATATATTATATATATATATATATATATATATATATATATATATTATATATATATATATATTATATATATAAATATATATATATATATATATATATATATATATATATATATATATATATATATATATTATATATATATATATTATATATATATATATATATATATATATATATATATATATATATATATATATATATATATATATATATATATATATATATATATATATATATATATATATATATATATATATATATATATATAAACAAATACATAATTTTATAATCGTCTTTATTTCACCAAAACGATCATTTTGCTGACGACACTAATATTTCGATGACAAGATCAATTTCTTTCTTATTTTCTGCCAAAATTATTACGTTTTTTTAAAGAATGCCTTTTTGAGAAACTTTTTTTAATTTTTTTAATATATTTAATATGTAATATTTTGTTATTATAAATCATAATACTCATAAATATGCTCATAAGAATCATAATATGCTGTTAAACAAGCTGAAGCTAATTGCCGAGACCAGCGTAGGCAATTATTAGTATGATCTCTGTATTAGCACTGCGTAAAATGAAGTACAAGCCAACTTTAATTTTTGACATAAAAAATATTTTTTGCGAAACTAATTCAAAAGCGTTTCTATAGTTTTGTGTGCTCGTTTCAGTTTTTGATAATTATGAGTTATTATTCCATATATTATTTTTTTTTAAAATCCTTGCACGCTTTTAGGAAGAAAATGTGAGCGTTTCAATATTTTTAAAAAATTAAATTGAAAATAAATGTCTGATGTTTTAGGGATATGCGTTTTTACAGCACTGTATACAATCCCGTTGCGACATATAATTATTTAGATGTTATTTATTAGCTCATTTTTTTTTTACGTTACCCATTTAAAATTCGCAATTACAACCATATTTGCTTTTTCTTTTTTATACATCTCACACCTTACTAGATGACTGAAAAATATAACATATTTTATTTTTAATTTTTAATTTTTTTAAATTTTTATTTTTTTTTAATTTTCAATAATGAAAATGTCTTATCTAAAATTGCTTTGTCTCATTTAGATTATATTTCTGAAAATTGTCACTGAAGTGAGTCTTTTAGTCAAATGCATCAACCATGATGGTTTTTATTTTATATTTATAATAAAATTGTTTTGTGTATCATGTGTAGTTTTTTGATAAGTTCTTGTTATTTTATGTAATTTATTGATCATCATTGTTTTATCAATAAATTACATGTAAGACGTGTAGCATAGTGCAGCGGTTTGCTATCAATTTTTGGCTGTCGTATCCTAAATGATCGAACTTCTTTTGGTGGAACCCCGAGAATTAATGAATAAACTTCATTAGCAATTGTGAACATTGACGGAAGACTATTAATGAAACTATTAATTGAAATTATTTAGAGAATGAGTAAAGAATGACATTTTTTTATCAAATATTTTTTTTCAAAATTAGTCTTTAAATTGGATTTTGTAACAGGTAGTTGAATTTTCAAAAAATAAATTAATAATAATAATGAATAAATGATGAGAATGGTTATCAGAGAAGCGCACTTCTTCATTGTTGAATTCGGTTATTTTTATTCGATGCGAAATGCTACTAAAATTTTTCATAATTGCATACATCCTTTTTATAATTCCTTCAAATTATAGCTGTTAAAAAAACATTGTTTTAAGATTTCTTTCCTCACAAGCATTTCAATTTAATTCCATAAATATAACGAGAATATATTAAACAACAAACCGATTATTAATTGAATCGACTATAAATCTAATGACAGGTTTCAAACATTTTAATTGGTGAAAGAATTCCCCAAATCTCGGAACCCCTGTGACCCTTCAACTGAACCCTAGGTATCCGCGGAACACCATTTGGGAGTCGTTGACATAGTTGTTTGGAGGAGGGGCCCCAAGGAGGCGAACTCCGTCCCGAGTATCCAAAGAATGGCTAAAACTTAAAATCTTTTAACTTTACTTTATTTTGTATTTAAATTTTTTAATAAATTAATTTTTGATTCTAGTAAAGCGTTTAATTATGATAATATGATATCGTTTCGTTCTTTATTTTGATTTGAAATCCCACGATAATATGTGGGGTAGATTTTTATAAACATGTATGGTTCCGTCTGTTATTTTGTTTTTAACTCCTTCTAAAATATTTGTTGTAGATTTTTAAAAAAACATGCATCGTTTCGTCTTTTATTTTGTTTTTAATGCTTCGAAAATATGTGTCGTAGATTTTTAAGAACATGTATCGTTCCTTCCTTTATTTTGTTTTTAACTCCTTCGAAAATATGTGGTGTAGATTTTTATAAACATGTAACGTTCCTTTCTTTATTTTGCTTTTAAATCTCTCGAAAAGTTTGTTGATATATATTTATTGGCGGATAGTATATTTATTTGTAGGGTAACACGATGAGATAATGTTTTAAAAAAGAATTAAAAAAAAAAAAAAAAAAAACGTGATAGAAATTTCGATCAAAACAGAAAGATTAAAAAAAAATTAATTACACTTAGTTTAATACCAGAGTTAATCATAATCATTAAAGCACTTCTGTCTTCACCCCATAAATCGGAAAGTAAAAACAAAAGGTATTAGTTTCACCAGTAAGTCCTATAATATTTTAAATACATTGTCTGTCTCATCTCTCAAATCGCTCACTTTTATGTTCCATCCATAACCGGTTTACAAAAGAGAAGAGGGAAAAAAGCGTCTGATTATAAAAAAAATAAATAATCGTCTCTGGTGTGAAGCATGCGCAATAAGTATTTTAGTCATCGTTTTTGATAAAACTTATCCAATTAGAATGTTACATGCTTGTGGTGTTCTCTTATTTAGCTTATTCTTATGTAAATTTTATATTTTAATAATATGGAATTTTGTTTCGCATCAAGGAATCGCCATTTATAATTTATTTAATAATTACGATTACGTAATACCGTGTTCCTCGACGAAATACGAACTAAAACTGAAAGCGTCAAGTTCTAGGAGAAAGTGAAAGTTATTTTCGTCTCCTCACGTTAGATGGAGCTTGTTAGTTACGAGTGGGAGAACATTAGATTGTTTTCAAATGAAGGCGTGAATTGTAAATGAAGTCATGCGTTTGTGTTTTGAAAGTGTTTATGAGTAAAATGAAATATTCGGTTGAATATGTGTTTTATTTTAAAGAAATTTGAAGGATACGATTTTTAAAATCCCCTAACAAGATGCTGCGTTTATTATGAATTGGATCATCGCCAATTTGACTTAACTCAGTAAAAGGATGGATCATTGTGTATCATTTATGCGTGATGAATTCTAGATTTATGCTTGCACTTATTGTGTTATGTGTTGAGTATAATGTCTTCTGAATTAGTGGGAAGAATAAAAGCTTACTTGTGCCTTCGAAGGAAAGATTTCTTCTGAATTTCTTTGTCGCAAAAAGATATTGAGTTTCGATAACTAGTTGTCTATATTTTATTTGAAAATAAAGCAGTGCAGATTAAGATTTTGGAAAGGATAATCCACACATCTATGGGATTATTTAGAGTGACATTAGTTCAGCTCTAAGGTTCGAAATCGTTCAATTTGAAATATGCAAACCTTTTATTGATCGAATTGTAAAATATAGTATGGATTTATGCATACAGTTATTGTGTTTCTATAATGTGTTATTTCACCGAAACAATCAGGTCTTTTGAATGAATGTAAAAGATAAATGTTCTGTGCCACATAAGGAAAGATTTCTTCTAAATTTCTTCATCACAAAAATATTGTAAATTCCGAATAGAATCTTAACGAGCTGTCTACAATATTTTGCACAACAAAACAACGATGTCTATTGATTTATGAACAAAAATGATAAATAAATTAAGCCTTAATTCAGTTGAAATTATTTAGTGTGCCATTAGTTCAATTCTATGATCAGAAGTTATACGATTTGAAACATGTATCAACATGCTTTTGAATCAACATTAACAGTGTGGTGGATATTTATTTTATAATTATGCCCTATTAATAATTAAAACTATTGACTTCTAAACTTTTTTCTTGAAGAAATCACGAACTGCCTTATGACTCATTTGACTATGTGTTTCTCAAGATGTGATAGTGTAATTGTTGAATCCATGATTTATATTATATTTTTCGCTTGAGCCTGTCGTAAGAAACTTTTTTTTGAAGCAATTCAATTACTTTCTAATATCATGTCGTTATTGGATCGTGATAACGGTGTTTTGATATTGGATCTTCCAATTAGCCTAGAAAAAGACGCAATTTACGAAATTTATCAATTCATTCCCTCACAAAAAATTTTGAATCGAGAATTTGGTAGGCATGGGTTAAAAATATTTTTCTCTGAATATGATCCAGTTAGGAAAGTTCTCGCCAAACGACGTCTGAGCATTAAAGGGGTGAATTACCCTATTCGTTTACTTGTGACTCCCCTAACAATTCACAACATTCACTCACTAATACATGAATCCAAACTGAGAAAACTGATTGAAGCTTGGGAAATTGGGAGTTTGCTTTTGTATCCAGAAACAAGACCCGTTAATGATCAACTTAAACCTACAGGTAACTATAGAGTTGTGTTGTTGATTTCTGATGCTGAAAAAGTCGAATTTCCTAAATTTTTGCGAGACCCAGATATTAATATGAAATTCGAGGTGACTTTATATTGTCGACGATGCATGGAAAATGGTCATAGACAATACCAATGCGAAAAAAATGTCAATATTCCTACACTGGGAGAAACTTCAATGAATAAACATGAAGCACAAAGAGACAATTCTAGTAGAGGTAAGCCATTTTAGTTTTATATCAAGTGATTGTTATTTTTGTCCAAATCAAATGGTTTAAGTTTTAAATAAAAAAATTAACTGCGAAAACGAATAAATAACATCGAACATAACAGACGTTACTCGTACTTTTTTACATTGTTTTGATTTAAATTGTTATTTGATTATTAAAATTGCTGTCAAAAACTCTATGAACATTTTGTGCAAACAGAATACCTCTGGTGGTACTGGAACTGATAATAATCATGCTCTGGTTCTGGTCAAAAATACGATCTGCGGATGGATGGACGGGATGTGATGTATCTATGTTGTCTTCGGATCATCCTCAAGGATGTTTCCCAGACCGTCGCCAATAACCCTTTGTGCAACTCTAGAGTGACGCAAATAAATGAAACCAATGTAAACAGAAACCGATTGAAGGCGCTCCGAATAGTTAAAACCGGTGACGCACGTTAATGAGTTCAATGTCAGGTATAGAATTTCTTCTTTTCTTTCATTTTGCGGGGGTATAACCTTATGATCTATCGCGCTAACTGTAATCAACAAGGTGCCCACTGGATTTTAAACTTTCAATTCAAAAAAGAAAAAAGAGAATAAGAACCCAGCAAGTAAGAGTTTTTTTTTTTTTTTTTTTTTTTTAGAGTGACTCCGAGTTTTTCGCTTTTATTTATTTTTTTTTGCAATTATTTTGTATGTTTCTTGCGGGTCACTGCCCAGAAACTTCCAAGACTGTGTTTATTCTCCCGCAGATCACGGTCTTTACGGAAATCTTCCCCATTTTGCATAAAATAAAATGTTTCAATAAATTTTTATATGTTACGGAAAATATTATACTCTAGCTGACTGTAATAAGGCTGGGTGATTACTTACACAATTTTTCCTTATAAACCAGTACAATAACCGTCATTATTTAAATCACTGGATTATAATATCAGCCATTTTTTTAAAAATTAACTCTGCATCATTACAATATCAAAACACCCTAAAAATCATCCTTTAATAAAATCTTTATCACCGTTTTGTTAAATCAAATATTTGTTTAACATATTCTTTAAAAATGAAACACTCAGCTTTTCCAGAACTGGGTTATTAGAGTTTTCTATTTTCTCAAGTTTTGAAAGATAAGTATCATATAAATAATAAATTTAATCCAGCCCGAAGCGTTATATACACATGTTAGCGAATATATTTATGAAATCAAGTTACTTCTTCGCACATAAAATGGATTACAAAATATTGTAAGTTTTCCCCACGGCAAAATGCAAAATTTGAGCGAAATCGGTAAATCCTGAGAAATTAAATTTTAATTAAGTTCTCTCTTTATACATTGATTAAAAAAATAAAGTTGCCTTACTCCAATATGGACAGCGCCCTAAAAATATAGCTACATTTTGAAAATAATTCATTCTTGAATATTTGGCCTATTGAAACTTCTGATCAGACGGAATGACAAATAAATATATGAATTCATGGCGCCATATAATCATGTATGACAAAATTATGACAGAGAGTAATAGTTTTTTTTTAATATTCCAAAACGAAAAAATGCGGAAAAGTCAAAGCTTTTTTGCTAATTAAAAAAAAAAGGTTTGTCATGAAAATGAATTTTATTTACTACGAATTTCTAAGCTAAAAACACAATAACTTAGTACAAAAAATTTAAATGAATATCTTTAACATTGGTAACAGAAAGATCATCTTCACGATTAAAAAACTATAAATCTCAAAACTGTAATATAAAAAATAAAAAAAAAGGTTGAAAGTTAAATAAGGGATCTTATGTAAATCTTATGTGAAATGTGTTTCTCATCTTGTTCCGGTTTAATTAATCTGGTTTTAAATCGAAATGGCCATGTAAAATACGGAAAATAAAGTTATTTAGTTTATAAACAGAAATGTTCATTTCAATGAATATCTTTAACATTGGTTGCAGTAAAGATCATCGCCACGATTTAAAAAATAAAACTCTCAAAGCTGTAAAAAAAAGTGGAAAGTTGAATAAAATGAAAGCAGTCTTATGTGAAATGCGTTTCTCATCTTGTTCCGGTTTAATTAATCTGGTTTTAAATCGAAATGGCCATGTAAAATATGGAAAATAAAGTTATTTAGTTTATAAACAGAAATGTTCATTTCAATGAATATCTTTAACATTGGTTGCAGTAAAGATCATCGCCACGATTTAAAAAATAAAAATCTCAAAATTAAAAAAAAAGTGAAAAGTTGAATAAAATTAAAGCAGTCTTATGTGAAATGCGTTTCTCATCTAGTTCCGGTTTAATTAATCTGGTTTTAAATCGAAATGGCCATGTAAAATACGGAAAATAAAGTTATTTAGTTTATAAACAGAAATGTTCATTTCAATGAATATCTTTAACATTGGTTGCAGTAAAGGTCATCTCCACGATTAAAAAAATAAAAATCTAAAAACTAAAAAAAAAAGTGAAAAGTTGAATAAAATTAAAGCAGTCTTATGTGAAATGCGTTTCTCCTCTTGTTCCGGTTTAATTAATCTGGTTTTAAATCGAAATGGCCATGTAAAATATGGAAAATAAAGTTATTTAGTTTATAAACAGAAATGTTCATTTCAATGAATATCTTTAACATTGGTTGCAGTAAAGATCATCGCCACGATTTAAAAAATAAAAATCTCAAAATTAAAAAAAAAGTGAAAAGTTGAATAAAATTAAAGCAGTCTTATGTGAAATGCGTTTCTCATCTAGTTCCGGTTTAATTAATCTGGTTTTAAATCGAAATGGCCATGTAAAATACGGAAAATAAAGTTATTTAATTTATAAACAGAAATGTTCATTTCAATGAATATCTTTAACATTGGTTGCAGTAAAGATCATCTCCACGATTAAAAAAATAAAAATCTCAAAATTAAAAAAAAAGTGAAAAGTTGAATGAAATTAAAGCAGTCTTATGTGAAATGCGTTTCTCATCTAGTTCCGGTTTAATTAATCTGGTTTTAAATCGAAATGGCCATGTAAAATACGGAAAATAAAGTTATTTAATTTATAAACAGAAATGTTCATTTCAATGAATATCTTTAACATTGGTTGCAGTAAAGATCATCTCCACGATTAAAAAAATAAAAATCTCAAAATTAAAAAAAAAGTGAAAAGTTGAATAAAATTAAAGCAGTCTTATGTGAAATGCGTTTCTCATCTAGTTCCGGTTTAATTAATCTGGATTTAAATCAAAGTGGCCATGTAAAATACGGAAAATAAAGTTATTCAATTTATAAACAGAAATGTTCATTTCAATGAATATCTTTAACATTGGTTGCAGTAAAGATCATCTCCACGATTAAAAAAATAAAAATCTAAAAACTAAAAAAAAAAGTGAAAAGTTGAATAAAATTAAAGCAGTCTTATGTGAAATGCGTTTCTCCTCTTGTTCCGGTTTAATTAATCTGGTTTTAAATCGAAATGGCCATGTAAAATACGGAAAATAAAGTTATTTAGTTTATAAACAGAAATGTTCATTTCAATGAATATCTTTAACATTGGTTGCAGTAAAGATCATCTCCACGATTTAAAAAATAAAAATCTCAAAATTAAAAAAAAAGTGAAAAGTTGAATAAAATTAAAGCAGTCTTATGTGAAATGCGTTTCTCATCTAGTTCCGGTTTAATTAATCTGGTTTTAAATCGAAATGGCCATGTAAAATGAGGAAAATAAAGTTATTTAGTTTATGAACAGAAATGTTCATTTCAATGAATATCTTTAACATTGGTTGCAGTAAAGATCATCGCCACGATTTAAAAAATAAAAATCTCAAAATTAAAAAAAAAAGTGAAAAGTTGAATAAAATTAAAGCAGTCTTATGCGAAATGCGTTTCTCATCTTGTTCCGGTTTAATTAATCTGGTTTTAAATCGAAATGGCCATGTAAAATACGGAAAATAAAGTTATTCAATTTATAAACAGAAATGTTCATTTCAATGAATATCTTTAACATTGGTTGCAGTAAAGATCATCTCCACGATTAAAAAAATAAAAATCTCAAAATTAAAAAAAAAGTGAAAAGTTGAATAAAATTAAAGCAGTCTTATGTGAAATGCGTTTCTCATCTAGTTCCGGTTTAATTAATCTGGTTTTAAATCGAAATGGCCATGTAAAATACGGAAAATAAAGTTATTTAATTTATAAACAGAAATGTTCATTTCAATGAATATCTTTAACATTGGTTGCAGTAAAGATCATCGCCACAATTTAAAAAATAAAAATCTCAAAATTAAAAAAAAAAGTGAAAAGTTGAATAAAATTAAAGCAGTCTTATGCGAAATGCGTTTCTCATCTTGTTCCGGTTTAATTAATCTGGTTTTAAATCGAAATGGCCATGTAAAATACGGAAAATAAAGTTATTCAATTTATAAACAGAAATGTTCATTTCAATGAATATCTTTAACATTGGTTGCAGTAAAGATCATCTCCACGATTAAAAAAATAAAAATCTCAAAATTAAAAAAAAAGTGAAAAGTTGAATAAAATTAAAGCAGTCTTATGTGAAATGCGTTTCTCATCTAGTTCCGGTTTAATTAATCTGGTTTTAAATCGAAATGGCCATGTAAAATACGGAAAATAAAGTTATTTAATTTATAAACAGAAATGTTCATTTCAATGAATATCTTTAACATTGGTTGCAGTAAAGATCATCGCCACGATTTAAAAAATAAAAATCTCAAAATTAAAAAAAAAAGTGAAAAGTTGAATAAAATTAAAGCAGTCTTATGCGAAATGCGTTTCTCATCTTGTTCCGGTTTAATTAATCTGGTTTTAAATCGAAATGGCCATGTAAAATACGGAAAATAAAGTTATTCAATTTATAAACAGAAATGTTCATTTCAATGAATATCTTTAACATTGGTTGCAGTAAAGATCATCTCCACGATTAAAAAAATAAAAATCTCAAAATTAAAAAAAAAGTGAAAAGTTGAATAAAATTAAAGCAGTCTTATGTGAAATGCGTTTCTCATCTAGTTCCGGTTTAATTAATCTGGTTTTAAATCGAAATGGCCATGTAAAATACGGAAAATAAAGTTATTTAATTTATAAACAGAAATGTTCATTTCAATGAATATCTTTAACATTGGTTGCAGTAAAGATCATCTCCACGATTAAAAAAATAAAAATCTCAAAATTAAAACAAAAAGTGAAAAGTTGAATAAAATTAAAGCAGTCTTATGTGAAATGCGTTTCTCATCTAGTTCCGGTTTTATTAATCTGGATTTAAATCAAAGTGGCCATGTAAAATACGGAAAATAAAGTTATTCAATTTATAAACAGAAATGTTCATTTCAATGAATATCTTTAACATTGGTTGCAGTAAAGATCATCTCCACGATTAAAAAAATAAAAATCTAAAAACTAAAAAAAAAGTGAAAAGTTGAATAAAATTAAAGCAGTCTTATGTAAAATGCGTTTCTCATCTAGTTCCGGTTTAATTAATCTGGTTTTAAATCGAAATGGCCATGTAAAATACGGAAAATAAAGTTATTTAATTTATAAACAGAAATGTTCATTTCAATGAATATTTTTAACATTGGTTGCAGTAAAGATCATCTCCACGATTAAAAAAATAAAAATCTCAAAACTATAAAAAAAGTGGAAAGTTGAATAAAATTAAAGCAGTCTTATGTGAAATGCATTTCTCATTTTGTTCCGGTTTAATTAATCTGGTTTTAAATCGAAATGGCCATGTAAAATACGGAAAATAAAGTTATTTAGTTTATAAACAGAAATGTTCATTTCAATGAATATCTTTAACATTGGTTGCAGTAAAGATCATCGCCACGATTTAAAAAATAAAACTCTCAAAACTGTAAAAAAAAGTGGAAAATCAAATAAAATTAAAGCAGTCTTATGTGAAATGTGTTTCTCATCTTGTTCCGGTTTAATTAATCTGGTTTTAAATCGAAATGGCCATGTAAAAAAAGGAAAACAAAGTTATTTAAGAAATGTTCACATTTTGAAGAAATGATTATTTAAAATTCTGATGGTCTGATAAATTCTTTTCCTCCATCAAATGCGTACCTGAAAGTAAGAAAAATAATGCATAAAAAGATTTCTCAAAAAGTTAATTAGCACAAATAATTACTTTGATTATCCTATATGATTTTGATTAAAAATCTAGATGAATTGCTCTCAACCCTACCACCCTCTTCAAGTGTTATGGAAACAAATTGTCCCATTCGTAAAAATATATATTTTTTTTTTTTTTTCTAATTAAAGCAGCTTTTATTACTGATAACAATAACATTTTATAGAATTTTTTAATAAACTATTGTATTAAAAATATTTTTTTGTTATTTGAATTGTTTAAAGTATAAGTTGAGGTTAATTTTTTGTGTAAAAATAAAATTTACCTTTGTTTATATAAATTATTGTTGTTGTATAAATGATATTTTATATGGTTTATTTCAAATAAAGGAGAATAAATGTGTAACGGATTTAGTGTTTCAGCTCTGCTCTAAATGATATCGTTATCCTATAAAATAAAAATAAAATAGTAAATTTAAAAGTAGATTAACTCAACCCAATTGTGTTATTTCCCTTTTTTTATTAACAGTTTTTCTTTTTTTTTCTTCTTAAATATGTAAAACTGCAATATGTAAAAATTTTTTGTTAATGAAAGCAAAGGGCTTGAATATAGTTTAATTTCAATAAAATAAAGATAATGCTGACCTTAAAGAATCGATTTAAGAAAGTCTCTCGTAAACAGTGTTGCCAGGTGCTGATAACCGTTCACCCCCAGTAATTACCAGTACCGTAGTAAAATCTCCTAAAACTTTTAAGAACCCCCAAATTTTTTAACTTAATGTATAAGTATTAAAAAGTGGTACAAAAGTTAAATAATGTATAGAAAACGTTGCTTTAATACTTTTTAATATTTTATTATCAACAAACTAATATTTTTTTTACATTTCAATCGTTACATTATCTTTAATTTCTACTAAAATATTTAAGATATTTTTTTCAATATTTTTTGACTTGCAGATTTTTTCATAAATATTTTATTATCAACGATATAATCTTTTTTATATTTTAATTCTAACATTATGCTTAAATTTTTGATAAAATATCTAATATATGTTCGACAATACTTTCTGATTTGTATATGTTTTCGCTGTTAAACATTTTTAACATAGAAGAAGTAGGTACAAAATCCTTTACTCTTAAGCATTTAAACTGCTTTTCGTGTTTCCTATCTTTCTTGTACTTTTGTACGTACTTCTTTTTTTTTCCTTATTCTTTGGCATTATTTTTAAACCATGCGCATTAAAAATTTTAAATAATTTGAATTCAAATTCTCCAAATGTACAGGTTGATCGAAGTAATAACCTACTACATTCAACAAAGGGGTTGAGTTCTAAAATTAAATCTTAATCTTTTTGTTTTGGTTTAACATATTGATTTTCATATTACCATCTCACACATTCAGTTATAGAATTTGATATTAGAACGTAAGCAAAAGGAAACTAGTAAAATTCACAAATAACCCTAAAACAAACCCCTAAAAACAAATTCCCCTAAAATACCCACTGAAGTTAAAAAATCTCCCTAAATTTAGGGGGAAAACCCCTAATCTGGCAACACTGCTCGTAAAGGTAGAAAGAATTATCGAAACAACGAAATAAAATATTTTTTCGAATAATTATTTTTTATTGACTGAAAACCAGTGATTTTTTTTCATTTAAACTAAATTACTTTAAATGATGACATCTTTTCAGTTATTCTCAACGAAACAATGTTCATAGCTTTTTTTATTAAATTAAAAGCGTTTTTCTTATTAAATTAAAGGTTGCATTTCATTTTTGAAAGAAAACAAAGTTGTGAAAAAGCATAAAAAATTCGAAGTTCCAATTTTAAAAGTTGAAAGGTTTTAATACTTTAAAAAATATAAAATAAGAACAAAATCCATGCACACAAGAAACAGTAAAATCATGAACTAAAGTACTATATAAATGAAATATGATATACGAACATAAAAAAAAAAAAACAATTTTTGTGTGACCATTCACATAAAGCAATTCTAACAGTACATAAGTACACAATTTTAATTGTAATAAAAGAGTTAATGCAAGCATTTGCTTGCCTCCTTAGAAATAAATTTACTTTTTGTTTTCTCTTTTTCCAAATTTTTTTTATTATTAAGAATGGGAATTATTGATCACGATTTATGTTAAAAAAAGACAGTTGCAAATAATTTTTAATTAAAGTTAAATTTTAATTTGAAAAATTGAACAAATTACAAAATATTTATATTAACAGAAAATACTTTTATATTACAGAATATTTATATTAACAGTTAACAGAAAATTTATATCTGAATTAAAAAATAGTTAATTTAAATGATGCAATTAAATTAGCTAAAAACTGTAATTTAACAGAGAGTGATTAGAACGTTTGTCTCAGAAAAAGTCTCTTGACAAAATGACCAAAGTAAATGTCAACAAGAGTCGATGCCTTAAAATCTTACATATGTAAGTTACTTGTTTAAGACAACTGCCTATCTGACATATAGATAGATGGTTCTGTAAATATATGAAATTTTATAAAAGGACAAAATGCCTAGGGTCATAAAAATGATAAGGCAATTTAAAGAAGCAAAAGGACATTTTCCCATGGAGTAAAAGGAGATGGCTATTTTTTGAGCGGTCAGATAATATGAGTTGTCTCGGTTGGTGGTCTGAAGGTGTCAAGAGCTTTAAAACACATATATCTATTTGTCTATGAAGGATGCATTTTATTACTACTCTATCCCGGGAATGGTAAAAGAGTGGCAATTATTTTAGTTTTCTAAACACTAGTTTTATTATTTTTTTTTTTATGCTGAGCCCTTCTTTTGGGTGCATTTTAATTAAAAAAAGTATTTCTTATTAAATTCGATATTGTCATACGTGGAAGAAAATGTAATTATTTATTTATTTATTCATTTATTTTTTTGCTTTAAAAAAATTACTAATTTTACTTGATTTTATTCTGTTAATGTCTAAATCTCACAAGATTTAGGCATTAACAGAATAAAATCAAGCAAATCTTTCACCCCCCCTCACTTTTATTTTGAGGGAAATTAAGTTCTCTATTTAGAAAATTACTTCAATGTTGAAAAAAAAAAAACTTTTTTCTCTTTCTAAATTTACCAATTTTACTAGAGTTTATTTTTGAGAATGTCTAAATTTCTGAAGGGGCAAAGCACTCCGTTCACCCCCTCATTACTATTTCGTTTCATAAAATAAAAGTTTTCTACACAGAAAATAGAGTGAACATTAAAAATATTTTTTCTACTTTACTTTCCCAAATGTTAAAAGGCACCTTATTTGCCCTTTCAATTTAATTTCAGAACAAAATAAAGTTTCTTATTTGGGGTATAGCTTCAAAAATGAGAAAGAATAATTCCCCCCCCCCTCTCTAAAATTACAAATCTTTCTTGACTTTGTCTTGGCGAATGTTTAAATAACAGAAGGGGCGGAGCACATTATTCAACCCCCACTTAAATTTTAAAGGAATAAAAAGTTTTTTATTTGAAAAATAGCTTTAACATTGAAAAAAAAAATTTTTTTTTTCTTCTAAATTTCCAATTTTACATGACTTTATTTTTAATACAGTCGAACTCGTTTATAACGAGCACAAAGGGACCGTAACATGTATTCGTTAAATCCGAGTGCTCGTAATATACGGGTCCTTAAGGCAGCCTTGCAACCAGAAGAGGGGGGGGGGCTTGGGAGGTCAGATGATTGAGTTTACATCTAACCCCCCCCCCCACAACCAGCAAAAAGTTTCTAGTTGAGCTACAGTCTTAAAGGAAAGAAACAACCTTTTCACTCAACCATTTTGCAATGTCCGCCATATTTGCGGACTTTGTTTCACCGCATATTTTTCCAAAAGTTATGCCATGTCTAACTTTAAAACGATCAATCCATCCATTCGAACACACGAACTCAGAATATCCAAATTGTTCAGCAAATTTTTCCGCTTGCATTTTTAGAATAGGTCCACTCACAGGTAAATCAGCACTACGTTGCACCTTCATCCATTTAAAAAATGCTTCGTCCAAATCCTCTTTCGAACACTTCTTCAGTCGTTTACAGTCTGTTTTATTTTGGTCGTATGCATCCATTAACTTGCCTTTGTTTTTAGCAGTGTGGAAACAGTGGATGAAGACAATCCATACCTTTTGCAGATTTCGACATTTTTAACACCCTCATCCAACACCCTTAAATTTTTTTTTTATTTCGCGCGCATTTCTTATCATTTGGAAGAACAAAAATAATACAGAAAGACTAGAAAGATGAGAAAAAATATTGCAAGACAGAAAAATATTGCTCGCTAAAACCGGGTCTGTCTCGTTAAAAGCGACTTCTGTTCCATAGACTTAACATTGATCCAACCAAATATTCTCATTTTCCTCGGTAAATCCGGGTTCTCGTTAAATCCAAGCTCGTTATAAACGAGTTCGACTGTAGTGTCTAAATTTCAGGAGGCACAAAACACATTGTTTGCCATATGACTTAAATTTTAGACAGTCCCTGCCCCCCTCCCCCCTCCGATTCGGACACCACTGGGTCTGACACTAGATGAAACAAATAAGTCAGACAGAAGTAAAATATACAGAAAGTCTCAGCAATCAACTACATGCAGTTGTGGCCTTGCCCCATTTCTGCGAAGCGTTTTAGTTCTTTTGAAGGAGGAGGAGGGAAATAATCTCGGAAAAAGTCTTTTCGCCGTTTTTTACCCTATGTTAAAGTAGATAAGCGATTACGAATAAGAAAATTTTACACAAATCAAATCTTCACACAATCTCTTTCATATATATATATATATATATATATATATATATATATATATATATATATATATATATATATATATATATATATATCACGTCCATATGGGGCCCCGGCGTAATTACGGCCCTGGAATCTAGATGAAAACTGTTTGTAGTATCAGCTAATCGTGGAATATGAATTGATTGAATAAACTCCAAAATTAACATTTATTAAAAATTAGGAAACAGATGATCTTGGGCCAGACAACCTTACTCATTGCCGGTTAGAATATGAATGAATCATTTTAGGAAGGAGGTAACTCTCAGAATCAAGGCGATGGCAGCGCCATCCCTAAATTAACACAAATAGTAGACAAAATGATAAATTCTGATATTACGCTGTTTATGAATAGAGAAAGGCCTAATCAAATTCAATATCAATGATCATCACTCACTCAATCATACACTGAGGTAACGCAATCTTCAATAGATTTCTGAAGAGTGCTGAAATCTGAATTTTAAATTATTTTGAAATGAAATTAACAACAACGCAAAAGAAATGTTAATAATTACAAAAACTTTTTTAGGCTGCGTCAAATAAAGGAAATACCCTTATATTTTAAAACCCTTCTGTAAATTAAAAATTGTAGCTCATGCTTAATTAAAATTTCTAACGTAAATTCAGCAAAAATAAAATATAAATGTAGTAATTAGTTTACCTTTTAAAGTATTTAATAGTCAGTAGTAGCAGTTAATATTCGAATTGTTTTTTTTTTTCTTTCTAAGTTTAGATATTCCGGTTAATAAAATGAGCCGATTCATAAAATCAATCAAATGTTCTCAAAAAAGTGAAGATACGGGGCTTCGTTTTTTCATCGAATTGCGAATCATTAAGAAGACGCCATACCGCCAGAGAAACTTTTCATTACACATTCTGTTTCACCTCCATAAATAGTTCAAAAATTTAACCTACATAAAAAGTGAATTCAAATTGGGGGAGAATTTCTCCATTGCGTAATCTTAAATTATCCTCTCATAATTTGTTTTCATTTTGATATTTTGAATTTTTTTTTCAATATTTGAAACTTCATGACTTAAAAAAAAGTGAGTTCAGACAAATCTTGTTTTGTCTAGTCACTTTTTCTGTTCTTTAAATTTAAATTAAGCATGGATGTGAGAGGGAATTTGCGATGAGCAGAGTCTTCCGCTGTATAGTGTCCTCTTAACCGATGTAGATTTATGAATGAAGTATAGTCAATAATAGAGAAGTTCATAGTCAATAATAGAGTGGCCGCAATAGGACAGAATTAAAAATGAGTTAAAGAAATTTGAATAAACAATTATTTTTACTTATTCCTATCAACCAAAATATATTTGTAAATTATAGGAAATATAATCAGATGTTAAAACTGCCCAACTTGGATCCTAACATAAAAATGAAATTAAAACCTTTGAAATTTTCATGAAATTTTTTTCACCACTTGTTAGATTTTCTGAGTTGTGGCCACTATGCACAAAGATTGTAGTTTAAAGTTAATACGATATTTTAACTATTTTTAAGGCCGTGGCAAGTATATTTACCATCACTATAACTTTGGTATGCCATTTGTTATAAACTTCAACTGGGATGAAGTAATATTGAATAAAATTGGTTTCAATATGCCTGTTTTTAAGGAATTTAAAATAAGTTATAATATATAATTCCTTTTTCAGTTTGGAGTAATTATAAAATTTATTTTACAAATGAAAAAAAAAAATGAAAGTATTTAAATTTCTTATTTTCTTATAATACCTGACGGGTAGTAGTAAGCATGCTTACCACAAAAAAACCTTGTTAAAATTCAAATTAATTTTATGAACTAATCTAAATTAATTTTTTCATCTAAATTCAAAAAGTATTTTAATGTACCCTTACTAGAAAGAATTGGCCCATTGAAGGGTTAAAGTATTGCCAAAGACAATTTTTATTTGCTTCGGAACGCTAAATAATAAAACTTTTTTTTCAGAACCTTAACTTGATAAATGAAAGTTCATTTAGGTAATTGTGAAATTTACAAAGGAAAATATTTAAATTTCTTACATTTTTATAATACCTATTGGGTAGTAGTAAACATGCTTACCACAAAAAAATGTTGTTAAAACTCAAATTAATTTTATCAACTAATATAAATTAATTTTATCATCTAAATTTGAAAAGTATTTTTATGTACCCTTACTAGAAATAAATTGCCCATTAAAGGGTTAAAGTCTTGCCTAAAACAGCGGTAGCTAATTTTTATTCTCTTCGGTATGCTAAATAATAAAACTTTTTTTTTTTCAGAACCTTTACTTGATAAATAAAAGTTTATTAAGGTAATTGTGAACGTTATAATATAATAAAGAAGGTTATTTATGAACTATATTTTGAAAGTATTTAATTAGAGGAATATAGATTTTTCATTAGTTTAGCATTAATAATTTTAAATTACATTTTATGTTCGACAGTTAAATTTGCAGTTCGTGTGCTATATCCGGTCTAGTTATTAATTTGTTATGGTGCATATACATAAGCTGAAAATGATTAAAATAAGCCCAATTATGGTTTACTTCGAAAAGAAAACTATAAGAACTGCTTGAAAATGGTTGTTATGGAATGATAATATTTATTATTTTTTTTTTATTAAAGAATTTAGTTAATTTGATTCGAAAAGCGCTGAAGGAAATACTAATGGAATATTTTATAAATGCTTTTTTTTTCATAGTTTGTTCAATATAGTGTTATAAGAAATATTATATTTTCCTTTAAGCAATATGCCATTTCTATTTCATTGAATTTGTCATTCTATTAATTTCTTTCAAGATTAAATAAATTATTGAGTAAATTTCGGATCTACATATATTCTGAGGTTTCAAAACTCATCACTGGTTATAAAAAGTGTTAACTCGCGACACTCCTTTAACTGCTCTATGGAACCCATGGGTTCCGCGGAACGTCATTTGGGAACTACTGGCTTAAAAGTCCAAAACAGAGTTAAATGGAAATCTTTTTAAGCTCCGAAATTCTTGTTTTCCTTTTTTCCTCTATAAGAATTGCAGTGTTTTCTATTTATAATCTACGATTCCAACTGTTCGTTTTTTATTACCATTTGCATCAAATCGGAGCTGGGGATTTATTATGTAGAGAAATATAGCCATACTAATATGTAGCGAAATGTGCAAAAACGGGGAAATGTCTTTGTAAATAATCACCAAATCAAAAATCTAAAAATATTGGCGGAAAATTTTTCGAAAGAAGCATTTAATGATATCAAAATCGACTCCCACCCTTATTCATTTTTTATTCGCAATTACAGTATTACCTGTGAACCGAAATGTGAAATCTTGAAGGTCTAATTGGGATACTTATTTTTTTTTTTTTGGAGAATCCAAATCTTCAATTAGAAAATGAAGGTTGCTATTTGAGAAGTTACTCCAGCTCGACCCCCAGGTGGAGATTTTGGGGTTTGAGTTTGATATCTTTGAATGCATTGTTTGAAAATATTTTACGCGCGTATTTTTTGATTTTTGATCCAATTTTTTTTTTTTTTAATCGGCGTAGCCTGTCACAGTTTCCATATTTTTTGGGCACTCTGTGTCCCTAAATGATTGCCACTACCAAAAATACCTCGAACTATAAGCTGCTCTGCCTTATAACTTTGAACTAGAAGCATAAGAAAATTTATAAAAAAAATTGTATCTAAAAAATAATGCCAGTTTGTCAGAACAAAAACAGTTCGTGCCGGTGACAATGATTTGTACTAAAAAATTGTTTATTATGGAATACCTGATTACTTTTTACTTATCAGAAACATTTTCGTTTCTGGATTAGATAAGTTATTTTACATTTTGTATTTCATCCTAACAATTGTTCAGATACAAATTTAGTTTAGCTTTCTTATCAATGCCGGGAAGAAAATGTTAAGGTCATTTTTCAGATATTCGTTACCAAAGTATTTATCACTTTTTTATCTTTAGAAATTGATTAATATTTTAAGTTGATGGAAAATGTAAACAATGTTTTATGCCAAAAGGCTATTTCCTAAAAGACTTATGGTAAAACTATCTTTCGAATTTTGATTAACTGACACAAGTTCTTGCTGTAAAATAAAATGTTATTCTATAAAAGTGTCTTAATAAGCCTTATTTTCTTAAAAACAAGACACAGAAAATTGAGAAAAATATCAGAAAAACCGGAAAATTATTTTGCAGGCGAATTTTCTGGGCTATTTTTTAATTTTCCTTTTTTTGTTTGTTTTTGTTTAAATAAGATATATTGAAAAAATTTTTATGTAAAATTTTTTCCTTTATGAGCAGTTTGTAGGATAAATATTATCGATCTTTTTTTATACGACATATCGAATCAAAGCTGAGCTTTTCTGTACTTCTTCAATTTAGGGTCTAGCACACTCACTGTTTAAATCTCATCCTGTTTCTATTAAAATATTTGTCTAATTTCCCCTGCAACGGTGAATATCGGTTCCAAAATATGATTCTTTAAAAATCTTTTTATAAAGTAACTTGTTATTAAAGGTAAAAGCCAAAGTTAAACTTTCTAAATCAATATGTTTCAGTATTTAAAATCGCATACAAGTCTCGATGCTACATTGGAGCATGACCTCAATCGAATCAAAAATGATTAAGAAAAAAAAAATATTGTTTGTTACATCGTGTTACAGTACGCGAGTGATGTTCTTCGTCGCCATTTTCCTGTATTTTGCTTGGATATGATCCTCCAATGTAGCACTGAAACTTGCATGCAATTATAACTACTCAAATATTTTGTTTTGTTCAAATAATTAGTTTTTATTAAGCCGCTCCATTAATATTTAAATTAAGAATTGTTTCTTACTTCAGAAACAAAAACGTCTTTCATTAACTTAAACTTACCGTATCTGTGTTCGATAGTATTTAATTCGGCTAAATTTTACAACAGCTGAAACATTTTTTTTCTTGGACAACAATTGGTGTAATAATTAACCACACAAATTTATGCTTCCGTTAATTGAAATTTTCATATCTCTTATGTATGGACTATCGAATAAGCCTGAATACCTGTTGTGTTTAATAAATATTGAATATCAATTCTGGCAATCATTTAATATTTTAGGAGGCCACACTTCTGGAGTGGATGGAACAAACTTACTTTATACAAAAATGAAACAAAAGCAGGAGTGGGATGAAGTGTGCAATCTCAGCAGTAGTAGTCCAAACAACGATACTTATAGAGATGATCCTTGTTATTGGACTGGAGCACACAGCGGTCAAGATTGGGTGTCAATTAGAGCACAAAATGATAGACCAGATGTGAAAGAATCCACTATTTCATCTCTTCCAACGATCAGCAGAAATGAGAGCAATGCAGTTCAACATACAATATCTGCTTCATCTGAACGTTTGTCATCGAATATTCCGAAGACACAAGTGGATACTTTACATAACATGAAAGGTAGTATTATAGTTAAAATTAGCAATTCATTTTTAATAACACTTGTATTGCAGCCATCCTGCATATTGTGGATGATAAAGCCAATGAATATAAAGAGAGGAAGAAGGCTAGCTTCTATAGACGTAATGTAAACCAGTTCCCCAAGGTTTGGTGAGGTCCTTATGTATAAAGGGAAAAACTGCATCCGCATCCTGCTTGCACTGACCACATTGCTGACATAAAATATCCTCAGTGGTAGACGGATCATGGGTTAAGTCCTCTTGCCGTCAAGCTAACCGTGGAAGGTTTTATGCGGTTTTCCTCTCCATTTAACACAAATGCGGGCTAGTTCCTTTAAAAAGTCCTCCACGAAAGTCAATTTCTCCCAATACTTGATCCAGGATTTCCTCTGTCTTCTGGATTGGGTTCAAAATTACAAGGCTACTTAGTTGAACATTAGTAGTCGTAAACCCAATAAATTGAGTCAGCTGTTTAACGACGGTTATTAAATAAAATTAAATGCGCATGAGCTTGATCTTAGTACATATGATACTCTACGAAATCTGAGTATGTTGCTCCCCCTGTAAGTTGTTTTTCTGGTATAGTATGCTACACCAAGCAGTTTCCCGTATTAGTTACATATAAGAAGATCTGGACTTCTCCTTTCTATATTCTTTAATAAAACGGGATTAGTTGGTACTGTTTGTAGTTCTTAATTTTTCTCCTTTTTAACTATTATATATAAACCAAATGTAGCTAATGCTGTGTCTATAATTGCACACAAATTAGGAAAAAAATTCATTTACATTTTAATGCTTAATTTATAAATATACTTTTACGAAACTATGGATGGAAACTAAACTATGAAAACTGAAACTATTTTTTCTTTGCCTAAAATTCTGTTTATGAATATATTTAATTTCTTACCTAAAGAATTTAACGTTGGTAAAATTATAGCTAATTCTGGTTATTGGACTCAGTAAAAAATTAATGTACAACGTTTTTTTAACCTGTTCTATAACGTTTATATAACCCTGTTATAGAACGTTTTTAAACTTCGACAAAAAAAAAGGGAAAAAAAATGAAAATTATTTTTGACAAAAAAAGACTAAAAATATCATTTAAAAAAAAAACCTGTAGCTATAGGAGTTAAAGTAATTTCAGATTTGAAATTCCCACACTCAAATTAAGCGAAATCAAGTACCTGTACAAAAAATTTGTTCCACTGTGCTATTCAAGATGTTTTGCAACTGTTTTTTACTTCAACGTTACCAACTATAATTGATAATTTAAGTTATGATTAGTAGTTTAGTTAATGATTGATATTTGTTCATTATCGTTTCTGGAGAAAAAATACGAGAATACTTTTTCTTGCTCCCTATTTTATATTTGGTACTTTAAAACTAAAAAGAGAAGTAACACATAATACAATGTTTGGGTACCAACAAAAGTTTTTTTCGTTTACTAATTTTATTAGCATTATAGTTAATAATAACACAAAAAAACATTAATTCAAAACACTTTTTTTAATTACAGAGGAAAAAGACGAGAACACGTCATTTGTTTCGAATTCTGCAGGAAACTCCATTGAGTCGTTTTCTAGGCATTCAATTAAAACTGAATATAACCATTCCAACGAACATTATGATATTTCATTTTCAAACTCTTCTTCAAGAGAAGTTGTTGTACATGATGAACAGTCATTTTATTCTCTTGATCAAAATAAAGGCTACATACCAAAGCAACATGCTGAATTCACTATAAATTCTCCTCCACAAGCAATTGAATCTAAACCATTGAACCGAATTGAACATTACGAAGAACATGGCGAATATTTTCGCCCAAGAGATGCGGATGAATATAATATAAGAACAATTACTTCTAATTATAGCAATAATTGCTCAATCGAAAGAAATAAACACAAATTGAACGCAAGTTCAAACAACATCATATTGACATCTCACTCCAATCAAAACATCGATCAGAATCGCAAGCGCCATTTTTCATCTTTTGCAACTGGCAGTTCCAGCAGTTGCAGACATGACTGCTCAACGTCTCAACTTACTAATAGTTTATCCTATGTGTCTTTAACTTCCTCTGAAACTAATAAAAGTTCACGCAGAGCATCATGCGATTTTCAAAATTCTGATAGAGGACAATTTTATGATCCACCCACAAGCTCTTCAAAGATCGATGACACTTTTACCAATCAAAAATTTGATCACCAAACAAAAACAAACAATCAAAGAGCATTATGCTTTGCTGATAGTTCCAAAAGTCGCATACCAGAATATTCAACTTTTCAGAGCACTGAGAGTTTACCCAGTGCTTCTATAACTTCCTCTGAAGCTAATATAAGTTCACACAGAAAATCAAGAGATTCCCAAAATTCTAATAGAGATCATTCTAATAATCATCCAACAAAATCTTTGAAGATCGAAAGCACATATATCAAACAAGAATCTAATCCCAAATCGGAATGTAATAATCTGCAAGTAATTTGCTGTTCAAGCTGTCTAAACAGCAAATCCAGCAGGAGTTCCAAACAAGAAAGTTCATCTTCTTCATCTGAAATGAGCTTGTCCAACGAACAGACAAATGCAGCATCAACGGCAAATCAAAACATCTTCAAAAACCTAAGTAAGTATTAAAACAGGGTTTCCATAAATGCCCTTAATATGTATATCTATATATTAAAAATCTAATGATGGTGTAGTAGTTTTCTATTTTATTCGGTAAATTTTTATTTTCTGGAAAATCTCATGGTAAGATCCAGTTTTCTCACATTAATTTTCATATATCTTTTGGATTTTTTTTTTCTCAGTATAAAATTAAAAATGCCATTAAGGTATTGTTTTAATGAAAAATTTATTTGTACCATTTAATTCTCTTATTGGACTTAGCTATTATGACGTTTTTGATTTTTATTGCTTTTTAAATTAAGAGTTTTAAATTAAAACAGTTACTTCTATATTATAACGTAATTTTATAATATTACCTAATCATTTTGGAGAGCATTGAATATAACGTAAAAGTGTGAAATACTCTTAATGAATCATAATATACCAAATGCTAATCAATCATTATTGAGGTCAATAAAAAAGAAGGGATTAAAATAATATGAAATCTGGTTATGTGATGATGAAGCTTAAATGTGGTTTCTAACAAAAGATGAACGCTCTTTTCAGCTCAACTATTCTTAACATTAGCAGAACTATTTAAAATATTACAAATATTACTTAATTTTAATTGTTTCGGATAAAAAATAACAATTAAAATATATGGATTTTAATTCAAAATGATTTAGCTGAATATTCCCATTACTAAAGCTTATTTTTTTCATTCTGCAATTAGTAAAATCAAAATTTTTCCCAAGATTAATAAATTTAAAAAATAATGTGTAAAATTTTTTTTTTGGTCATTGAGTCTCGTTGTCATACTCACAGAATTTTGGAGGCATGACTGAAATATGCAAAAGTTAAACATAGAGTTAAAAATTCGCCTCATTTGTTATGTATCTATAAAATTTAGTTTAATTTATAGTTTTGTTGTATTAAAAATAATAATTAATTTTGTTGAATTAAATATGTTAGTTTTGTTGGTTTAAAAAAAATGACTACACATGGAATGACACGTAAAAAAGGTTTGTTTGTTATTTTTGGGCCTCATTTTAAAACTATTTTCCCTTAAATTATGTAACTTAAACACTCACCTTGAATGTTGACTTCATTTATAATATTTTTTAACGTTGGTAAGGTAATGCATTCTTGATTAGAAAAGATATTTATCAGGTATTTTAAAAAGAACCTCGTAAAATAGCTAAATATTTCATTCTGCGATTAGTATTAGGCGTTTTTACTACAATAAGTACTAACAGATTACTCTTCACAATAGATATTAAAAAAATAAATAAATGGCATTATCTTAATTTACCGAAGTGTAATAATATTTGAAATAATTTAACTCTACGTATTTAAGTTTCTAAAAGGATTGATGATTGATTCTATCAACTAAAATATTAGCTGTTTGATTCTAAAAACTTGATTTTTTAAATAGCAAAAAAAAAAAAAAAAAATTATGTTAATATAAGTAAGCAGAAACGCAGATCTGCAAAGATCTAATTTGTTGGAGTGTCTAGTGGGAATTGTGCAGATAATCTAAGTAGTTTGCAGATAAGGTAATTTGAGAAATTACAATTTTCAGCACTTTAATGGATCTACCTAGTTAAGTTATATAATAGCTAGATAATTTGTAGAATAACTACTTTTGCAAATAACCTAGGTAGTTTTAGAAATAAACAAGTTTTTAGTACTTTAATGGATAAACCTAGTTGAGGTATATAATAGCTAGATAATTTGTAGTGTAACTGATTTCTATATTTTACCGAAAACATATTTGTATATATTTGTGCATAACAAAATTGGCTTTTTTTTTCTTCCTTAGGTACAAGTATTGAACGCGAAGATATCAGTGAACTTAATACCAGAGAAAGTCAATCCGATAGCGATTCCAATTTTGAAAATGAGATGTCACAAAAGTTTTATGAAGTTAAAACAGAGCATAAAACTAGTTCGGCTCAAAATAAGCTCAATTTAGCTGCTTTACTGCCCCCTGGTTTAAAAATTAAAGTTAAAGAAATTAAAAATGCAATCCGTAAAGTAATGGCCATCGACAAAGAGACGGCTCCTGAATTAAGTGACAATGAAATAGCAGCAGTCAAAGCTATTATTAATAATAAAAAAGATGTTAATTTAGTTCCTCATCAGAGAAGATTTATTGAAAACTTGGAACTCTGTTTGGAGAAACTGAATGGCTTAGAAAAGATAATAAAAGGTGAAGATCAGTTTATTGGTAACAGCAACAAAAACAATAATTCTTCCCATAACTCTCCCGATGATAGTGTTCCAGGACTTGGGAATCTTAACAGAGCATCAAAGCATTCAAAACATAATAAATCGAGTACAATCGTCCAAACATCTCAGAACTCAGTTCCTAATCGTGATTTTAAAAAAACAGTAGAAAGAATTAGAAAATCCTCTGAAACGGTTTTTGCTGCCAGAAGACACTCTATCCAAAGCAGCTTCGACAATACAATTCATGACACTTCTAACGCTGGTGATAGATTAAGCCTTAAATCTCAATGCCATAAAATAGAGAAGAATATTTTGAGCAGTAATTCTCACCGAAGAAATCTTAATAAAAGTACAAGCGACAGGACTTTGCCACATCGAAGGAATTCAAGTCCCTCAAAAAAGAAAACGATCAAATTCAAAAGAAGTATATCCCAACCAGCAACATGCAAATCAGAACCATTTTCTAAGTTAAAGTATAAACCATCAACCATAAATAAGGACTCCGACACTGAACATTTGTCTACATCATCAGGGATGTTACTTGGAGAAGCATCGTCATCATTCTTCCTTGAAGGAATGTCATCAGCGTCTTTTAATAGTGCATTATCATCAACATATGTTGAAGAAGAAGAGTTACCATCAGCATCAACATATCTTGAAGAAGAGTTACCATCAACATTAACATATTTGAAAAAAGACTTACCATCAGCGCATTTGAAAGAAGAATTACCATCAACATCAATTGCTACGAAATTCAGTACAGCATATGATATAAAAATTCAAAAAGTTAAAAAAAATTCGTCAAAGAAATTCTCCTCTAGTCAAACTTTAATCAAAGGTAAAATAGTATATATTTTTTTACTCATGTGGTATTTCTTTATGTCAGTTGATGTGTCTTGTTAGACAAACTAGTGAGTTAAAATAATGGTGATAACTGCTAATATTTTTTTAACTTATCTAGTTTTGAATCAAATTTATTAATTCGGAGCTTAGAATGCTAAATTGAAATCCAACCTTTTTCTATAAATTTCTCAAGAATACACACCATTCATCTTATTGGTAAATAAGAAGTAATGATAAACAGGAAAAATACCAAGAAAATAAAATAGTTCATAAACTTAATTAAGGTATTCGACGAGGTGAAAACCAGCAATTTCAACGGGAAATTTCGATTTTATTTTATTATTCACCTTTAAACTTTCAATAACCTTTAAAAAATTTTATCTCTAATTTTTAGAAATGAAGTAAGAGCTTTTTTTTTTTTTTGTATGTAAACTCTTTTCTAAACTGGTTTTCTGTACAGGATGAAAACGCTTTCTGACCACGATAAGCAGAATTTATCGCCAATCAAAATTTTAGGTATATTCGGCCTGAACAAGCCAGGACACTCAAAACTTAAATGTCGAAAAAACTGAAATTAAAAAATGTATACATATTTAAAAAAATAAAGTTTGTTCACTAGACCAAGAAATGAGAAAATAAATTAATAAAAATTTTCAAACATAACAAAAACCACAAGGGCAAAATTTCATTATAAACTTCAATCAACATTTAAAATACCACTTCTTTCGTTTTGGTGACAAAAATTAAAATTTTTTTTAGAACACTTATCAAACATGATGTTTAAAAACATTTAAATTTCCGATTACATTTTTGAAAAGGATTCTCTTTAGTGCTCCGTCTTTAATATATATATATATACTCACATTGCAAATTTTATTAATTTAAATAAATTTGTATTGTCTGGCAAAAATCGAAAAGAAAAACATTTTAATAAATTTGCTAAACTTATTTTCAATTAAACATTAATGAGACTTAAATCAGATGCATATGGACAACTCCTCTATGATAAACTCCTCAAGAGAAATTTTATGTAAGAAGTCAATTTATTTGTTGTATCGTAATTATTTGAGTTTTTTTTCCTAAATGTTATAAATCATAAAAACCAATTAGACAGGTTTCCTCCTCTTCTCTGATTTGGAACTCATGGAACAATATTTTATACGATCATTTCGATTGCATAGCACACGGAGGATGTGGAGTCATTTCGAATTTTTTTTACATTAACGATGTCTATTTTATAAGGTAAAAGAACTTATAAATGTTTGGGGAACACATTGGATAAAATAAAACTATTAAACATTAAAACGTTATAAATAATTAATTAAATAAAAAAATAAATTAAACTTGAAATGCGAGAACAAGTTTTTTGTTTCAAATAATATTTCGTTTAAATTTCGTACGTAAGGAATTGTCAGAAACTTCCCTCTTCAGCAGCATTGCTGGCAGAGACATGCGGAAGAGGGTTAGAACAAAATTTTTCCTAAATAATATTTGTCAATATGTTTTCATTTTATTTTACGCCGCATGCATTTTTTCAAGATTGTACTAGGAAGTTCCGCCCTTTTCTCACTTCGCTACCAAACTTCGTAAGAGACACTTATTCATCTTAGTTTGTTTTTCCCTATATCGATATTTTTTTTAAAGAGAAAATATATAATTATTGAAACTTTCTGTAAGAAAATTTTGTTAATAAGTCAATAGTAACAAAATTAATGATTATAAGCATATGAAAAAAAAAATCAACTGAGCTTGAAAAAATGAAATATATAAACATAAGAAATATATAATTTTTGATAAAACAAGAAGTAATTTTACTAGCTAACTATCCAAAATATTAGTGTTTTACTGATTGAATTTTTTGTAATCACCGCCATTGTTATCATTGTAGAAGTTTGTCCCATTTTTTTGATAAGATTTAAAACTGTATTAATGCAAATTACTCATTGTTGGGGAACATTATATAAGTGTAATTTTCTTTTCATCGACGGAGAATTTTTGCCGCTGGTATGGCCTGTTAGCGAAAAGATCTTGTCAATGAAATGACCTATCGACGAAGTGGTTTCATTATCTCACAGATTCATTATACATTGTCTTTTTTCCTTGCTAATTTCTCGTTCACTCCCTACATCAAGAATTATTCACAATAGTTATTGCAATTGCTTTTGCGATACTAATCAATAATAATGCACATTAAAAATTAATCTTAGACATAAATGTGTTAAATATGAAAAAAATCTAACAAAGCATAAAATTAGTTTCTTATTAGTTTCGACTTTGTCAACGAAATAACCTTTCCTACAAATTGTCGACAAAAATAACTCTATCAGCGAAAGAACCTGTCGTTGAAATGACTCTGTCGACGAAATGACCCTGACGATGAAATGACTCTGTCGACGAATACCCTGTCGATGAAATAACCCTGTCAATGAAATGGCCTGACGACCGAATGACCTAGTCGATTTGGGTCGCAATCATTTCAGGGACAATCATTTCATCTACAGACCATCATCGACTAGGTCATTTGGTCGACAGGCCATTTCGTTGACAGGGTTATTTCGTCGACTGAGTCATTTCATCGGCTGGGTCATTTCGTCGACAGGTTCTTTCGTTGACAGGGTTATTTTCGTCGACAATTTTTAGAAAAGGTTATTTCGTAGACAAAGTCATGCGTAATTTTGAAACTAATTTTATGCTTTTTTAGATTTTTTTCCAGTCATATTTAACACATTTATTTCTAAGATTAATTTTTAATGTGCATTATTGTTGATTCGTATCTTTTGTCATTTCTTTTCAGATGTTTCCAAAGATCAGCGATTTCAGCCAAAGAATTGCTACAAACAAAACGAAATTCCAAAACAGTTGAATTCTAAGCATAAAACTGAGAGACCAGTGGCACTCAGAAGCACTGGAATTTCAAAGAAATGGACCCCTGGTTTATGGGCAGCGAACAACAAGACTTCCAGTATTATGGACAAAGTCAAATTTCGATTGTTTTCAGCTCATGTTCGAAGAAAGAAACATCTTGGACCAATGGTCTATAAATACGCCTATAACTTTGACCAAGTCAAAAGAAAAATTGAGGCAGTTTTGAATTATTATTATAATAGAAAACTGATTGGTAGAGACGATAACTCTGAAGTACGAATTCTGAAAGATCTGATAGAAAGGTTGGATGACCATATGAAATGTGACTTTTGTTTGAAAAGTGGAAATATTACATGAATTAAAATAATTATGATGTCAACTTTTGATGCATATCTTTAGGATGTACCATAAGTTCTGTTCTCAGTATGTATATATATTTTTTTAAATTTAGGATCGCAAATTAATATTCAATCTATTTGTGCCTAGCATCCATTTAAAAAGACAATTGCTTTTTCCCAAAATGAAAAAATGGTAGCAAATGTGCTTGTTTATCGGAATTTCTTTTTCAAAAACAAAATAGTTTTGTTTACCATAATATACTAATATATATTAATAATGTAAATATGTATATTTTGATCTGAAATCAAAGAATGGTGCTGTTTTAAGGCTAAATTAGTAGGTAACAAAAGAAATATCCACTCGATGCTACTACATTTTAATATGGAAGTTTTTCATATAATGTAATTTTTAACGGCTCGGCATTGATGGTTTGAGCGAGGAAAAAACAAAAACGTTATTGAAATCTAACAAATCATTATCGAGGATGGCAGATATACAAAAAGTCGTAGAATTGTTTTATTGCAAGTAAACATAAACGTGTTTCTCTTAAATTTCTTTCAATTGCTCTCTCTCTATTTTTTAGCAATGAAACAGGTTTTAGTGTTTTATAAATCCGTCTTCCGCAATAGTTATTTGTCAGATTTTGACAACGTTTTTGTTTTATCTTCGTTTAAATAGTAATTTAAAACCCTCAGTGTATACACTATTTTGACTTTTTTAAGTAAGGTTTTGCTTTATGTCTGTTATGTTTTGCTTAAAAGATTTTTACACTTGATTTATTGAACTCTAGAATTTTTGATTATTTCTAAGTGCCAAAACAAAGTTTAAATAATCAATCCATGAATGTTAAGTCAATGTTCCTTTAAAATACAATGCCATTCGAAATTTTTTATTTATGTAATATTTTAACATGTTCATATTAAATCATCGAAGTTTTGTTTGTCCCTTGTTTGCTTAAAGCGTTTGCACAATTGGATATATTTAAGTATTCGATTTTTTCCTTGTTAAGGGCCAAAATAAAATTTTAATTTTAATCAGACAATTTGTGAACATAAATTTGTTGTGATTATTCATGTGTATAAAAGATAATTTTAAATTTTTTTATTTTTGTAATATTTTTACATGTTTATAACAAGGCACTTACATGTTTTCTTTTTCTCGGGGTCATAGTAAGATATTTTTATTTCTAATTCGATTCTGTAATTAATTTTTCAAATGATTTCAGACACACTGAAATTCTATTTAATAGGTAGATTTATTTAAAAAGTTTTGATTGTTTTTAGACAAAAAGACATCATTGTAAGCAAGAATGAAATAAAGTTTTTTTTTTCCCATAGACGATTTTATTTGATCTTTCTGTAATACTTAGTAATTACAGGCTTAAATCTCTTTGGATTTATTTCTATTGAGAATAAAGCTTACAAATATATTTTTGTTTTACAATAAGCATAATATACTTAATTAATACATTGAATTAATCTACTTAATTAATTTACTTAATTAATAACATAATATACTTCATTAATAAGCGTTTTATATCGTTTTAAAATTTTTATACCATGTTAAATCTGTGTGATCGATGTTTTTAGAATTTTCAATCTTAATTTTTTGGTTATAACTATAACCATGAAAAATGTTCAAATTGATAGTTAAAATAATGAATTCACAGATAGGTAATACTAATCACGGTAATAATTAAGAAAAAAAAATATGCAGAAATAAAAAAAGTGTTGATTTAAAATAACAAAATATATTTAAATATTTGACAATGTTTCTATTTTAATAAAAATGTATTGCCAATTTCATAGGCATGTAAAGTATTCCAAAATTATTTATATTAGTTTTAATTAAAAAAGATAGTGAGGGTATGACTCCTTAATAAATTTGGATGCTTGATTTTATCGAAATATTTGATTCTTACTTATTTTCAAGTGCTAAATGAAATTGATATGCATGGTCGCATTTTTCCTTGATTATACAATATCATTTAAAACATTTTGACATACTCATGATATTTTTTCTTTTTGCTTAAAAGAATTTAGATACTTAATTTTATTGAAGAACTTCATTTTTACATTTTTAAACGGTCAAAATAAAGCTTGAAAGTTTAATAAGGCGATGCATAATAATATAAAATTTGTTTTGTTTCTTCTTGTATAGAGAATATCATTTGAAAGATTTTGACATGCTCATAATTAGGCACCGATTTGGTTGTTATCATTGTGCTCAAGAGGGTAATTTAAGTAAAAATTGTTTCATTTTTGATTTGTCAAAAGTAAGTTTAAATATTTTTATTTTTTTAAGAAAAAAAAAGGGTTAAATGTCCCTAAAATGCAAAAAATGAATTAATAATTTCTGTTTGAAAAACATAAACAAAAAAATATTAGGTCAATTGACATAATTAGTATTAAAACTTGAATATATTTTTACTTCCAGAAATATTTTTGTATTCTTCATTGCGTATCAAATATTGTGATAGCTGTCATTTCATGATTTGTAAAAATATTTCATTGCTCTCTGTTTGTTTTTTTAATAAATAACATATATATGCAGTTCGTTGATTATTTATTATTATTTTTTTTTTTTACTCACAAAGTATTAGTAGTTACTAAACAAAAATAACTTAACCCAACATAGAGATATTACCTGATTGAAAGTTCATTCGCCTCAAACACGAAAAAAAAAAAAAAAAATCAGGAAATAACAGCCGACATGTTTTGAGAGCTTCAAAAATAGGCTCCCATTTTCAAGACTTGCCAGACGTGAATGTTAAGAAACAAAAATGTTTTGAAGTAAAAAAAAAAAAAGAAAACGTAAAATTTACAACAAAAAGTAGAAAAATAAAGATGAAAAACAATCCTAGAAAAACCACAGTAGCCGAGAGAGGAAAAAGATGAAAAACAGAACAAGAAAAACCACATTGGCCGAAATGGCGAATTGGAGTGAAACGCATTTCGACGCGTTATAGAGAGGAACTAATATCGTTAACAAGGGAAACATTCATTTGAATAAAACAAGATTCCAGGGCATCAAGATGAACTGATGTGTCCGGGGTGGAAATAAATTTGGCATTTCTTTTATTTTATAAACGTCGTAGAACAACCGACCCTTTCGAGTTGACGATTACTAATGTTCAACGCTATAGCCTTGTAATTTTGAACCCAATCTAGAAGACAAGGGAGCTATTGGATCAAGTAGTGGGAGAAATTTGCCTTCGTGGAGGTCTTTTTGATAGAACTAATCCACATTTGCTTTACATGGAGAGGAAGACCACGAGAACCTTCCACGGTTAGCCTGGTGGCAAGGGGACTCTAACCCACGATCCGTCTACCACTGAGGATATTTCCCGTCAGCACTGTGGTCGGCGCAAGCCAGTTGCGGAATTCGTATCGACCAGCCATCAGCAGGTTCGAACCCCGGTTCACCTCATTCGAAGGTGAACGCTCTATCCTCTGATCCATCATGGTTCAATAAATTTGGTATTGTCGAAATTAAATGATTGCCCAAGATTCCAAAGATGAGCAGCAATTGATGATTTCTCGAATTCTTGATAACAGACATATCTATCGCATTCCTAATGTCTTAATTTTAAAGCTCGCTTAGTTTGCCTGATGTAGCTAAGGAGTGCGGTGAATGCCATAGCGATTATCGAAGCTAATAGGACCTCTAAGAGACTTAAATTTGGTTTTGTTAACTGGATTGAAAAGGACTCTAAAACCAAAACGAGAGAGGATATTAGCAATTTCGTAACTAACGGGAGAAAAAAAACGGTCAAGGAACAAATTTTCTGAAAATATTAAAAGAAGAGGCGATAGCCTGGTTGGCAGGGCTCTGGACTCATGTTTATAAGAACGGGAGTTCGAATCCATCTGGCCGAAGGCTCCCCTCGTAGTAAATGGTAACTGGTGCACGTTAAATCTGTCAGAACACTAAGCCCTCCATGTTTCCATAACAAATCATTACCTCTGGGGGTACAAAATTGGTAATTGACCGTTCTCTGGTTCATGTAAAAATTACAATCTGTGGATGAAAGAATGGGCCCGCTTTAAAAACGGGCGTGGCAGAAGTCAAATTTTTGACCATAAATGGCGCCGCTAGAAAACAAGAGTAATCAAACTCCCTTTGCCTTAATGACCGACGACAACAACAACAAGATGGGCGTTTGGGTCTAGTGACTATAGCAAGAGGTAAATCATCTGTAGAAGGATTAAATCCACTGTTATCAGCAAACGAGAAGAGGAAGTTAGTTCGGAGTTTAAAGAAGATTCATAGTAAAAATTAAGTGCAAGTGTGGAATGCAGGCATTTTCTGACAATTAGGGTGATTAGAATTAACATGAGGAGGCAAAGAGACAGCAAAATGTTTAAGATAAAAGGAGGTGGAAAATGATAAAGGTACATCTGAACAAGAACATCTGAAGAAGTTAAAGTAGAATTAATGTCCATCTCCAAAGTGAATTGAATGTTGGGGTCAACTGAGTTGACAACAGAAAGTAACTCTTGAAAATCGAAACCAGTGTCTACTAAGACAAACGCATCGTCAACATATCTTTTCCTTCATGAGAATTTGAACAATTTAAAAACTTCTTCTTCGAAATAATATATGAAAATGTCAAAAAGAATGAGATATACTGGATTACCCATGGCTAAGCCCTCAAATCATCTATAGAAATTACACTTGAATTGAAAAGCAGTTTGCTGAGTTATAGGAAGGACAATATCTTCACTTTCTATATAAGATTAGTGAAAGTCTTGTAATTATAGAAATGTCCAAGCTAGAAGATGAACTATATTGGTTTTTTATTTTATTTTATAACCGTAGTTGAACAGAAAAAATTGTCAAGCAAAGAAAAAAAAAAAAATTTACTTTTTAAGTTTGAAAAAAGAACTTTAATACAAACTCATTCTATTCTAAAAATATTAAGTATGGCGAAATAAAGTAGCTACAAGTCACATATGATAGAAGAAAAAGATCGAATCAGCGCGTTCAAAGTCGATTTCAGTGATTTTTTTAAAAATATTTTTTAATAACCGTCGTTGAACAGCTGACCCAATTTTTGGGTTTAAGACTACTAATGTTCATCTCCGTAGCCTTGTAATTTTGAACCCAATCCAGAAGACGAGAGAACTCCTGGATCAAGGATTGGGAGAAATTGGACTCCGTGGAAGACTTTTTGAAGGAACCAACCCGCATTTGCGTTGCATGGAGAAGAAGACCACGAGAACCTCCCACGGTTAGCCTGACGGCAAGGGGACTCTAACACATGATCCGTCTATCACTGAGGATATTTTATGTCAGCACTGTGGTCAGTGTACGCCTGGTGCGAAATTCGTATCGACCAGCCATCTCTGGGATTCGAACCCGGTTCACCCATTGGAAGGTGAACGAACGCTCTATAGCGTGAGCCACTGCGGCTGGTTGTCATACATAAAGGAACAATCACGAAAATTATCGTTACTCAAAAAGTTACGTATTGAATTTAATGAAGCTGACACATATTAAAAAGTGTTTATGGAAATCTTATAAAGAAAGATTGTTATTTTGTTTTGCGATGTGGTGTTTATTTTGTTTTGATTGTTACAATTATTTGGCTGTGATTTTTTTATTCTATCGAATTATAGCCTCTTTTCATTTGATATGCTGAAATGCAAAAATAAGTAATAAAATAAAACAAAAATTTTAGAAATTACGTTTTTATAGTACAAGAAAGAGGAGAAAGTAATTCTATTTTTGACTGACCTAAAATATTAGAGTTACAAATTCAAAAGGAAGGAGGTGAGAAAAGTTAAATTACAAAAGTCATGCTCCTTATGTTTTCCGTTTTAGATCTGACCAAAATTTATTTCTTCTACTGAAGTCATTTCTATAATTTTTATTTTAATTCATTATTTTTTATTTCCTATCTATTAGTCTGTTTATGTCGGAAAATGGTTCAAATTTTGATAAATTACAGAGATATATTTTGCTTGCGTTATTCAGTTAACAATTGATATTTGTATTGACTACTGGCACAATATGTAATGTGATACAATTGTTATGAGAGCTGTATATCTCTATGTAACAAAAAAACTTAATACTTGTAGAACTTCTTGTTAGTGAACTTTTCTTATGATCATAGAGATTAAAAACCGTGCAGGTTAAAAAAAATGGGCATGGCTTGACTTTCGCATTCGAAAAAATAAATCATTAAACATAACTCAAACTTCTTATTAGGGAAAATAACTTGAAATGCGTGTTTCAAAAACTGATATATTAATTTATGTGCTTGTTTAAAAAATGAACATGGGTTCAAAATGAGCATTTAAATAATTGATCAAAGCTATTTAGGAAAATGGACTTAGCACCTATTTACTATTCTATTGAATTACAAATGAAATGACTATTCCATTTTGAACAAAGCAATAACGAATAATAATTATATGGAGAAAAAAAAACTATTTTAATTTTAATTTGGAGTGCGCCATTTTCTACTTAGAATGACGTAGGTAATTTTGAGATAGATCTTTTTCTTCTAATGAGCATTTGAAGTTCTTTCTTTCTTTCTTTTTTTTAAACCCCCCCCCCAAAAAAAACCCCTATTAAACTCACGTTTTGCTGAGTATGACTAATATTTATTTATTTATAAAATTTATTTATTTTTTTAAAATATTTATTTATTTTTTAATTTAATATTTATTACTAATGTTTGAAGAACTACATTTTAACTTATTAGATTGCATTCTACTGTGTGTTGTTTTTAAATTGGTTTTTTCTTATCTTAAAAATAAAATTAAAGATTGCGATGCAGCATGTGGTATGTTTCGAACAAGTTAAAGAACATAAAAGTAAAAAAAAATAAGGTAATCACATTTTCCTTAAATGTAAATGTATTGGAGTATATCAGATAATTTTATCGCAAGAAAATTAGACGCACTTGAAAGATGTAATAAAAGTAACTTTTTATCTCAATGCTTTCTTCTCGACCGGAAATTGAAAAAAAAAATTAAAATATGAGAGCTTTTTTTAATCACTTAACGATAAATTTTATCTTATCATCTTCAGATTCCTTTAGGTACTTTGATTCAAGTTTGCGATGAATTATCCGACTTAGTATGGAAACGGACAATAATTTTTAGAAATATGCATCGGAGAAAAATCTTGAAATATTTTAATTAAATATGGTTAAAAGATATATTAAATAATACCAGAATCTACCCTTAATATCCTTACCAGGGAATGGTAAAGAAATCTTCAAAATCTTAAAACCCTTCTATCTAAAAATGTAGAATAATTGACTAGATTTTTGAACCCAAAACTCATAAATTATACGAAAAATTATTCTGCAATAAAAAAAGTGAAGATTCTTTTAAAATTTTGAAGTTGACACCCGACTCCACTCCAGGGGTTGGGGTTCCATCTTGGTGCAATTAGACTTGTCTTTTCAGATTATCAGAGACATTTTAATTAAGACAAGATAATTTTTATTTTTTTCGATCTTGTATATATTTATCACGATACCTTTAATTTATACTATTTATAACCCCATTTTCATATTGTTAATTGACACATCATCTGCAAACCAAAATGAAAAAAAAAAAAAAAAAAAAAAAAAAACTGCTTGTAAAATTATTGAGATATTTTTCTTCTCCTCGAGAATCAAAATATGCAATATAAAAAAGTTTTATTTGAAAATGTAAAAATTGTCTCTCATTTTATATTTGGGAATTAATTTGTGTAGAGAAAAAATTGAGCTTGGCGTCATTAATACCTTCAGGATTGTGACTAAACTAACAAAAAAACTAAGATTAACATGGTTAAAAAAAATGAAAGAACAAAACTATTTTGTATTTATAACGCATCATTTTACTAAATAATATCAGGCTTCCATAACTCATTCTAACCACTTTTTTACTGAACTAAAAAATCTTTAATATTCAGAACCATCAACTATTAACAATGCTTCAGTGAGTAGCGTATAAATTATTATAAGTTACTATTATTAGAAAATGTTATAAAAAGCCACATTTTTATTAAGCTACATTAGGGCACAATTAATTATACTTATCTTTGTTCTCGCGTAGTTATTTACCATCAGAAATTGTAGAATGTAGAATTTAATTAGGAAAATTCAAACGACAGCAAAAACATAAGGGCTTTCACAGCACAGCAATTGAAAAGTAACGACAGATGGACACGAATGACGTCAGTTCGAGTATAATCACGTGACGTGACTTCCTGTATTATGATATAAGCGCTAAAGAACGATGTGCAAAACTGTTATGTAGCTTTCACGGTTACAATTACAAAATTTCGAAATTTTCAAAACGCAACACTCCATTTTCTTTGCCGAGAGGACTGTGTAGGGGCCAGGGAACTGGCCTTGCATCAGAAAGGTTCTGATTTCGAATCTCGGACCTGGCATGGATGTTCTTTTTTTACTCGCTGTGCTATCTGTCCTAATTGTGGGAGGAGCGTTGTTCCCCTTAATATGGTGCCCCTGAGAGAAAGGCCAACAAATCTGCCCTAATACGCCTGAATTGACGAACGTCAAACCAGGTGAGCATTGGAAAAGCAAACAACCCATTTTTTTATTTTACCGAAGCGTAATCCTCGCAGTAAAAAACCTAAAATGGAGTTGGAACGATATTTTCAGGTCAAGAAATTGCAACACTAGGCTTTTGCCAAACGGCGACATTTTTCGTGACCACTGACACGAGAAGTGAGTGTGATAAAAATTATAAAAGTTAGAAACGAATCTATGGACATGCCGGGCATGTGAGAACGAACAGGTCAAAAATTATTAAAATTTAAACGCTTTATTTGTTTTTATATCTCTATTTTTTAAAGTTTTTTTCCCCATCTAACTCTCTTGTGGTAAGTAGTCACAAAAAATGACGACGTTTGACAAAAGCCTAATGTTCTAACTATCGTTCTAACTCCATTTTAGTCCACTTTTTACTGTAAAGATAACGTATTGATCAAAAAAAGTTCGTGTTGCCATTTGAATATTTCGAAATTTTGTCTATCACTATAACTGTGAAAGCTACACGGACATTTTTAACGTCTTTCTGGAGCGAATAGATCACTATGCCTATGTACGAAATTTTATTTCCTTCACTTAAACGGTATGCTCTCCAGAGGTCATATGACGGTCATATGATGGCTTAAGGTAAGGGGTCAAATGATGACTTAGTAAGGAAAATAAAAGGAGAAAAAAAGGACTTACTCATCACTTAGATCGTTCAACTCAAAGAAAGAATAAGTAAATTTCAATAACTGCTACTAAAGAAAAATGAAACTACTATAAAAATTTGTGAGTCTATATAAAATTTTAACAGTAAAAATCCAATGTTTCCATATAAAGTCAAATATAATTTTAACAAATTCAATCAATGCTTAAGACATCATTTTCTTATCTTTTGGATAAAATTCACAAAACAGAAAATTTTCAGACTCAAATTTTAAAGGTAAGCACATAAGGTAAGGGTTATTCAAGCTTCAAACTTACACGTAAAAAATGAAGTCAAACAAATTTAAAATTTTGAATTTTACCTATTTTTAAAATCTTTCCGAAGCTATTTTTATTGTCTTGCAGAGTTTTTTACTAAATCAACAAACAACTTTTTTATTTTATTAATAAAACATAAATTGACACGAAATATGCAAAAAATAGATACATTCATTTTTACATCATAATATATAAAATAAAAATATTCATAGAATACAATGATAAAAAAATAGGGCATAAATCATTTTGTGTCATACAAATATTACACAAATTTAGTGGATTATTCTATCGACTGGACAGAGGTAGAATTATAATAAATAAGAGAACATTATAAGGTGTTTAGGGAAGAAAAAATTTTCCTCAATCAATGCGTTGCTTAGAAGACATAGCAGACTAGACTCTCCTTTTGAAATCACTTGAAAACACCTCTGCCAAAGAATATAGAGGGGAATCTGCCAAAGAATACTCCCCTCTATATTCTTTGCCTCTGCGACCATTCGAACTTTCTGAGATTTCTTCTTGGTTGCTAAATAACTTATATCATTCAGGTTAAGTATCTCATAAACATAGTTTGTCGTTAGGATAAATTGTTAAAGCACAATATTACTTTAAGGATATTCTATGTTTCGTCATTGTTGAAGAACTAAAACGTTGTCCGAACTACAACGTTACTTTCTACTAGGTTGTAATACAAGAAGACAATAGGTAATAATACAGGAAAAAAAATAATTTTCGTGATTGACGAAATTATTTTATCGTGAAAAACGTTTTCATCCTTAGAAGAAAAGAAAAAAAAAAGTAATTAGCCTTCAGTTATTTTTTTATTTCTAATCAATTTGACAATATGTTTTTTTTAAATGTATTTCTTTTTCAAGTTTAAATCGATTATTATTTGAACAACTTCCAAATGTAGTCATATTTACTTATAGACTCATAAAAAGAGTCGAAATTGTTTACATACTGGTGCCGAAGTCTAGTTGAATCATTTTAAACTTTATGTAACTCATACAAAAATTGATAGAAATTTTTCAGAAGAGAGGGAAATATTAATAATAATAACCATATATCATATTCGGGTTTTGATTTTATTATAAATTCAATGTAACTTATTTCAAGAATACGATGTTATTATAATTACTCCGGCTCCGTGAGTTTGTGTGCAGACAACGTAGTTATCAACATTGCTTCACATGCACCGAATTCAAATTATTATGCACCAACATTACAACACTTTATTGCCTCACGTATATTTCTAACTACTTCTAACGGCTTGGGCATCACCCAAATAACGATCCTAAAGCTTGAAATGGTAACACTCGCATCTGACGTAGCTGATCTAGTTCCAAATACCGATTATTGTTAATTCTGCGCTGACCTGGTGCTGATATAAAATATTTTTAGTGACAGATGAATAATGGGTTGAAGTTTAATGGTCATTGAGCTAACCACGGGAAGTTTTTACATTCTAATCTCCATATAACATATGTAATGGTTTGTTTCATTTAAGAATTTCTCCTTAATACTGATAATGTTCCAATACTTGACTTAGGCGTAATTTCGCCCTGTGAATTGCTTTAAAATTACGAAATAACCGCAAATAGAGTACTATCAGCCATAGTTTCGATTGGCTTATGACAATGTATGAGCCATAAAGAAATTCAACTACCTTCTCAGAAAAAACGATTGAGGTTAAGCCAACATATAGAGTCAATTTGATCTAACTTTAATATGGTATAAAATAGAACTATATTTTACACTGAATTAAATCACAGTATTACGCAATTAAATAAAAGAAAAATTAATTAGTCAAAAAACTGGTTCAGTTTGAAAATCCTGCATGTATTGGAAAAAGTTACTTTGATTACAAAGTTTCAATTTACCTCAATTCATTGAACAAAATATTCGCCAAAACTTTATACCAACTGTACAAAGTAATAATGGTAACTAAAAAGTTAACCCTTTGACACCGGTGTCCCTCTTATAAATAATTTTTCTGATGTTCTAATTACAAGTGAAAATATAATTTGGTGTTTTCAATTATAGATTATTAATAATTATAGATTATCGGAAATATATCTGTACTAAAACATGAAATCCAAAGAAAAAGTAATTTGAAATTATTTCTTCATTCATATTCAAAAATTTATTAATAGTTGATTTTGTAAATTAAAGAAATTTCAATGATAAATAACTGCTTCTTTTACATTCGAATAACTGTAAATAAGTGCAATATGAAAAAAAAAAGTCATTATTCGGAGGGGAGTCGTGTTTGGAAAATTTTAACCTTTAATGCAGAAAAAGACACAAGTGTATCATGATGTATTTGATAACCATACATTATTTAAATGCTAAACATAATATTTTCACTTATTTTGATTTAAATTGATACAAAATAATGAAAAAGATATTAAAAATATGTTCTATAAAAATTCTGAGTCCGAGGGTTAATTTTATGTAATTTAATCCACTATGTTCTAAAAATCTCATCTTATTAATGATTCAGCTATTTACACTGATTAAGAACGAATATTGTATGTATAGTTATATAAATTAATCATTCAGAAAAATTTCTCAATTGTTAACAGCAAAATGATTATTTCGATAAATAATTCTTAAGTCTAAGAAGAATTGGCCTTAAAGGTGGGATGAAATTCTCGTCGAGTCTTCTATGTTGAACTGCATGCGGGTCGTAATCCACTTGATATCGGAGGTGACATCGATTGGTTCCTTCATTGTCCTTTCCACGTAGTCAACACGACCATGTCCGTCAATTAATATCACTGTGTGAGTCCTGCGGAACATGCGGAACATTCAAAATAAATATTAAATTCACAGATGATTATTTGTTAGCAATCATAAAACGAGGATAGATTAAAAAAAGGTTATAAGCAATGTCAATTAAAAAACAATTGTGGAACAAATACTTTCCTCCAAAGAGAAGACAAAATACTATAGTTGCCCAACAAAGGTTATGAGTATAGCTTATGTCAGTTCGAACGAAGGTTTGTCGAAGTCATTCAAATGACAAGAAGCCTAAAAAAGTGATTTCATATCGAAGTGCGAGCCGTAATTTGTCTTTATGAACAACGGTTTATGTTAAGCCATCCAACGCAAACACCTTGTCATGCTTAGTGAGGGTGCTAATCTCTTGCTAGGTAATGACAGATCTCATTCTGATCGAAAAACGCAACCACTGCTGCAAAACTTCAAGTTCTATACTTTCTATAGAACTACCTCCATTCAGCCCAAATTTGGTACCTAGTGACCATTTCCTGTTTAGTCCTTAGTGATCATTGCGAAAACTTATCTGGATTAAGGCTCTCTTCAGACAGTGTTGTGAAAACAGTTGCTCAGAACTGAATAAATAAGAAGGAAAGTGATTCATACTAAGGTGGGTTGAACAAGTAGATCCTCTGCTTTCCAATACATTATGTAGAAAAGAGAGATTAATATGCCTCTTAATTCCACTTTATATATCTCGTGTTGTGTTATTAAGTAATATTTTTTCATCCTTGTAATTTTTTTTTTTTTTTTTTTTTGGTCAATATCATTTTTTACAAACCATAGTGTGTATAGTTTTTAACTTCATTTCTGAAAAAACACTAAGGGAGTTGATATCAGAACATTTTATTATTTTATTTTGTTTTATTTTAATTATTTTATTTTATTTTTATCACCGTCGTTGAAAAGCCGACCCAATTTTGGGTTAACGACTACTGATGTTCAACTCCGTAACCTTGCAATTTTGAACCCAATCCAGAAGACAAAGGAATTCTTGAATCAAGTAATAGGAGAAATATGCCTTTGAGGAGGACTTTTTGATGGAACTAATCTGCATTTGCGTTACATGGATAGAAAAACGATGAAAGTCTCCTATGGTTAGGCTGACGGCAAGGGGACTCTAACCCATTACCCGTCTACTACTGAGGATATTTTACGTTAGCACTGGATTTCGTATCGATCATCGATCGCTCGGATTCGAACCCGGTCCACCTTATTGGAAGGCGAACGCTCTATCTCCTGAGCTATAACGGCTCTACATTTCATGATTGGAAGCTAAAAGTCCGGGACTATATTTATAACATTATATAGTGAAATAATAAGAAAACGACGGTTCTCTGGTCATCTCTGGCTAGGCCGAAGGTTCTGTCCAGCCACCAATCAACTGAATCAGTTGTTTCTCAATGATCTAAATAAGAATTTCAAAAATCATTTTCAAAAGCAAATTTCCTTAGCTTCATATCCAAAACAAATATTGATTTTATATTATGTGAACAAGTGTTATCTATTGTAAACCTTTTGAAATATTCTTTTTGAATTGTGATAATTAACACTGTTTGATTAAAAAAACATTTTTAAAAAAAAGCAGTTTTATTAATAGCTTGTACACTATCCTCGTAACAAAAATTTTCTGCAACTTTTCCTTCATGTAAACATATGCAGAGATGTCAACTTGCTCCGCTTTATATATATAAAAATAAAAAAAATAATAAAAAAAATACAAAATTCTACTAGTAGGCGAAGTTTAAGTCATTTTTGTCTAGTAAAATTTATAAAAAAAAAGAAATTTCTACTTCAATATATGAAACATACAAAGCCTGATATAAAATGCACCTTTGTTGTAGCCATCTCGTGATGAGTCTTTTAGGGAGTTGGCGAAAATGTCCCGTATTCCGGAAGTTTTATTTTTAAATTTCTTATCAGCTTACAAAAACTTCCGCAGAAAGCAGAGCAGTTGGCATCCCTGCATATGTATATTAACACGTTTGACATATTTGTTTAACTATTTCAAAATGTTAGAATAAATTATTATCCGCCCTTCTGTTCCTCGATTTTCTTAGTGTCAACGGTCTGATGGACCTTGTCTGACTTCGTCAGGCATTTGGTGGATAAGCCACAACAACAACAGAATAAATTATATTCACCCACTAAATTATTTTCCTTTGCTTTTTGGCCAGCAGTTAGGCAGTTTTTCCACCACTGACAGTTACTACTCACTGACTTTTAATCTTTATATCTTTGATACGGGAATTAAACAGAAGCATGGAATATTGATTATTGTCTACAGCAGATGTTTCACGGGATTCTTACATCTTTTTAAACTAAGTAATTTTTACAGAAATCCAAATTTCGAAATAAAATGGTTAAACAGTTATCGAGTAAAATCAATTACTTAAAAAGAGGAGGTAAAAAATAATCGCGAGGAAAAAAATTCCTCTGTCTAAAATAAATAAATAAATAAAAAATTATATATATATGTTACCGGCAAAGTATGAAACGCCGGCGTTGTATAGAATGCTGGATGTTTTTTGGGAAAGTATGAAATGTGAGAATTATTACATACTATCCCTAGGCATTCTATAGAATGACAAATGCTATTAAGGCAAAGTATGAAAAAAACATACTGATGAGGTTTTTATGTAAATAATGTGCATGGTACTGTGAATGACCGAAATCGGTAGTTGTTGACTTTCACCGGTGAATGTTGACAATCACATAGTCGCTTTGGTGAATGTCCGAAATATTTATTACATCTGATCTGATATTAATTTATTCCTGGATATAATTACATTTATTCGATATTTTAGTACTTACTGACGATAGATTAGAAGAAACATCAGTGTAGGGTATACCGGGCAGTGGCACTTGACCTTAAAAAACATCAGTGCAGGGTATACCGGGCAAATGTATACCGGGCAGTTGCACTTGACCTTAAAAAACATCAGTGTAGGATATACCAGGCAGTGACACTTAACTAGACATAGTATATATTTTGGACATTTACCAAAGGTCTAGTCATACTAGGTCTAGTTAAGTGTCACCGCCCGGTATACATTTGCCCGGTATACCCTACACTGATGTTTTTTTAAGGTCAAGTGCCATTGCCCGGTATACCCTGCATTGATATTTTTTTAAGGTCAAGTGCCATTGCCCGGTATACCCTACACTGATATTTTTTTAAGGTCAAGTTCCATTGCCCGGTATATATTTGCCCGATACTCCAAACACTGATGTTTCTTCTAGTCTATCGTCAGTAAGTATTAAAATATCGAATAAATGTAATTATATCCACGTATAAATTAATATCAACTCGGATGACGTTTTGAATTTTTAATTTTTGAGTGACATTTTGACGAATCGGAAATGTATTTTATACTTTGCCGCTTTCTCATTTCGCTTTCTATGGAATGTCTAGGAAATGTGTGAAATATAAATCATTTCATACTTTGTCGGCTAATTTTAGGCATTCTATACAATGCCGGATTTCATACTTTGCCGGTAACATATATGCATTAATTGTATCTCACTGTTAACAATTTTCTGTATGCTAATAGTATTTTTATTATTATTATTATTTTATATATTATTTATTTATTTACTTTGCTTATTTATTTATTTTTTTATCTTGTAACCTCTGCAAATACTATATTTGTGTTCTTTACAAATGATTTTTGAATTTTCGATTAATTTATTGTTCAAAATTTTGTCAAATTTTCTAACTTCTCATGTTTTGAGTTTCCACTTGTTTGTGGATTTTTCGTTACAGCTGCCTCACCGTAACTCTTCCTTTTGAAATTGTATCTGTTTTCATGGGCTTTGGACAAATTCTGGTACTTTTCATCATCACAAAATGTTTGTTACCTTTTTTGAATGTTTTTCTTCGTCTTCTTTTTTTTAATGCCTCGCCTATTATGTTTGAACACTCAAACTCTTAAATTCTATTTTCTGAGTAACTACTATTGTTAATTTTAAGATTTCACTAAATTCTTTGAGTCCTTCTGGTGTTGAATTTGAATAAGTGAATTACTTTAGGTACAGTCAATAATGCACCCTTCTTTAAATGTTTTAGGCTGTACACGCCAGACAGAAAAAAAAAGAAGAAATTTTATCAAGATGGAGCTGTGGGAAAAATAATGATTTTTTAAAATAATAAAAATCTATCATTTCATTTTGTTTTCAAAGCAATTAATATTTTATAAATAATGAAAAATATGTTTTGCATGATATAAACATTCCCATTATATTGGCTTTCGAGACAGAAAGCATATTTCATACATCTAACATTTGTAATAATTATTTGTTAAAAAAATATATATAAAAACAGCATTTTGAAAATTATCTAGATCATCTCAGTGTTATTCAGTTTTCTTAAATGCGTATCTAATTTTTATTTCTTTCAATATTTCTGATGAAAATAGGTTAAAGGCAAACGAAATAATTTTAATAACAAATTATCTTTTAAAATTACCATCGGATGATATAGTATATCAATTTCTTCATAAATTCAACACATTATTAGTTGCATAGGCGAAACGAAATAAACACTTCTTCTAAGGGTCTTCCAAGGGTTGTCTTTAATTTGTCGTTCTAAGGGTTGCCTTTAACCAAAATTCCAATGGAATATCTGCGAGTGACGTAGTGTGAGTATCTCTATCCTATTGGTTGTTAAAACGTGACTTTTGTTTAAGTTAGCAAGAAAGACAAACCCGTTAAGTATCAGCTCTTTTAAGGGGCACATTCTATATTCTTTTACAAATATTTCAATTATTTTTTACTTAACACAAATAGAGGCACGGAGCTATGTAGAATATAAACAAACTAATTATGTATCGAAGTTGTCAGGTATACAAAACAAAAATATATCACGGTTATAAAATATGTAAACAAATAATAAATCTGAGTAAAGTAAAATATGTCGACAAGAAAGAATTATATTTCAGCAAATTTGATACTCGATACAGTGCTGTATCTAATCAACTTCACGTTAATTAAGATTCAAACCTATATGGAGATTCTTAGCTCAACTTTAACTAGCCATTTTGCTTGTGAACGATTAGCTGACGTCATAGGTCACATGTGTTTGTATCCGTGATCTTTTTCTTGAAGTGAAAGTATCCAATTCTCATTAATTAAGTAGAATTAATGAAATTCTCAATGGCTGCGTGTAATAAATCAGAGAATCATCGAAAAATCGACTAGAAAAAGATTGCGATAATAAAATTCTTTCTGATGCGGGGTTTGAACTTATGACCCTTTAGAAAGTTTATCGAATTTTTTTTACTGTGTCACCTGAAAATTGCATTTAAATTTTTTTTGATTTTATTATGCGGCTTAAATGTTGTTGTTTTTTCTGGGACGGTGGGGGGAACTATGAAACCATTAAAATGACTTCAAAAGGAATATCGTATTCGAAATCTACATTTCAAAATCTTTTAAAAAAGTTTTATTCAATATAAAACTTTTACGTTTTACTTGTAAGATTTCGTATTAAAAGCAAATACGGCAAATAAATTTCTAAAACAAACTGCATTCTCATTTTTAGATAATTTGGAACTAGTGACAAGTCAAAAAATTTTGTTAAAAAAAAAAAAAAAGATATAATGAGCAAGATACAGAAATATTTGCATTTACTCAAATATGAATGAAACTTCACTGTCGAGAATTTCAGTACTGATGACGATACTTGTTACAGTACCGAAACTGTCGTCTTTCGTATTTAACTGTACTATTCGTCTTTAAGTTTTATGTTTTACTTTCATTACAATGATATATTTTGTGCCTGCAAATTGTCAAAATATTTAAACATATTTAATTTAAAATAAGTTTTTATTTCTGCCGTGCAGCATAAAAATACAACCGATAGTGCACCATACAGAACAGATGGGAAATGAATTTGAGAGAAATTTCCCTTAATAGATTGTTTAGAATATACCCGATTACCCCAAGAAACCTGTTTAAAAAATTGTCTTAATTTTGACTTTGAAGTGTTTTATTTAAAATCCATAAGACATACAGAGTTTGAAATATAAAGTATGAGAATGAAACTCTTTTAACACTTAAAGAGTAATACAAAAAAGGATGTGTTAAGGAAAATAATAAGGGTAAACTTGGGATATCAAATATAAGGGAATTGATAATGTTATAAATGTGACACTCAATATGATATGAGAAATCATAAAGTAAAAAAGTGATAGCAAATATGATTTATCATATTTGCTTACCATATTGCTACCATTTCTCTTATAAGAGAAGTGGTAACGGTATAAATGAGATGCCAAATAAAATAAGAGAAATCATAAGGGTTAAAGCATGAAAAGGAAAGTGTTATCGGTATAAATGTGTTACTAAACGTGATAAAAGAAATCTTGAGGGTAAAAAGTTATATCAAATATGATAAGTGAAGTAATAATATAAATATGATAAGAGTAAAAACATAAGGTAAAATGTGATATGAAATATGAAAAGGGAAGTAATATCGGTATAAATGTGTTACTAAACGTGATAAGAGAAATCATGAGGATTAAAAGTTATACCAAATATGATAAGTGAAGTAATAATATAAATATGATAAGAGAATTAATAAGGTAAAAAGTGATATGAAATATGAAAAGGGAAGTAATATCGGTATAAATGTGTTACTAAACGTGATTAGAGAAATCATGAGGATAAAAAGTTATACCAAATATGATAAGTGAAGTAATAACAGTATAGATGTGGTACTAAATATGATAAGAGAATTCATAAGGTAAAAAGTGATATTAAATATGATAAGGGATGTTATAAAGGTATAAATATAATACTAAATATGAGAAGGAAAATAAGGGTTAAAAGTGATACCAAATATGATAAGGGTAAACACATGACTCCAAAATAGAGAAGAGAAATGATAAGAAAACATGTGATATGAAATATGATTAGGGAAATAATAGAAATAAAAAATAACATATGATAAAGAAATGATAAGGATAATGTTTGAAATAAATAAAGAGTAAATATTCAACTCTTCTAACTATTTAAGGATGGTGAATACAAATTTTAAAATTTATTGCAGGAATTTCGACTTTCTTACCTGGAACCGTATACTCCTAGTTCTGGCTTTATAAATATGGCACTCAACTCTTTGACGTATTCTTTAGGTCTACCCTCAGCATCTTTGTCAAGTTGTTCATCGGGATAATGGCTGATGATTAAAAAAATAAAAGGAGTTTTAAAGAAACAACTGAAAAGATTTTAATGTAAATGCGTAAAAAGAAACTTGTATTTGATGTATATATTTCACACTGTACAGCTCGAAAAAAAATAATAAACGAACCACCCTGATTAACTGTGGATCTAATAATCGAATCTTCACGTTCTGATACTCAATTTTAATGGTTTGAGGAGATGACTCCAAATATACTAAATAATTAGTTCAGACGACATTTTATGTAACGAAATTCGACACAAAAACGCATCTTCTTTGAATAAACATGCCTTTTTTTCGACAGATTTGGATTTACGTCCCCCAAAATATAGGAGATGGCCGCAATCTGGGTAACAGGGTCACAATAGTTTCCTAATAGAGGGGGGTGGGTTCAAGGTTTGGACCCCTTAATGTAAACTTTATTTTTTGCGCATTTCGCTATATCTCAAGAAATTTTTAAGCTAATTAAAAAAATTTTTGCACACATTTATAAAATTCGTTTAGCCTCAAATAATTCCGTACACAAATAAAATTTTAGTGAGTTTTTATTATATTATTATTTTTTATAATATTATTATTTTTCATTATATTATTATTTTTTATTATTTTATTAATTATAGTGGAAAACATTTTGAATTTTAAGGCACACGATTTTTTACATTATTTTAAAAAATGTATTTTTACATGAAAAAATACAAATTTTTATCAAAATCAGTCGATTAGTTCCTGAGAAATCGAATTTTAAAAATATGACTTTTTCAAATTGTGATTTCTCAGAAACTATTCGACCTATTTCGCTCAAATTTTGTATTTCGTCATTTAAAATTATATTCTTTAAAATGACGCAAAAATCTATATACCTCACAAGTTAAAAATATTCCGCATATTATTAAATAAAATAATAAAAAATAATAAATACTCACTAAAATTTATTATTTGCCTGGAATTATCTGTGACTAAACGAATTTCATAATCATTTTTTATATTCACTTTAAAAAGTTCTTGAAGTATGGTGAAATATGCAAAAAACAAAATAAACATTAAGGGGTCCAAACTTCGAACCGCACAGCTGATCAAACTATTGGGACCATATCTTCCAGATTGCGGCTTTCCCCTATATTTTGGGAGCGAGAAATGCAAGTCCGTCAAAAAAAGGTATGTTTATTTAGAGGCAATACGTTTTTGTGTCTGATTTTTCACCTTGAAATATCGTCTGCACTAATTGATTCGCATATTTGAGGTCACCCCCTCGAACCATTAAGATTGAGCCAAAGAACATGGTGATCCCAGATCATTAGATTAAAAGTTATTCAGGGTGGTCATTTTTTATTTTTATTTTGCTCACTGTACAACATTGTATTTCTCTGAAATTCAGAATAACGTTGATAAGTCTCGGTGGAGAAAACCCAAAGAAAGAAATATAATTTAAACACATCAGCTTAAAAGTTATAACTAATAAATACATTGTGCAGAACTTAAGGGAAATTAGTTTGGGAGTAATTCACTAAAAACCTATAACTATGCTGTTGTTGTTTCTAATGCTACTTGCCACATGGGAAAGCCTGCTTGGTGAAACCGAGCAAATTTAAGGCAGAGTGTGTGTTTCTTGTTTTTCAGAGGCGCAATCCTATGGCCAAGAATTCTACTTCAGCCACACACACGTCACAACCCGTTTTATAGGGTGGAACCATTCACACATCCATTCATTCATCCACAGATCATAATTTTGACCTGAATCAGAGAACGATTGATCTCCAATCCAGTACCCCCAGAGGTTTGATTTGTTATGGGAACATGGAGGACTTTGCGACTCGACAGATTTAACGTACATCAGTCTCCATTTGCTACACGGGGAGTCTTTGGCCGACGGATTTCGAACCCACGAACTCTCGGACATGGGCCTTTTTTTTTTAAATTATATATATGAATAAGTGTTCTTCTATATTTCTGAGGCTATTCAAAAATTTTCAAATATTTTAGTATAATCATCTTAATCGAAAGCGTCAACAAAAAAAAAAAAAAATTTGCTTTTAGGTTTAAGTTTTAAGCAAAAGTTATGATTTATGATTGGCAACGCCCCATCAATGAAAGTTTTAAAATAATTGGATTTTCTTAAAACAATAAGCTAACCAAACATACAATGTATTCCGTGCTGATCATCCTTTTTGCAGATATTTAGAATATTAGTAAAATAAACTAAATGATCCGCTCATTAGAAGATAAGAGAAAATTCAATAAGAGAAAAAAGTTATCAAATTCCGATGCATGAAGGTAAATAAGTGAAAAAATATTTTCAAAAACTCGTACGTTTAAATTGTGGTTGTATTAAATTTATATATAGTTTGTTACCGTCATCGAAATATCTGTATTTCATATTATAAGTTAATTAGCTTACAGAGTGTCATCTCGAAGAACTTGAAAGATGTCTGTTATTAGTTCTTCCTTATGAGATGTTCGAGGATGATGAGCTGTTACATCTTCAAACTTCCTTTTGGCTGCTTTCACTTTCTTCCAGGGATGAGAGGGCGAACTGTTTCCAAACACGTGCACACCTGTAAATAAGTTAGCAGCAAATAAAGGGAGGATCAATTTGCGTGTTGTTTAATACCATTCAAAAAAAAAAATAAATTACAATATATATATATATGAGGAATTCTACAAATAAACACCAATTAGGCGGCCAAAAAAAAATTTTTTTTGGTGGTGGGGGGGGGCACACTATTTCTACATGAATTTTCTTCTTTTTTACACCCTAAAAAGGCAAGAAAAAATCGTGAACATGAAATTTTTTCTTTGTGACATACTTTAAATGTGACATACTCTTTCTGACATACTTAGATAAATCTGAGCCATTTATGCAGATAAAACAATTTTTACATAAATATAATATTATTATAATGTCTATCTAAAATGTATTTATAGAAATTTCATACTATAAGATTATATTTTAGTGCAAAAATTGGCGTTTATATGTAGAATTGCTCATATGAGCAATTCGTCGCTTTGAAACTAAACCGTGGTAACTCAAAAAAGCAAGATTTTCAGGAGAGCGATTTCTAACTTTCCTCGCTAATGCGAATCGCGCCAGATAACGATTTATCTGCTCTCTAAATTAATTGTATGTAACTATGGAAGATAACACGTTGTTTCTCTAAGAAGGTGATTTTTTTTTACACAAAATGAGCCAAATATCTCATTTTTCGATTTTTTTGAGTTACTACGGTTTAGTTTCAAAGCAACGAATTATACAAATAAACGCAAATTAGGCGACTAAAAAAAAAGTATTTTTTTTTCGGGGGGGGGGGGGCGCTATTTCTGCATGAAATTTCTTCTTTTTTACACCCTAAAAAGCAAGAAAAAATATTGAACATGAAATTTTTTCTTTGTGACATACTTTAAATGACAAAATACCCATTTTAAACTTTTCCTGATTTTTTCAATTTACGAACTTTGATTACATTTTTTTTATTTTTGTTTTTTATACCAAAATATAATCTTATAGTATGAAATCTCTATAAATAAATTTTAGAGAGACATTATAATAGTATTATATTTATGTAAAAATCGTTTTATCTGAATAAATGGCTCAGATTTATCTGAGTATGTCAGAAAGAGTATGTCCCATTTAAAGTATGTCACAAAGAAAAAATTTCATGTTCACGATTTTTATTTGCCTTTTTAGGGTGTAAAAAAGAAGAAAATTCATGTAGAAATAGTGTGCCCCCCCCCCCCCCCCCCAAAAAAAAAAAAATTTTTTTTGGCCGCCTAATTGGCGTTTATTTGTAGAATTGCTCATATACTGATATATATATATATATATATATATATATACTTAAATTATTTTGTCAACATATCATTTGCATCAAGCATATGATATGTTTGTATATTTGCATTGTTTGTTGATTGCATAATTGTATATACCATGTGAAATAATGGAATAACACTTTGTATGAAAATGCCCCATGCATTATAAAACACTCTATCCCCCCCCAGTAATGAATAGTGTTCAAAACGATTATCCAGCTTCCACGCATGTGGTTATATGACCGAAATTTCAACATTTTCAAAAGGCAGTAGTTATTTTTTTCTCACAATATAAAACTTTTTCTTCCTTACCACTGTTTTAAGGTAGGTTCAATATAGTGCTGAATATCTGATACAGTCAAAAATTGTAAAATGCTATTTTCTTTATCTTAGTATGACGATGCCACCTGTCGAGTAAAATAGTTGCTCCAAGTTCATTTTTGATTTTGTACTGTAAGAACCACATTTCACTTTGAAAAATTAAGTGCTGCATTCGATAGTTTTAAAATTCTGTTTTCATAACCGTGCGAACTGGATAGTATAGTTTTTAACACCACTCTTAAACAAATACCTTATGATATATTAATATAAATTTTTATTTCGTTTTCTCGAATAACGTGCTCTTAAAGGGAGTCATATAGTACGCCAAATTACTTAATCACTCTGTATTGAAAAATAAACTCTCGTTTACAAGAATAATTCTACAAAAGAAAAAAATAAACATAAGCATTCATTTGTAAAACATTAATAGTTTATGAACAAAAATAATACGAACTTCAGTCGGTACTTCTTGTTGCGTTTCTAAAAAAGTCTCGGAAGCAATTGAGGATTGAAGCAAAACGACATTTAAGGACTAGGAAGCAATTGAAGATTTAAGTTGAAGAACATATGATGTATAAAAAAAAATCAACTCTAGAATATATAGAGGTGTACTATTGAAAATAAAATCATTTAAAGGCTTAGAACAATAAATAAACGTTCTGCATTTGCAGCTAATTTTTTGTTGGCATAAATCTCAAACACAGCTAATAGGTGCTCCCTAATGTTAACCCTTACAGTGTACTTTTAGAGTCCTTATCAGTAATGAAGTAAAATAATTCTACGCACCGAATATCATAGATTTGCATATTTAAGTGGCACTATTGAAGCACTAAGCACTATAATGAAGCACTATTGAATATGGGGAAATTGAAACACATCAAATCCTATTTCATTTCCGAACCATAGCTAAGCACCTTGAACCATTTTTAGGGCTCTATCTTTTAACAGCGTTAGGAATATCACGTAATTTTGATCCCACAGACAGACGACGAGAACAGCGCACGAGCTATTATCCCTCTCTAGTTACACTGTCCAAGAAAAGAAGAGGAGTAGAAGGTACTTTTATCGGGCAATCAAATATCACTTATCAGATACATGAATTATAATTTAATTCATAGTTCAACAGTTTTGTAATTTTAATTCCGTCTTCATCAATAAAGATACCTCAGATACTCCTTTTTCCTTCGTAGGAAAAATTTATTTTATTGTATTGATATTTTATTTTATAACCGTCGTTGAACAGCCGACCCAATTTCATGGGTTTACGACTACTAATGTTTAACTCCGTAGCCTTGTAATTTTGAACCAATCCAGAAGACAAGGAAACTCCTGGATCAGTGCCCCCAGAGGTATTGATTTGTTATGGGAACATGGAGGACTTTGAGACTCGACAGATTTAACGTGCATCAGTCACCATTTACTACACGGGGAGTCTTCGGCCGGTGAGGATCGAACCCACGACCTCTTGGACACGGGCCCAGCGCCCTACCGACCAGGCTATCCCGGCCCTATTGATATTGTTGTTTATAATGCCACTTGCCTATATAAGCAAGCCTTCTTGGTGAAACCAAGCGAATTTAAGACAGAGGGTGTTTTTCGGTGGCGCCATCTATGGCCAAGAATACGACTTCACACACACGTCGCAGCCCGCCTATAGGGTGGACCCATTCATACATCCAGTCAATTTTGACCTGAACCAGAGGACGATCAGTCTCAGAGTCAGTACCCCCAGAGGTTTAATTTGTTATAGGAACATGGAAGACTTTGTGACCTGACAGATTTAATGTGCACCAGTCACCATTTACTACACGGGAAGTCTTCGGCCGGTTGGGAACAAACACTCGACCTCTTAGACTTGGGCCCAAAAGCCCATTTTATTATATTAAAGAGCTTAGTGAAACATGTTGATCCACTAAGCTCTCCAGTTGTAATATAGCTAGGTCTTTAATAATGTCGAATTTAACTATTTGACACTAAACTACCCATATAAGTGTCAAACATTCTATTATCTTTTGTCTTATAGCAAATATTAAAAAAAATGAGAGAATAAAATAAATACCTGGTTGCATAACGACTGGTCCTTTTTCACTGTCGTTGGTGTAATATAGAGCTGTGACGTCACCCAGCATCGGCCTATCAATTTAAGTATAAAAAATATTGCATAGCAATGAGTAACTATTTGTTGGTCATCCATAAATTTTTCACTTATTATCACATTCGGACCATCAGCCATCAAATCATCAGACTTTCGCTCAAAGATAACAGCAACCATTCAACAAAATATTGTCACATAATAAAACAAATGCAGTTTCGGACAACATAAATTTTTTTAATGATTTTTTATATCACAGATATGAAATTAATGTAAATCATGGGGTTTTTACAACTCTCACCTTTAAAACAATAAATTTGTGATATTTTTAATGTTGAAAAATGAAACATTCGTATAACATTAGATTAATATATTGAGAGTCGAAAATTCATATTCAAGTAGGGGGGAAAATAAGCTGTGAAAAAAATAAGCTTTCAAGTGAAAAAGTAGCAGACACGATTAAAGGAAAGATGAGATTAAAGTTTACAAACATTTGTTAAACTGTTGAAGAAAACTAAAGGTATTTCAAATAATATTTTTTAAGCAGAATAATTATTATTAATTATTAAATATTTCCAATTAATCGAAAAATTATATTCAAGTGAAAGAAGAAAAAAAAGCTTCATCGAAGTAAGCACGAATTATTATCGGGGTCAATTTAAACGAAGGTGAGATTGAAACTGTTTATTTGTTGAATGAAAGTAAAGGATATCTAAATAATTTCTTTAAAGCCGAATAATTATTGGAAGCGGCTTTAAGTTTCATACAACAAATAAACTAATTTCTGATGATTGTTTGCCATCATTCAGGGTTTCAAAACTAATCGCTCGTGAATCAATTTCCTAAAGAATGAGACTGTTTATATTTATGAGTGTTTTTCATATACCACTGAAAAATCTTATAAATTTACTCACGCTAACAAAGATAGCATAAGCGAAATAAAAAAATAAAAAAAAATAGCTGAGACAAATTGTTATTATAAATTAATTTTAACAAAAATAAAAAATAATAATATTATTATAAAATTATTTTATGCATATTTCAGCTTTTCCTAGAAGGGTGCTTTGAAAAACAAAGATAATACAAATCTTTTGCTTGTCCGTGAGCAAATTTTGGGGAATTGAAAGGTTTTTGTGAATTTTCGTCATCGTCATCAAAACATCGTCATCGTTTTGTTATCGTCCTTTTTATGAATTTTGTCCCTCAAAAAATGCTAAAATTCAGTCACAGAATTCTAGTTTCACAATCCCCAGCAGATCAGCGGCTGTGACCAGCAAGCTGGTGAATGACCACTTTGATCAACCTGCTTAGGGACCGAGGATGTGGGGTATCGGCCCTCATTAAACTGATCCCATGTAAAGAGCTCGCCTTCGCGCGCAAGTCGTCGGACTACCAAAATGGGGGAGTCATCACCTCCGCATAGGATTGATGACAAGTCTTTAGATCATCGTTAGGGATGTTTCCTCGACCACCCATAGCCCATTGTAAAGCTCTAGCGAGATGTAAATTAAATACCTACCGATGCAATTTCAAAACCTCACCCTATGTTATACTAAAATTGATTTAATTGGAGTAAAATAATTGCTTAATACTTTGATGGTTTAGTACAAGATATTCATGATTCATCAGAGGGAGAAGCGTTAAAATAATATTCTCAGATGCATTTAAATAATTTATTAACTATCTTAGGCATTTGCGACAGAAATTTATATTTCTTATAGGGTTAGCATTAGTGACAAAAATTTATGTCCAAAAATGGTACTGACCATACTGGTCATAAGCCGATTACCGCTTATTAACCGATTACCGCTTATATACCGGTATTTCATAAGCCGATCCATACTGGTTTTAAATTTCTGATATAGTGCCATACTGGTTTTTCACTTTCCAGTATGGGACAATACTGGTTTTAAAATTTCCCGTATGGTGTTGTACTGGTTTTAAAATTTCCAGTATGGTGCTATACTGGTTTTAAAATTTCCACTATGGTGCCATACTGGTCTTAAAATTTCCAGTATGGTGTTATACTAGGTTTTAAATTTCCAGTATGGTCATACTGGTTCTGGTATCATTTTTACTGGTTTTTGATACTGATTTTCCGATTTTTTTCCAATAGGGAAGAAAAAGTCAAGTAGAGAATACGCTTTAAAAGAGTACGGCTAATATTTTTATTACGGGCCAATGAATAATATTAGATGTAATTGTTGTCATTTTCGGAAGGAGTTTTTCGTCTGTCCTGTCGTGTCCTTTTCAACATCGGAAATGGCGTCAAAGGTTTAAATTTTAAGGATAAGACAGAAAGCGCATGGAGCTAAATGAGGAGAGTAAAGGGCACTAGAAGAGGAGAGTAGACAAACGACATAGGAAACGACGAAAGAGAATCGGCAAACAGGAAAGATATTGTTTCAAACCGTTGCAACTGACTCATATCCGCTTTTGAGTCCCTTAAACGGCTTCTAAAGTGATTACAGAGTCAGTACATTGTTGCCATACATTGAGTTTAACAGTGCTCAAACTTTCTTGGTACTTTCTGTGACAAAGAATTAAATAAATAACTAAATAAATAAATTGGTGAGACGTTGTCTAAAGTCTTGATGCGCAGCAGATACGATATTAGACACTGTGCCGCCTCTGAAAGCAGATTGGCAAATCGCAGCATGATTGTAAAACTTAATTATTTAAACGGATCAGACTATCTGAATTATCTTTTTAAGGGATGTATAGTGTCAACAATTACAACTATAAAAATACATTTACGTTACTTTTCTTTTATCACACCTTGCAAATGCGGGACCGTCTACCCTGAAATATCTTACTGATCTTACAAATTAATTTTTCCCGCTCTTCTTCCTTTGTTTTTGTGTCATATAACACTTTGTTCGAAATCTTGATGAGTGGCAGATACGGCAAGATAAAGTTTTGAACTAAATACATTACAAAATATTTGCATTACCGTAAATGTATTTACAAAAATACATTTACGGTATCTTTCTTTTATCACATTTTGTAAATGCGGGATCTTCTATTTTGAGATATCTTGCTGATCTTACATCCTTACTCATCTTCTTTTGTTTCTGCGTCAGTTTATAAATCACTTTAATTTTGCTATCTCGGATAGATAATATCGTTCGTTTTTAATGTTGAGTTTGGTAAACGTCCTAGAAGGAAGAAAACATTCGCACCAGTTACCATAAACGAGAAATCCGATAGCAGTCCGAGTGTTGTGACATCTTTCTTAGTTCCCTCCACTGCCCAGTTAGTAGTCCAGACCTTGTGACATCGTTCTAATTTACTCCCCATTTCGCACTTTATGTTCGCTAAATCGGACTACTAAATTGAACAGTGCGAAGGCCTTCTCTTATCTAGGAGGTTCTGGTTTGACAAGGCAAGGTTCGTCGTGTGCTCCATAACCCAAACCAACCAACATCAACAAAAAAATACCTGTTGGTTCCACGGGACCCGATAATTTATATAGCGTCAATCATAGTGATGAAATAATAACAAATCATAATATCACTTACTTAACTTCAATGGTGACGAGTAAAAAGCCATGATACATGAATGCTTCTCTCCTTAATCTTTGCAGGTAATTAAGGTTGTCCATTCCACTGTCTAGGTAATTGACCACAAGAAAACCTATTATAAAATTTATTATGAATTTCACATTGATGATACATCATTGCATAAAAAAATTTAATTTTAAGTATCTCTATTTTTTTACTTTGATTAGTATGCAATCATTTAACTCATGGCTTTCACGAAATTTTCAAAATAATTTCAAGTTAAAATAATTGATACAGAAATTGTTGTTCATACAAAATAATAAAGTTTTTACAAATACAAAATTTTCATCAATAATTTTAATAACTAATTGAAATTAGTGTAAATTTGATGTAGTTAAACTAATTAAATGTAGGTAAAACTAACAGTTTTTTCTTCTTATAAGAGATTGTGCAGATACTATGGCTCTGAGAATTCTGAACTTAAAAAAGGGCATGTGCAAAGTAATTTCAAAAATTCAATGAGATAATTGAGACCCAATGGTATTTGAAATAACGTCGGACATTCATGCGAAAAGTGTTGCCATTTCTAATCTTGAAACTTTCTTGACAAAATATTGATTTATTTTCATACTAACATAAAAAAGTTCGTAGATAACCCGTAAAATGAAACAATTTAAATTAATTAACGACAGTGCAATATGACTTTTGCGATGAATTATCATCCTGCTATTGCTTAAGCATGGTTCTAAAATACATCATAAGCACATTAATATTATTTTTAAGATGCACATTTTACGTAAATATGTACATTTTACGTAAATAAAATGCTTATAAACATGTATTCGCCATTGTAAAGAATTTGAATATTTTTTGTCAAGGTAGTAGCTTTTCATTAGTTTGTATATACATTTGTGAACATTCAAGAAATATTTTAATAAATGTGATTGTAACTTTATTTTCTACAAATTTTTAGCTACACTACAAATTTTCCAAATAAAAATATTCTATGATTTTTTTTAGAGAAAAATATATATAGTACCTAATTTTAATACGTCATGCGAAGTATTAAAAAAAATAGCAATAGCTCGAGTGATCAAGCGAAACATCTGTTTAATTTTTTTTTTCATTTATGAATTATTTTCCGTTATTATATAAGTTTTAGACATCAATAAAAAAACTAATATTATTATTCTTCAAAAAAAAAAAAAAAAAAAAGTTATAGCTTTGAATTTTTATAGACTCCTCAGTGATCAGATTCTCAATTCAATAAATAAACATTTTATAGTTTTTTTTTCTTTTCGGGTTTATTATTATTTTAACAATACTCAAACTAAAAAAACGGAACACCTTAACAACTTTTAGTCCAGTGATCGGATTTTTATGCACTAAAATGCAATCTTAATGGTTACAGTGTCTAAGCTAACATATGCTGTTTAATTTATGCAGACTGTATTTTATGTAACAAAATCATACATAAGCATATTCTCTGAATAAGCATATCTTTTTCCGGTTGGGTACTTATTTCTAAAAATATGGAAGGTTGGAAGACATAACCTTGAATATAAGGTTCAATCGTTTTGTCCGTGCATTAAAAAAAATTCCGAATCAAATTAAGCTACAAAGTACGGGCACTTAGGGTACATTATCCGTAAAATCCGTAAGGGTACATTATCAATAAAATATTATGCCTTAATTTTTACAGAAATATTTATTTAATTAGAACGATTCAGTGGTTTTACAGTAATTATTGCTGTAAGAATTGTGGTATCTCAGATTTTTTTTGTGCCTTACATGTTCCGGAAAAAATGGATTTCACAGAAAAAAGTGCCGGTACCCTCAATGCTTGTACTTTTTACCGTAATTGTATCGGAATTTTATACAATGTAGAGTAGTTGAAACATTAAGATCTTTCATATTAATTTCAGTTAAGTATTTCTATTTTAAACTATTTAAACGAACTAAAACAGTTTCGAAAAACAATTGTAAAGCCCCTTTGTCCAAGAATAATTTCATGCTAAATATAATTTATTGGGATTATTTATATTTTTTATTAATTTAATATTACTTATAAGCATTTAATAAATGGATTTATCTTTTAAAAGGAAGCCTCGAGCAAAATAAAAATATTTTAATTGCGAAATTAGTTTTAAATATATATTGCGAAATACGCAAAAAAATAATAATAAAGTTGAAATTTTTCAGATTATTTTACCATTCTTTTAAGTAAACTATTGGGACCATGTTTCCCAGATTGCGTTCTTCTTATTTTGAATTCCAAAAATCCGAGTCCACCAGGAAGGAAAAATATGTTTATTTCAAGATAGTTCGTTTTTGTGACTGATTCTTAACTTCAAATACCGTCCGGTACTAATTATTTGGCATATTTAACTATTAAGATAGCATCTTTAGCGACAATCCAAAACATATCAAAAACTATTACGCGCTTTGTTTTTTCTTGCTTTTTTTACTGGACACTGCATTTATTTTAATCCAATCAACTTTTAAACAATGCAAATATAGGATGTTGGAATTAATTATTCATTTACGGTTCATTAAACATTAATGCAATTATAATTCAATTAATTAATGGTAATTCTCTTAACGATTATAAAAGCAGATAACTTAAATTGTAACTTGGTGAAACATAATGAAGCGGCATTGAAACTAGCAAATACAAAACAAATGATTGATATATCTAAGAATAATATTTCATCTGCCATGCAAAGGTTTTAGATTCTTGACATTTCAACATTGACGTCAATGACGACTTTTCACGTTTCTCCTAAGCGAATTCATTGCTATTTCACCGTTAATTATTCTTTTTTGTACAGTGTGCAAAAAAGGGAGAAAAAGGGGGACTACTTGAATGACTTTTGATCTAATGATGGGATCTTCACGTTCTAGGACTCAATCTTAATGGCTCGAGGTGGTGACCTCAAATATGCCAATTAATAAGGGCAGACGATATTTTAAAATACAAAATCAGACACCAAAACGTACTTTCCCTGAATAAACTTTTTTTGACTTTGAATAATTTTTTGAACAAACTTTTTTCAGATTTCTGACCCCCAAAACATCGGGGGTAGCCGCAAACTGGAAAATATGGCCCCAATAAATTGATCAGGAGAGTAATCTAAAGTTTGGACCCTTTAATGTTATTTTAATGTTTTTGCGTATTTCATTACATCTTGAGAACTTTTTAAGCAAATTAAATAAATATGTACACAATTATAAAATTTTTTTATCCAAAGATAATTCCATGCAAAAAATAAGCTTTGTTAAATATTTTTTTATTATTATTTTAGCTAATAATAGTAAAAAAAATTGAATTGTAAGGTATACAATTCAAAAGTTTAACAAAAAATTATTAAAGATTGTTTGTCCTGGTTTTTTTAGCCGCACCTTGTATTAAGTAGATCGCAAAAAAATTAATTAAAAGAAAGCAACTTTTTGTATATTTAAACTGATTGCAAAAAAGAAATAGTTTTTGCTTAATTCCCAAAAGCTGCTTATTTTTTAACACTAGATTGCTAAGGAAGTCATTTTGACTGCTTTTTAAATTCAATTAGCAAAACAATGATGTATATAATGACACAATTTCTTAGAATTTTGTGACTTTTTGTACAACATATAAATTTTTTTTATTGTTAATATTTACTAATAACTTGTTATATAACTGCAAATAATATAAAAAACATTAAAAATTAATTTAAAAAAATTTTCTTTACACATTAGTTATTCTTTCACAATCCAGTCGTTTTGACTGCTTTTGGGCAATATAGGTATATACTACGTTTCAGTCTTTCTAGTGTTAACGATGACTCTATGTGTTTGAATCTACATTTTAAATAGAAAACATTGCTTACCACCAAATAATAATTTAAAAGGTTTGATTTACATATCACAAACCAACATCACCATGAATATCAATTGTTTTCATGTACTTCCTTTATAACTTTTGTTACCAAATACACTGATAGTGGTAGAAGCGTATTGACTTAGATAAAGTCTATATTGTAACTGATTGACAAGCTCTATTCGAATAAAGTCTACTCCGGAACGTTCGAGAAAATCCATTGAAATAAAAATAAGGAAAATGAACAGATGACAGACAATGAAGAATAACTTAAAAATAAATTCCAGCTTAATACTTCATGTTAGTCACGCAGAGCTCAGATAATTGCAGCATATGAGTTGTATACTAAAAGAACTGCAAGCACCTAGCAGAAATAAATATGATAACATTGACATGATAATATGATTTTAACAATATTAATATCATAAACAGATCTCGAACTATTGAGTTTGATTTTCAAACGATTTGATAGAAGTTAGTTTGCTTTTTATTTTCTACAAAACCGTAGTTGAAATAAAAACCAGTGAGGAAATCGGTTAATTGTTTTAAAAATCAAGACTATTAGAAAAAATAAGCTTTTGAAACACTTATTGATTCATGAAAGTTAAGCAGTCAAAATAATATGTTAGTTATCTATTTTTATCAGGTTATGAAATTTTTTCATTATGTGAAATTACAATGTGTTACAACACAAACTTTTTGTGGTACAACACAAAAAGTTATTATCCTGATTGAATAACTTTTAATCTAATAATCGGGTGTGAAGTACATGGTAAATTTGAAAATAAATTTGGGTAAATGTTATTTGTTGAAATTTTTATTTCACGGGAAATTTTCAACCAATTTTTTTCGAAATTTTGAATTTTGTCATTAAAATAATTTTGTCTAAGAGAACAATAGTTTGTATACCTTGCATTTGAAAAACATTTTAGTCCTTAATATAGAAAATTTTAATTAAAAATTACGAATAAATTTTTCTTTCGAATTATCGAGTTTTACAATTGAGTTCTACAAACATTGTGGTCATCGCAAAATACTCCTTTTGCGCGAAATATGTTTCTTGCCGATTCAAACTATCTGGAAAATTTGCTAATAACCTTATATATAATTAATTCATTGATGTAAAAAGTTACGCTTTTTCAGAGAAAGTATATTTTTGAGTATCATTTCATGAATACTTTTAATTAAGTAGGATGCTCAAAATGTGACTCTACTAACCACTGGTATTACATCTCATTACGTGAAAATCAGATAATTCGATAAAAAGTTATACAGTTTATTTTAACAAAATAAATGAGTTCTGATGTCATACCCCTGTCTCTCTTCGTACCATCCAAGTCAGACAATGGCTGCATAAGATTGAGAAGGGATGCCATTTGCCCACTTGTGTTCATTGCTAGCCATGTTCCACCTTGCTTGCCCTCTTCAAAGTCCATACCTAATGTAAATAGATTTCAATTTAAGCAACAATATGGACATAATTATTAGCAGGTATGCATATATATCTTTATATAATATATGAAGAGAGTGAAATGATGACAAATAGCCAATCACAGAAGACTTGCGATTAGTAACTCACAAAACAGCCAATTAAAATTGAGAACGCATTTGTGGTAAAAGGTAATAATTTTTAATAATGCCGCTTGCAAAAATGTTACGACAAAACTTACCAGCTAAAGCTGAGTGGCAATTTTTATTTTATTTTGATTATGTCTAATGATGGCGTCACAGTTTTCCATTGTTGTCCATACATTTCTTATATAATATATATGCACAAAATTAACAAAAGTCGTAATTGTTTTCCTTTCATTATTTTTGTGTTCCTAATTTAAAGTTATACCCATTACTGCTATTATTAGCGAAAGTATTAAATTATGGTTGTGAACTCATCAAATTTGTTTGAACAATATAATGCTATAAGAAAATAAATGTTATTTTAAAAAATGATAACTACGAAAAATCACTTCTGTTCACCAAGAGATCTAAATGTTTATAATACTAATAGATAGCAATATTTGGACGTGGGAAATAGAGACACAAGAGTAAGGAAATAGAATTCCTTTTAGTACATATATATGTTAAGGGAATAATTTCAACTTTAGTAGAAAAACTGTATTCTGCCAAGAAAAAACAATTATTGCGAAGCAATCATCGGGGTTGGTGAGTGGCAGCGAACAGGGGGCTATTACAAAATATATATTATAAAATAGTCTCAAAATTTATGATTAAAAATGGGTAAGTAGTAAGCGTACTTTAAATAGAATAAAAATTCAAAATTCAATTCCTTTAGTGCTGTTGTTGTTTTTAGTGCTACTTGCCAATACCAGCAAGCCTGCTTGGTGAAACCATGCGATTTTAAGGTAGAGGGTGAGTTTCTTGTTTTTCAGTGGCGCTACCTATGGCCAAAAATGCGACTTCAGCCACACACACCTCACAGCCGACTCATAGAGCGGGCTCATTCATACATTCATCCACAGATCGTAACTTTGACCTGAATCAGAGAACGATCCATCTCTAATTCAGTACCCCCAAAGGTATGGTTTGTTATAAGAACACGGATGACTTTGTTACCCGACGGATTTACGTGAACCAGTCACCATTTACTACACGGGGAGTCTTCTATCGGTGGGAATCGAATCTTTTAATATTTTCCGTAAATATGTTATGCTCAGCAAAAATCTTTCAAAATTAACACTTTTATTGTAAAAAATTTAGACGTCTATATTAGTTTTAACATGTCCAAACAATGTAAACGTATAAAATTTCCCACAAAGTTGAAAAAGTTATCCCCAATAAGAGATATTATTTAAAAAAAATTAAAAACTGGCACAATTCCACGACTGCGCTTTAAATTTGAAATATTTTTCATTTGCTTTCCACCCAAGTTTTTTGCAGTTCATTCAGACGCAGCAGTCAAAACAATGTCTCACATACAGTCACAATAAACTTCGCAACAAGGTCCAATTTGGAAAAGTTAAGGTCATGATCCAAGTGACCGATTAAAGTTTGTATTCAAGTTCAAACCTCCTCTTACTTTGTTGTTAAAACGAAGGTGAAAGTGGCTTATGGAGGTGAATAAAAATGTGGACAACCTGCTTTCAAATAAGCGGAAAAACTAATTAGGAAAAAATAATGATCTGTGATTTATGGGTTTCTTCGTTATAAAAGGTAATAAGAACGGAGGGAATGAAACAAAGATGAACGAAAAAGAACTTGATGCACATAAAAATTGCTTCTCAAAAAGTACTTGCACTCAGGGTTCCGGTAATTTTTACCGGAAAGTTCCTTTTTAACTGAACATTTTACGGAAAAGAAATTTGATAAACTGTAATTTTTACAGTAATAATAATTGTAAAATTACTTAATCACTCTAATTAAATAAATATTACTGTAAAAATTGCAGTATATTTTACGGTGAAAATGGATTCGGTATTTAATACCGTCATTTGATCCGGGATTTTTTACAATGAATACTAAGACTATTCCCATTCTCGTTTAAGCAAAAAATTACTTAAAATGAGTACATGATATGTCAATGAGAATATGCATTTTGCTCAAATAAGAATGTGCCGTTTTGAGCATGTCACTATACTCAATAATGAGTGCATAGGTTTTTTTTAAATCAAACTATATTTTGTTTCGAAGCTACTTTGATATTTGTTCAGTTTTGAGAAATCCTTTTTTATAGTATGAATATAATTAAAACTTAAAAGAAAATATTTTTATATTTCAGCTTACAATAACAGAAAAAAAAAAAAAATTCGTTCCAACATCATTTATAAATCACCTTTTTTAAATCTCTTTAATTTCATCAATTTACGTTACTATTACATCCAAGCGTTTCATGTTTTTAGATTTAAGGAGCTGATTTTTAAACTGGGAACCGAAAGGTTTAAATCACAAGAAAGGCTATTTTATTTTGTTTTATTTTATTTTATCACCGCCGTTTAACAGCCGATCCAATTTTCGGGTTTACGCCTACTAATGTTCAACTACGTAGCCCTGTAATTTTGAACTCAATCCAGAAGACCAGAGAACTCCTAAATCGAGTATTGGGAAAAATTCGCCTTCGTGAAGGACTCTTTGATAGAGCTAAGCCGCATATGCCATACATGGAGAGGAAGACCACGAGAACCTCAACGGTTAACCTAACGGCAAAGGGACTTTAACCCATGATCCGTCTACCACTGAGGATATTTCACGTCAGCACTGTGGTTCATGCAAGCAGGATGCAGAATTCGTATGGACTTGGATTCGAACCCGGTTCGTCTCATTGGAAGGCGAACGCTCTATCCCCTGAGCCATCGCGGCTTTTTTTTATTTTTTTTTATGCGAATCTAAAAAGAAATTCCCACAATTAAGTAAAATTGTGCTGGCACCAAACAAGAAATGTTCTGCGTGTCTCCTTAGGTCATCTAAAAGTGAGTCCCTACTTATCTTTAATCTTGTGTGAGAAGTGGACTATATCGATATTAATAATTTACTCTTACCGGAAGAACAGTTATTTGTGAATACGAACGCAAAATCAGAAGGTCAGACCCATTATTATTTATAGCCCATTATCTTCTTGGAAGAGTGATTACTTTCAAGGGCAACAAGAAAAATGTTGTGACCATTATTTTTACGCTGGTTTTTTAGCTGTTGAATAATATTCTGGTTCAACACACTACAATATTTCAATATAATACAACTTAAGCAAAATTATCTGATGGATGCTTGGAACGCCTGAAGCTGTCAATAATAAAAAGACCAAAGGATTAAACATCGACGGCATAAACGACGACACAAATAAAAATTAAATGCCACATTTTATAAAGATGCCTAGAAAAGCGACGCCACAAAATTCAATGACAGATTTAATATTAGAATTACAAAGAGAAAACATCCAATTTAGTTCAGCAACTGCTTCCGTTCCTTCTCTCGATGTCTGTCAGAACTACATTCTCAGCTAACCAAAATTAATAATTATTAGTCGACGATAACCTCAATTCAGATTGTAAACTTTGTGTGTGTGTGTATATATATATATATATATATATATATATATATATATATATATTTATGAAAATTCATAGTTAATTTTAAATTGCCCTAAAAATTTCGTTTAATTTTATTAAATATTTTTAAAGCTATAGCTATAAAAAAAGGAAGAAAAAAAAATTTGTTTTTTATAAAAATTTCTATATTTTCATAAATATTTATGCTAGGTTTACGAAATTATGTGCAAATTTCACAATTTACAAATCTATTGCAACATTTTTTGGCATGGGGTGTTCAATAACATTTTGATTCTGTTTGTAATTTATTGTCGGTCCCCAAATTTCTAGAAGCTTTAAACTTCTATGATATGTATAAGAAATCGCATGATCTAAACACTTCTGAAGTTATGAAACAATTCGCTAAGTATTTCTGGAGAAATATGAAAAAGATTAATCGCATATAAATGTTTCCATTAGCTAACATTTTCACTTTATCTTAAAATGAAACCTAAAATTGCTGGTAATTAAAATCAAATGCGAACAGTGCAGAAAATTAAAGTGTAAAATGCAATGCTTTTCAAAATTGAAAACAAAAATTAACACTCTGCATTTATTACCAACTTAAACATCATCATTATCATAGTTGGCTAGACAGCCCAATGTGAGCCAATGTCTTCCACTGAAGATTTCTCTATGACGACTTCCGATTTATCTTTGAACTCCAATTCGTTTCGTTAATTGCAATAAAATCAGACTCCACTGAGTCAGCCCATTTCAACTGCGGCCTTCCCCGCTATCTTGTTCCAGTGGGCCTAAAAAGCAATATCTTTTTTATTGTATTGTCATCAAACATTCGAATCACGTGGGCCATCCAATTCATTCTATTTATTTTTATGCGAGTTAGTTAATGCTAATCAAATTGATCACGTACTAATTGACGCAAGACATTACTCAGACTTGATGGACGTGAGAACTTATCGTGGGGCTAATGTTGATTCAGATCACTTTTTCATTATTGCTAAAGTCAGATCAAGATTATCAAATGCAAAAAAGTTCGATGGAGAGACTTTGAGAGAATATGACTGGGATGAACTTAAAAATGAAAGGATAAGACGTGAATATTGCTAAAAAGTAAAGGAACAGTTGAATTTAAAGAATTGCGACGGTACTGTGGAAAATAAATGGAAATGTATAAAAGACAGTATCTTTAACGCTGCCAATACCGTGATTGGCAATGTATCTAAGAAACAGGTTAATGATTGGTATGATATTGGTTGTGCTATTGCTAGAGATAAAAAGAATGTTGCATATTGATTGTGCTATTGCTAGTGATAAAATTTTTTTTGCGTATAAGCATTGATAAAAGCACACACAAGAAATAATGCAGGGGAGTATCATAGACGCTTAACACTTTTGCCGAAAAAAAGGGTATTTGGTGAAGAATTGTTAAAAGATGTTGAACATCTGAAATCCATTAATGAATGCAGAACATTCTATCGGAAAATTAACCGCAGTCGATTGGACTTTAAAGAGACCTTTAGTCTATGCAAAAACAAATTTGGTGAAATTATTACTGATAAACAAGACATTTTAAAACGATAGCATGAACATTTTAAAGAACTTCTTAATGAAAATTGTGAGGAACTTGAAATAATTGCAGCTGAATTCAGAAATGACATAGAAGTTGAGGCTCCAACTATTGAGAAATGTGAAATGATGACACAATCTCACGCTAATTAGATCTGAAAATAAATTCGGTCTTATAAATCAGTTCTAGGAGCTGATTTAAAAGAATGCCATGAAATTTGATATTACTTTCAGTGTGAAGTTAAGGTGAAAATAACAAACATAAGCTCACCGGATAAAAAAAACTAGTCACCTCCAGGGTCTGTTGGGGTTCTCAATTTTAAACGCACAAAATGCTTTTAAATTTTCTAACATAAGTAATATGAAACATAATAACATAAGAAAATTATGAAATATTGATAAATTTGTAGTTTTCTTTATTACAATTTTTGCTAACTCATAATTCTAATAGACCTTTAAAAAAAAAAAAAAAAAGAAAAAAAAAAAGAAAAAAAACAGAAAATACTCGTAAAAATTAGGGGGACACAGATATGTGGAGGTCCTAGACATGGACTTTTTAAGCCTTATGATAAACTAAGCCCTGGTCACCTATAGAGAGCTTACAAAAACCATATTTTAATACCTTGTAGTTACAACTCTGAATTTAATTACTGACTAATTTTTTTCTTATTATAGATTTGACCCCTTTACCATAAGATGACCACCAAGAGAATGTTAATTTTAACTTTCTGGATCGTCAAGGGTTACTTTTCAATTAACATTTTCATGGAAGACATGCTTCTTTGCCGATACCCTTATTTTTCAAGAAGACAATAGCTAAGTTCATCGGGTTAGGATAATATAGTCCGTTTATATGTAAAGAACTCCCCTCGCCATTAGTCTTCACCAGTGACGGTGGCTATGTTTACAAGATTTAACTGTTTCAAGTAAAGCTGCTGGGTTAATATTTAAGACGGCTTTTGGCTCGGGTCCGTGAGAGAAAGGAAATCATTTTTAGTAGTGGTAGTTTTTTTTTTAAAACTACCAGTTGGCCATTTGTACTTTTGTAAAATTTCACTAACATTCCTAATGAATAAACGTAAATATTTCTAAATTATTTAACAGTAAAAAAGTGGATATTAAAATGTCTTGTTTAGACTCGAGTGATTATAAAATAAAATTAGATCAATTTAAATAAATGTCCGTGAAATTGTTTTGATAAAAAAAAATAAGTACGTAATAAGTTAATGAGAGTAAATCTTGCATCTAGTAGACAGTTTGTTTTTCTTAAACACTTTGATTTAAAAAAATTCTTTTTTTGAAAACTCAATTCAGTTGGCAATTTGTATTTTTATGAATTCAGTAACATTCCTAATGAATAAACTTAAATATTTCTAAATTATTTAACAGTAAAAAAGTGGATATTAAAATGTCCTGTTTAGACTCGAGTGATTATAAAATAAAATTAAGAATTAGATAAATTTAACTAAATTTCAGTAAAATTTTTTTGATAAAAAAATAAGACGTAATAAGTTAATGAGAGAGACACACTACTCGAAATATAATAAATTTTATTCGATGCGCAAGCTAGAAAAATAGAGTAAGAGATCTAAATAAATGGGCACAGATTAGATAACGGAAATAGCTCGTGGTTATATAATTCAGTCGGATCTTCTTTGTCTTTACTTCATTTCAATCTCTATAGTTTCTAAATCCAACGTCAATAAATTCATATGACCTTGTACCGTAAATCAATACAACTTTGCATAGTCCATTTTTGCCTGATTATTAACATTACTGAACTAAAGTAATATCTTTTAAAGCATAAATAACTTTAGGGTCTACAAAATAGCTCTGAAGATATACAAAGAAATTAGGGGCTTTGCAGTTCAGTTGCTATTATTATTTGACATAAGATAAGATAGTCATCTCTCTTTCAACACTGCGATATCATTAAAAAGACTCCGAAAAGTTATCTGTTTCACGAAATCTAATCTAGTATTTTGTCTAGATTTGGAGATATATTTGCTTTGCCGAGTTAGTTAGTGAATTAATTTGAATCAATTAATTAATTTGAAGTTCAAGAGTAGTATTAGGTTATCTTATTGTAACTAATAATTTAAATCTGTAAGAGAGCAATTTATATTATCTGTCAAATTAAAACTAACATGCAGGACTTTAATTAAACTATTTTATTTGCTTTATTTCTTCCCAGCTGAAATTATAAATAAACTAAATATTACGTTTTCGAATTTCTAGTAATGTAGTCTGTAATATAACCAATGTATATGTATTAACGTAGGCTTTAATATAATCAAGGTGTATCTAGTAATGTTATCCTTAATATAACCAATGGGTTCTCTAATATTAATGCCTAATTTTATGTGCAGAATATTAATATTATGTAAAGAATTATTATGAAATAATATATCTAACACTAGCCGCCTTTGGTAACCAGCTTGGTTACGCTTCAAACTTATCTTGAACAAGATATAAATTTAAATGATAACTAAGCCGGTTGCATGGAACTGTATTTAAATATTCTAATTCTTCAATAGAGTATTAATATTATGTAAAGAATTATTATGAAATAATATATCTAACACTAGCCGCCTTTGGTAACCAGCTTGGTTACGCTTCAAACTTATCTTGAACGAGATATAAATTTAAATGATAACTAAGCCGGTTGCATGGAACTGTATTTAAATATTCTAATTCTTCAATAGAGTATTAATATTATGTAAAGAATTATTATGAAATAATATATCTAACACTAGCCGCCTTTGGTAACCAGCTTGGTTACGCTTCAAACTTATCTTGAACAAGATATAAATTTAAATGATAACTAAGCCGGTTGCATGGAACTGTATTTAAATATTCTAATTCTTCAATAGAGTATTAATATTATGTAAAGAATTATTATGAAATAATATATCTAACACTAGCCGCCTTTGGTAACCAGCTTGGTTACGCTTCAAACTTATCTTGAACGAGATATAAATTTAAATGATAACTAAGCCGGTTGCATGGAACTGTATTTAAATATTCTAATTCTTCAATAGAGTATTAATATTATGTAAAGAATTATTATGAAATAATATATCTAACACTAGCCGCCTTTGGTAACCAGCTTGGTTACGCTTCAAACTTATCTTGAACAAGATATAAATTTAAATGATAACTAAGCCGGTTGCATGGAACTGTATTTAAATATTCTAATTCTTCAATAGAGTATTAATATTATGTAAAGAATTATTATGAAATAATATATCTAACACTAGCCGCCTTTGGTAACCAGCTTGGTTACGCTTCAAACTTATCTTGAACGAGATATAAATTTAAATGATAACTAAGCCGGTTGCATGGAACTGTATTTAAATATTCTAATTCTTCAATAGAGTATTAATATTATGTAAAGAATTATTATGAAATAATATATCTAACACTAGCCGCCTTTGGTAACCAGCTTGGTTACGCTTCAAACTTATCTTGAACAAGATATAAATTTAAATGATAACTAAGCCGGTTGCATGGAACTGTATTTAAATATTCCAATTCTTCAATAGAGTATTAATATTATGTAAAGAATTATTATGAAATAATATATCTAACACTAGCCGCCTTTGGTAACCAGCTTGGTTACGCTTCAAACTTATCTTGAACGAGATATAAATTTAAATGATAACTAAGCCGGTTGCATGGAACTGTATTTAAATATTCTAATTCTTCAATAGAGTATTAATATTATGTAAAGAATTATTATGAAATAATATATCTAACACTAGCCGCCTTTGGTAACCAGCTTGGTTACGCTTCAAACTTATCTTGAACAAGATATAAATTTAAATGATAACTAAGCCGGTTGCATGGAACTGTATTTAAATATTCTAATTCTTCAATAGAGTATTAATATTATGTAAAGAATTATTATGAAATAATATATCTAACACTAGCCGCCTTTGGTAACCAGCTTGGTTACGCTTCAAACTTATCTTGAACAAGATATAAATTTAAATGATAACTAAGCCGGTTGCATGGAACTGTATTTAAATATTCTAATTCTTCAATAGAGTATTAATATTATGTAAAGAATTATTATGAAATAATATATCTAACACTAGCCGCCTTTGGTAACCAGCTTGGTTACGCTTCAAACTTATCTTGAACAAGATATAAATTTAAATGATAACTAAGCCGGTTGCATGGAACTGTATTTAAATATTCTAATTCTTCAATAGAGTATTAATATTATGTAAAGAATTATTATGAAATAATATATCTAACACTAGCCGCCTTTGGTAACCAGCTTGGTTACGCTTCAAACTTATCTTGAACAAGATATAAATTTAAATGATAACTAAGCCGGTTGCATGGAACTGTATTTAAATATTCTAATTCTTCAATAGAGTATTAATATTATGTAAAGAATTATTATGAAATAATATATCTAACACTAGCCGCCTTTGGTAACCAGCTTGGTTACGCTTCAAACTTATCTTGAACAAGATATAAATTTAAATGATAACTAAGCCGGTTGCATGGAACTGTATTTAAATATTCTAATTCTTCAATAGAGTATTAATATTATGTAAAGAATTATTATGAAATAATATATCTAACACTAGCCGCCTTTGGTAACCAGCTTGGTTACGCTTCAAACTTATCTTGAACGAGATATAAATTTAAATGATAACTAAGCCGGTTGCATGGAACTGTATTTAAATATTCTAATTCTTCAATAGAGTATTAATATTATGTAAAGAATTATTATGAAATAATATATCTAACACTAGCCGCCTTTGGTAACCAGCTTGGTTACGCTTCAAACTTATCTTGAACAAGATATAAATTTAAATGATAACTAAGCCGGTTGCATGGAACTGTATTTAAATATTCTAATTCTTCAATAGAGTATTAATATTATGTAAAGAATTATTATGAAATAATATATCTAACACTAGCCGCCTTTGGTAACCAGCTTGGTTACGCTTCAAACTTATCTTGAACAAGATATAAATTTAAATGATAACTAAGCCGGTTGCATGGAACTGTATTTAAATATTCTAATTCTTCAATAGAGTATTAATATTATGTAAAGAATTATTATGAAATAATATATCTAACACTAGCCGCCGTTGGTAACCAGCTTGGTTACGCTTCAAACTTATCTTGAACGAGATATAAATTTAAATGATAACTAAGCCGGTTGCATGGAACTGTATTTAAATATTCTAATTCTTCAATAGAGTATTAATATTATGTAAAGAATTATTATGAAGTAATATATCTAACACTGGCCGCCTTTGGTAACCAGCTTGGTTACGCTTCAAACTTATCTTGAACAAGATATAAATTTAAATGATAACTAAGCCGGTTGCATGGAACTGTATTTAAATATTCTAATTCTTCAATAGAGTATTAATATTATGTAAAGAATTATTATGAAATAATATATCTAACACTAGCCGCCTTTGGTAACCAGCTTGGTTACGCTTCAAACTTATCTTGAACAAGATATAAATTTAAATGATAACTAAGCCGGTTGCATGGAACTGTATTTAAATATTCTAATTCTTCAATAGAGTATTAATATTATGTAAAGAATTATTATGAAATAATATATCTAACACTAGCCGCCTTTGGTAACCAGCTTGGTTACGCTTCAAACTTATCTTGAACGAGATATAAATTTAAATGATAACTAAGCCGGTTGCATGGAACTGTATTTAAATATTCTAATTCTTCAATAGAGTATTAATATTATGTAAAGAATTATTATGAAATAATATATCTAACACTAGCCGCCTTTGGTAACCAGCTTGGTTACGCTTCAAACTTATCTTGAACAAGATATAAATTTAAATGATAACTAAGCCGGTTGCATGGAACTGTATTTAAATATTCTAATTCTTCAATAGAGTATTAATATTATGTAAAGAATTATTATGAAATAATATATCTAACACTAGCCGCCTTTGGTAACCAGCTTGGTTACGCTTCAAACTTATCTTGAACAAGATATAAATTTAAATGATAACTAAGCCGGTTGCATGGAACTGTATTTAAATATTCTAATTCTTCAATAGAGTATTAATATTATGTAAAGAATTATTATGAAATAATATATCTAACACTAGCCGCCGTTGGTAACCAGCTTGGTTACGCTTCAAACTTATCTTGAACGAGATATAAATTTAAATGATAACTAAGCCGGTTGCATGGAACTGTATTTAAATATTCTAATTCTTCAATAGAGTATTAATATTATGTAAAGAATTATTATGAAGTAATATATCTAACACTGGCCGCCTTTGGTAACCAGCTTGGTTACGCTTCAAACTTATCTTGAACAAGATATAAATTTAAATGATAACTAAGCCGGTTGCATGGAACTGTATTTAAATATTCTAATTCTTCAATAGAGTATTAATATTATGTAAAGAATTATTATGAAATAATATATCTAACACTAGCCGCCGTTGGTAACCAGCTTGGTTACGCTTCAAACTTATCTTGAACGAGATATAAATTTAAATGATAACTAAGCCGGTTGCATGGAACTGTATTTAAATATTCTAATTCTTCAATAGAGTATTAATATTATGTAAAGAATTATTATGAAGTAATATATCTAACACTGGCCGCCTTTGGTAACCAGCTTGGTTACGCTTCAAACTTATCTTGAACAAGATATAAATTTAAATGATAACTAAGCCGGTTGCATGGAACTGTATTTAAATATTCTAATTCTTCAATAGAGTATTAATATTATGTAAAGAATTATTATGAAATAATATATCTAACACTAGCCGCCTTTGGTAACCAGCTTGGTTACGCTTCAAACTTATCTTGAACAAGATATAAATTTAAATGATAACTAAGCCGGTTGCATGGAACTGTATTTAAATATTCTAATTCTTCAATAGAGTATTAATATTATGTAAAGAATTATTATGAAGTAATATATCTAACACTGGCCGCCTTTGGTAACCAGCTTGGTTACGCTTCAAACTTATCTTGAACAAGATATAAATTTAAATGATAACTAAGCCGGTTGCATGGAACTGTATTTAAATATTCTAATTCTTCAATAGAGTATTAATATTATGTAAAGAATTATTATGAAATAATATATCTAACACTAGCCGCCTTTGGTAACCAGCTTGGTTACGCTTCAAACTTATCTTGAACAAGATATAAATTTAAATGATAACTAAGCCGGTTGCATGGAACTGTATTTAAATATTCTAATTCTTCAATAGAGTATTAATATTATGTAAAGAATTATTATGAAATAATATATCTAACACTAGCCGCCGTTGGTAACCAGCTTGGTTACGCTTCAAACTTATCTTGAACGAGATATAAATTTAAATGATAACTAAGCCGGTTGCATGGAACTGTATTTAAATATTCTAATTCTTCAATAGAGTATTAATATTATGTAAAGAATTATTATGAAGTAATATATCTAACACTGGCCGCCTTTGGTAACCAGCTTGGTTACGCTTCAAACTTATCTTGAACAAGATATAAATTTAAATGATAACTAAGCCGGTTGCATGGAACTGTATTTAAATATTCTAATTCTTCAATAGAGTATTAATATTATGTAAAGAATTATTATGAAATAATATATCTAACACTAGCCGCCTTTGGTAACCAGCTTGGTTACGCTTCAAACTTATCTTGAACAAGATATAAATTTAAATGATAACTAAGCCGGTTGCATGGAACTGTATTTAAATATTCTAATTCTTCAATAGAGTATTAATATTATGTAAAGAATTATTATGAAGTAATATATCTAACACTGGCCGCCTTTGGTAACCAGCTTGGTTACGCTTCAAACTTATCTTGAACAAGATATAAATTTAAATGATAACTAAGCCGGTTGCATGGAACTGTATTTAAATATTCTAATTCTTCAATAGAGTATTAATATTATGTAAAGAATTATTATGAAATAATATATCTAACACTAGCCGCCTTTGGTAACCAGCTTGGTTACGCTTCAAACTTATCTTGAACAAGATATAAATTTAAATGATAACTAAGCCGGTTGCATGGAACTGTATTTAAATATTCTAATTCTTCAATAGAGTATTAATATTATGTAAAGAATTATTATGAAATAATATATCTAACACTAGCCGCCTTTGGTAACCAGCTTGGTTACGCTTCAAACTTATCTTGAACAAGATATAAATTTAAATGATAACTAAGCCGGTTGCATGGAACTGTATTTAAATATTCTAATTCTTCAATAGAGTATTAATATTATGTAAAGAATTATTATGAAATAATATATCTAACACTAGCCGCCTTTGGTAACCAGCTTGGTTACGCTTCAAACTTATCTTGAACGAGATATAAATTTAAATGATAACTAAGCCGGTTGCATGGAACTGTATTTAAATATTCTAATTCTTCAATAGAGTATTAATATTATGTAAAGAATTATTATGAAATAATATATCTAACACTAGCCGCCTTTGGTAACCAGCTTGGTTACGCTTCAAACTTATCTTGAACAAGATATAAATTTAAATGATAACTAAGCCGGTTGCATGGAACTGTATTTAAATATTCTAATTCTTCAATAGAGTATTAATATTATGTAAAGAATTATTATGAAATAATATATCTAACACTAGCCGCCTTTGGTAACCAGCTTGGTTACGCTTCAAACTTATCTTGAACAAGATATAAATTTAAATGATAACTAAGCCGGTTGCATGGAACTGTATTTAAATATTCTAATTCTTCAATAGAGTATTAATATTATGTAAAGAATTATTATGAAATAATATATCTAACACTAGCCGCCGTTGGTAACCAGCTTGGTTACGCTTCAAACTTATCTTGAACGAGATATAAATTTAAATGATAACTAAGCCGGTTGCATGGAACTGTATTTAAATATTCTAATTCTTCAATAGAGTATTAATATTATGTAAAGAATTATTATGAAGTAATATATCTAACACTGGCCGCCTTTGGTAACCAGCTTGGTTACGCTTCAAACTTATCTTGAACAAGATATAAATTTAAATGATAACTAAGCCGGTTGCATGGAACTGTATTTAAATATTCTAATTCTTCAATAGAGTATTAATATTATGTAAAGAATTATTATGAAATAATATATCTAACACTAGCCGCCGTTGGTAACCAGCTTGGTTACGCTTCAAACTTATCTTGAACGAGATATAAATTTAAATGATAACTAAGCCGGTTGCATGGAACTGTATTTAAATATTCTAATTCTTCAATAGAGTATTAATATTATGTAAAGAATTATTATGAAGTAATATATCTAACACTGGCCGCCTTTGGTAACCAGCTTGGTTACGCTTCAAACTTATCTTGAACAAGATATAAATTTAAATGATAACTAAGCCGGTTGCATGGAACTGTATTTAAATATTCTAATTCTTCAATAGAGTATTAATATTATGTAAAGAATTATTATGAAATAATATATCTAACACTAGCCGCCTTTGGTAACCAGCTTGGTTACGCTTCAAACTTATCTTGAACAAGATATAAATTTAAATGATAACTAAGCCGGTTGCATGGAACTGTATTTAAATATTCTAATTCTTCAATAGAGTATTAATATTATGTAAAGAATTATTATGAAGTAATATATCTAACACTGGCCGCCTTTGGTAACCAGCTTGGTTACGCTTCAAACTTATCTTGAACAAGATATAAATTTAAATGATAACTAAGCCGGTTGCATGGAACTGTATTTAAATATTCTAATTCTTCAATAGAGTATTAATATTATGTAAAGAATTATTATGAAATAATAGATCTAACACTAGCCGCCTTTGGTAACCAGCTTGGTTACGCTTCAAACTTATCTTGAACAAGATATAAATTTAAATGATAACTAAGCCGGTTGCATGGAACTGTATTTAAATATTCTAATTCTTCAATAGAGTATTAATATTATGTAAAGAATTATTATGAAATAATATATCTAACACTAGCCGCCTTTGGTAACCAGCTTGGTTACGCTTCAAACTTATCTTGAACAAGATATAAATTTAAATGATAACTAAGCCGGTTGCATGGAACTGTATTTAAATATTCTAATTCTTCAATAGAGTATTAATATTATGTAAAGAATTATTATGAAATAATATATCTAACACTAGCCGCCTTTGGTAACCAGCTTGGTTACGCTTCAAACTTATCTTGAACAAGATATAAATTTAAATGATAACTAAGCCGGTCGCATGGAACTGTATTTAAATATTCTAATTCTTCAATAGAGTATTAATATTATGTAAAGAATTATTATGAAATAATATATCTAACACTAGCCGCCTTTGGTAACCAGCTTGGTTACGCTTCAAACTTATCTTGAACGAGATATAAATTTAAATGATAACTAAGCCGGTTGCATGGAACTGTATTTAAATATTCTAATTCTTCAATAGAGTATTAATATTATGTAAAGAATTATTATGAAATAATATATCTAACACTAGCCGCCTTTGGTAACCAGCTTGGTTACGCTTCAAACTTATCTTGAACAAGATATAAATTTAAATGATAACTAAGCCGGTTGCATGGAACTGTATTTAAATATTCTAATTCTTCAATAAAGTATTAATATTATGTAAAGAATTATTATGAAATAATATATCTAACACTAGCCGCCTTTGGTAACCAGCTTGGTTACGCTTCAAACTTATCTTGAACGAGATATAAATTTAAATGATAACTAAGCCGGTTGCATGGAACTGTATTTAAATATTCTAATTCTTCAATAGAGTATTAATATTATGTAAAGAATTATTATGAAGTAATATATCTAACACTGGCCGCCTTTGGTAACCAGCTTGGTTACGCTTCAAACTTATCTTGAACAAGATATAAATTTAAATGATAACTAAGCCGGTTGCATGGAACTGTATTTAAATATTCTAATTCTTCAATAGAGTATTAATATTATGTAAAGAATTATTATGAAATAATATATCTAACACTAGCCGCCTTTGGTAACCAGCTTGGTTACGCTTCAAACTTATCTTGAACAAGATATAAATTTAAATGATAACTAAGCCGGTTGCATGGAACTGTATTTAAATATTCTAATTCTTCAATAGAGTATTATTATTATGTAAAGAATTATTATGAAGTAATATATCTAACACTGGCCGCCTTTGGTAACCAGCTTGGTTACGCTTCAAACTTATCTTGAACAAGATATAAATTTAAATGATAACTAAGCCGGTTGCATGGAACTGTATTTAAATATTCTAATTCTTCAATAGAGTATTAATATTATGTAAAGTATTATGAAATAATATATCTAACACTAGCCGCCTTTGGTAACCAGCTTGGTTACGCTTCAAACTTATCTTGAACGAGATATAAATTTAAATGATAACTAAGCCGGTTGCATGGAACTGTATTTAAATATTCTAATTCTTCAATAGAGTATTAATATTATGTAAAGAATTATTATGAAATAATATATCTAACACTAGCCGCCTTTGGTAACCAGCTTGGTTACGCTTCAAACTTATCTTGAACAAGATATAAATTTAAATGATAACTAAGCCGGTTGCATGGAACTGTATTTAAATATTCTAATTCTTCAATAGAGTATTAATATTATGTAAAGAATTATTATGAAATAATATATCTAACACTAGCCGCCTTTGGTAACCAGCTTGGTTACGCTTCAAACTTATCTTGAACGAGATATAAATTTAAATGATAACTAAGCCGGTTGCATGGAACTGTATTTAAATATTCTAATTCTTCAATAGAGTATTAATATTATGTAAAGAATTATTATGAAATAATATATCTAACACTAGCCGCCTTTGGTAACCAGCTTGGTTACGCTTCAAACTTATCTTGAACAAGATATAAATTTAAATGATAACTAAGCCGGTTGCATGGAACTGTATTTAAATATTCTAATTCTTCAATAGAGTATTAATATTATGTAAAGAATTATTATGAAATAATATATCTAACACTAGCCGCCTTTGGTAACCAGCTTGGTTACGCTTCAAACTTATCTTGAACAAGATATAAATTTAAAAGATAACTAAGCCGGTTGCATGGAACTGTATTTAAATATTCTAATTCTTCAATAGAGTATTAATATTATGTAAAGAATTATTATGAAATAATATATCTAACACTAGCCGCCTTTGGTAACCAGCTTGGTTACGCTTCAAACTTATCTTGAACAAGATATAAATTTAAATGATAACTAAGCCGGTTGCATGGAACTGTATTTAAATATTCTAATTCTTCAATAGAGTATTAATATTATGTAAAGAATTATTATGCAATAATATATCTAACACTAGCCGCCTTTGGTAACCAGCTTGGTTACGCTTCAAACTTATCTTGAACAAGATATAAATTTAAATGATAACTAAGCCGGTTGCATGGAACTGTATTTAAATATTCTAATTCTTCAATAGAGTATTAATATTATGTAAAGAATTATTATGAAATAATATATCTAACACTAGCCGCCTTTGGTAACCAGCTTGGTTACGCTTCAAACTTATCTTGAACAAGATATAAATTTAAATGATAACTAAGCCGGTTGCATGGAACTGTATTTAAATATTCTAATTCTTCAATAGAGTATTAATATTATGTAAAGAATTATTATGAAATAATATATCTAACACTAGCCGCCTTTGGTAACCAGCTTGGTTACGCTTCAAACTTATCCTGAACAAGATATAAATTTAAATGATAACTAAGCCGGTTGCATGGAACTGTATTTAAATATTCTAATTCTTCAATAGAGTATTAATATTATGTAAAGAATTATTATGAAATAATATATCTAACACTAGCCGCCTTTGGTAACCAGCTTGGTTACGCTTCAAACTTATCTTGAACAAGATATAAATTTAAATGATAACTAAGCCGGTTGCATGGAACTGTATTTAAATATTCTAATTCTTCAATAGAGTATTAATATTATGTAAAGAATTATTATGAAATAATATATCTAACACTAGCCGCCTTTGGTAACCAGCTTGGTTACGCTTCAAACTTACCTTGAACAAGATATAAATTTAAATGATAACTAAGCCGGATGCATGGAACTGTATTTAAATATTCTAATTCTTCAATAGAGTATTAATATTATGTAAAGAATTATTATGAAATAATATATCTAACACTAGCCGCCTTTGGTAACCAGCTTGGTTACGCTTCAAACTTATCTTGAACAAGATATAAATTTAAATGATAACTAAGCCGGTTGCATGGAACTGTATTTAAATATTCTAATTCTTCAACCCTGCTTCCAATCCAAGCACCTCAATCAGTTTTAAATAATATATTAAATAAATCTTTTCAGCGTCTAGCTGTCCCCCGAAGTTTTGCCGCACGGAAGCACTTTCATTTTTTTTTTTTTTTTTTTTGAAATTTTAACTATTTTTATGATATGTGGCCGATATTGTCAAAATTCTTTAAGAAAGTCATCCACGAAGTCTAATTTCTCCAATAGAACTTGATCCAAGAGTTCCCTTGTCTTCTAAATTAGGTTCAAAATTACAAGGTTACGGAGGTGATCATTGGTAGTCGTAAACTCAAAATTGGGTCGGCTGTTCAACGACGGTTATAAAGTTCTTTATGTATTGAATTTTAGCAATAATTTAAAATCTTTTCGCCACCCTTAAATTACATAAACTATGCCGCAAATATGAGTTCGGGACACTTCAGCATAGTAGGCAGCAGAAATGTTAAAATTAATACTGAAATAGAAATAATATAGAAAATAGGAATGCAGGGTTTGCCTACATAAAATCTATGAAATTTGCACAAAATTGAAGCTCAGGACAAATATTTTTATTCAAATTTATTTGATCAGGTAGATATTATTTTATATTATTGCGTCCAAAACCATGTTAACCCGCTCACCAACTGCTTCCACAGTTCTAATCGGATTGTTTTCGCAATTCGAGATTTCTCCAATGCAATAATTAACTTTTACTCTAGCTTAGCATGCATACGTTTTCTCCTTTTAAAATAAAATATGTAATAAATACGTCCTATAAAATCTTTGAATTGCATACATTTTATACATTTCGGTTTGGTTTGATTATTGTGTATTGCTATTTGAAAATTACCTTTGAAACAAACAATTCATTGAATTTTCCTAGCATTCGCAATTATGAATTTCAGTATTTGGAAACAGCAGTTTCATATCTTTTATTCTAACATAAACTCTCAGAATGTACGTAAAAAAAAGAGAAACAAAATAAGAAAAGTGAGGAGAGAAAAAAACCATTGCTGGCAAGCGGGTTGATCTTTGTTAAAACGCATCTCTTTCCTGATTTAATTATGATGCGTCATCAAAACTAAAATATAGCTTTAATTTATTATTTAACCTGTGTTAATTAGGTTCCTGCAAATCGAGAAATGAAGACAGCTGAAATCTCATGGTTGGGCAGAAACAAGATGGTGTGTTAACGGTGCGGTTGTTAGGCTCGATTTAATGTCATGTTGAATCATAGAGTTGTAATATAAATAAAGCAATAAGTCCTCCCCGCTTTAGTTCCCCGTCTGTCATGGTCCCAAACATCAGAGTCCGAGTCTTGGTGGCTCAGGGGACAGAGCATTTGCCTTCCTATGAGGTAAACCGGGTTCGAATCCCAGCGGTGATTTGTCGATACGAATTACGCACCTGGTTCGCAGCGACCACATTGCTGACGTTTCATCCTCAGTGGTAGATGGATCATGGGTTAGAGTCCCCTTGCCGCCAGTCTAACCGTGGAAGGTTTTCATGGTTTTTCTCTCCATGTAACCCAAATGCTGGTTAGTTGCATCAAAAAGTGCTCCACGTCGGCAAAATTTCTAAGAAAACTTGATCCAGGAGTTCTTTTCCTTTTATTGGATTAAAAATTACAACGCTACGGAATCAAACAATAATAGTCGTAAACCCAGAATTGGGTCAGCTGTTCAACGACGGTTGTAAAATAAAATAAACATCAGAGTTCAGAGCTGTGGTGACTCATGGGATAGAGCGTTCACCTCTCAATGAGGTGACCTAAGTTTGAATCTCAGTGGTGACTGGCTCATACGAATTATGTTCCCAGCTTACCCCGACTGCAGTAAAATATCCCCGAATCATGGGTTAGAATCCCCCTGCTAACCGCTGGAAGTTTTCCTCTCCTTGCAAGTCAAATGCGGGTTAGTTCCATTAAAAAATCTTCCACGAAGGTTAGTCCTATTGCTTGATCCAGGAGTAGTTTTCTTGTCTTCTGGGTTGGATTCAAAATTGCGAGGCTACGGAGCTGAACATTGATAGTCGTTAACTCATAACTGGGTTGGCTGTTCAACGCCAGTTATAAAAATAAAATAAAACACCAGAGTACCCCCAGGTATAATGTGTTATGGGAACATGGATGATTTTGTGACCTGACAGATTTAACGTGCACCAGTCACCATTTATTACACGGGGTGTCGAACTCCCGTTCTCACGAACGTCAATCCAACGCCCTACCAACTAGGCTATCGGAATCGCTATCCAATTTCAACCTTTCCTTAAACTTACTAATCGAAAAACAATTCATACTTAATAATGTTATTTGTTTAAAAAAAGCTACAATTAATATTAAAAAAAATTATTTTTTAAAGTCTGTTCATTTTTACAACATATTCTTATGGCACATAATTATAAAGTATACATCGCATTTTAGAATTCATCTAAAGGTGTTTTTTTTTAATTATTTAAAAAGAAAACGCATTTAAATATTAATCGAACATAGAAAGCAACTGTGTAATACCTTGTAAAATCATGGATATCTTTCCAATCGTTGAGAATTTTTCAAAATATTTACAAGAAAGGATTTCAGGCATATAAAGAAGTCGAAAAACAAAATAAAAATTAAGCATCACCTTAAAGAATCCTCTATCTTCTTTTTAATTCTGTAATTTTTTTTTTTTAACTTTACACCTGCTATAATATGTTTAAACCGCTTAAATTCCTCTGGTAGTATTCTCGATTTTTTTTTTTCATGCGTCATTGTATTTAAAAAGATCGGACGATTTCAATTGAAAATGTCCTGATGATATTATTAAGGAACTCATAATTTAGTATTAAATATTTTTGATCTATTTATCGAATCGTATTATATTGATCTTTCATAACCCATATTTTTGTGTGAAAAAATGCGTGTTATACAAATTGCAATTCCAAATTCCATGTTAATATCAATTGCAACTTCAAATATTCCAATAAAACAATTGTAATTTCAAAAAAGGATAAATTAAATTTTCTGTGAAGTGCATAAGGTCTTCCTTTTACAATTTTTTATGTGTTATCAACTGCTGCACAATAAACCACCATATTTTAAAATTTTTGGCTTTGAAATTCCAACATCGACTTTCTTCTATTGAAATAACAAGGAGAAATGGAAGGTTAAAAATACTCTCACTCGATTCTCCTTAAGGTCTCACAATGAAAACAAAAATTATCGTAAAGTGTGCGCCTATTATATTTCTCCTCCATGCTTTGAAATAAGATTTAATTGGGTATTTACAAGCGACATCACAAGACGTAGATGCCGAACCTGATTGGCTGTTGAATCATGGAATAAACAAAAGCCACGTTTCAGCAGCCAATCGCGTTTGACACACACGCGTGACGTCACTTGCATGCAATATTTTATACCTACAATATAAGGCAATACCGCATGTAAATTTTTCGAAAATAAATTTTTGATTTTTCCGAAGAAAAGGCAATCATTTGTATAATTGATATAATAATAAGTAACAAATGCAACCTTGGTAAAAAGACTTATTAAAAGAACTGTAACAGTTTAACGTTACATTATTATTATTTTTTTTTTAAAAGTAAAGGAAAAAAAACTCCAAAATTGAGGAAAAATACTTTTAAGCAGATTTATTTAGCATACTCTTTTCTATATTTTTACAAAAATTTAGAAATTTACGTAACGCAATTAGAATGTATACTTACTCGATTACGTAATCTTTCATTTTTTGTGTTCTGATTTTTTTCCGGAATTCTTCAGTTCAAGCTAACAATAGATAACTTGGACAAAGCTTAAAACCTAATTTTTTTTTATCGCAATTTAATTTTGTAAGATTTTATTAATTTTCGGTAGCGAAATCCCTTTGGAAACAAAAAATTAACCTACCAACAAAATATCGCTCCAATACATCGAACTAAAAAAAACACTCAAGATTGATAGATTTTATTGCACTTTCTTAGAACACAAGAATGGCCACCTTACTCCCCAGACTTGAATCCAATAGCCAACAAAAATCCGTATCCTCTTAATTTTCGAAGAACTGCAGATATAATTATAAAAGTGGTGAGTAAGTATAGTTAATTCGTAATGCACGGCAAGATGAAGAGTTACCTGGTGGAAAACTGCTGAATTAGAGTTCATGATTTGAATTATAGGAAGGAGAATTACAAAGTGATAGTTGTAGAGGTATATCGAACATGGTACAACTAGACACATTGTAGATATTAATGCTAAGAGAAAAAATGCAACAAATTCAAAAATGCCTATATTGTTCTTAGATGTAGGAGATTTCCTACTTTGAAACAAGACTAATTTGTCTTAAGGGGAAAAAAGAAGAAGAAAAATAAAAAAATAAAAAAGACATTTTTGGATTTAAATTTTTTTTTTCTTTCTTTCTTTCCAAAAATAAAGGTATTTTGTCTTGTTATAGCATTTATTTTTCATTGTTAATCGTTTTGTCCCGTTAACGTATATGAAATCACGTACAAGGTAAATAGTATGTATTTTAAGCTCCCCCCCCCCCCTCCTTTATCATTAATATTTACAAATTCCACTTCATACTCAATCGATGACGCTCAGTAGTATCGCAATTTCCCTATTCCCAACACAAATTACGCAATTTTTCACCACAAGATGGTATAAGCGATCTCATTTTGTGGTGCATTGCTACTTTACTATACCCAGATACCACTTTTATAATTATAGCTGTAACCGTTCAGAGTTTAAGAGGATAGAAGATACGGACTTCAGTATGCACCCATTATAATACAATATAATTAACAAATAATCTCTAGAATAAAAACATAAAATTGTTCTGTTTTTTTTTTTTTTTTTTTTTCTTTATAAAAAAAAATTGAAAAATTTACTATGTTGTTTATAAGTAACCAGTGTTTTCTGGTTCAGAAAAGTTTCGACGGCTTTTATTTTTTCTGCATTCTCTCGTCATTGATATATTAAATATAATATGATTTTTGAAAAAATATTTAAAATAAAATACAGTTAATTCATTAAAAGTATCAACATAAATATTTTTAAAATAGCTTTATAAAACAACCTATTCAATATATCTTCGGAATACTGTTCATGAGTAGAATATGTTTTGGTTATGATAACATTTTACATTTTCTTTAAGTTTATTGGAGGGAGGTTACTTTTTCATTAAGTACTTTTCAATTTAGAACTTTTTAATCAAGTTTAGCTAATCATTTTTATATCTTTTAAATGAAAACTTATCTTAATGTAGATGCGTAATGCAATAATTAATATAATTATCTTAAAATGATAGCTTTATAAAAAAACCTATTAAATTTTTTGTTGTTGGCTCTGAAAATTTCGAATTACTGCTCATAACATGCTTTGGTTATAATATATTACTTTTTGTTTTAGTTTATTTGAGGGAGAAGGTTTTATATATATATATAAATTGAATGAAAAGTTTTGATATGGAATTTATAATCAATACAAGTGTAAAATTTAATATCGTTATAGCAAAAATGTGTTAATAAATATTCAAATTTGGGTCAAGTATATCTTTAACTTACCTCCTATAATACCAGGATTTTGCTCCCAAAAGTGACATATGCGGGTCGGTCTGTAAAAAAACTCATCTCTTGTGTTCGCTAGGATAATATAAAAACCATCCGGTCCTGGATTCGGATTGATATATAGAAATAACATACACATCTTCCCTCAGTCTATGAAAATATATTAAATGGCAAGCTACGAGCAAAACAATCAATGCTAAGTGGAACTAATGATCTCTGAAACTCACAAAACTTCCAAAATATTTCCTCGAAAGTAGTTACTTTGAGAATATTAATTACAGACAGGAATATGATAGTCGCTCGATTGATATCTATTGTGAGAAACAACCGACTAAGGACACCTATTAGAAAGGGAAATATTCTACAAGCAACCGGCTTTTGGATGAATGAAGATCTGGAAGATAGAAAATAATAAAAAGTCAGCAAGATTCGGAAGAAGGGAAATATGCTGCTGCTGACCCACTTATAAATACTCAGATTGCTGTTTTGTTTGTTATCAAACAAACTTCGCCATGTTTGACCACAAATATTTAATTATAGAGTTGAAAAGGGATTTATTCATTTCCTATCGTGTTTGTAGTAAATTTATAATTATTTTTTGAAGTGTAGGCTCTGTGTTTTTTCAGAAGTTCTCACATTTCTAATTTGAAATTGTTTTGACAATAACTCTTGAATTTATTTTGAAAATTACTCTCTTTTTTTCTTAGTTTGAAAATTACTTTTGAAATTAAGTCAATTCTATCATATTTAAAAAGGGTAGTTCCCACCAAGCTCACAGCACGTGCTAACCTGCTTTCGCGGTTCTTTACGGATTTCTTCGCTCACTCATAGTTTACTTGTCTATTTTAATCTAGCTTTGGTAAAAACCCGAAACGAGGGTTTACATATGATAGAATTTTCCATTCACGGGTATATTGGGTGCTGTCGTGTTAAAGGGGACCGAAAAAAATCTCCAAAGGGTGATGAGCAAATTCGAGACCACAAACGATCAGAATTGGGAATACCGGGAACAATGGCAATTAACCTCAAAAACATCAGTGTAGGGCAGGGCTCGAAAAAACTTGGAAATTTTAACCGTCCCCGAGGACGGCTTGTCCAACAATGTACCCGTCCTCCTTTTAAACTAACCCGTCACTTCTAAATAAATAAAAATATAATTTTCTCTTATTTATTACAAACATTTATCATGTAAATTGCACAATTAGTAGTTATTAGGATTACAAATACTAGGATAACATTATACAGTTATAAAAGAAATACTAGGTTACTAATAGTAACCTAGTATTTATTTTATGAAATAATTTATTTCTTATATGAAATAATTTAAATGACAAAGGTCAAGTTATCGGGAATGTCAATTTATCCGAGGGTACTGCGTTTTTTAAATGAATCAAATATGACGTTTGCCAGTTCCACAATCAATCCAATGATTTACAGAGGTTTGTGCTCAGAAATCTGAAAGGGGTTTTCCATTTAGGTAGATGTTCATTATTGCGTTTAACGCTTCTTGTTAAGATCAGTACGTAATGTGTTTTTTGTAAGTTCATTACTGAAAAGCTCCTTTCAACCGCTGCAGTACTCCCAGACAGAGAAAACATCAATTCCACCAAGCGCAGTATGTTGCTGTATTTCTAGATTAGAGGGTCATTATAGAAGTGAGGCAATAGACTCTTGTAAGATAACAAAAATTGAAAATGTATCACGAACTTTAATGGGAAAATGGCCGTCCGCGCGGACGTTGGATTCGAGAAATTTGTTGTCCGCGGAGAATTTTTGACCGCCGAGGAAGGGTGGTTTTTCGGGCCCTGGTTTAGGGCATACCAGGCTGAGGCACTAATCTTAAAAAAACTTCAGTTTAGAGAATACTGGGTCGTGTCAGTTAACCTTGAAAAATCGTAGGGTTAACCGGACAATGGCACTCACATACCTTGATTAATCAGATACATAACAATAACTAAGAGCGATTATTAATAGATTATAAGATACTTTGCGTTTGATTGGCATTACTGACCGCTCCTTTTAGCAAAGAGTACTATTACCATATAAAGTATAAGGTGTGTCTGATATGAGGTTAAAGCACACTTTATTTTTGTAATTGAAATTATAAGAGTGATCAAAAAAACTTATGATTTCAAATTATGCCAATGGAACTGTCAGTGAAAAAGCCGAACTAATACACAATTCTCTCGATAACTACTGAACAAATGTTAATAATTTTTAAAAGTAATTTTGTCACTAGCTTAAAAAAAATCCCACGTTTTGGATTTTCAAGACGCGTTGGTAGCTTCTAAATTTTACCACAAAATACAAAAGCTTGGTAAAAGTCCGAAATGAAATCACATTAAAGCATAGCTCGAACTTTTGCCCAGTCACTTTGGTAAATCCTAAGTTTATCTGCAAAACCTAAGATTTACCAAACTTCGGGTTTTGACAGTAACATATGTTACAATTTGATTAATCTACTTTTAAAACAAATAATTCATAGAATTTCCCTATATGCACAATTAGAATAGTCCAGTTTTTGTTCTAAATTCAGTTTTTTTAGTTCTAAGAACAGTTTTAAATTCTTTATTCTAACATAAACTCGCAAAACAAATAAAAACAACTTTCCGGTATTTATCATGAAACTAAAAATAATTTATTAAGCTAAAATACTGTTCCAAATTACTATGTCATTTACGTATATTAATAAGCATAATTAAAACAAAAATATATAACAGCCTGATTATAGTTATTTCTGCTATACTGATTGGATTCCTAGTAGAACAAAAAAGTCAAGCATCACTGGCTGCGGTCAGTAAGCGGGTGGGGGACCATTTTGATCAGCCTGCGTAGGGACCGAAGGATGCGCGGTATCGGTCCTCGTTAAACTGTTCTACCGTAAAGTGTTTGACTTCGCGAGCAGGTTGTCGGGCTACCAAAGTAGGGGAGTCATCCCCTCTGCAGAGGATCTAAATTGCGATGGCATGTCTTCGGATCATCCTCGGGGATATTTCCCAGGCAGTCTCCAATAGTCCATTGTTCAGCTCTAATTCCACGTAAATAAAGTACCTACCTATACTGATTGGCCCAGTTTATTTCAGCTTTTCATTGCTAACGCATTAAATGAAATTTTATCAGTATTGAGATATTATACGCATTAGTGTTTTAGATACTAAAAATAATACTGCAATATAATAATAAACTACTGCATTATTTGCTTTCATACTTTTGAAAGCAGAACAGAGAATAGACAAAAGCTAATTCTAGTCCAGAGAGCTAGATCACGATTCCTTGCGGTCTATTTGAATTTAATAGTTCTGAATTTTATATTTGAATTTTAATAGTTCTTGAGAATTGAAAAATATGACTTTTATTTTTAATTTCTCCATCTCGGGAAACTATTTAGATGATATTGTTAACATTTCTGAATTCATCAATAAAAAATTAGGCAGTTGAGGATTTAAAAAACTGTATACATTTCAAGTTGGAACTTTCTCAATAAATATTAAATAAACACCAAAAACAAATTTTAAACAAATTTTCGAGTTAAAAGCAAAGATTTTTTTAAAATAGTAAGATTTTAATATCCTCGATTTTGCACAGCTATAAATTTAAATTTTGATTTAAAACAAAGCTAAAACCACGAGCGAAAAAAAAAAAAAGAAAAACACCCTCGATACGTTTTGGTGTATCTTTAACATTAGGTAAACATAGCCTCTTGATGGAAAACCAACTTACTGCATTGGAACATGTTCAGTTTTTTTAATAAATTACTTGTAATTTTTACGTTGTCGTCATTCAACATTTTGTTTTCTAATCATATCACAAAATACTAAATATTTTTCTTATTGAATTTCACTAGCTAAATATCCTCCCTCCATTAAATCTCGAGTGGTATGTGGACAAATATGGCGATACAACCAAAAGTGTTTTAAATCGAATGAGTGTTGCAAGATGGTGTTTGTAATCCTTCATTAAATCAGTGGGAGATTGGTATGAAAGATGTTTCAAATGACTGACAGTTGTAGATTTCAGTTTTCGCCCTCCCCCCGCGGAGGCATCCTACCGTTGCAAACAGGGCCCTGACATAATTTCAATAAGTGAAGTAAAACCAAAAATAGCTAAGCCACTGAAAGTGAAAATCACTTCCGTAATAAACAGTTAGGTTTCTTAATTATTATGAAAAGATGACAGGTTAAATGTATTTCCCGTATAAATGTAAATAAATGAAACACGTGAAAACAGAAACGTGTTGTAAGTGCGTTTTCTTTAACACTTTGTTGCCGTGTGTGTGGTCTATTCACGTTTTTAACACATTTTAAGAATTTTACTTCCGCTTTTAAGAAACTGTTAGGAGTGGAAAATGTGACTCAATTTTTTGCATGAATACCGAAATAGCCTGTATTTCTAAGCTTATTTAAAAGTATTGTTATACTTTAATATTCAATTTAATTAACCTATATCGATATGGTTATTAATAATTTTGTTAGGTTGTCGTTAGTAATAATTTACGTAGAGTCAAAAAAAATAATTATACATCGATGTTTAATTAGATTCATTTTGTTAAGTTGCCTTGAATTTAAGTGGTGTCGAATAGTTGTATATCTATGTTATATGTTAAGTATTTAATTATAGAATAATTTTTTATTTTTATAGAAATAAATTCGTAGTTACGAAATAATTATTTAGATTCATTTTTTGCCCTTGTAGGGTCGTCGATAGCTTTGGACTGTATTGGAAGAGTTATAAGTATTCTAGGCGACTGCTTTATACAAACAAAACAATTTTATTAAAGGATGTGGCGATGGTTGGTTCATCGCGCTGCAGTTACATACAACAACTACATCTATTACTACAATTTTCTCCCCTTTTCACATACGCCCTCTGGCGTCACTTAACATTCCCCCCCCCGATTGAAATTCAATTACATAATTTCAATAAACAATATAACTAAATAATAGAATACATAGAACATATGAATGCTATTAGACTCATAAAAATAATGAACAACTAAATTCTGCTATGATTACAAATTGAGAACAAATACAGTAGGATAACATGTGCTGATTAATATACATATATAATTATAAACAAATTAATTCACTCAAACAGTTTCTCCTGAAAAGAATATGCATAAGAAAAACAAGTGTTTTTATTTTTTTTTTCATTCAAGAGGTAATATACAAATGTCTCTGACATTTCTCTTGAAAATCTTACCATTAGGCATACGTACATTTACAATTCTTATTTTTCCATCCCTACCTTGAAATATTTCCACTATTCTTCCAACTGACCACTGTGTGGCAGGAAGCTGCGCATCTTTCATTAAAACAAGAGTACCTTGTTTTACATCGTCCTTACTAAATTTCCATTTGGTTCGACCCTGCAAATTATTTAAGTAATCTTTCTTCCACAATTGCCAAATTTGTTGACTAAATTTAGTTACCCTTTGCCATTTGGACAAATGAGTGTCCTTGATATCATTAAGTAGTGGTTCTTGAAGGCCATTTATTGGTCTCCCAATTATGAAGTGACCTGGACTTAATGTCCGAAAATCATCAAAGTTTGCTGACAATGGAATGAGGGGCCGGGAGTTCAATACTCCTTCTATTTCTGCTAGAATAGTTACAAATTCTTCAAGTGTCAATTTTTGGCTACCTATTACTCGTTTGAAATGAAATTTAAAAGCCTTCACCCCAGCTTCCCAAAGGCCCCCAAAATTAGGTGATTTTGGAGGTATAAATTCCCATACAATATTCTCGTTTGAGAGAAAGTTAGACAAGTTTTCATCGCGGGAAGTGACAAGTTTCAAAAGCTTTTTAATCTCAACATTTGCTCCAAAAAATGTTTTTCCATTGTCAGACATGATTTTCGAACATTTGCCTCGTCTACCAAAGAAACGTTTCAAACAAGCTATAAATCCTTGAGTGGTTAAGTCTGAAATAAAATCAAGATGTATAGCCTTTGTGCATAAGCAAATAAAAACAGCTACGTAAATCTTATTTAACACTCCTTTACGTTGATTTTTAAATTTTACTAGAAAGGGGCCACAGAAGTCAACCCCTGTCACATTAAAGACAAAATTAGGAGTGACACGTTCCCTTGGTAGATCGGCCATTATTTGTTGAACACTTACAGGCTTATTTTTAAAGCAAATCACACAAGAATGAACAATTTTACGACAATTGTTTCTGCCGTTAAGCGGCCAGAATTTCTGTCGTACTTGAAACAAGAGTGCTTGCGCACCTAAATGAAAATACTTTAAATGATAATGATACAAAATGACATCAGTTAATTTATGCTTGCTAGGCAGTACAATGGGAAATTTACTATTATTCGATAAATCAGAGTTTCTAAGTCTGCCACCAACACGAATTAGAGAATTTTCATCCAAGAATACATTTAAACAAGATAACTTACTCCTAGATGAAACTGGTTCACCTTGTTTGAACCTTTTAAATTCCTCTTGGAACTTACCTGACTGCAATGAAAACAGAAGCCAATTTTCTGCACGTTGGTTCTCTTCAATGGTCAAGAACCCCCCATTTCTAGATATTGGATTACGACAATTACGAATAAATCTAAAAATAAAGGATAAAATTCTAATTAGTTTAACAAAACTGTTAGAAAGGTTAAGAATTTGTTCAAAGAAGGATCTATCATTGGTGGTAATTAAAGAAACAGATTGAATGTCATTAGGATCAGGAGCAGAGCACTTTTTCAGTTCTTCACAAGGTAGGTCAGTTTCTGGAATCTTCAGAGTCTCATCACATTTAAGAATAACCAATTCCTTTAAGAAGTCTGGTCCAGTCAACCAGGTGACATTTTCGACGAGAGATTTGCAACTAACGCCTCTAGTTACTAAGTCAGCTGGATTGTCACATCCAGCACAATGATTCCAAGATTCTCGGTCAGTGAGAGATTGAATTTCTTTAACCCTGTTTGCTACAAAGGGTTTCCACTTAAATACGGAACCTTTTATCCAATGCAATGTAATCTGAGAGTCTGTCCAATAATAAATAGAAGATATTCCTTTCCGATCTAATACCTTCTTTACTTCACGTGCAAGTCGTGAAGCAAGCAATGCGGCTATCAATTCTAGCCTAGGAAGAGAAATCCTCTTAAGGGGTGCAACACGGCTCTTGGAAGCCACTAAGTTCACAGTTACTTGATTTACTGTTTTAATTCTTAAGTATATGGCAGCACCGTAAGCCTTTGGACTAGAGTCTGCAAATGCATGCAATTCTAACTCAAAGTCTGAGTGATCAGAAATTTGAAATACGTTTCTGGGTATTTGCAAGTTAGTCAATTCAGGAATTTCCATACACCACTGCCTCCAAGTTTCTTGAATATCTGTAGGAAGCTCGTCGTCCCATGATATCTTACGCAACCATAATTCTTGGAGAAGAATCTTTAATCTGATGGTGTAAGGTGTTACTAGTCCTACGGGATCAAATATTCTACCTGCTGCTTGCAACACAAATCGTTTTGTATTTTTTCCTAAGTCAAGAAATTCCAGTAGTCCTTTAACTTCCATAGTTAAAATGTCCATTTTTGTGTCCCAGGACATCCCAAGAACTTTGTGTAACTCGTTTGGGCCTTTTGATGAGGATGAAGGAAGAGTACTGAATCCTTGTTCCTCCCACATCTGTTTTAGTGACTCGTCGTTTGAAACCCATTTACGAAGGTGCATGCTAGCATCTTTCATGATAATGTCTGCTTCCCTAGAAATTTTGAAGGCTTCAGACAAGTTATCTGCACCAGCTACAATGTCGTCGACGTAAAAGCAAGTATCAAGAATTTTTGAAATTGTTGGATATAATTTTTTAAACTTATCATTATGGTGCTTGATAGTCGCTGAGAGCAAAAAAGGGCTTGCGTTGACTCCAAATGGAAGCCTGTTAAATCTGAATACTTGCAATTGAATATTTTCAGACTTAGTGGGATCGTCTAGGGTGAAAAGGAACCTCAATGCGTCCTTATCATTTTCGTTCAATGCTATTTGCAAAAAGGCACGTTCAATGTCCGCTAGAATAGCAAATTTATTCATTCGGAAAAAGGTTAAAAGATGAAATACATTTGGATTAAGGTTCGTTCCCGTCCAGAGACAATCATTAAGTGAAAGTTCACCAACCTCACAAGAACTAGCATCAAAAACAATGCGACACTTGGTATAAACACTGTCCTTCCGGAAAACTGGGTGATGGGGTAAATAAAACACAGGTTTATCAACAGTATCTGAAGCGGATGGAACCTTCTCAATAATTCCCTTTTCTACGTAATCTTGCAATATTTCACTATATTGAATATACAATTTTTGATTTGAAGTCATGCGATTTAAAAGACCTTTAAATCGCTTAGTTGCAACAGTAAGATTATTATTCAATTCCCTCCAATCTCTTTTCCAAGGAAAAGTGATTTCATATCTTTTATTTTTATAACTAATTGTTTCCTTAAATTTGGATAGTGCTTCATCCCCCTCTAAGCATCTGGGTTCATCCTTTATTCCTAGAGACTCAAGGTCCCAAAATTTTTGCAAATCAGTTAAAGTGTGATCTTGTGATAATAAGTGACATTTGTATTCCCTACAATTATCTTTAGTGTCCAATCTTCCCGTTACAATCCAGCCGAGTACAGAGTTCTGTAAAATGACTGAACTATTTTCCAATTTTATTTGCTCGGTTCGTAATAGTTCGTAAAAAATATCTCCGCCAAGCAAGATTTGCGCACGTTGAGGCTTAAAAAAGTTAGGATTTGCATAAGTCAAATTTTGCGGAAAATTAATTTTAGAAACATCAAGCGGTTTAGCAGGGGTAAATTCAGTAATTTTAGGCACTATCAGCATTTTTATCTCTTTCTCAAAGTCTCTATTTTAAGTAGAAACAAAAGCAGAAATCGATTTATTTACATTCAAAGTAGCCCCATTAATTCCAGTTATCAATGAGTTTAATGTATTCTCCTTTAAACACAATAATTTAGCTGCATCAGCAGTAATAGCGCTTATTTCAGAACCGCTATCGAGAATACATAAAAAGGGATAAAAACATTCATTTATTCCTCGCACATAAATTAAAGCAGTTGAAAGCAAAACATTTGAGTAAGTATCATAGACATTACAACTACTTGGCGGCGCCTTCTGCCAGCTGTGAGAAAGAGCGAAAGAGGAAGTTATATTTTTCGTTTCCCCCCCACTAAAATTACTCATCTCATTATTTGCTTGATTTGAAATAATTTCAGTTAAATTAGCACAATTGGATTCTAATATTTGATTATTTTTATTTTCAACTTCGGGTTTTAAGAAATTAGCCCCATGAAGAGTTGAATGATGATTTTTAGAGCAATGTTTACATTTATACTCTAATTTTCTACATTGAGATGACATGTGTTTACCTAAACAATTAAAACACAGATGCAATTTTCTTACACTATTCAATCGCTCTTGAGCAGATAAGTCAATGAATTTTTTACACTTATATATTAAATGGTTTTGATGACACATAGAGCAAGATAAATGTTTATCATTTTGCAAAACGAAACTTTTATGCTTGGGGGTTACTTCTTGTTTCGGTTTCGAAACGGGAATACATTTTTGAACGTTTTCAAGAGCTTGAATACGTTTTAACACAAATTCAGTAAAAATTTCCCAGGTGGGTAATTCGTTACAATTTAAAGACATTTCGAATGCCTTTCTTGATTCATCGTCAAGGCGTTGCAAAACAATGTTCATTATTAGTGTCTCAGATAATTTGTTTTGTTCCAATCCAAGTTGCTTTAATGCTCTTAATTGATTAAGTAAATTATCGATTAAGTTTCTTAAATCCTTACAAGATTCAAATTTAATTTTACTTAAATTTAATAACTCAGTTATATGACTGTTTACTATCAGTCGTTTATTTTCATATCTGTTTTTTAATGCGTTAAACAAGGAAGAATAAGAGTCATCTACATTCTGTAATTGTTTTGCAGTACCAGTTAATGATGATTGAAGATAATAAAGTTTTTGAGAGTCAGTTAACTGATTATTCTCATCAATTAAGGTAGTAAACTGAGCTTTGAAGGTAAGCCAGTCAGTGTATTTACCCGAAAATTGGGGTAAAGTAATTTGAGGAAGTTTAATGTTTGCATTAGTATTCGGTTCACTCAAAACAGAATTTGAATTCAAATTTGAAGTTTGTGGAATGATTAAGTCTAAGAAGCTTACCTCAATTGCTTCTACGTTGTCCTCCATTTCTGTTAGGGAAATTTCAAAGTCTGCTAAATCTGTATCTGACAAGATACTGTAGCAATCGTTTCTAAGATCATCGATCTTCGTTTTTAGACCTCTCAAGGAGTTTAATTTAATTTCAAGGGATTTTTGATTAGGTGTTTCACCGGTAAGCACGTTCGAAAGTCTAGTAATTTGACCTTTGATGCTTGCTCGCTTCCTTGTTAGAACGACGTAGGCACTTGTTAGAACGACTCGAGCGACGTAGTAGCTTTTGTTGCAGTCGCCATGTTGACAGATTGAATTAATGCACGATTAATTCTGCTAGTTAAGCACTCCGGCGTGTACGACCAAACTGTAGGGTCGTCGATAGCTTTGGACTGTATTGAAAGAGTTATAAGTATTCTAGGCGACTGCTTTATACAAACAAAACAATTTTATTAAAGGATGTGGCGATGGTTGGTTCATCGCGCTGCAGTTACATACAACAACTACATCTATTACTACAATTTTCTCCCCTTTTCACATACGCCCTCTGGCGTCACTTAACAGCCCTTTTTAAAACGGCAGTAGAAATTTTAAACATAAACTGTGCCGTGGTGCCGCATACTATCGTGCCAATTTGACGCAGTTTGTATTTTTTGAGGAATAGCATTATATATATATATATATATATATATATATATATATATATATATATATATATATATATATATATATATATATATATATATATATATAGGTGGCTGGGTGTCGCAGTTGGTTTGTCGTCTTCCTTCTGTGCCCAAGTCTGCGGGTTCGATCCCCGGCCCAGACACCGGATTTTCGGGATGCAGAAAATCCTCAGCGGCCATGTCGTATGATTATGCGGCATGTAAAAGATCCCTGGAATGCCTTATTGGCTCCTGGCATTTCCGACAAAATTAAATTCCTAGTGCACTTTAGCATCCAACTAGTGTGGCAGAAACTAGACGTCCAAATTAACATGGCCAACGGTATCTCACCCATAGTGGTGGTCGAGAGAGTGGATACCACTTCTGGAGAACGCTCTAGGTCTGCTCATCGGGAAGACTGATTGTGCAGCTCATTGGAATAAATTTATATATATATATATATATATATATATATATATATATATATATATATATATATATATATATATATATATATATATATATATATATATATATATATATATATATATATATATATAATGTCACGGCCTCTCAGCCAAAGTGCGAAATAATTTCAATTATTTCGCACTTTGGCCGGCCATTTTGCAAACTGGCCACGATGTTCCGGCCAAAACGCGATGTGCTCATTCAAGAATGCCCGGGCAAATGTATACCGGGCAGTGGCACTTAACTAGACCTAGTATATATTTCAGACATTTACCAAAGGTCTAGTCATACTAGGCCTAGTTAAATGCCACTGCCCGGTATATCCTACACTTTTGTTTTTTTAAGGTCAAGTGTCACTGCCCGGTATGCGCTATACTAATGTTTGCTTCAGGTCAAGTGCCCCTGCCCGGTATACCCTACACTGACACTGATGTTTTTTTAAGGTTCAGTGCCACTGCTCGGTGTACATTTGCCCGGTATACCCTACACTGATATTTTTTTAAGGTTCAGTGCCACTGCCCGGTATTTATCTTCTATTCTATCGTCAGTAAGTATTAAAATATCGAATAAATATATATATGGGTGATTTTCACGAAATATGACAATTCACTGTCCCTTTCTCCAAGATCTAATACTATAATACTAAAAGAACTTTTTTTTAAAAAAATTAATAAATAGCATTGCTGTTAGCATTTTAAAATGACTTTGCACTAGCATTGACTGTTTTGTATACTTAAAAAATTTAATTGAATATCAAAATGTCATTTTCCTGGCATGTCCCAAACAATGTTTCCAATAATAACTAGCTTCAAAACTTCCCATAAATTTTTTAATATCTAATTTTTTTTATCTCAACCGGTGTAAGCATTTCTAGAATATACACAGAGGGTATTATTTACAAAAACTTCGTTTAAAATAATTTTTTCCGTCAATAATTTTTTTGTCCCAAGAAAATCTGTCATTTTCCTGACTACTTTTATTTAGTGGCTTATAACCAAAATAGATAGAGCCAGCAATCAATATCTTATGTTAATAGATTGATTAGATACCCTCCTATATGAACCTGTCTTGTTGCATGAATAAAGAACCAATTTTCTGGTTCAAAATCTATTTCAAAAAATTTTTCAAGGTGTGTAGGTTTTTGTGTTGTCATTTTCCTGGCTTCTTGAAATCATTAATAACATAAACTACATAGATTTATCTGAGTTATTTTAAGAAATCCTGTTGTTTTCTGCAGAATATAAACGTCTTAGGCCAAAATATAAAATTAAAGTAAAGTTATATGCTATAAAATGGCGAATTTGTCATTATCCTGGCTGTCATTTTCCTTGCTTATGCATGCCAGGACATTGAAGTGTTACCAGAATTTTTTTTTTAACTACTAATACTGTAAGGAGGGAAAGCAAATATTAATCTAATACCAAGTTTATGTATGATTGCAATATACTTGGATCTAATCAAAGTTATTTATTTATTTAATGATTGATTATTATACACAATTTTATTTTGTACATTTCAGCAATAAAATTGTTTTTGTTTCTTTCTACAGTGGATAAAAAGAATTAATTTAAGCAACTTATGGTCCATCTAACATAAAGGCTTAAGTTGAGTTACTTACTATTAACTTAAAAACTTCTTCTTTTAAACTTCTAAGCTAATATGTCATTTTCCTGGCATTTAAGATTTAGTGAATTTCTATTTTATTTTTTTTCTCGAGCAAATGTCAATAAGCTATACTGCTGTCCGTAAGATATTAATAAGTGTAACTAAAGAAGTATACAAAAAAATTTTTAGATTATTTTGAAGACTTTAAATTTGAAGAAATTTTTTGATCCGAATTGTCATGTTTAAAAAGAATCACCCATATATATATTACGAAATATTCAAGAAATTTAATTCAGAAATCGGAGAAAAAAAAACATACTATCTCTGTAGATTAAAACAAGTAAATGATGTTTATAAATTTAAAAGGTAAAATTTCATAGGATTCAAAAACACGATTTCATATTTCTTCAGTGTAATTATATATATTTTTCTTAACTTGCTCCATTAACTCGGGTATTTTTCCATCTATTTCAACAACATATACTAGTTATTCATTTTCTTAGGTTGTCTTAAGTGGTAATTAACGTAGTGTCAAAAAATAAGTGCACGTTAAGTATTTTTTTAAAATAATTTTGTATTTTCATCGAAGCAAAAACATAGTTATGAAGTAATTATTCAGATCTAATTTTGATTCTTTCTGAAATGGCTGTAGAAATTTTAATGGTGCCGAATACTGTCATACAAATTATTGGTGACGGATTTTGCCTTTTTCGACCAATAGCTTGTATAGAGAAAGTTATGGCTCGAGAGGTGCTGGAAGAAGTAGCATAGCACGTAAGATTTTAAAATATTACTAAAATTCAATACATAGACAACTTTGACAATATCGCGGACATCTTTAGAAAATAGTTAAAATTGAAATCAAAGTACTTCAGCGAATGCAGTTGTTAGGCTATGAAAAAAATTTGGCTAATTTATTGTTTAAAATTAATTAATGTGTTATGATTGGAGTAGGGGTTAAAAGAATTAGAATATTTAATTGGAGTTGTGCATTCGGTTTGGTTACTATTAACACTAGAATGACTGAAACTTAGTATTTACCTATATTGCCCAAAAGCAGTCAAAATGACTGAATAAATAATGTGCAAAGAAATTTGTTTAAAATTAATTTTTAATATTTTATATATTACTTAGTTATGTAACAAGTTGTTAGTAAATATTAACAATAAAAAAGTTATATGCTGTACTAAATTCTAAGAAATTGTGTAATTATTTACATCATTGTTTTTCGAATTGAAATAAGTCAAAATGACTTCCTTAGGCAATCTAGTGTTAAAGTTTATATGTTGTACAAAATAATTATGAAAGGTAACCAATCTTATCCCCAAAGGCGGTAAGTATTAATCTAAAACAATAACAATAAAAGATAATTTAAAATGTTAAGAGATGTTTCGAAAATTTTCATTTTATGAAAATAATAAATACCACTATTTTAATTTTTCCCTACATCAATACTACTCCACAAAACCAAAAATTGTGTGCCGTAACTGGGTATTGTGCGTGTGTATTGGCTATCGAAATGGGCTACAAGTGGCGTAGAGCATAATACCTATGGCAACACTTTGCATGTTTTCACCATTAGCGTGTCGAGAGTCATTGGAGAACTATGAACTATATGGAACTGAAAACTGCATTGTTCCAAAAGAAAGCGTCGCGGAAATTTAAAAAAAAAAAAATATTTTTGAAAAGTAAATACGAAAAATATTAAGAAAGGGGAAAACATCGTAGGGTCAAACCATGGGACCGGTTTACTTCCCAGATGGTGTATTCGAGCGTTACGATCGTGAATAGAGTAATTTTTCGGAATTAAGACCAAATGATTAAAAAAAAGTAATCATCCCCTACTTTTTTTTCAACTAGAGTTCCAAAAATGACGTGTCGATAAAAAATTTTTTAAAAAAATCAATTAACCCTTTGCACTCCCAAGTACTTTAAAATTCTGCTTGAACTAATATAAATAATTTAAAATACATAACGTAGTATTTTTATACAATTTTTAAAATAATATGGTTACTAATTATTACATGAAAATTTTTTAATTTTAGAGTGGTGACTGTTAATGGCGTCTCAAAGGCGACATCGGAGTGCAAAAGGTTAAGAAATGTGAAAGGAGATGGAAGTGAACGATTTTTTGCGTTCTGCTTAAGAAATAATACTATTTCTTCTTGCCAATTTTAAAAAAATTAATTAAAACAGTTCAGCAACAGACGACGTTGCTAACTTAGAAAAACTATAAAAAGAAGTATTGGAATGATCTGTTATCATGCAGCAGAAAGCATTGATTTATAGTTTTTATTTTCATCAGCGCCATTGTTTCGAGGCAGAAATGATAAAGAATAACTAGTTATAGAAAGACTACAAGTTTATACAACCCTGTGGTACGAAGCTTCCATTTTACTTTAAATATCGTAAAAGCTTAATTTTTTAAAAAAAAATTCAGTGTAAATTAAAATATATTTTTATTTCGCCGCATTACGAAAACTCACGACTGGTTATGGCGGTTACCATTTTTACAAAGATATGTCACTTTTCGGGCTATGGGGTCAACAGTTTCGCATTGTTTTAGGTTGAAGTCAAGCCATTTCGTTAAATTTAGGCTTATCGAACTAATTATTTTCATTTTTAAGTATGAAATACATTTATACACAAAAAATTTTATTTTTTGCTGACTATCGAAGATTTGACTGCAGAAGTCATATCTCATTAGTTCCAGGCGCATAGAGGACCGCAAAAGAAAGGAGATCACTTAAATCTTATAAATTTAATTTATATTCACCTAGAACTACTTATAAAATAGTACTTTATTTAGTATTATTATTTTCGCTTTGTGGAAAAAGTTAGAAGTTCGTAGAAAATTCCTTTCATTTAGTTATAAATATTTAGTTAGCTTATTGTTATAAATAAAAAAAACATTAAAAGTCTTAAAAAATTAAATCAAAATAATCCCACGTTTGTAATAAATAAACTTTTTGAGTTTCTCTTTCTGAATAACTCTATAAAGTGATTTAAACATATCCATAAAAAATATTTCCAAGTTACTAAGGGAGCCAAAAATAAGTAACGATTTGAAAAAACTAATTAAACCAACAAAAAAAAAAAAAAAAAAAAAAAAAGAAAGAAAGAAAGAAAGAGAGATAAATGCACGGTTTGCCGCGTTCCATTTTAGAAACCAAATTTTATTCTCACGAAATTTTAATTCACGAATTTTGAGAAAAACTATAAAACGAGGTCTTCCATTTATAAAAATAACCATTAAATTAAAGAAGAATCATTATTTGCTACAACATCATACAATTTAAGGAAAATATTTACAGAAAACATTGTTTTGTAATTTATTAGACGATAGAATCATATGTTGAAGAGCTTTGTAACGAATTTTGAAACTTGCCAAGAACAAAATATCTAATCATATTTTTTGTATGAAAATCTAATTAGGAGAAACAAAACAGAGTCAACTTAAAACACATTTTATTTACTTATAATCGTCTAACAATTTTGAAAAATAATTTCATTTTATAATAAGTTAAATTTTCTATTTTTATAATATAATATATTTTTTTGTTTCTGACACATTCACATAGTCAAGAAAAAACTAAAAAGACCATTTTAAAAGGTTTAAAGACTGATAATTAGAGCACAATATGAAAAATAGGAATGCATGGAGTTAAAATATTACATTTTCACGTAAAATTAGAACTAATAGTAGAAAAATAAATATATTTTACACAATTTAACAAATTCACTGCAAAGCTAAAAATATAAATAAATATTCCAAGTAACCCAGGTGAAGCAGATTTTTTTATTTTTTATTTATTAACTAGCTAATAAATATTTATGCTTTCATTCCATTCAATTTCCAAAAATGTTAGTTTTTTAATCAAAAAGTAAATTGTAGCCATGTATTGAATGCACGTGTTATTTCTTTTTTCGTCTTAGGTGGAACTAAAATACTCTTTTCTTTAAAAAATTAGGATGGTCTGATACGGCATAGTTTACACATTTTTAGTAAAAACTTTTAACCCATTGTTTGTTTAACTCATTTGATTAGAAATCTGCTCCTTCACACATACAGCTTAATACAGTGAATGTGTTAAAAAGTAGTTAAAGCATGTTTTTATTTATTTAAATAATGAATATGGCAGTATGGTTAGATTAAACAGTTCGGTTTAAAATAGGCTACAACTCCAACTACAACACATATTTTTTTTGTATACAGTTGCTTTAATAAACACTATTAATGTAGTAAATATTTAGTGTGAAGTGCTTCTTACCACAAGCATGAAATGATATTCTTTGATGAAAACTAAACAAATGTTAATATTTTAAACTAAGGCATATTTTAAAAAGCCTAGGCATGACATTAAAAAAAAAGATTTACATTGGAACATTCGTTTAAAACATCTTGAGAGATGTTTTGCTGCCTTTTATTAGAAAGAGGTCAAACATTGAGCTATTTTAGAAAATATAGTTAAATTAAGATATTTTGGGGATTGTAATATATTTAAAAAAAGCTAAACGTTTTTTAAATAAAAAAAAATATCTCCACATATCATTTTTAAACTTTAGATTAAAAGGAAATTTTCATTGAAATAATAACAATAATAATAAGCAAATAGGATTCAATTAAAAATTTTATTTTACAGTAAATACCTAAATTATACAAAATATCAAATGTTTAGATGGATTGTTTAAATAATTAACCAGCAAAATTTTTATTTAAAATTGATTATTTAAAAATTTGATCAATAAATAATATTTAAACCCTTAAATGAATGACAAATATCATATTCTAAAATTGTTATAAATATATTTCTTTCAAATGCGTTCGGTTAGCACACCGCATGTATATAAAGATATTTTTATTTGCATTATTTACGATTGTGTATTAAGTCACTGATAGCAGTTTTATTCACAATCTACTAATTTATAACTCTCAACAATTAAATATTTTCGTAGAAAGACTATCATCTTTATAATAAAATTTACACACATACATTTACTAAAACAAAAAACGCAGATCACTCGAATAATTTATCACTTTATTATAAAAGGAGAATTCTTTAAAATAAAATGGAACTACTAAACATACACATGCAGAAAACGAATCACAGTATAAGATCTTCTCACTGTAGAGATATAAAATAACAAAATAAAAAATTGCAAAAACCACATTATTACAACTTTACGGGTGATCTGCCCGGCCTTGTATAACAATATTAGTTATTTAATTAAATTTAATAAGTAATTAATTGTCAAATAAGCACAGTTTGAATGATTTACCAAGAATACCAACTGTATTTGAAACTTGAACTTTAATAAATTTTTACAACTTAAAAATAGAATACTTGAATAAATTTAACCTTAATAAGAGGTAATATCATGAGTAAAAAATTTAGTTTCAATATAAATTATTAATATTTTTTTATTTATTTATTTTTAAAATTAATAAAATTCCATCGAACTTTTTCTTTAAAAAAATGTTTGGAAAGTATTAATAGGATGAGATTAATAATTAATTTTATGAGAGGGTTTTGTAGCTGATACTGGAATTGTTAGCAAGGAAATTAAGTCACAAATGTTGGAAATAAGGAAACTACTGTTTAACAGTTTGCATTTCAAAAATTAATTTACAATATTTAGATTTTAAATGTAACATCCCAAAATAAATTTGTTGAAAGGTCTAAAGAGGTTGAACATTTTACAAAGGAATATTAATCAGAAGGATTAATAATCTCAGTTATAAATTGAAATTTCTGTTAGCAAGCTAAGAAATTGTTTGCATGCAATACACATTTAATAAGTAGATAAAATTACTGGAATAAATATTTTAACAAATTTTAAAAGAATTTAGTTATTCACATAACAACTAAGATAATTACACAGTAACAATTTTTATATTTACATCAACCAAATGCAAGCATTTTACTTTTGTAATATTTGTATGCAAAAAAAAGTAGTGATAGATAATTTCATTTTTCAACAAATGTATTTTTAATCGAAAGAACATTTTGTTTCTTTTGACTTTTTGTAATCAAATCTGTAATATAACTTACACATACATAAAGAAAAAAAAGGCTTAAATAACAAGCAAATATAACCGTAAAAGCATTTTATGTGTAAGATTTTTCCTGAAGCTGAAATAGTTGAATTTCCCATAATCCTATTTTTACTTTAATTTTTCATTTGGAAAAAAAATAAATACATAATAAAATATATCAGGACTTAATTCTTTACATACAAAGGAACAATTTCCACCATAGACATAGAAAAATTAACAAAACAAAAAAAAACTGTAAAAATATATAAATTAAATAAATTAATCACATTAATAATAAACACATCACTAAACAATTTTTAAAACATAGATAACTTATATTTTTCTTTTTTTCTTAATCAAACAAATTCTCTTCTAAAAGCTAGACTTTTTTTTTATATATTGAACAGACACATATTACACTTATAATTAATAATTTTTTTAAATATATAAACAAGTTTTAATTCAAAAATTAGAAACATAATTGTTTACACTCCCATAATTATCACTAAGATCAGCATTATCCTTAATAAATACCCGTACTAGTAATAAAAATATTAATTACTAGCTGCATTAAGTATTTAAAAACATTAAAAACAAATTAGCAGCAATACTTGTTAATATTTTAAGGATGTTCATATTTCATTTAAACCTAATTATTATAATTAAAATAAATAGAAAGTAATGCTATTTACAGTGAAAATAGAAATCACTTTTTTTTTTTGTTATGTATTATATATTAATTTGAAATACAAATAAATTTTTCCTATTTTAATGTCACTAGATCTAGAAGCTGAATTCTATATCTAGACTGAATAATGTTATTATAGACACAAAGTACTCACAACTGATAAGTAGACAAAAAAAATTTTCAATTATGATATAAAATAAAAATTAAACTATTAGAGATTTTATAACAAACATAATAATTTTTTTTAAATACTAAATTTAAAAACAGAAATATATAAAATCGTTGAATACTTAAGTGAATCAACATGTTAAGCCACATAACAATGTATTTGAATAAATTAGCTTTAGATAGTATAGAAATACCTAGGAGCTTATAGCAAAATATGGTTCACTATCTATCTGGAAACAAAAAGCATCATGCTAATACACCCCCCCCCTCAAAAAAAAAAAGATTTTAAATGTCTGTTTCAGCAAATTCATTCGGCAAATCGAAAATTTATCAAAAAACTATAAATTTAGAAAATTTTTTAAAAAGTTTGATTATGCAAAATAATACAAATGAATTGATACAAAATCTAAGTGTCAGAACTTTTTATAATACTGATATAATAGTATAATATATTATACTATTATATCAGTAATAGTATTATAATAGTAATAGTAGATATAATAGTATTTGGATGTTAACTATAGTTTAGAATGATGAGATTTAATGATTGATAAACTTAATTGATTAAACCCATCGAAATCCAATACAATTTTACATTTCCTTTATTTATTGCTCATTTGATTATTCCTTATTCTGATAACTTCAGTTTCTTTTTAAAACTAGTACAAGTGTTAAAGTAATTTACAAATAATGTGCCACTTTTTTAGTACTCTCCTAAATCACCAAAAATAAAGATTGTAAATTTACATGTTAAACTATGATTGTATATTTTCGTATTATTATAATGAGGCATGGTGTAAGATAAATTTTTCTATTATGATTAAAAGAAATCCCACATTTTAATTTATAAATAAAACTTTTTTGATAAATCTGTTTTTAGTCAAAAAATTAATTTAAAACTCAAAAATAGAGAAGAAACCAAAAGAGCTTAGGCTTTTTCGTTTTTAAATAAAGTTCAGATTTTTTTTGAGCCCGGTTGCAAAACCTTTGAAAGCTGTCTAATTCAAGAATTACAGTCTGATGTTAAAACGATTTAAAAAATGTGACTTAACATGTTTCTTTTAATTAAAAACTAATTTATCTTAAGTGTAAAACTCAAAATGAATACTAACAGAATGAAGGTAAAAACTGAGAATGCACCACTAAAACTTCTTTGGTAATTCATTTTAACTAGATGTATCAATTTAAAATAAAATAGTAATTTTACTTTAAAATGACTAGACTAAATTTAGTTAAATCCAAATAACATGCTAGTAAGCAGGTTAATTTTTTTTTTTTAAAAAAAAAGCATATTTACAAATATATTTTAATTAAATATCACCGATAAATTAATAACATACACAGGACAGTAATAAATTAACATTTATCTATGTATACTACAATAATATCTTTCGAAATCACACTTATAAATAATTCAATGATCTTCTACAGAATCACTAAACATCAAATGGATCCAACTTCCGCACAGCACATAAATATTTGTAAAACGTAACAATGAAAAAAATTCACTCCATTAATAAAACAAAACATATTGGAACAGAGATGGAATGTCCATAACTTTTATGTTGATTACAAAAATTATAAAAATACAGTTAAAAAATTTAAATAAACAATGATTCACTTATTTAGAGAGAATCACAGAATTGTGTAAAAAAATAACCTTTCACTAAAAAAAATATGAAACATATAATTCATGTCCAAAACAGTATGAACTCAACTGTGTGCTTCACTTTCGAATAGACGTCTGGTTTCATAATTACCTAACTTCACATAGGTCTCTACTTGATGTACATACTAAGCATTGGGCGGATCATAGTCATTTAAACCTTTTAAGATAAAACGCATAATAAAGTATACAAATAAATTATAAAAATAAAAGACCAAAAAAAACAAAATAATAATAATAATAAATAAATTATAAAAATAAAAGACCAATCAGGAAAAAATGAAATTGTCAAAAAAAAATTTGTTGAATTATTAAACATAATAATAAATAAAATCTTAATTTTAGTTACAATAATTAAATAAATAGAACTAAATTTAATGTTGAATTAACTTATAAAAATAATCTACATAAGCGGGACTGGCTAAATATTAACCAAAACTTGTCCCAAAAATTTAATTAACTTTGCACAGAATAATCACCTAAGGTTAGCCAGTTAATTGAAAGCTCTAAGTGCAAGAATCAGATATAGTTATTTGTTTACCACCTAACACAAGATAAGTGTTAAAAAAATTCTACGCTTCTTCTTAAAATGTAAATTAGCAATTAGCTGTTTTACATTGCAGGATTAAATTATGTTATTTAATCCTCTGAGAGGATCAGCTATTACCTAACTTCTGTTGTTTCTTAGTATTGCATCGCAAATCTCATGTTTTTCAATGAGAAATGAGGTACAGAGAAGAAAATTTCAATTAAACTTACAAAGATGCTTAATGTTTAAAAGGGCTAAAGAAACTTATGGTATTTATTAAAATAAAAAACAGAGAAGGATTGTCGATCATTGATATATAAAGAATTAGAAAAAAATTCAAACTTTGTTAAATAATTAAAATACTGGCTCTCATGGCAAAAAGAATAAAACCATTGAATACATTTTAAAATTTATAGTTTTTTTTTTTTTTGTTCCAATAGAATATCTTTCAGTCAGCTTCATTAAATAGGCATAATTTTTTTAATTTTTTGAAGCACATTCTCTACACTTTTATATTTACGAACTTCACAAAACTCTCAATACTTTTATCATCAGTAATATTATATATTACAATCTCTCTATTATTTTTTTACTTAAGAAAATTAATAATAATAATCAAAAAACTGCTTAAATTGTTTTTACATACAAGAAAATTTAACTTCATTATTAGGAAAGATATTCCTTCAAATTTAAATATATTCTAACATTTTTTTTTTCCGTGTATGTTTTTGTAAACTCTGAATAACTCCTTCAATAATTCATTAATACTATAATAAGAGTGTAACTCCCTAGAAATTTATTTTTATCACAGGAATATCTAACTTGCACCTTTTTCATGAATTAAACTATTTTAACTATTAAATTTTAAGACAACAAGATAGTTTATTTGGATTTTACATTAAGCTAAATATATATTTTGTCACAAACTAGTTAATTTTTACACATAAATATTTAATATTTTCAAAAAGAAATGAAAATAAATTTAAGTGCTAGATAAATTCTGTTAAGCACAAAAATAAAAAAAATTATAAAAAAAATAATAAAGTATAAAACAAAACTAAAATTAATTTAAATTTTCTGCAAATCTAAAGATTAAATAAATATTAATACACAGCTTTTTTTTCCCAAACAGTTACTAAATTTTAATTATGCTACATCTGCTTATGCTGATACTGTTTTGAAAGCTCAATCAATACAATCTATAATTCACACACTCATATAAAAAGCTCTGAAATATACTAAATAATCACTAACAATTGTAAAACAACTCCTTTAAGGAAAATAGATATAAATAAAATAAAAAAGCTAAACACTACCAAAAATTCAAAATAATAAAATTTGCTACTAAAAAAATCTACACACTTTTTACTAAAGGGGTGAAAAGTAAATATGACAACTGAAAATAAACTTACTAAACAAAAGTGGATGAATGAATGACTACACCAGCTCAGGTCAAATTTCTGAAACAAAATATTAAGAAAACTAAATACAGAATCTCAACTAAAAGATTAGGTTTTAAAGTAAGTGTGAGTGCATTAGGAGGTGTTCTACTCTTTGCAATGTGATTCTTAATTCCAAATATCATTACAAAATTGCATACTTTTATTTAATCATTTGAAAGATTAAAATTAGTCTAAAAAGAATTCTGTTAACACTTCATATAGATTGCCAGACACATCTGAATGTTGCTTGCAAAGTATGGTTAGGTTTTATATAGTCAATTAAACATGCAACTAAGTCTGCTACACATAGTAATAACACAGAAATTAGTTGATCTGAAGAATATGAGAGCTTGTATGCTACCACATGGTTTATACACAACTTCCCTATGGATTAAACTCACTGTCTCGGTCTAGAGTTTTACAATTCTGGATGTGCCTTAGTCGTAGTACAATTACATCACTAAGATATACTCTAAAACGAATTTTTTTTTTTGTTGGGGTATTTAAAGAATAAAAGTAATGATTAGATTGTTTTATGTTCTCCGGACAGTGAAATGGCAGAAACAGAATTTACATAGGTGATTTGGAACAGATATGCTTGATTTAATGTTACCACTTGAAGTCATTCCTCACCTTGAGTGCCTCTAACAGTTCCTTTGTTGCGTTGCTACAAAAAAAGAAAAAAAATTTTACGCTCAATTGAGAAGAAAATACAGGAGGTAAACAGAATTAAGAAAACATTACTATGCAAAGTGTATTATATAAATACAGTAGATCTTTATAACGCTAACCTTGAAACATGAGGCATTGTGTTATAAGGAATTTTGTGTTATATAGAGAACAGAATTAGAAAACATTGCCCTGCTAAGCGTATTATATATATAGGATATTCTGAACATTCACAAAAATCAAGTTTATAAGAACAAACAGTTAACAACAAGACAACTATAAACTTTGCATTATTCCAAAAGTTTGACATTCAAATTATTGAATGCTTTAAAATTTTATTGCACATATTTGCATGTTTCTTTTGTCTTTTTTTAGTCATTCAACATTCAATTTCCTTTTGATTAATATCAATTTTTTACGCTATTGAAATATATGGATATAAACATAATAAAATATAAATAAATGAAATAAATATAGCTCATTATCTATGAAAAAAGTATTTAAAATAAAATTACTCATCCAACTCAGAAAAACTGTGCATCATATTTATATATAATATTAAAAAATTTTTTTTTAAAAAGTTGGTGTTCTTGAAATGAATATTTAATTAGAGGAATCTCGTCTACTAATTAGCTTATGTATTAAGAAAGTTTTCTAATAACTACATAATCTCAATAACTTACTTCATCTAATTCTTTTTTAGTTCTATCTTCAATTTCTCTAATATCTTTCATAGTCATTCCATGCCATCTGTCTAACCAACAAAATACTTGCCGATGGAAGTTCAGAAAAATTCTTCGTTCTGTCTAAAATACACAAAATTAAGATATATTTAAATAATTCAACAAACATAAGAAATCAATTGAATTGCATCTTACAAACATAACTGGGAGATAATAACCCATCTTTCTTCATATGAACGGAAAACATTCTTTTTAGCTTTATTTCATAAAGTAGTATAAGTTTTATCATTTCTTATTAAACAATTTTACAAGAATTTATAGTTAAAGATTTTATTTTGAATAAAACATTTTCAGCAAGCTTTATTCATCAAGCCATTCAATCACAAGCTACTACACATAAGGCACTATTTAATCTACTTTAAGGACAATTTATTGCATGTAACAGAGATAACAAATTAAAAATATTTTTAGCACTAAAAAGATAGAAATTCAATCACAAGATAGATAGAAATAGTTTAACAGATAGAAATTCAATCACAAGAAAGATAGATAGAAATTCAATCACAAGCTACTACACATAAGGCACTATTTAATCTACTTTAAGGACAATTTATTGCATGTAACAGAGATAACAAATTAAAAATATTTTTAGCACAAAAAAGATAGACTATATAAATTTTATTTTTTTTCTCTTCCCCTTTTGTAATTGAAAATTTTAAACTTAAAATAATTTTATTTGACACATAAGATTATTAATGAATAATGGTAGTTAAGTTTTCTTATCAATAGGCCTAAAGATATGACATTTATTCCCACGGTTAACAAAAATCTGATCTACTGAGTTAAACGTGCTGTGTAAATGGCGAAAAGTAGAAAATAAGAAATTGATTTTTATTTTGTTTTCAAAGAAAATCCTCAAATTACCTGAATTACTAAGTTCTTAAGCCATTTTTTCCCCATCATTATTTTAAATTTTATGGGCAATTTTTACTAGTAATGTTATGTTTAAATATTTTTGGGATTGAGATTGATTCATAAAATAAAATTCATTGAGATTATTAGCTAAAATTAATTTTAATTTTAAGACCATTTTGGGAGAGGGGAAAGTGAACGGCATTTTTAAAATTTTACCTACTATAAAGAATTGGCAAAAATGTCTGTGCTTAAAAATAAAGGAATATATAAGTAACATATTTATGATTACAAATAAACTCAATGAGAATTGATCAAATGCACAAAAGAAACAAACTTTATAGCATTGGCCTCTCTTCTTGACCACAGGCGAACCTTTACTGTTACCCACATTTATGTCAAGAAAATCCCCCTTTTTTGGTATTTTCTGAAGTTATTAGCAGATAGACTCACAAATCATAATTGGGGAAAAAGCTAGCCATCAACATCTAAAATTCAATGAAAATGGCTGGAAGTACATTTTTCATAGCCTCATAAAGGGTTAAACTAAATCTTAAAATGTTTCCTAAATGGAAACAAATCAATAAAACATTTTGCAAAGGACTCTCAAAAAGTTCTTTGTTCTGACTAATATGAGATTAAACTATTATTAATATGGATCATATTTTCCACAAAAGTTTTATATTTAGAGACACACACAATTATCATAAAAATTTTGAGCTTACCTTTTGAATAAATGATTCCACCCGATTTTGTAAGCCAAACCACTTAAATTCTACAGTGACTAGCTTATAGGCACACATTATAGGAGAACTAGTTTTCTAGGTTGAATAAAAATATATATATATTAATTAAGTGCATATAGTTCTGATTCAACATCTTAAAGTTTAACATTTTATGTACAAAAGAAAGGAAAAAATTTTAAGGCTTTTTAGCTGTTTAAATTTATGGTTTATTAATATTGAAGTATTTCAAATTAAATTACAATTAATAGATGTGATGCTATTGTGATTGTTCAATATGGCACAATTTTGAGCTTAAAGTGGTTGTCATTCATTTATTGTATTTTAATTATTCTTAGCTATTTAATAACTTTTTTAATGAAGTTGGGATATTTTAAATTTGTATTCATTAACGTAAAGCCATTGTTTTGTGTTCAATTCACATAAAATTGTGTACAGTACAATTATGCACAATTTAAAAAATTTATGACAAAAATTATTAAAATGCATCACTTCTGATTTAGAGAAAGATCGTAAATATTCTTTTTTGTATATTCAATAACTATTTTCTTAGTTCTTAACTGTTTAATCATATATATTATTTACAATTAGTCAATTATAACAGATCTGTTAGCTCTGCGATTGTTCATGGAATAAAATTTTGCATGATGTATTCGATAGCGTTTTGCTATGCAAAACTTTTCTTTTTTGAAAGAATTTTTTTAGTGTGACGTTTATCTAAATTTACATTCCAATAAATATAATTCCATTTAACAAAATTGTTTCTACTTATTTCAGAAACATTTAAAAATATTAATACCAGTCAATCCTAGTTTGATTCTAATAACTGATTTATAAATTACGCAAATCTAATGATATAAGATACTAAAAAAAATATTGTCAAAGTAATATTTTTTTTTTCTTCCCTATCCAGCTCCTTTCCCCTTAATTCTACTTTTATAAATAAAAATATTGCTTACCTTAAGAATTAAAATATAACTAAAAACATTTTACAAATAATTATGTAATCTTATGAAATACACAAACAGATTTAATGAATACATATTACTTAACAGCCTAAAAATCTAGATATCTTAAAAGTATTTTTTGCATATTTACCACTTCAGTTCATATAATTTTGAAAAAAATCTAAATTAAACAAAAATTATAAATTTTTAATCTGCATTGTTACATTGGAGAAAATACAAGCTTAAAAGTTATAGGAATTAAAAACATACTTGCCAATTTCCTACTAATGGACCTCTTCCTGTTTTTTCAGATTTAAACTTAGTGGGATCTTCAGTTGGTTTATAGTCCTAAAAAACGACAATAGATAAATAACACTTCTTTAAATTTAAAGAAAAAAAGATTTAAACACCTATTTCAACTATGGGAATTCAAATCATATCCAAAAATTTTAAGCTATGAACCACAACTTCTAATTTTTTATCATTGGACTTTTAAAATCCTGGCGAATCACTGCGTAACTACAACAAGGGTTGTAAATAAAAACCTCCAAAATCACGAATTTTGATGGGTAACATCAATCAATTGACACTTTTGAACTCGCTGATTAAGAGAATGTTACAACCTGGTTGAAAAATAACAACCTTTAAAATTGTTCACTTAATTTTAATAGCAATACATAATGTTGGAAACTAACATTGGCAACTCAAAATTCATACAAAAACACATATATTTACAGTGAAAATCAGATTTTTTATCTACACTCTGAAGCCTTGTACTTTTTCTATGGCACCAAATTCACCTAAATACAAATTGTAATATAATGAAAAATGATTGTTTGATGCCACAATAAGCACATTTTACAAATGTGTATATTACTACTTATATATTTATATAGGACAGAAAAAAACATCTTAATTTGAAATAATCCCTATCTCTCTGTTTAAATTTAAACTTAAAGTATTCTGAGCAGGCAGTCATACCAATTACTGCAGATTAGAAGTTGTACTAAAGATATTTAATGCAAAATATTAATTAAAATTACTGAAATTTATTAATTATTTTGACCAACAAAATATTTATGAAGTTGTGGAAGAACTTCAAAACCATTTTTGTAATTAACTTCAACAGTTTTAGCATAGTAAAGATAACATAATGCATTTAAGCATTTTATCATCTCCCATAACTGAAGTTTTTCATGTATGCAATATCCTAAATTACTATTTATCTAAATAATAAAATAAAACAACTAATTTGCATTTATAAATCTAAAACAATTTATTACAGGGTGGCACCAAAATGATTTTTAATTGGAAAATTCAATTAAAAAATAATGAAAAGAGATGGAAGTGTAAAACTTGTCCCACTTTGCTTTGGAAAATCTCTCTGCACCAAGTTTCAGAATTACAGATTTTATAAGTAGATGGCACTGCTGTCTGAGAAAAATTTTGAATCAATGATTTTAAAGCTATTAGTATTTGCACCAACAAATTGACAGTCTAAGAACAAAAACAGCAGATGCCTTTGCACAAACATTTCAGTTGGAATGGTCAGGCAAGTAGCAAAAAACAAGCTTTTTTTCTCATTCCGCAGCACCGTATGTTTACAAACTTGATGATTTAGTGAAAATGCTGTGATTCTTTAAGCAGAGTATTGCAAAATACACATATCTATAGCCCTAAATTGATTTTTCAAAATGTTGATTTATATCTAACATATGATACACAGAGTAATTCTCTACTTTTTTTTATAAAAAGCTAAGCACTTACTTACCCTACTTTCAACTGTGTCATTTGCAATGTCAATAAATACTACTTCTCGATGTTTAAGTTTCTCTGGGGGCAATTCATGGGCCTAAAATACAAGTGCAAAATTTAAGTTTGTTTAAACATATAAACTATTTATTAGACATAATTGAATCTAATTTTATTAACATTAAATAAATTGCAATCCATTAAATGCGTTGCAGGTGAATAAGATGCTTATCAAATGCTCTTTGAAAAACAGGTTTTGTTTTAAAATTAATAAAGATATATATGCACATAAGTCTGTAATAATATTCAAATGATAACCAGAGATGCCAACTTGCTCCGGACAGCAAATATATATTTTAAAGTGGTAGTTTATCAATTGTGATTTTTGGTTCTATAAATTCAATTTAGTAGATTTTTAGCCACCACTATTTCTATATAATTCGTAGGCTTATATAGTTCGCCACTTTAAAGTAATTATGTCATGCCATACCTTTTAAAAAGCAAGCAAAAATAGTCAAATATTTGCAAAGTTTACTTTGTAGCTATTTACCGTTTTTTTAATTATTTTGGCCTGTCCGGAGCAATTGGCATCTCTGGATAACTACCCCAATAATAAGAATTTACCAACTTTTCCTTACATCAATGTAGATTTTTGATATTATTTATACAAATATAACAGAAGAAAAATATCAATTTTAACTTAGAGATAAATAGATTCGAAGAATCCATAATTTTAAGTTATTCAGCGAAAAAGATATTAAGAACTTTTAAAGATCATATCATAAAATGCTATAGTTATGAACAAAAATATTTTTGAATAAATAAATCAAAATTGAACAGATCAAAAAACTCCAACCCCTATGGAGAAATTTTGTAGGAAAAAAACCTCCAGTCCTATAGATTTCTAAAATTTTAAAGAAGTTTTTACAAGAGAGGCAATGTAAAAAATAACTTCAATATTAAATCAAGTATTTTCAAAGTGTTTAAAAGCATAAATTTGTCTGTTACTTTAAAAATGCTATTATAAAAAGAAACCTAATTTTAAAAAAATTTAATTATGTTTTTGAAATGTATATTAAGAAACAATTTATGCATTTTGTAAAAGTAAAGAACTGTATTACATTTTTGTTTGGTGATTTTGTTTTATAAACAATAACTTAAAAACTCAAGCAAACAAATGTTAGACCAAGCATTGTTATGACTGGACATATCATTTTCTAACAAAATCAAAGCTTAATTAAATTTTTGTAAGTTCAATGTTTGTTTGTTTTTTCGATCATTCTAAAAATTATATAAAAAACTCAGAAATAAGCTAATGTTGTTAAGTATAAATCAAAATTTCTATAATACATCCTATGACTCTATCAAGTTCCACAAACATAAGTATTCATATAATTTCATAGTTGAAAATGAAACCAAAACAAACTTGCAAACTTGTGCTAAGTGAATTTATTAAGATCATCGAGAAAAAAAAAATTTTTTTTGGTAACTATTATCAGATTAAAACAACTCATGATTGAACGATGCAAGTGAAAAACATGCAATTTGATACAGGAAGTTAAAATAAAACAAACTTACATTAACTTGATCACCAGCATCTGGACAATGCATTGTTTCAATGCTAATAAAAAAATTATTTTTCATGTAATCTGGATTCTGAAAAGTAAATATTAGTAGACTTAAGAAAAAAACAATTATTTTCAATATAACATGTATCAGAAAAGTAAAGCAAAATTCTAGAAAAAGTTAAGAATTTTGAGAAACATACTTAAAATTGAAAGAAAAATGATATATTTCTTATTGAAAAGATGGCAACTACGAATATTTTTTATAACAATTTTCAAGGAAGCAGGATTTAAAAGTTGTCAATAACAATGTTGCATGGTAAACTCTGACAGAAACTAAGAGACGATGATCATTTGTATCCAAACTAAAAAGTTTAAAATGTGGAAAACAAACTTTTGATCAATATGTTATGTTGCACATCATATTTAATGGTTAGTTAATTGCACTGAATACAGGGATTAATTTTTAAAATTAAATCATAAATACCTCTTTTATTTACAAATTTTAATTTGTGAAACGATTTACAAAATTAGAAAGAAGGAATAATTAGTACATTATTTCGCCTACAAAATGTGAGAACATCGCCTATAATATTAGAATTTAAAAAATATTACTTTTACAATTAAACACTTTTATTCTATACTTTCTTCTGTAAACACAATGTTTCTGTTTTCTTAAATTAGTAATTGTTATAATTAAAAGTATCTTAAAAGCAAAATATTAATGCTAGGGAAGTTAGTCGCAGAAAGCAGGAAAAAATTCTGTCACAGGGTTGTTTTCTATGGTCTGTACTATTAGAGAATTTTTGAGCAAATGTTAAAGATTTCAAGAAATAATGCTTAAAATACCTTGCTTCATTCTAAAACAAGAAACAATTCAGAAAAGACAAAAAATAGATTGATTTTTCCAAATTTTAATAATCTTTCCTGATTTTTTATAATAGATAGCATAAATTTTATTACTATTTTTTTTAGTTGTGCCTTATTTTTATACATGATTTATGATAAGAAGAAAAAGCCATTTGTTTGTTATTATAATTGAAAACGAAAAAAAAAAATTTAAAAAAATTATTACAAGATAAATTGTAAAAACACCAAAAATATTGCATATTTTTTTGCTTTAAACTCTAAATAATTTTTCTAATTCTTTGGGTACTTCAAAATTTTCCTGATTTTTTCCGATTGATAAAATTCTATGAGTTCTGTAGCCACCCTGCACAATTATAGTACATTTACAGTTGTTCTGATATTATTAACCTGATAAATATAACTTTTCACTCAGACTGCAACCTCTTATGTATTAAATAAAACAATAAAAATATAACAATTATAACAAAAAAGTAACTTCAATATTTTGTAATGGTAAATTAAACAAGCAACTATAAATTGAAATTAAATAATAATAATAAGTTAATATATTATAATTATTAACAACTACTTACTGTTATGACTGCAGGAAAAGAGACAACAGGAAAATGAAAGGAAAAAAAAGTTTTTTTTTTAGTATTACGAAAACTTTTATTCAAGCAATAAGCAATAAGTCACTTTTAAGCTCAAGTACAAAATTGTCATAAGAAAAAACACAAAATGCAGTTTCTTAAAACACAAAAATATGTAATATTGAATTAAAGATGCACCAAATAATCAGTTTTCATTTAGTTTACTTGAAAAACGTACAACATTTAGACTCCATTATAAATCAATTTGCTAATCAACAATATTTTTTCTTTTTATAAGCTTTTAAATTATCATTCAATGGTGATTTAATAAAAAAAAAATTCAAGTTAAGAGCAGAAATTAAAAACTTACTAAGAATATAACTATAAAAATTATTGTACACTTTTATATAACAGTTTCTATTAATGGAATTAAATAGATAAATGTTATAATAATTGTTTATTTTGAATAATAAATTATATATTACTCTGTTTTTAAAAATATATATTTTTTTATTTCACTGAAAATATACTGAAATACATTAACTAGTTTTAATCTTTTTAGTAATAATATTATAATAAATCAATTTACTCCTCATAAATATCAGGCTTAGTCTTGAGTTAGTATAAAAATCAAAATAGATAGAAAAATAAACTAAAAAAAGAACTACAATTATAGATAGACTATAGATAGAACTACAATTAATAGATCCTGGCTTTTCCGAACTTTTAGCTGCAAGCTTCCCTGTATCAAAAACCAGTTTTCCCCATGTAAATGAATGGGAGAGTAGTATGTAGCATGGAAACTTCCTTATAATTTTACTCAGAATCTCAATGCTTAGAGAAGTAAGAAAATTTTTAATTTATCTATAAAAAATTAATACTTTAATTACATACAAATTAATTAATAAAATAAAATTAATTAAACCACATATCATCGAATATATAATACTGCTAAATATATGTTTAGAAAAAATATTCCCAGGAATAAAATTGTAGTACTCAGTAAATATACTACAAATATAAATTTAAACTAAGCAGTCATGAAAAATATTTTTTTTAAACACAGTATACAAGATTATAGAGCCAGTTTTAATTTTATAAACATACCTGTTTTACAATAAGGGTATGCATTCCATGCTTCTTCATGAATTTCAAGGGATCCTTTTGGTGCCAGAAGTCTAATAAATGCAGGGACTTTACTGAAAAATAAACACTAGTTCAAACTCATATAGTTTATTTGTGTTTAAAATAATAGATTATAATAGTACAGAATCAACCTTTGAATACTTAGTTTCCCATTTAATTTAATCACCCTTGTTGAAAAGCTGATGCATACCAGATTTACCACTATTAATGTTCAACTCTATTGCCTTGTAATTTTAAACTTAACCCAAAAGACAACAGAACTCTGGGGTCAAACAACGGGATAAACTTGCTTTGATGGAAAACTTTTGAAGGAAATTACATTATGTGGATAAAAAAAAATTTTTTTTAAAAAAACCCCTCTTATGGTTAAATTGATGCTAAGGGAATAAATTCTAACTCAAGCTTTGTCTCTTATTGGAAATTATCAGTATTGTAGCCAGTGCAAGATCAAAACAGTATACAAATTGATCAGCCAGTATTTGCACCTGGATTGCTTCGTCAAAAGGCAAACACTTTATCTTGTATCGCCCTGGCTTTGGAACCAAAAAGTAAACAAAAACTCCAAAATATGACACAAAAAAAAAAAAAAAAAACATTCTAAATAGAATGAATTATAGTAACACATTACATTAGGAAGTTCCAACAATGTTTGCTCTGCTCTACAACATGCAATTACATAAAAACATTTTTTCTTGATTCAAAACAGTAATTTTTCAAAAGATAAAATTAATCTAGTAAAAATAGTAAAAAACACTATTCTTTATTCATTCTGTTAACTTCTTTAAAAACACTTTACTGTTTGCTAGCATTTAACACCAAAAGAACTGCTTTTAGATTCTATTAACCTAATTCATAAAAGACATAAAAAACGTAATCAAACAGTTAGACATTAACCAAAATATATTGGTAGTTAATTGTCTGTAATTAATTATTTTTAATTTTAAATAAAAAAAGAAAGATTACATATAACATAATTGAAAAATAATTCTAATTATACCTGGCTAAATGGTAAATCTTGTAAGTATATTGGCCTTTGGTGAATTTGCCCCCCAACAAGGGTACATTTTCAAAGGGTTCATTCTTGAGCACCTCAATTCCTTCTCCACCACCAGTTTCATTTTTACTGGCTTCAGCTACAGAATATAACTGCCCAACTTGGTACTGTAAATATTTAATGACAAATAAATTAGTGACTATACCAAAGACAGATATAATTTTTATTTAGAACTTATGCTTAATATAAAAAATTAATTTTAACAAATACTTTAAACTTATAAACAAAAAGAAAAATTCTTGAGCAAAGAATGTATATTGAAGTAAATAATAGTATAATTAAAAACAAAATTGTTAAGAAAATAGCAAAATATTTTTTAATAACTGGTAAAACCATAACCCTATTGCTATAGGACAGTGTTTCCCAAAGTGTGGTATGTGTACTCCCAGGGGTATGGGAACAGTTTAGCGGCGGAGGGGGGGGGGCGTTCTTGTGCGAAATATCTTGCAGCAAACAAAAATTTCAAGAACTTTATTTAAAAACAACGCTAGCCATGAAAATTTAAGATTATGTATTTGTCTATTGGCTATTTTTTGCAGAGTTCACAGTTAATAATTAGTGGTGTCAACAAACAGTAGTGATTTTTAATTTTTGTGAAAAAAAAATTTTTGTCACAGCAAAAAAAATATTATCCTTCTCACTGATGCAAATAAACTTATTAACAAAAGTTAGTACCAAGAAAGAAAAATAAACATATTAAACATAAAAAAACAACATAAAGGGTACACAAAAGTCATAAGTTTGGGAAACACTTCTATAAGGTATACAATGTAAAGGGTATGCTATAGCAATACATCGTAAAAAAAAAGAGCTAAAGATTATTTTTTTAAAACAAATTTAAACACATGTCAAAAAGTTTCATAAAAATAAAAAAATTTTATCTATCGATTATTATCACATAAGATAATATTTAAATCCTAATTTAACTGACATATCAATAGAGATTTTTAAATTTTTTTTTAAAGCTTATCTTATGCACAGCTTGCATAACCTAATCTTTAAAATATTTAGCTTGCTACCAAATTAGGACATTGCCATCAACAGATTCCAACATAAATGAATCTGTTTCTTTTTATGGAATTTGGATCATGGCCTATTGTAAATACTCTTTATGATAATCATGGAAAAGATAACCTAAAATGTCCCCACATCTAAAACTATGTTAGGAGTTAAATACTTATTAGTCAGAAAATTATTTATAAAAAAAGTCCCTTAATACCTAGTTGAACAAAATAAAAATAAGGAAATATGCATTTTTTATTAAATTTTTATGTCGGCCAACAAAAATAAGAATTAAGAAGAATACTTTTCAACATCAAAATAAATTTTCCTTTCCTATGCTTCATAGGCAAGCCTTTATCTGGAGATAATAATATAAAGAGGTTATCTATGACAGATGTTGACAAAGGTTATTTCTGGCATGTCCTTGAAATCTTACTTTTTTTAACAAAAATAAATAGAATAGTTTATCATTATGGAATGCTTTACATTCAGAAATATTTAATTTGAACACTAAACTAATATTTCTAAAATAGCAATTAATATTTTACAACACCTTCAACTATTTGTAATTATATAATTAATATATTTATTTTTTAATGTATTAAATTAAAAATTGGCAAATTGTAATAAACAAAATATGTCCCATTACTTTTGATGATATATTTCAGATCCTCCATATCCCTTAAAACAAATGAGCTATTAAAAATAATGAAAACTTTTTGCAACATACTGATTTTCTAGCTTTTTAAAAAGGGCCAGTATTATTGCGTTCAAACGCAAGATAGCTATCGTATATTTTGAAACAAAAAACAATCAAAATTCATTAACATGAAATTCTTTAATAGAAAAATAATGAATTTACTTACCTCTTCCACTGTAATGGGAAGAACTACGCGGCTGAAAACATGAAAAATAAAATAAGTTCTTTTACTAATAACAATGCAAAACATATTTGTTTAAAGAAGTAGACCGTAGATATTGATAAAAAGAAAGTGCACATTACTGTAAGCCGAAACAAATGAGCTAAGGGATATCAAGTAAGAAATAGAGTGTCCATAAAAAAATATCCTTATGAATTTATATAATCAACACCTGTATTTTATAGAAAAACTTTTTAATATATAAAGATATGAAGAACTTGTATTAAGGGAACATATATAAGCTCCATTTTACATTGAAACTTGCATATGTATTTTGAAAATATTAAAGTAATTAAAAATTAATAAAATAAAATAAAAAATAATAATTTAAACTACTAATATATTAAATGAATTTAAATAAATTCTGAAAATAATTGTACTTTCTAGTAATATAAAGCAAATGAGTTAAGACATCAAATGCCTATACATAAAACAATTATAAAAATATTCTTCAAAATCAACAATTGCATTTTGTAGACAAATTAGTTAATATAACTACTATGATATTAATCTATTCAAAGAAGAGAATTGTGAAAATCATGAATTTTTGTGAAAACTCTTAATAATAATTTTTACCTTCTCTATTTAATTTTTACGTTCATTTTGTAGACAAATTAGTTAATATAGCTACTATGATATTAATCTATTCAAAGAAGAGAATAGTGAAAATCATGAATTTTTGTGAAAACTCTTAATAATAATTTCTACGTTCTCCAGTAATTATTGATATCCAACCAATAGCGACATGGCTTACAGCTTTTGCTGTTTCCACATTGCTATAACAAAACCTAACACATTTTGGGTTCAAAGGTAATTACGGTTCAAAGGTATTAATTTTATCTTTATTATTGTTTATTATACATATATAGATATAGATATATATATTTAAAGAAAAAATTTGAGGTAGAAAATAGATAAAACATTAAGAATTACAAGTCAATAAAACAAAACCATCAAGTGAATTAAGTAGCCAACATATATATATATATATAGAACCCCAAGATGGAAAATAGATGAAATGTTAAAAACTATAAATCTATAAAATAAAATGATCTAGTGAATAAAGTAGTTAGCATCTATTAAATCAAATTAAGTGAAAGAAATTAAAACTAACACAATAAATGAATTTATAATAAAATGTTTGAAATGAGGTAAAATTAATAAATGATGAAACTTCATAAAAATAAAATTAACTTAATTAATAATAATTAGTCATAACTGTTTTATGCTCTATATAAAAACGCAGACATAAAAAAACATTATCATTACAAATTGAAATTATTTTGAAACTTTTTTTAAGAAATAAATTTGTATAAAAGCAGACGCAAAAAATAATTATTACACTGAATGTTTTTAATTCGGTTTTAAAAAATAAACAAATATAATAACTTATTATTTTTAAAATAAGTCACTGGATAGCAAAACTAAAATTTAATAGTAAAGTTATACATATCTATACTTCTTAAACAGTTTTTATTAATTCTTATGGCGATACATAAATACAATAATAGAAATAAAAATTAACTTTACAAACGTTGGCACATTCTTTAATTAAATAAAAAAATTAATTACAAAAAAGAATCAGAAAACTCATTTCTTTGATATTATAGAACTGAAACAAGCTTTACATTAATTTCTGACAAATACAATACTCGCGGCAGAAGTGCCTTTAGAGTTATATTAGCCAAAAAGTAATGCTTACAGCCTAGATCAAACAATTACAAATGAAAAAAAGCAACACTCAATTGATCTAATTAAGGAATGAGAGAAAGATAAACCATATCCTGCTTAATTTCATTACTTGGATTTCTAAAATTAAAGCTGTAGCAAAAACTGTGGCGAATTTAAATTTACAGGAAATATTCATAAATATTATGGTATTAGTTTAAAAATTTAGGAGATTTGACAATAAATAATACTTACAATTCTTTGATTATCATGTTTCTATATCACAAACTAAAATCACATAACAGCCGTCCACTCTCCCTTCACATGGGGCGGAGAAGTGACGTCAATTTTGCTGCAGTGCCAGTTTTAAAGAGTTAAGATTTGTTTTTGAAATAGAATAATATTTAATTTCGAATTTATTGTTTTAATTTCGACTAATTCTACTGTTGCAATGTAAAAACGTAAAAAGGACGAAACTTAAAATTAAATTAAGCAAAATTGCATGAGACTGACGACAGGCTAAATTTTTAATGCTAATACTTTGAAAATGAAACCAAAAGTAAAACCGAAAAATATGATTTTTTTTTTAGGACTTTTTATCAGAAGACAAAGTTCTCGCTAACTTTAATTCTTTAATTATGATTAATTAAAGCTGGATCAGGACATTAAAAACTTTTGTTCTTGCGTTTTTTTTTTTTTTTTTAAATGGCCTGCTATCTTTTATAAGGCTTTTCTTATAGAACTTTTATGTATCAATTGAAAATCAAGCAAGCACTTAAATGTAGTGTGAGCCATATTTTCGAACAAATGATGCAATAAATAAGAAAAACTGACAATCTGTGTTGATGAAATGTTACAAAATTTATTTAAATACTAATTAATTTTAAGCTCTATTTAATGAATTAAAATATGAAACAACTTAAATTATATTGGACGATTGGGTACCTACGATACGTCTTTGCTCCTAAGCAACATACAAAATATAATAAATGCCGCTACTTTTCTAAATATCTAACATATAAAAGTGAATGTAAACCAGCTTTAAAATATTTAGCAAACAAAAATTATTTTTACTCAGAAAAGGAAATTTGGTTTAAGAAAACTGCTGCACTTGCAATTCTGTATACTTATTGTGCAGAGAAAATCCGGGGTAATTGATTTTTCTCTTTTTTTTTTTTTTTTTTTTTTTTGTAATCGTTCATCAAAATTGAATCTATTAATAAGTTTTTTGTACTTGAACTTTATAACCCTTGACTCAAGAATGATGGGAAGATTTCCGTAGCTGAATAATCTGAAGTCTTGTCAACTTTCGGGCAGTAATCCGCAACAGTCTTTTAAAAAAAAAAAAAAAAAAAAAAAAAAAATGCACCACAAAAAGGGACCTACTCAAACGGTATAACTCGCAAAAAACATCATGGGAAATCTACATGTCTTTTGCCAAAAAAATTTGCTAGTTTAAAATCTGTTTGGTGATTATTGTTGGCAATAATTATTTATTTTAACAGAATTATGCTGTCTTAGAACAGTATATTTATCTGATTCCATTTCTTGAGTCTGTCATCAGTATATTGCTGTCAAAATTATGAATATTGTTTGTCTGAACTAAGCTATTTAAAGCGCATTATGTGTGATGCGTTTCTTTAGTTTCTTGTAGGCTGCCGCAGTAGGGAAGTTGCCAAGACTTGGCAAAACATTATGACACAAATCAAAATACGAAAATCTTCCCTTAGTTTTTTTTTTTATAAAGTTTTAAAAAGTGTTTTCATTTTATTTTGAATTTAACGAAATCTAATTAATTTATTTTTATAGATGATAGAATTTTCTTAGCTGCTAAAACAGGAGATGTCAAAGAAATCAAAAGGTAACTTTAATTGTTGTTTGCATTAACTTGATCTGCTTCTTGTCTTTGCTTGAAGTTATAATTTTAATTTTTGTCTTGAATGCAAATTTGTATTTCTCATTGTGAAATGTAAAAAAGATTTATTTTTTGTAAAAAAATATTTTGCTGGTGATACTTTAAGAGTTGACATTTTGTGCTAAACACTCATATTTTTATACTAATATTATATATGATGGGTAAACAGCTATGCATACTCATTCATTTTGCCTGTGCAAGCGATAAAGACTCCAATAAAAAACAGTAAATTCAATTTTTTTAATACTTCTTGATTAGATAAGCGCTTGGAAATTCACCTCATTTTTTTTATTTTTTCTTATTTTTCTGTGTTTAAAAAAAAAGTTAAAAAGTTAGCAGAGGACTACTCTTTTTGGTGACTTTTAAGCATGTCCTGGGCTAACCAAATAGTGCCGTTTTTTAATTCTTTTATTTAATAAAAAAATTTAATAAAAAAATTTATTAATAAAATGACTTACCTTCTCACTTACTTAACTCACTTATGCCCAGTTAACCGGATAGTGCCTTTTTTATTTCTTTTATTTAATAAAAATTTTATAAATAAAATAGCTGAATTTACTTGCAAAAATGATTAGTATCTAAAATCTTCATTAAAAAAATTAATCTTTCAGCAGACATGAAATTAATTTACTTACGGCACCTGTAAAAAATCTATTAAGAAGTTTATTATTAGTAGTATTTAAGCTAAACTATGTTTAATCTTATTTTAACAATTGTAACTCAAAAATATAGTTCAAAACATCTAGATATATTCTGGAAACATCTGGATATATTTCGAAATCTAGCTTAGCACACTTTATACGTAATTCACTTACTAAAATTCTTGATGCAAAAAAATAAATATCTATTTTGTACTTCTGATTTTTGTCAAAGAAATTAAATGTTGCTTTGCTATCTCTCAATGTAACATATATATATATATGTATGTATGTATATATATATATATATATATATTAAATTTCTGGCAGAATACTATCTTTTAAGTAATAAAGCGCGCATGGAAACCACTGTGTACTAGCTGATTCCTTAATTGTAAAATATGACACCTGATAATTATTTCGTACAGTTTCTCTATTTTAACCTTCTAACTCTTATTTCCAGTTTTTTTTTTTTTTTTCAATAACTTTAAAAGACTACTACTTACTTCCTTATGTTTCATGCTATTCAATAACAAACTAGCAATTAGGGTAAAATTGTACAAAATTTTATATTCTTGGCTTTTTGGTGAATATTTATTACTCTTGTAATGTTAAAAAATTTATACGTATGTAATCGAGAAGAATAATAAAAATGCAGAATACAATTTCATTCATATTTATCTTTCTTTCCGTATTTTAAATACATTGTAGTACTGTTATAAATATTGTTATAAAATTCATTTATATTTTATTAGATTAGTGGCAAATGGCATCAATGTTGATCAAAGACACACATATGGTTGGACAGCTTTACAAGTTGCTGCAATTAATGGAAAAACTAAGTGAATATCAAAGTTTTTAATGTTTTATCAATTTGTTGAAAGCCATACTATAATAATATAATGTAAATTAGTGTTCAACAAATTCATTACATAAGTTTTTGTAAATTGTTTAAAGTTTAAAGCAAAACACTGTTAAAAATTTTTTTATAATCATGAAATTTAATAATCAAGCATTTAATTTGTTATTATCATTAATTAATTAATAATATTATTAGAATAATATTATATTAATTATATATATTGTTAAGGTTTATAATTTCACTTTAACTTATTTTCTGTTTTGCTTTGTTCAGAGTTGTGGAGGAGCTTCTTAAGTTAGGTGCTAACCCTGATCTGGGGGATGATTTCTCCAACGTCTATCAAGTAGCAAAAGAAAAACGTGTTCATTCTTTAGAAGGTAATAATTATTATTATAATTTTTCAAAAATTCAGTAGGATTAAATGCAAATTTTTGTCTTTATATTTGTAGTTATTACTTTGTAACTGTCCAAAAATTTGCGTCTTTTAAAATTTAGTAATAGTGTGTTAATTTTTAAAGCGTATTTTCTCCTTTAAGTATGGTCTACAAGAGAAGAAGAATTCAGTCCAAGATTGAGCTTAAGAGCTTCATTTCGTAACTGTACTGCTTTGCATTATGCTGTTTTAATGGATGATTACAATTTGGTTGAAGTTCTTTTGAAACATGGTAAAAACTATATTATTTTACTTATTATTTATGTATTGCTTTTATAACATATTTGTTATTTCATATTTATAGTTGATTATTAATTTTATAGTTGTTGGAAACCTGATTTTGAATTTGGAAATCATAATTTTTCTGCTGGTATTGTTAAGATTCTTTATTTTAAAAGATTTCCTCAACAGTAAAATTTGTTTTATTCAATTGATTAATGCAATGACGTACTCAGGATTTTTTGCAATGGAGGCATTTTTCGCTTTTTTTTTCCCCATTTATGAAATAATAACTATATTACTTACACATCTGTTTATTAAAGACTGTATAAACATATATAATAAGGACATAATATCAAAGACTGTGTAAATGCATACATTTGGTAACAAAAAAACTATTTGTAACTATCTTTAATTAAAATCTATTATTTAGTTTTTAAACCAGTTTAGAATTCAAGATTTTTTCAAATTAAATTTACCTTCGTCTGGATTCTTTTAATTAATGAAAATTAATGATTGTAATTTCCAAACATTACTGATTTTAATTGAGCATTTTATATGCTATTTGTAAAGCTTTAAAAAAAAAAAATTATTAGTTATTTTCTGAAATCTCCTTAGTTAAGACAATCTAAAATATTTTCTTACATATATTTTCTGTAATGAAATATTGTTTTTAATTATGTATAATTAAAGCTTTATATGATACTATATATGCGGCTCAAAATTCAGAATAAAATTAAAAGATTTTCTTAACCACTTTTCAAAATTAGACTTACAAACCAAAATGTATTGTAATCGATAGTCATAAATTTATAATTATAGAGGACAAGATGATCTTATATATTCTACATAAATGGAAAATAAATATTTTTTCTGCTTCTCTCTCGGACTATTTGTATTCCATAACAGTCATATTGTCATAAGAGTGGATTTAAAATAAGAAGTATAATAATTAGATACATTAGTTTGGACAGTATAATAATGAGTTATATTTTCAAATTGTTCGGGAAAGTATTTTTAGACGAAAACACTGTGATTTTTATACCAGTACGATGTTTCTGTGTATTGTGCTGTCATTTAATAGAAATTCTAGAAACTTATAAGTACCTCTCTGGAAACAATACACAGAATCAGTTTGACTTAGAAATGCCACAATTGTGAAAAAATGCGTCTTATCTCTATATTGTCTCAAGGCCTTCATTTGTAGATTTATCTAAAGATATAATTAGAAAAAAAAGCTAATTAACAAAAACAAAAAGTACAATAATATTTTGTTTTCATATCAAAGTCTTGCATAAGAAAAGTGATTTAAACCTCAAAATACACTTTTGTGCACACAGTGCTTGACTAATAGTTGTAATATCTTATTGCTAACTGATTATTAAATGATTGATGACTTGGTTATTCAAGCTTTGCAATGTTCAACTTAGTACACCTAATTGAATTTTTACAATTATATAATCTTACACATTGTGACCTAAAAATTCATTTAATGTTTTTAATACAGTTTGATTTGATGACACTTGATTCAGTTGTTTAATTTTTTAATTTATAAAATAATTACCTTTTTGTTGATTTAAAGAGAATGAAATGAATTATTTTTGTATGCATCTTAAAAGTTTCATTGGCAATATTAAATTAATAATTGATTATTATTATGCTTTAAAGCAATAAAACAGAAGCATTTGAAATTTTATTGATTTTGCTGTTGCTGATTTAAATATTAATTTTTTTTTTTCACTTAATTTTTTTTTTAAAAATAAAACAGTAAAAGTTTATTTTATGGAATGAAATTAATCTTAAATTATATCTTATAAGATTTTTTTTAACAAATTTTATCATTGAAATGTGAGAAAATATTTAATTAGAATGTCTAGTTTTAAGATTTGTACTTCATAAAAAAATCTACAGTAAAGTCTCTAAATATTTCACTTTATAGACTTTTGGGCTTTAGTTAATTAGTTAGCAGCAATTTTTAACTAGATTCTTTAGGTATAAAAATTTAATTTATTATTTATCAATGTATCTAAACCGCATGGCTTACTTGTACAATATAAAATAATGTGTAACAAATGTTTTTTTTATTTAAGCTATGATAATAATCTCTGTACTACCAAAATCTGTTTATAATGTTATAAAACAATGTGCAAAATTTTCTTTATTATTGCATGTATTTAAAACTTATTTTTATGTATTTGAAACTATCCTATGATTAAGTTAATAGTAGTATCAAAAACATGTTCATTTTAAACATTTGTATTTTTCTAGTGTTTTTCATGGCTATATATATTTTTAATTAAAAGTTAAATAATCTTGAAGTATAATCTCTCTCTCTCGCTCTTTTTATAATTTGTAAAAATGATGTATCACAACTTTTTTTTTGTACTTATCATATGGTATAGTATAACTTAAAGTATAAAATGCAATAAAGTACATAAACAAACAACAATGTTTCTAAAAAAATGTATGATGTTTATTTTTGTATTAGAAATTTGCTAATAGCAACTTCAATCAAAAATATTGAAAACTGAAAGAACAATAATGTGAATATGCTTCATGTAAATCCTCAAATATTTCACTTTGAATCTTGAAATCTTTGAAACAATATTTTGAGGGTTGATAGTAAATAATTATTTGAAATTTTAACTTCAATACTTTAAAATGAGCTTTAAATTTTTGATGAACTTACATAAGCTACATGTTACATAAACAATAGCTTCATGTTTTCTTTTGCAACATTTTGTTTTTGTCTAAAGTCTAAATAATCAGACACATTCTCTAAATTTGCTGCTATAAAATATTTTACATTTTAATTCTTGTCTTTGTTATAGGAGCAAATCCATTTAAAACAAATGATCTTAACCATAAACCTATAGATTATACAAATAATGAAGAGATGAGAGAATTGTTACAAACTTATATGAAAAAGGTATATTTTACTTCCTCTAGTTGCATTTGTATCTAATTCTCAGAGAAATATATCATCCTTGAGAGATTTATTCATTTTAAAAATAAATTTAACAGCTGTCAAGTTTATAAAAATCTTTTAATGAATTTATTGTGAATCAATGAATTTATTTTTTCCAAGTTGTACCCACATTTCATTTTTTATATGTAATTCACTCTCATTAATCTTATCCCATTTTGGCTGAATATGTTTCTTGTTAATTCTTAATTTCAAGAAATATTTCTGAAAAATTTCAAATGCTTACTTGAAATCTAACTTTTTTTTTATAGATTGTCTAACTTATTTTAATAACTAATTCTCTTTGTCGCTATAAGGAAGAGAAAACTATGTTTATAACCTTCAATATTAAACAAAGAAGAAAAGAAAAAAACATATTAAATCAACCTTCTTTAATAGATTTATAAAGCATCGGCTATCGTGGGTTATTTTCTTTAAATCTTCCTCTGTTGTACCAAAGGATGGTATTGAATCATTAATTTTAGTAAAAATAAAAATTGTCTTATTTCTATTTTTGCTCATTTATTTCTATTTTGTGATAACACTTAGAATAAATAAATAAATGTTTATTTTTAACTAAAATTTATCATTTTTAATGCATCGTGCAACTCAACCAAGTTATCCATTTTGGACTGTAATAATTTAATATCTTACATACAACTTTTTTAAAAGTATACTTTATATATAATAATATTATAAGATCATTACAATCTTATAACTTAAAATAACTGTAAGAAACTAGTGAAATTTTACTTTTGTAAAATCGTTCATTTCATCTATTGCTGAGAAAAATATGGTTGTTACTTAAATGTTTCCCATAAATAAATATTTGAATTCATGCTTATGAGATCAGTTATAAACTAAATTAAATTTAATAGGAAAAGTGCTTTGTTTCAGTTATCACTGTTACCAACTATAATTACTTATATCATTTCATATATATATATATATATATATATATATATATATATATATATATATATATATATGTATGTATTTATATGCAGATATTATATATATGGCAAATATTACACTATGGATGTAAATTTCTTTGTTTTAAAATTTTTTTCAAAGATAACTTTACCATTTTATTTCAAACTGTTGTATGTATTAAATTTATTTTAGTATGAACAAGTTAAGCGAGAAGTTGATGCTGCAGAAAGAAGAAGATTCCCTTTAGAACAGCGAATAAAACAACATATTGTTGGTCAAGAAGGAGCTATTACTAATGTTTCAGCAGGTTATGTATTTGTAATTGATAATTTCTTATCAGCAAAAATGTATTATTTTTTTTTCAATATTCATTGTATGCAATCTTTTATTATAAGTTTATTTAAGTTGTTAAAGAGCTTGAAAGAAATTGAAAATTTTCTTGTAATTTAATGCAAATACTTAATTTTTAGATTATGTTTTATATCTGAGTATGAATAGCATTATCATAGGCCCATCAGCTGCTAGGCTAGCTGTTCATTGCTTTTTCCTTTGAGAAGTTTCTATGTTATCAGAATTCTATGTAAAGTATTTGAATATGCTAACTCTTTATGAACCAGTATTTTGTTTCAATAGTGCATTCTTAGTGCAAAACAATTCCTCTCTCTGCTCCCCTTCACAAAATAAACTTATTTTCCTCTTTAGAAATAAAACATTATATATCTATATATATTGTTCAATTGATGAAAATGGTTAGAAACCTTGAATGCCATATTAGTACTTGGTTATGTGCATTTTTATCACCTCTTCATAAAATTTTTTTTTTTTTTTTTAATTGTTGCTATCTAGCAGAACGTGTCATTTTTTGGTACGAGTAAATGTCAATAATTTTCAATGTCAGACAAGTTATCATAAGAATTAAAAAAAAAAGAAAAAAAGAAAGAAAGTTTTTCGCCTTTTAGTATCTAAAAATCCTCTATTTATATTTGTCATGCTTAGCTTCTGTCACACATTCGCGATTATTTGCAACTCTTCTTTTTCTCCTATCCCCTAATAATTGGCGGCTCAAAGACTCCTTTCAAAATCGAAGAAAGTGCTTCCCTTTTCTCCTTTCCTTTGAACCTGAAAGTTTTTTAACTTCCTTGATAACTAAGACTCAGATTTTAAAGGCATTTACTCTCTTTGCATTTTTTTTTTGGACATTTGTTCTTTTAGGACATTTGTTCTGGTCATTTCTTTAATGAAATTTTTCTTTTGTTTTTATTTTGATTTTGTCTACAAAAATTATTTGTAGGTATCAATTCATTTTCTTACCTTCTTAAACCTTTTTTTAAGCAGTTAACTCTCATTTTAAACTTACCTGAATATTGCATTAAAATTTCTCTTATTATAACTCTTTAATGAATTAATAAAAATATTTTAAAACAATTGTATGTTATATGCAAATTTTGGAATTAAATAATGTTTTAAATTCAAATTCTTGTTAATTTTTAAAGAATTACTTTTTATTTTAAGGGCATATTTGATCATTTTAGGACATTTTTAGAGATTTCTTAGTTTGTCCAAAACAGGGCGATGTAAGTTTCACCACCTTATGGTGATGCCTGCATTTATTAAAGGGAAAAAAAAGGAAATAAAAAAAAATTTGGAATGTCATTAGACGAAATTTGCTGCGATTAAAACTACAAGTCACATGATCATTTTATTGAACAATTTTATTAGAGAGTTTATGATAGCTTCTATAATTTGTGTGATTATGAACTTGAAATTTGAATAAATAAAATTTTACAGCTATTAGAAGAAAGGAAAATGGCTGGACTGATGAAGATCATCCTTTAGTTTTTCTCTTTATGGGTTCATCAGGAATAGGTAAGCCTTTCTAAAAATTATGGTCATAAAATTTTGTAGAAATTGAATTTAAATTGAGTAACTAACCTGTTTATCAACTTTTTAAGCTAACATTATTATAACATTTTTATGCTACATAAACTAGTTTTCTTAAATCGCTTATCACTAAATTTGATAATACTTTTATAAATTTTTAAAGAATTTGAATTAGTCTGTGTTTCTAATGACACTTGGACAAGCTAGGCTTGACAGTCATTGGCCTTGCGAATTAAGTCACTAAGGCATGCATTTCTTTTGAAAATAGCACACTGCTAGGTTGAAAGAGCGACTTAGCTCAGAGCTCACTGGACAGATGACAGCATCACTCATTTGTGAATTTACTTCAACATATTAAACATAGATGTGAAAGGGCAAGAAATTTTCTCAAGGTCCCTATATCCATGGTACCACTCAGCGACTAACCACAGGACTTTTGATTCCATAGTACAGTATATTCCATGTACTCGGTAAGTCTTAGTGGCTTAGAGAATCAAACCACGTCTCTTCCTGTCCTAAGTCCGATGTTCTAATCACTGGGATACCACAATCCCATAAATATAATTAATATTTCTGAGTTTAATTAAGCTTTCCTACAAGAGGATTGTACATTAATAGTGTACAATTTTATGACTAAGGACAAAATGGTGGCAATGTGATCGATATTGTACATGAATCGCCTTTACTACCCAGACAAGTTGGTATCCAGCTTCTTGACACCACAATATATGGAGTATATTAAACTGTAATATTAATTATCATAAATATCAATAGATTTAGTGGTCAAAAAAACTTAATTTTATTCAATTAACTACAACTGATTTATTAAAAATGTAGTTAAATCAGAGTTTGCCCAAAACGCAGTTCAGAATAGTTAATATCAAATCAAATTTTATCCATATGGTTATTGAATTTTAAAAAGTTTTATGTTTATAAATTTGATTTCTTGAGAACTATTAGAATACATTAAGAGGTTTGATGAAATGATAAAAAAAAATTCGTAGATTTACAATAGAATTGTCACAAATCTAGATCATCAAAAAGTGATAGCTCAAATTTGCAATTCGTGAGTAATAATATCGTTTTAAAAACAGCAAAATTTGAAAGAGCATTAACATTATTGGAAGATGATGGGGTTTATGATATGATCTTCAAGAATAAAGCTCATCAAAAAGTGATAGCTCAAATTTGCAATTCGTGAGTAATAATATTGTTTTAAAAACAACAAAATTTGAAAAAGCATTAACATTATTGGAAGATGATGGGGTTTATGATACGATCTTCAAGAATAAAGCTCATCAAAAAGTGATAGCTCAAATTTGCAATTCGTGAGTAATAATATTGTTTTAAAAACAACAAAATTTGAAAAAGCATAAACATTATTGGAAAATGATGGGGTTTATGATACAAGTGATAGCTCAAATTTGCAATTCGTGAGTAATAATATCGTTTTAAAAACAACAAAATTTGAAAAAGCATAAACATTATTGGAAGATGATGGGGTTTATGATACAATCTTCAAGAATAAAGCTCATCAAAAAGTAATTGCTCAAAAATCAGTATCGTGTTAAAATTTTTGAAATTTGAAAAGAAAAAAGCCATTTTGAAATGGTAGAAAAAAATTATAAATAACCACCAATAAAACAATTTGAAATTATGAAATCAACGCAAATTAGGCACATTAAAAAGTGTGAACTAAAATTTAAAATTTGCAAGTCATAATACAACCATAGTAAAATTATTGCATAAATTGGAGGAAACAAGACATTTTTATTTTTTAAAATATCAAGTGAGTTATCTTTGTTTAAAGGCATTAAAATTTTTTGAGGGGTTGGGAATTTTTCTAGGGACCTGGTAGACATAGCAATAAATTATTAGGTTTTTATTTTATATTTAAATAATGTATTTTTAATAACTTGGGTTCACGCGAGTATAGAGAGCTGTCGCCAAATGTTCTACAAATGTTTCTAAAGTCATACGCATGAGTGACAAATTTGTCGTCTTGAAATATGTTTGGAATTTACAAAATTGTTACAAAAAATAGTTTTTGGCACCAAATTCCATACATTTAAAAATAATTATTCTACCAATTTTATTGTTCTACCCTAGGTATGGAATTCAAATGCGATTTATGTGAATTGGAGTAACAGAAAGTGTCTGGTACAAAAAATTTTTCATTTAAATGTTGAAATATTAAATTTGTGCTGTACTTTATATTCACATATTGACAGTATAATTATTCATCAATAATCATTTACTCATAGAATTGACTTTATTTCAAATTTAATAATTTTTAGATTTTTAATTTTGTTAGCTATTACTTTCTCTGTTTTCCTCATTTATTTATTTGGTCTTAGCCATTTAATGTCTTTGTTGAATCTATTCTCTAATATTTTAGCTTTTTACAATTAATTTTAATAAATATTCAATCATTATGGGCTAATGAACAGCCAAACCTAATTAGTTATAGGCTCTTATAAATGGCAATTAATAATTTTTGTTGTGTACCCTAACATGAATTATGTAATTCTAAAGTTCAATTTTAAGTTAGTTTACCATATTAAGTTTTTGAACCACTAATTGAATATCTAGGTGATCTTATTGGACCACTAAATTTTCCTTGCTGGAGTTGACCTTATTAATAACATTAATAAATATTTTGAATTTTAAATAAATAGCTGCAAATAATAATGTAACTAGGAGGCTTCCCCCCCCTGCTCGCTGGTGCTCGCCAACCCCCAGAACTGCTTTGAATTATTTGTATGTGAAGAAGTTGGTAGAATTTGATTTTATCTTTGTTTACACAATCTCTGCACAACAGCGTCAGCACATCTAAATTTTTTAAGTTCAGCTGTTCTTATGGAAGCTTTCTCCTCTGCCTTTCTTTCTCTGTCTTTTTTTTTTTTTCTTTCACCATATCATTGAGATCTCATTTCTTTTTCTACATTCTATTTGTCTTTCAACAGCTGCTTTAGCCATTAAGTTAATTGAAAAAGAAATAATTCTCTAATTTTTGAATAAGCTTTTCAAGGACTCGTTATGTCATTCCATCACAGAAGATATGTCATTCTGTCACACTAATTATTGGAAGTTAATAATCACGTGCATAAAATTTTATAATCTCTCATTGATTCTTATGCCGCATCTGCTTTATATTCCAAAATATATATATTTTCACTTTCAAATCCAGTTGTTATTTTAAAAAAAGTACTAAAACATGTGACGGAATGACACAAAAAAGTTACTTTTATTCTTATGTATGAAACTTAAATTAGCTTCAAGACTACGTCTTAAATGCTTAAATATTGCACTATATGCATAATTTTATCAAAATATTGCAAAAGAATGATGCATTTCTTTTATTTCATAAGTGTTTTTCAAGGAAACAATTTCAGCTCATATGTGAACATTTCACCTGTAAGCTATGTGATTACTTTAGAATGCTGACTGATTCAAGAAACTTAAAATTATCAAAAATAAAACAAGAATATATAAACTTTGACTATTTTTGAAATCAAAATATGCAATTCATAAAAAAAAAATTTTACTTAAAAGTTGACACTTTCATGGAATTGCCCTAATCACACTATTCTAAATTTCAGTTGTTGAGAAAAGTAACTGTTGTAAGTTTTGAAATCTTTCCCACCAGAGGGCTAAAGCTATGTGTTGTAAAACAATATGAAATAGTAGTCTGCCACTTAACGCCGGATGTAAAGCATCGGCTTGGATGAAGAAAATTTTGTATTTTTAATTCTCTGAAGGGCGCCAGACTAATAATATGGAATCTGTAAAATAAATGCATATATTTTTGATTGTTGATGAAGCTCATCATTTTGTGTTTTCATCAGTGTTCAGAAGCAGAACAACTATAAGTTTTTTATTTTATCACAAAAATATGAAATGTATAAAAAACAAAGAAAAGAGTAAGAAAATGAGTATAGTCATAGAAAAAGTTAAAATTATAATATAGCATTTGTCAGTTAAAATAAAACTTTTTGTTTAAGTCATTGTTAACAATACAAATTTCTCCGAGGCAATTCTAAACCTTAATTTTGTTCTAAATGTCAGTATTCAGACACACAACAGAAGTTTAATATGAAGTTGTAAAATGCAAATATAGATATATATATACACACAGAGAGTGAGAGAGTTTCTCTAAAAACACAATTGTTAATTTGTGCATTTGGTGATACAATACTTATAAAATTGAAGGATTTGTTACATCAAGCACTCAGGTATCTTAATTTTGATCTAGTTGCGCTTCTATGTCATTTTGATTTATGTTGCTAAGTTATCTTTCAAAAAATTCTATGGCTGGCAACAGAATTTTTATTTTTTAAGTTGTTTATTTTTATTTCTTTTAGAATTCGTTCTTTTTTTAGCAAAATATTTTTTAACCTAACAGAATTCTCTGCCGACTGTTCTCTCTATAAATGAAGAAAATAAAGTAAATATTTAAGTGTTGTGAAAAGAATTTTATGTAGTTGTACTAAGTACTTCGTTAAAAATGAAAACTGTTGCCAATGCGAGAAAAGAAATATCTTTGGTTTTATTGATACATACGTATTAGCGTTTTATATAATATAGATGGTAATCTAAAAATAAATAACTGTTGCTTCAAAAGTTATAATTCAGTTTTCAAAAGTTATAATTCAGTTTAATAAATCTACTCTATATGTCTTTAATGTGTTCTTTAATTCTAAGAAAATATATTTTTGCATTCTTTGAGACACATTAAAAGCAATGGTTGACATATTTTTCAAAGAAAACATTATCTAATAAAACTGTATATGTCTTATATTTGTTGAAAAATATATAAGATTTCTGAATTTGCAGGAAAAACAGAACTTGCAAAACAGGTTGCTAAATACTTACATAAGGAAAAAAAAGATGTAAGTACTTAAATATGTTTTAATTTTTTTCTTTAAATAAAACATTTACTACAGTTAAAAAATTGCTGCAGTTACATTTTTCTTTCAGGGTTTTATTAGGCTGGATATGTCTGAATATCAAGAGAAACATGAAGTATGTGATATAAAAATAATTTTACTTAATAAATTTAATAATGCTGTCTTTTTTAATGCATAAAAATTAGAAGCTCTATAATGTGTTGTCACTTAGAAAATTACCATTTTCGTAAAAAAAATTAAATTTTCTGATATTAATCAATGTAATTCAATTTTATTATGTTATAAATTTATTTTAACATTGAGTAAATGCAAAGCAAATTTATCATAAAATTACTAGATTAGTCATAAAATTTATCTCTATATATGCTAGAGTATTATTTTTGCAGTAAAGAACTAAATATTATTAAGAAGTTTCTATTTCATAAATTTAACTTCATGCTGTTCGTTGTAAAATATATAATACAATAACTTTAAATTTCCTGAATGAAATTCACAATTTTTCAAATTTCTTTAAGGCTTTCCTTAAGCTTGTGACAATTCTATTCAATTGCTATTAATTTACTACTTAACAAACTGTAACAGCAAAAATAAATTTTTTAGTAATATGTTCTTTTTGTTTTGAAAAATTAACTAAATACAAAGGACAAATCGCAGCTTTATTTTACTATCTTGTGTTAGTTAGTTATTATTTCATGACAGTTATCTTTAGCCGTAAAAAATAATTTTGAATTGCCACATTACTTTTTGTATTTGTAAATAAATAAAAAAAAAATACTTTTTTTTTTTTTCTTCTTAAAATGCAATTTCATATATGTAAGTATCTCTTTAAAAACTGAGAATTTAGTGACTACATTCCCAGTTTTGTTGTATAAATAGGTTGGAATGGAAGTACAGTTAGACTTCTATTTAATGAAGTTCGCTAAATCCCAATAAAAAGTTTGTTATATGGAAAATTCATTAAATTGAAAATCACCTATTGAAATACTTAAACATTACAAAACAGATTTTAAATTCATGAACACTAAACATAATTAAAATAGCATTTGATACACCTTTATGGTGTAAACTATTATCTACTATCGAATTGTTTCAAAGGATTTTAACATTTTATCATATGAAGGTTTGGTGATTTCTTCATAATTTTCGTCTTTATCTTCTTTGTCTTCCTCAAAATTTATTGCTGTATTGTTTTTATTTTTCGCACTGTCCAAAATATCTAATTCAGTTAATGTTTCTATGGTTGCAGCTTCAGAATCAATAAAGAGAAAATCATTAATCAGTACATAATCATTTATTTTGTGGTTCTCTTCTAGCTGTACCCACATTTCTTTAAGTTCTTAAGGAATGTCATCCTTGTCCTTCGCACTTTCCAAATTCCTTGTGCTGACTAGGAATCCAGCTTTAGCAAAATTGGTATGAATAGTACGATCTGTAATACCTTAATTCCATGGTTTAGAAATTTCTGTTATGCTTTCTCTTTAATTAATTTTTGGCCTGGATTCCTGTATGAAATGCAAACAAAAAGGGAAAGAGATTTTACCACTTTCTCTAAAAGTTAAGTGGCTGCAAAACTCTATTCAAGATCATTTCTCCCATAAAATGCGTTAACAAGTTTAAAATGTTTCGAAAACTTTTGGGAAATAAGAAAAGTGGATCTTAAAGAAAAGTTCCTTAAATAGAAAATTCACACCCTATTTGAAAGTTATTTTACGAAGAAATTTCCGAAATGTTCCAAAAATAGAGAAATTCGCAAAATGGAAATTCATTAAATAGAAGTCGAACTGTTATAGATTTATTTTATTAATATTTTTGATGATGATCAATATTTTTCATTTTATATCTGATGTAGTATTTTCTTGGAGTTGCACTAGTAAGTAATGACTAGAAGACAGCCTTCCATTACTATTCAAAATAAATGTCAGCTCTTTTGTTAACTTTTTTCAAGTTCTTAATCTTTGCTTACTTACTATTATTTCTCAAGAAATGATAAGTCGCAAAAATTTGCTGATTTCTCTTATGTACCAAAAAGAAAATGTTGTAAACATTTGACTTCAACGGAAAATTTTAATATTTACTCATTAAGAAAATCTGGGTTAATCCCTACTTGTTTAAAATAAATAATTTTCAAATTATCCATTTTTTAATTTAAAAAAATGCTAAGGTACATTTAGATATTAAGACAATAAGTACTTGAGCTCTAGTACTACTAGTATAAGTACTTGAGCAATAAGTACTTGACAGGAATAGTATAGGAGCTTGTATAGGAATTTATACAGGGCTCTCACTAGTCAGGGAAAACATGGAATTGTCAGGGAATTTTATTTTGACCCTCAAAAGCAGGAAATACTGAGAAAAAATTGCAATTTTTCAAAAAAACCTGAAAAATTCCTTTATTATACCCGAAAATAATCAGTCTCAGAATTGTCAATAACACTAATCAGTTATTGAGTTAAATACTTTTAGAATTTATTACAAATATTTGTTGCAAAAATTTCAAATTTTAGTGAAACTTTCATGCTTTCATCCTTATTCTCATCCTTGTCATAACAAATAAAAAATCAAAAGTTTTCTGATGAAAAATTGCATGGTATATATAAAACATGGTCTGAATTTTCGTTGAAACTTTCTTGATATTCCTGGAAAAGTTAAGGAAATTTTTTTTTCTGAAATTGAGTGGGAACCCTGTTTTATATGCTAGAAAATACTGGCAGTTTATGAATTGTAAGTTTTAAAATAAATGTGTATAAATATGTTTCCATTATAATACGTAAAGTCCTGCCCAATCGAACTTCTGCGCTGAACTGTCTATTCAACCAAAATTAAATCATTCCAATCAGTAAAAGTTTCAAAGAAGTTATTTAAACCAGTGTTTCTTTTGCTGTCTCTGCACATTAAATATGAAACAATCTCTTTGAATGAAGAAAAAAAGGCTCGACCCTACATATTTTTATCTTTAGTACTTGTTATCTACAATCAGAAAGTTAAGGAAATATAAATTTCTTCGCACTAATAATCAAAAGTATATATTACAAAGTCAAAATCCCATATGTGTTCATTAGGTTAAAAGAATGCATTCACAATCTGTGACAATTTCTATCAAAGGTAAAATAAATTTTTCAATCATACATTTCTTAACTAAAAATTTAATTTTCTTTATTTTAGAAATTCTAAGTTCTCTTATAAATTTATTTTTGAATTAAATAATGTGATTTTTTTTTATAGTTATCTTCACATATTATAGTTATTTTCACATATTATTAACCAGCTTATAATTTTCCACCTGTAAAGCATTATTTTGAAAGGTGCTTATATGTGCATATTAACATAAAAAAGTTGCTTTATTATCAGTTATCCAGATAATTACCAAAATATTAAAGAAAAGCATTGATTTGAAAAAATTAATCTAGCATATTTTAACTATGGGTTAACATCTGTGATATTTTTGTGTGATCTCAATATGAGAACTATTTTCGCCTTATGTTCTGGTTTTCATAATGTTAAATACTGACTGTATATTGATTTAATACGATATATTTTATTTACAATGTAAAAATAAACAAATTATTTACTACTTTAATTCATTTTATGAATAATCATTTACAATTTATTTTTTATTTATGAAGGAAGTTTATTTGAATTTTGGGATTGTAGGTAGCTAAATTGATTGGTTCTCCTCCTGGTTATATTGGTCATGATGAAGGAGGTCAGTTGACAAAGCAGTTAAAAAAGTGTCCAAATGCTGTTGTGCTGTTTGATGAAGTAGATAAAGCCCATCCTGATGTCTTGTCTGTTTTACTGCAATTATTTGATGAGGTGACACTTTAATAATTTAACTTGCTTCAATGTCTACATTTTGAAATAACTATTTTATTCAATGCTAAGAAAACGGTTTCAAATATACGAAAAACCTAAATTTTAAAAATTATGTAAATAAAAAAGTTATATATTTAGTTTTTAAATAAACTTGTCAAGTTAACATATTATCACTATAAATGAGTTAATTCTTATTTTGTTTACTGAGTATTTACAATAAAACTTTGTTTACTGAGTATTTATAGTAATCATCTCACCATTAGAGGAAGAGTTGATCAGGGACATAATAATTTAATTAAAACAAGGTATGATGATGAGGGACCTGCATTTGAGATTGATTTCTCTTCTAATCGCGCAAAGCTTTAAAATATTTGGTTAATAATTTTGGAGGCTGAGGGCTTTTGATTTTCCTTTCAAATCTTTATTGTTGTTTTTAATTACTTAATAGTTTTGCTGTTGTTATCACCACTCTGATATATTTCGAAACTGGTAGTGGTAGCCACAATGGTGTTATTTTATTTCACAATATACTGATTTTGTCTAATTTCTTTTAAATGTCTTTTTATTTAATTATTTTAATATCTAATTATCTCTTTATTTTTCATGCAATTGAGTCTATGGCGAAGGACGAAACTTGTTAATAATAGCCAAAAAGATAGTGCATTAAAACACTTATTAATTCGATTTACAAATAACATATTACAGTACGTTTAAGTGTGATTCATGATTTAGACATTGTGGTTCATGTTCGCGGAAAGACTTAAAAGAAATTTATCAATTATTCATACATAAAAATTACTAATAGGATAATATCAGTTATAATTTCCTAAATGCAATTATTAACCTCATTATTTCGGTCCCTTTTCACACTTTTTTCCAACTTAAGTTTCTGGTATTTTTTCATGAAACCACACTAACCCCATATATTCTTTGTGAATGATAAATACAATTAATTAAATTCATAAAGTATTATCTCAAACATTTTTTTTTTACTTTTTCATCAAGTTATTATTGATTTTATTTAAAACTATTAAGATTAAATATTTAGTTATTTTAAATTTTCTTTCAAACGCAAACCCAAAAAATTGTAGCAATTCATAATTATATATGGAACTTGCATTTTCTTGAGTTATACCTAGAATTTTATGATGGTGGTTCCTTATTTAAAGCTTGAAAATTGCCTTAATATTTTTAAATAACCAGTTAAATGTTAATTATAATTGGCACAAATATAAACACTCATATTAACAAAACAGCACTCATATAAACAAAATCCAGACACTTTATTCTGAATAAAGTGTCTGAATTTTGTTTATATGTGGCATTGTACTTAAGAATATTATCTTTGACAAGCTTCATTTTAATTATTTTAACTATCTTTGATGTTATTAATAGCTTTTATTACAGATTTTATTTAAAATAAAAACTAATAAAATAATGTTCAAAAAATTTTACTATTTATTGTTTTTTTAACAAAGCATATTATTTTATTTAAACAATTAAGTTAATAAATAGATTTTTTCTTTTATATTACCACATATTACGTTGAATGGATTAGTAAGATAAATAATCAGTCAAAATGCACAAGAATTTATTTTAAAAATATTGATGATGTTTTATAGGGACGCTTAACTGATGGTAAAGGAAAAACGATTGAATGCAAGGATGCTATCTTTATTATGACTTCAAATTTAGCTAGTAATGAAATTGCTAGGCATGGGATTCACTTGAGGGCCGAAGCAGCAGAAATTGCAAAACAAAGATACGGTGATAATGAAGGTTTGCATATTTAAAATATTTATACATATTATTTATACATTTAAATGTATCGTATGAATTCATGAAATTTAAATGAATATTTGTTTCTTTATTCAAGGTAATACTGACATGATTGAGAAAGTCACTATATCTAAAGAATTTAAAGAAAATATTGTCTATCCCATTTTAAAGGTATGTTGTATCTGTTTCAATCACTTGTTAAACACTGCTGAACTTTCAAAAAGAGAATTTGCTAAGAAAGAAAAAAAAAAGTGTAAAAAAAATGTTAAAAGGAATATTCACTTTCACTTTTTTAAATGTTCATTTTAATTTGAACGTGTTAAAAATTATAATTTTTTAGGTCTATATATTATTGAGAGCTCTTAAAATAAATTTAAGAATGCAATTAATTTTTCAACTTGGATAGCTAAACACTTGACAATGATAGCTAAACACTTTAAAAAAACCAATGTTCTAAATAAGTAGAAAACTACATATTAAGCACACATTAAAATAATAATAATTTTAAAAAAAAGCTTGTTGCTCTAAAGCTACTGTCTACCCTTGACTTCTTGATTTGTGCTTTACATTTTTCTTCCTTTATAATATTCTATTTACACTTTTATATTTGATTTTTACCTTGACAATTCCAGTTAAATGAAATTAGTTTATTTGAGTAACTTTATTTACTAACATTTTGTTTCAATAATCTGTTTTTTTTTTTAATCATTTATTGGGCCATTCTCCTGTTATGCACGGGACATTTGCAGGCTTTTGAAGTATATAAAAATTGTAAAATAATGGGGTAATTAATAATTTTTTAACAATTCACTTCAAAACAGGTCTGTTTCTTAAAGATTGTATAGAAAACAAATCAAAAATTAAAGTTTAAATACTTGAAAAGGGATTTAATATAGTCGTTATGCACGGGACTCAGAAAAAATATTAATTTCTACCCTGACTTCTATTTTTCATAAACTCTGTGAATTTAGAACTTGTATATTGTCATTATATTTTTTTCTCAGCTGATAAATATTACTTCTATTAAATTATGCTACATATTTTCCAAATACATCATTCGATAAAAATCTAAATTTAATTTATTTGTGTTATGCACGGGACATAACTAATGTTATGCACGGGACATGTCAGCAATTTATTACACACAGAGGCATACACTTGATTTAATTATGTATATTTTGACGTGGCAACACTACTTCATATTTTGAATTTAGTTTGTGATCTGGATTAGAAGCTTTATAAATCATTATAAAGGATAATTACAACTGTATCACCAACGAAAGAAAACAGAGTTTAGGAATAATACACCATCAAGAAGCCAAATTGAAAATACCAACAAGATTTTTCAAGCTTTCGGAAAAGCAATGAGAAAATCATGAAAATCTTTACCTAAATCTCCAGCAAAAAAAAGCAGTTTTAGTCAGTTTAAGACAATAAAGCCCACATGTCCTGTTAGAACCAGTTTAGGACGTTCAAAACTAAGCCCCTGTGAAGCATATTCAGTTTTTAAGGATGAATACCCAAATTCTTCCATCAGCTTTTCCACATTTTGAAAGTTAAGACCAGAAAATGTTTTTCTGCTGCATCAAACACCAGAAGATCAGTATGTGAAAACTTCTTTCTTCAGCTTAAAGCACTAAAAGTTCCATATGATTCGAAAACTATTTTGGAAAGAAACACTTTGTAATGATTCAATAAACTCCTTATGTTGGCAAGGATTTTGTAAAAATTGCTGCTATGGGCAAAAATTAAAATGTAATGAAGATCTTTCTCATAATTGTTTGTTGGAAAAAAAGGGGGGAAAGTGAAGATGCAAAATTATATTGCCAAGTGAAGCAGTTGGATAAGTTTTGGAAAGTACGTGCAACAATTTTTCATCAATAAGGTTTCATATAAATGCAAAAAGAATTCAATTCCAAGAATTCCAAAATGATAAAAGTTCACCTGAAAAAAGAATTTTGCTATGAACTATAGCTGTTCATGTGAGGATCAAGTACAGAGTGTACTTTGGACTCAAAAAAGTATAACTTTATTTACAGCTGCAGTATTCTTGCCCGAAAAATGCAGTACTTACCTAATATGTTCCAACATTTGTGAGAAAGAAAAAAAAATACTGTCAAAGCTTTCATTGAAAACATTTATAAAGAAATCAAGTCAAATGATGAAGAAAACAAATTTCTTGAAGAGGTAATCTGGACAGATAAACCTTCATCAAAGTTTAAAAATAGGTTCATGACCTTGCTGCTACAAGACCATAGAAATTCAAAAAGACTTTCTACTGGAAATATTTTGCAACTGCCCATGGCAAAGGTGTGGTGGATGGAATTGGCGGTGAGGCAAAATGCTTGGTACAAAACCCTGTTGGGTCAAAAAAATCTACAGCTCCAATTGTGCAGTCTGTGGAAGATTTTGTAAATGTTGTAAAAAAAGCTATACATCTACTACAGTGATGCTATTTTTAGATAAAGATATAAACAGAGATAATAATATGTGAACCAAGGCAAGAGTAATACTTTACCAGGAATTTCTAAAATGCATGGAATTACACATTCACCTTCTGGTTCAAACTTTTATAAAAATGCTGCAGCACCAATGAAAGGAAATCTTAATACCAGGGCAATTAACACCACAAAAAGTATTGGAGGAAATTGGGTTGTTGTGAAATATGATTATAGTTTATATGCTAGAGAAGTTAAGCAAGTGCTGGGAAATGATATTCAAGTTTCTGCCATGGTAAAGCATGGAAAATATTGGAAATGGCCTAAACGGGAGAAAAAGTGTTTTACAACAAGAGGAAGTTGTTAAAGTTATTCAGCCACCTATAGTTATAAATGCTCTTGGAGTTTTTGATTTACCCGATTTTTAGAGAAATCTAAGTTATGCACGGGACATGAAAATAAGTGCTAATTTTTTATCTAATATTAAACTCAGAGAAACTTCCTTTGTAATATAAGTCGGTACTAAGAGAAAGAAAGTAAAGTTGAAGCAGTTTCTGTTTTGCTCTAAAAATAAATGAGAAAAATAAAAATTATCATGTTTTTGTGTTATGCACGGGACAACCAATTTCTGCTCAAATAAATTGTTATTTTATACATAATTTTAATTAGATTTTTAAATTTTTAATTCAATTTTAAATAAGAGTATTATATAGATATACTTAAAAAAAAGAAGAAAATTGAAATGCTATAATATTTTTTCAGCTAAAGAAATAAATGTAAATATGTTGATTATAACATGAAAACTTAAAAAGTACAAAGCTAAATTTTAAGAATTGTTTCCATAATAAAAATTTAAATATAACTATTATTGTATCTAATTTTTTAAGATTTAACCTATGTACTTTATTATTCAATAAATAAAAAATATGTACAAGTAAGATAAAAATTGAGGTTTAGAGTGTTTACAGTGGAGAATGGCCCTATTGCATTTACTACAATAAGGAAGATAATTATATATTAAACATAACTTTTTGATTTACACTTACTGTTTTATTTATTTTTCTACATTATAATATTCTAGGTACCTTTATTTGTTTGAATTTAATTTATTATTGTACAATTCCTATTTTATGAAGTTGATTTTCTTTTTTAGAGGCATTTTAAAAGAGATGAGTTCTTAGGAAGAATCAATGAAATAGTTTACTTCCTACCTTTCTCTAAGTCAGAATTGTTAAAATTAGTTCAAAAGGAATTGGAACAATGGACAGAAAATGTAGGTTTAGTATTATTATTTACTTTATTACTGACTGAGCTAAAGAAATATTTTTTTTTTTTAAAGGGGAAAAAAAAAAAAAGCATTTCATCTGTTTTTTCTTTTGCCAAAATATTTTTTCCTCTCTTCTTTGTTGTTCGATAAAAAAGTTGTGCATTGAGGATGCATTAAATCTGTTTAGTTGTGCATTGAGGATGCATTGACTCTGTTAAGTTGTGCTTTATGAAAGTTGTGCATTGAATTTGTTTAGAAATTCCTCAATAACAAACTACTTGGTCAGTTTAAATAAATTTGAATTATAATTTTTTTTTATCACAAAACTAATATAATATTTTTAGCATATTAATTGTTTTTGTAATTTCCTTCTTACTATGCTAATAACATAATTCCTTCTTACTATGCTCATTCTTAAATATATATACTAATGTAAAACTGTTAGAAAGGGCAACAAATGATCCAAATATTAGAAGTTATGTATTAACTGTTAATTCAGCAACATAATTTTTTAGCAAACTAAAAACAAAAAACTTTCTTATACCTTAACAAAAATTGTTATAGAAGTAGTAGCATAATTTGTAATTACTTATGAGGATCAAACTTTTAATTGTGTTATATCTTAACTAACGAATAAGTATTGTGAAAGCAAAATAAATAAAGCTATGTATTAAGTGCCAATTCAGAAAGATAATTAATAGAAGGGCTTTATCTATGGTAATAGTATTAGCAATATCACAAGTAGTTTGCATTTGTATAAATTTCGTAATATTCATAGCGATAACTTAATAAATAGTGCCTTTTTTACCCTAACAGCCCCAAGTATAGCTGCTAGTTTTAAAATAAAATTAACTTTTCGAAGTTTCATCTTTTATTGGAAAAAAATGAAAACCAAAAAATTTTATTATATCATCTTTTTTGGGGGGAAAAGATGTATGCACTGTTTAGAGATTGGTACAGTAAAAAGTTCAGCAATTGAAAAAGGTTGCTCACCAAAAGTGAACCAGATTTCACACACTCCCAATGAGAACTTACAGAAATACAATTTGCTTATTTGCGTACGTTTTAAAACATTTACAACCTGACAAATCAGAAAGTTGTAAAATATTATTAGTTTTAATGACGACTGGCAAAAATAATTGCTATTTAACTAAATGCATTATAAAAAATATGTTTATTTTGAACATTAGCATTATGAAAAGAATAAAGAAAAGAATAAAAAAAGCATTTTATCTTCCCTTTAAAGCTGGACGATTGTTTGAAAAATATTATTCCTCATTAAATTCATAGATATTTTATTAATCAGACATTCTTATCAACTGTCCCAATAAGACTTTGACATTACGAATACTTTATCGTAACTCCAGTGTATAAATATTACCTTTAAAAACTTTAAAGATATTGTATCCCAGAGGAATAAAAAATAATGTATTGTATGCAAGTATTACACGTTGCAATTTTTTTAAATGTTCAAATCTTTGTTATAAACTGGCTAAAGATTCTTTTTTTTTATTTTGCTGGAATGTACTTAAACTATTACTTAATGATTTTAGGCTAAGAAAAGACATGGAATTGATTTGTCATGGGATGAAATGTTACTTGAACCCTTATGTGAAGGCTATGATATCCACTATGGTGCTCGTTCCATAAAGCATGAGGTAATACAATTAATTTTATAATTTTGTTTCTCATTTAATGAATCGTATGGTCCATGGATGCAAACTCTTCCTGATTTCTTAAAACATTTCTCTTATCTTTAAAATAGTTGCAAAACATTTTTGTTCAGCTTTGTTTCTTAGTCAAATAAATTTGATTTAGAATTGTTTTGATTATTACTACATATAAATTTTAACTATAAAAGACAAAGAATTTGATATAGCATTTGAAATTGAGTGTGGATATTTTTGGGTAAAATACTTTCTAATAAAAATTGAATATTAATGAATAAATCTGTTTATGATTTTCAACAATTGTTATTTCACTACAACATAGAGAAATTTTTACCAAAAAAGTGTAACATGTGACAATTATATTTCTCATTTATGTAATGATACATTTTACTTTACACTCAAAAGTCCAGTATATTATGAAAGGCTTTATTCACTACTTATTAAAGACATTCTATGTTTTATCAGGTGTACAAAAAACTGCAAATTTTTCATTCAATATAACGTAGCATGAAGTAATTGTGTAATAGATACTAAAATATTTAAAGGCATCTTTCCTTTAATCTGGCATCTTTACTGTCTTAAATTTAAAAGAAATTTATTTTTCTATGTTTATTTTTTAAGATAATTTTATTTATTTACTTATCTAAGCTTATCAAAGTTGAGTCCTTGGTTTATAAATTTAAAAAAATAAATAATAATAAATAAAGAACAAAATACTCATAAGGTATAACTACTACTTATTTTCAGATACATTTTTTTAATTTAGAAGAATTGTTTTTAAACATATCTTGTAACTTATTTTAGGATTTTTAAACCTTCCCTAGGATTTCTCAGTCATTTTTTTTTTTTTAATCTATTTTTTTTCTTTAACTAACTGAAGTCATTATATAAGTTGAATAGACTAAAGTAAATAGGAATTAATGTCACATTACTATTGTAAATTTTATACTTTTTTTTAAAAAAGAAAACAATTTTTTAATGACCAAGGAATTCACTTATTATGTAAACATTTTTTATATTTTAATCATTTGCGCAGTTATTGCTTTGCGTACCCATGAATGTTCATTTATAATTAAACTTGTAACAATCCTTCAGATAGTTACCAATTATTTGTTAACCCTTATATAATAAGAAAATATATTTAATTATGTGTAGAAATCATAACTTATTAAATAACAATACATGATTATTTTTGTATTTCAACACTATTGAAAATTATCTCTGTTACAACAAAAAACTTCAGAGGAATAACTTATGACTGTGGAAAACCATCGACCGATGTTTACTAACCTATTATGTTTTTGAGTATAGCCTTTGTTCATTACTCTTTTTTTAGTCGATTTTATTAATATTTATAATTTTTTACAACTTAGTTAGTACCTAAGAAAATTATGTTGAACACTGAGAGAATGAAAAAAACTGTTTTCTTATTAAAAATTTATGTTTCAAAAATAATGTAATTATCATAATGGGTAACTTTATCACTGTGTGATATAACTAAATACAGTCTAGAGGCAAATTCCTTGTGGTCTTTAAGGCCCACAAAAACTCTAGTGAGCCCATGTCTTTCCCATTTAGTTTACACTACCCTTTGATTTCCTTACATTGAAAGGTTTAAATTTAAAATCTTATTCTAACATTTAATTGAATTACACATGGTAAGAATTTTAACTTTTTTTAAAAAGGTTTAATTCTCAGGATGCAAAGTTTTTTTTTTTAAATCTTTTATGCCTAGAAGAATTTAAAAAGAAATTTCATTATACTACAAATATCTGTAAGCAATCAATTATTTAATACTTTTAATTCATTAACATAGATTGTTTAAGTTTCAATGGTATTTATGATATGTTTGTATTTTTAAAATTGTGAATTTTAATAAGCTATAAAACTTTTTAAGTGATTTTGTTCATTTAATATAACTGATCAAAACCTTATATTGTATAGTTTAATCATTTCAATGATTCAAGTTTATTTTATTGAACCTTTAAGATACATTTTGTAGCTGCTTAAAAAGTTCTTTTAAACGCTAACTGTACATTGAAAAAATTCATCAGCTGTATCAAATTAACAAAATAGGAGGGATATTTTTGCTTCTCTTCTCCCATGATAAACAAAATTGGAGGGAAACAATAATGATTTGGGACATGCTATAAATTCTATGTCTCAATAGATTAACCAAAATTATGCTAATAATTTAGTGTTTTAGATAAGTTTATGTAGTGTGAAATGAAATACTTATACTTAAATTCTCAGGTGTTAAATTTTGATTCAAATATTTAACTAATAGCATTTTAATAATAATATAGTATCATATCTCTTAATACACATATCCCTGAATATTTGACAAAAAACAAAAAAGACGACTTTCAGATGAATTGCCTTTTTTGTTTAGGGCCAACTTAGAAAAAAAGTTAAAAGAAGTAAACCTATCGTTTAACCTTCAAAATGTTAATCTATAAAAAGATTAGGGTATAGCCTATATTTCTTCTATTGGTGAAAATTGCACTTGGGAAGAGAGGTTTTGTATGAATTTTCCTAAATATTGTAACAGTTAGATGTAAAGGGAACTTTGAATAAAAAACTACTTGCTGTGAAAAGCTCGCTACTTGTTTGTTGTGCTTTGTCAACTCTGTGATCACAGAATTAAAGTTAGGGAAATCAAATGAACTTTTTAATAATCATTTTAAATATTGTTTTTCTTTCGAACAAAAAGTGTCAACTAGTAGAGTATATTTTTGATGAAATAGCTCCTTACATTTTAGTACACTGTACGTGTAATGACCCTGATTTTTTTTATAATTATTGTCAAGGTTGCAAAATAGCACTTCATTTTGAAATAAAACGAGAATTTCAAATTTAATAAGTTTTAATGATGTGAGTTTTTTTTTTTTTTTTCCTTTAAATTTTCTTATGGTACTTCTTTTCTTATCATTAGGTGGAGCGACGAGTAATAAATCCTTTAGCAGAAGCATATGAGAAGCAACTAATAAAAAAAGGGAGTTCTGTTCATATATCTGTTGAAGTAAATGATGCTTCCCTAGATAATAAAGAACCAAACAAAGTTGCTTATAAGATTAGATTACAATTCCAGTCACTTAATGAAGATTTGTTAAGTACTAATTACTCATGAAACATGATGCCATATTGTATCATATAATTTATTTTGTACAGAAAGTATGTTTTAAATAATAAAAGAAAAATGTTTAATAATGTTTTTATGATCAACTTATTTGGGATTTTGTTAACAATTTGAAATTTATATACTATTTTTTAAATTCAAAAATATTTATAAACTGGCTGAATACCTATTCTTAGTATAGGATGGGGAAAAAAAGGTTATAACTAATAAAACAACACTACACAATCTGAAAGCCATATAAGGACAGTTAAAATAATTCCAAGTTCTTATTTGCTGTCCTATCTGGCGAACTCATCAAAATAGAGATTAATTAGCACTGAAAATGATGCTATTGATAGTGGCCAATAGTCTAGATTTACACTAATCAAGCAATTTGCTCATTAAATAATTAATTTTTATCTTTCGTAGAAAACTGTTTTTTAAATCTAAATGATGAAAGATACCCCATTGATCCTTCATTATTTATATTTATAAAAATAAGTTAAAATAGTGAAACTTAAAGCAAATTAAGTACATGATTTCAGATGCCTTTCAAACTAAAAATTCATTTGTCATCCCACATTCATTTTGCCTTAGCTTACCTGACTTGATTGAATTAAAAATAATTTTAAAAAAAAGCCAATGAATGTTTTTAATTAAAGCTATAAATTGGAAAACATAATTGATGTTATCTGGTTTATAGCTTTAATATTATAGCTAAAATATGGTTGAAAATATAAGACGTTTGAGATGCTAATATTTTAGCAAGAGAAAAATGAAAATCCTATTGAAAACTAACTAATCACAACTGTGGAAGACTGGACTGAAAACATTAAAATCTATGTATTAGATTGCAGGAGTAAATTGAGAAGATTTAAAAGGTGATTATTAGAAAAATCTCTAAATTTCACCAGGCATTAGAGATAATTTTGATGTTTTTTTGTCTCATTTTCCCCACTAGTTATTCATTATACCTTTTTAAGATTTTTTTTTCTTCAGATATTAATGTATGGCCGATAAATGTGTATATTGTTTTGACGAATTTTCTAAAAATTTGTGTTAAAAGTGGTCAATATGTAACAGACTGTCTATAAAAATTGTACAGTTTTAAGACACAAAATTAAACAAAAACATTTAAAAAATACTTTTAATAAATGAATACTACATGAGAAAATGCTAATGATACAATGATTATGATAATTACAAATGTAAATTCAATAAGACAGATATTAATTTGAAGAAAGGAGAAGAAATACTTGATTTCAACTGAATTTTTCTCAAGAAATCCATCATAGATTCAAACACAAAACCTAGACCCATTATCTGTAACCAATATGTATACTTTATGCATCACACAATTGCATACACAAAAAAAAAAGGTGTCCTTTTCTTTTACCCTAGCACCAACAGTTAAAAAAGAACAGACGTAAATGAAACTGTTCTCAATGGGAAGAGCAAATTGCTTTCTTTTTATCAGCCATTTTACAGATTTGTATAAAAATCATTATAAAAAAATAGGCAGATAAATTTAATTTATAAGATAAAAAGACAAAGCTGATGTTTTTTTGGAAAAATTAAGGTGTTACAAATATTTTCGTCGAAAATTCTCATAATACTAAAACCTATATAAGAACATTTGTATAGTAAACTCTCACTCCTAAGAATGGAAATGGACAAATAAAAAGGTCTTAGATATTTTATAATTAGTTAAGCAGATCTTCTTCTAATTGTAATTTTTCCTTTTTGAAGTTGAGAAATGTAGATTCTGACTTTATTGCTATCTGTTGTTCTTTTTATCCATATCTAAAACAAATATTCAACAAAAAGTTAATTTTGGTATCTTTTTTATGAATAAATTGCTTAGTTACATCAAGCTAACATTAAAAAATAATTTAATGAGTTTAAAAAATTCAGCTGTAAGATGTATCAAAACATCAGAAAGTTGTCTGAGATTTCGTTTGTAAACCTTTTGATTTTAAATGAGTGATTTATACTTATAAATCATAGCATGTTTTTAAAATCAAGAATTCACTTTCCACAATGGGACTTAAAATGCTTTTCTACTGAGTTCTTTAGTTGTAACAGGCATTGAGACAACTGAATGATTTTTTTTTTTAGTGAGAAACAATTATAAAAATTTACAATCAATATTATAGTTTTACTTAAAGAAACATAATAAACAAAATAAATAAATGCAAATGTAACCATCAATGAGGTGTAAGTTCAACATTTGTTTCATTAATTTCTAATACTGATTTTCTAAACTAAAAAAAAGCTTCTACAATGCATCTAAAAAATATCAGTTCAGTGAATAGTGAACAGACATGAAATTTAATTATTATCAATATCTAAGAATAACAGCTATTGAATTATATTTTAAATATTTATATCTATATTAAACCAAAACCTGCAGTTTATTTTTAAAAAAAAGTGACAAAAAAACCACCAACACGTGTCTTTTCACTGAAGTAGTAAAAAAAAAATTTAAAAAAATTAGGCTTAAAACTTTCAGAAATATTACCCCTTATATTACTACGTATAAATTGTCATAATGATATAAGTGCATTATATATAAACTATAAAAGTACTTGAACTCAAAGATTCCCTGCATGTTTCCTTGTAGTAAACAGTGCTGTTTAATAATACCTTTGCAAAATAAAAAAAAATAACTGCAGCAGAAAATAATGTTTCATACCAAGAAGCACGACTATTACACTAATTTTTTTCATTGATCAAAAAAAATCAACTAAAATAACTATTTTTTTTTTTAAAAAATTCACTTCATAAAATAAGCAAGCGTTTGAGCATTTTTACAAATGTAAATGACGAGCTTTTATGATGACAGTTTTGAAACATGATTATTTAGGATTGCAGCAACAAGGAGAAACGTTAATTTGATAGAACTAAAATAGAAATTACTCTTATAAATATAGTTCTGTGCAAAAGCATACATAATTAATTAATATAATATTTTTTAATATTCCATAGTTTAAATTTTCACAAAAGAATAAATTTTAAAGGGAATGTTAGCAGAAATATATTTGAAAAGAAATATTTCTATTGAGAAAACTTTTAACTATGGAGTATAATATAAATAGAAAAAAAAATTACATTCATACCTTATTTTGAAATAAAATAAATATTTTTTTTAGTAATTACATAAAATAAAATTAAACGAGAGTAAAATTAACTTCATCAAAGTTTGTATAAAATTTGGTTAAACATAAAAAAACATATTTTTTGTTAAATTTTATACTATAAAAATAACATTGACACAATAAGATAACACTGTAGAAACTCTGTTAAAATATCTACAATAATCCAAACAAGAAAAAAAAATTTAACTTACTTCAGACGAACTAATGGTGCAGATTAAACCACTATTTTTGGTACCAACTTCCTTTCCTTCATAATACACTTGCTGACCACGATGATACCTAAAATAACATTTTAAACATAATTCTTATACCTCAAATGACAAAGAAATTTCTCAGTAGTTAATACTTAGGAATAAACTTCAGATATATATTTATTTTTATTCACATACATAATTTTGAAAAGAGTAAGCGAAAATCATTTACCATTTTTTATCATAATATAATTTTCCATCTTCAACTCTAACCTCTATTGAGCTTCCGCGATCACTTGAACCACTTTCACAGCCTACAAGAGAAAGAAAAAAATATTCTTTACATTGGGGATAATGTTAGAGGGCAATAAAATATTTTTCTTTGTAAAAATTTCTACAAATCAGCCAGTGAATCAATGTGAAATTTCTCATTGTTACTAACTTTAAAATGATGTAGTCGGCTGAACTGCCCAATAAGTTAAAAAAAAACATCTCTGAAAAACTTACTTCTTCACCTGCCAATTACATCAAATAATAGTTAGGGCCCTCAGTAAAACTTATTAGTATGTTGGTATACAACATTCTGATACTCTTTTGCCAATTTAGTGATGAGTTTTGCGACATAACAGTTAACGATTTTGTAAAAAGTGAAGATATTATATTTTAAAAATGGGTTCAAAACACAACAAAAACCATTTCGGAAAATTATAGATGCCTGATAAGGGCCTTTTAATTTATCATGGCACTATATGTAAAAAAAAATTATTTAATTCCATTATAAAGAAATAAAAATGAGAAAACTTGAATTTTTCTATAAAAAAAGTAAGTATAGCGTAAATATATTTGCTTAATTTTCTGTTTATCCAAAAAAAAAAAGTAAGGCTGTTTAGTGGTAAATGTTGAAAATGTCATCGATTCTTTCTTTTCAAAGTAAGTAATTGATATTTCAGGTTTTTAATTTATAAATAACAGCTCACATTATTTAAGAAGAGAAGTGTTCAATCTATTTAAATACCATCATTATAGAATGTGTTTTTAAAAAAGGTTTTTGGAGATAAGTACTCCCTAAGAAAACATGAAATTGTTGGAAAATATTAATTTTTGAAATGTTACGTTTTTGTTTAAAAACATTGAAAAAAACAGATCCTTAGCCTATCTTTTTTTTTTTTTTTTTTTTTTTTTTTTTTTAGAAAAAAAGGAAGGAAAAAAAATTCTTAAAAAGTAAGTGAAACATATTCTTAACTAATCACAAAGAGAAATCTATTATTTGGCTATTTATCAAAAATTGAGTGAAAATCATAATAAATACAGAAGGTTAGATTAAAATTATATGGCAAAAAAATATGTTTTAATGAATAATTATCCATATTGCTATGCTAAACTCATTAATTAATATTTATTGGTATACTATATTAAAAATACCAATTTCTGTTAAAAGTGCTTTTCTGTGAAAAAAAATTTTTGTAGCTAAACACAATGCTTAAGAATTTTTTTTAAAATAATTAGAGGAGGCAAATCGATTTTACTTTGACACTGACTACATGAAATAAGGCACTTAGCACAAAAATAAAAACAGATTAATGTTAACAGAATGTGTTTTGAATTATGTTGATAACATAGAAAATATGAAGAAACATTTTATACTCACTATCATGTCTCTTAGATGTTGAAGCTTTGTACTAAAGGGAAGAAACAAAACAGCTATTAAAACCAATACAACACAACACCTACATACTAACAACACTTACAACTAATGCTTTGCAACACAACACTTACATGAATGAAAACCACATTACACACCATGGTCAAAGATTTTGTGACAAATTATTCTCACATGAATCAACAGTACAATATTAATAGAATTCTTAAATGAATTTAAATAAAACTTAAATTCAAATTAGAGCAAATTTAGATTAACTGATCTTGTTAAAAAAAATTTATTATACAATTGATTGTGAAATCAATTTAAGAATTTACACATATCTAAATAGTAGTATCAAAAATAATTCAACAAAAATATATTCATTTAAGGGTAAACAAAAAAATTCATAAAAAATAACTGATGAAAAAAATAAAAGAATTTCGTAATAAAATTTTTAATTTCTTACTTTATTCATTGACCTTAGGTCATCCATTATCTCACTTTCATCCAAGAGAAAATTTATTGAAGGTAATAAACTACTAAGGAAGTTAACATTACATGACAATAATCACTACATAGCATTGTAATTCCTTAAATGCATAAAGCAAATAAATATCAGTTAAAAAGTAACATAACATTTCCAAATTAAGCAATGAATTTTGGAACTGCAAAGTTTAGAACTATGCTACTGAGATAATTGGCAACCAAACGAGACATCTGGCCTAAATCCAGGGTTTTTTGCAGGAAAATTGAAAGGAACAGTTTTAAATTGTTGAAAACTAGTTTAAATCAAACAAAACCTAGAATTTTATAAAAAAAAATGTGGCTGATAGGAAAAAAAATTCGGTTAAAAAAAAAAATATTAATAAAAATTTTTCATTCAAACATAAATAATATAAGATAACTCAAACTAAAAAGATTTAGGTAAATAACAAAATAAATAAATAAACAAATAAGAAATATTTGGAAAACAATAAAATATGATAACGCTAAAAGGATATTTTGAAGGGTTTTTCTTTTCTTCTCTGGAACTGGTAAAGGATCATTTGGTCTACGTCGCAATTTTCTAGTTGTGACAGGTTTAGTTTCCATTGAATCTGGAATTCAATTTAGTCCATTTTAGTTTATTTTTGTAAAAAAATTAAAATAATTATTTAATAAAAATTCAAAAATATTTCTTAAAAAAAGAAGATAATCAATTGTAAAAATTTATTTGAAATACAATTTAAAATGATTGCTTTTCATTATAAAAATAACCAAGCACTGCATAATATCAAATAAAGTTAAATGGTAAAGAAAATACTAAAAGAGTACAATTAATATCAAAACAAAATAAACAAAACTTCTTTTAAAAAAATGCGCTAAAAAGCAGCAGAATTTTCAAAAAAAGAGAGAATAAAAATAGAAATAAATGTAGAAAAGGAAAAAACAAAATTAAAAATATGACCACTGAATAAAAATAGAAATAAATGTAGAAAAGGAAAAAACAACATGTGGAAAATGTGGTAAAGAAAACTTATTTATTATCATGAAATAAGCTAGAAATACAGTATTAATGATAAGTCTACAGCATTAGCAGTATCTAGTACATGTTAATTGTACCAATATATACAAAACGTTTAATATATGATAGTTTTTTTTTTTTTTAAATAAATAAAAATAGATGATATTGGTGACTTAATAGAATTTCCTTAATTTATTTTTTTAATTTCAAGCAATACAAGAAATAACAAAAAATATTAATTACAAAAAATAAGGGAATATAAAAGAGTTAATCTGGAAACTAAAATTTTACACTAATAATTTACATACTTTTAAAAATAATCAACTTTTCTGAGTAACTAAATTGAGTTCTTCTACAGAGGTTATTTCTTATCAACACATCATCTTACTCGAAATTTCAGTAAAATCTGATTTACTTACCACCTGTGAGCTCCATTGTATTACGCTCATGCTCAATTAATCGCTTTTTCTCCTCTAAATCTGATATTAAATTTTCACGTAATTCAACTTTTTTATCTTCAAACTCCTTATGAGCTGCTTCTTTTTCAAGAATATAATCACGCTCAATTCTTTCCAGCTGGGGAAAAAAACTCACTCTTATTTCACATACAGAAAATACAAACTCAACCAGTTAAAATTAATATAATTTTAAAAATTTCATTGTTCAATTAAAATAGAAAATCATTTTTTATTTCTGTTTATTTGCATATTATTTTCATTGGTATTAAAATGCATTTTGTTTTTCTTACTCAAGTTTACTTCCTTAAAGATTAATTTCTTAGTTTTGAAAAGAAAAGATTATAACATGACTAAAAGAAAAAAAAGATCTTATTTAAGAAAAGAAAAAAAAATATTAATATTATATAAATATGTCTTGTATAATTATGTCTAATTTTAAAAAAAAAGTTTCCCAAAATAAAGTTGACTTTCCTTCTTTGTCAAATCATTCTACATAAGCAATTCATAATAGTAAAGAAACACTTTACAGGGTTCCTACTCAATTCCAGAAAAAAATTCCCTGACTTTTTCAAGAATATCAGCTAAATATCAATAAAATTCCATACCATATTTTATCTATACCATGCAATTTTTCATCTGAAAACTTTTTTTTATCAGAGGTTTTTTTTTATTTGTAATGCCAAATATTAGATTTTGTGATCAAAAATATATAATAGAATGAGAATGGAAACATGGAAAAGTTCCTCTAAAAAGAGAAATTTCATAAAAGAATTGTAGTAGATGTTAGAATTATTTGACTCGAATTACAATAACTGATTACTGTTATTGATAATTCTAAAACTGGCTATTTTCCAGATTTTTTGTAAAAAAATATCAACTTTTCCTGTTTATTCCCTCGTTTTGTTTTAAAATAAAATTCCCTGACAACTCCAGGTTTTCTCTGACTCGTGGGAGCCCAGCTTTATGATAGGATTAGTAGTTATATAAATAATAATTTAAGAAGCAATAGGGTACAAAACTAGTTCAATACTTTATTTTCATAATCTGCAGATATACACAAAGCAGTTATCACCAATCTGTCAATCTCAGAATAGCAATGATTTTCTTGCTTAAAAAAAATTACTTTAAAATGTTTGTTTCTACAATTAATGCAGCATGGTCAAACTGACAGGTCAAAAGGGTTTTACCAACAAATTATTCACAAAAAACAAAAACGACCAATATTTTGCATTGTTTTCTCTTTAACTAAGTTTTATTAAGTTAAGTAACAAAAATTAAATAAAATTATTACTAAAATATTTCAAACTCAAATATTATTTTCTTGTGTAAGTATGTTCGTAGTAGTTCTTATTTACATGTTACAATTTTTTTTACTTAGAATTTTTTCATTATAGTTTTTCAACTGTTTTAAAATTAAGTATAGAAACTGCTTCAAAATATTAACTCACAAGATTTTAATTTTCTCTAAATATTTTTTAACTAGATAAATGTAATTACAACATAATGTTACAAAATAATAATTTTTAAATTTGATTGTAATTTTGATAATAAAGTTGAAATTTGGATTATAACTTTAACACATTTCTCATAGAAAACATGCAAGGTAAAATATAACTTTAGCCTTAGCTTTAATGAGAACTTTATAAAAATTAAAAGGGTATTTGGGATCACTGATAAAAAACAAATTTTTAAAAAAAAAGCAATCATTAATTTTTAAAGCTACAAGAGACAATTTTTATTTTAAAAATAACAAAGATTAGAATTGGACACTTAACCCCACTACACAAAAATAAGAAATTACTTAATAGATTTGAAAAATATTTCTTGAAAAGCTATACAGGGGTAATTGTAACTCAAAGCTAAAAACCCTGAAAATTTTATGTGCAAAAACTCGATATCACAATACCAATTTAAACAATACATGTTTAATAAAATTTTCTAAACTAAGATTTTTTTTATTTAAATTAACTACCAATAAAAAATATCGCACCTTTATGTTCAATGATTTAAGGGAAAACTTAGTAATACAAGAATCACGCTAATGAATTTTAAAATTACATGAATATGATTCCCGATATTGGATTTTAAGAATGCGAAAATACAAATCGCTATGTTGGACTTTTAAGTCGCATAAATACAAATCACGAAGCATGATTTATCGATTGCCTGAATACGATTCACAATGGCAACCTTTAAATCACACGTAAATACAAAAATCTATGTTTTAAAAGCGTGTGAATATGAATAGCGACATTCAATTTTAAACTCGCATGAATATGAATCGCAACACTAATTTTAAAAACACATAAACACAAATCACGAAACTGAATTTTTTAAATCACTTAAATATGAATAACCATGTGTGATTTTTAAATTGCGTGAATACGATTCAAGTTGTGTAACTTTTAAATCAAGTTGACTCAAATATTGATGTATGATATTTAAATCATGTGAAAATGAATTGTGACATTAGCAGATTACAGAGTAGTTTAGAATATTAAAAAAGTCCAAAATCGTACAATCCTAAAGAATCAAATTGGCGATAGAATAAAATTAATGAAACTTCTCTTAAATGTGATTTAGCACAATTTTCGAAAATTAAATTTTAAATTGGTGAACTTGGTGGAACTTTCGTCAGATTATAAGTTTTGATATGCTAAGTCTGCCAATCAAAGGTCTAAAAATACGCGGAATTATGCTAAATTTGTAGAAAATCCCATGCCCTGCTCTGAGATTTGAGACCCAGAAGGATAATTTGAAAAACTTGGAATACAATCATTGCTATAATAAGTAACTAACTAGAGCCATCAAATCATACAGGTTTTATTAAAAAAAAAATTACCTCTATTGTTTCAAATATCTGTGTCATAAGAATTCGATGATCATAATTTTGTTCTAACTTTTTCAAGCGCTTTAAATAATCTGGATGAATTCCTTCATTTAACTGCTGCAATTGTTTCTTCAAATTGGCCAGTTTATCTTGATACATTCTAGAAAAAAAGCATTAAAAATAAAAAAAAGGTTGTTTTAATAAGACAATTATACAGCACCAACAAATTTAGGAAACAAACTTCACTCTACTAATTTTCAATAAAATTTTGAATAATTTTGAATAAAAATCTATCCTTCCCTTTCAGTCAATAAATATTTTAAATACAAAATACTTATATTTTAAAATCTATTAATAATATTGATGTAAATCTCAGTGCTCGAATTAAATTTAGGACAGTCAAATATTAGGGCGAATTTGATAGTCTGGAAGACTTTTCAAATGTAAACTAAGTCAAATGTCCTTGTTTTTCTAAATTATTTCTATTTATTTATTATTCTATATAGTTGGCCAAAACCCAGGTTTTTAAGGAAAAAACCCAGCCCACAAGCAAAGATTTCTTGAGATATGGCAAAATTTGCATTTGAAGGTGTGGCCAGAGTGATAAAAGATCTATTATTTGTAACAGCTAGTTCAAATATTAGTAATATGTAACTATTATTAACTCTCAGCTAGAGAGGCATTTTCATTACATTCATTGACAAAGCAATGAAAATTTGTACCAATTAGATACAAAAAATTAGTTGCGGTTGATCCTTGCTTTTTTATTAATCAACTAACGTTAAATGTGATAGCCAGGAATTGCTACAAAGTACTTTTTTTTTTTGTAGAGCACTATGCATTACACTAATCCTTTTAAAAAGAAGCACACTACACCACAAACTACAGGGGGAAAAAATGCAGCAACTACACAAGATTCGCTACTAAGGCACTACTTCTGTTCTGTTCCATTAGTTATGTTTTATTAAATTAAAATATCCAGAATATTGGGTGCCAGCAACTACTTTTTAGATGCCATAGTGATCTAGGGCTAAACGGAATTAACACAGAATCAGAAAATTTATATATTACAATTAAATAAATAAAAGAACCAATGAGCTTAAAAATAAGAAATTTTTATAAAATTCAGAAAGTAAAGCACATACTGTTCCTTGATTTCAGTATATTCTTCCTCTTGCTTCACCATATCAGTCTCACTAGCATCTTCTGTATCTAAAAATGTAGAATAAAATATTAAAAAGCAAATAATAATATAAATTTATATTATACAAATCATACTTTCACAGATCAGGATAAGGAAATTTCCATGTTACTAGATATGCCCGATTAAGGGATATATGATATTTGAAAGGAGTACTAATCTCAAAATTTTGACACTTTGCTGGTATTGTCCAGCAGGAAACTTAAAAATAAAAATCACAGAAAGAAACCAACTTGTAGCTACTCCAGGTAAAATTTCTATGTGTTTTTTTTTTTTTTTAATTTTATTGAGTTAAAAATTCTTTTGATGCCTTAGTAATTACAGTTGATGCAAATCAATATATATGAAAATATCTCTAATATATATATGATATTTAACAGCGTAGGCAAGATGATTATGTGTTGTTGTTAATTACAGTTTGTCTATAGAAAGAATTTCCCTCGCACCGAAGACTAAGGACATCTGCTAATGTGGAAACAAGAAATAATGCATTTAAAAGAAGGGTGCTTCTCTCTCCGGATTCCTTTACTCTATCAACCACCCTGGGCCAAAATCTGTCTCAAAAATCCTGTCAAATATCAATTTAAATAGCTTTCTTAAATATTTCTGTCATCTGTATTACTAAACATATTTTTATACAATACCTTCATCAGATTCATTATCATTCTTTTCGGCAGCTTCATAGTCACTTTCATCATCTACGTCTAAATCATATTCACTCATTATGCTTTTCATATAGACCTATAGATAGGCAAATTAAGAGCAATGTAAGAAATAAATAAAATAAAAAATTTCATAAAAAAAAATACTTATATAACAATCTTTAGAAACTTACTTTCACAACACACAAAAAAGAAAATATATCAAAACAACGAAATGTATTCTCAATAAAATAATTCCTACGATTAGTTGATTAGTAAATATATAATTAGTAGATTAGTTAAAAATTTTATTTGATTGCAAAACACAGATCAAATCTAAAAGTTTAAAAAATTTAGTCTACGACTTTTTTTATTCCACTTCCTATAAACAAAGTTTTATTCACTTCAGTTTTTTATTGAAATAAGCTGCTGTCGTATGAGTTTAGCTTAAGGCTTTGTGAATTATAATTATTAATGAAAACAAATGTACATTAAAAAAGGAGTTATTTAAATGTACAACTTTTTTACGTAGTTTTAATGAATTTCTGAAACAAATTACAATAGTTAATGAAGATTTAATATTTTCTCTGGAAGATATTTTATGAATCTGGCTGTTTTAAGGAAGGTCAACAAAAGTGTAAACATGGCCTCTGTTGTGAGGTCTTTTACTCTAAGTTTGCCTGCTAGAAATTTATTTAAAAATGTATCGTACCAATATGGAGCTTCTATAATACCAAATAGGTATACTAAACCAATCATCAAACGTTACCAAATTCTCATACAAAATGTTATGCATTCAATATTTCACTGTATCAACTCTGCGTAGCAGAACCAAAATAATAATTTTATTTTATTACCGGCAAAGTTAAAATGTCCTTTTATATTTTAAGTCTTTGATGTTTATTTAATTGTTGGATATAATTTGATAAGTAAAAATCACCTATTTGTTTACTTAAAATAATCTAAGAATGAAGAGTTATTAGTTGTCTTATTGTAGTAACTAATTAACACATACAAATTTAACAGTGTCATTGAATTAGCTGTCACAAGCACGATATTTGTAACGAAAGAATTATTAATTTGTTTAATATCATTACTCTTTTTGCAGTTTCTGTGTACTGTAGTTAAAATATAAACTTCGAGTAGTTGAAACTTTATAATGTCATCTGTATAATGTGCCCAAAGCTAAGTTGCTGCTCCAAATATTCTTATGGTGGTGCAACTAAGGATATTTCTTTATCGTACTGTAAAACTAATAGTAACACTCTAATCAAATCAGTGTATGTAAAATTTAATCAAAGTCCACGACCAAGAAATTTCAATTGCAGCAAAAATATTCTTTAAATGTACTCTATTTTTCGACTTCTCTTTCTAAATGCACAGATTTGAAAATAAAACATTTATTTCAGTATTTATAAAGGGGGATATCTACATTATTTTTGCAAGTTTAATGAAAATGAGTTATGAAAATTATACAATTCTTAATGGTTTTGTAATCATCATATTATATGCAATAATCTGTTGTTTTTTCTCATAATTTGAGCTAACTGTCTCAAGTCAATTTGTTCCATTTGCTTGTTGGTGTTCAATGTTGGTATATATTATTATATATATACAGGGATCTGTTTAGAAGAAAGAAGGGTGCGTTAACGGACCCTTCACAAAATATCTTTTCATAAAAGTGCCGCAGTGGACTGATCGTTAAGACACGGTTCCCAGCAGATCACCAAAGTCAAGCATCACTGGCTGAGGTCAGTGTGCGGGTGGGTGACCACTTGGATCAGTCTGCGTAGGGACCGAGGGTGTGCGGTATTAGTCCTCGTTAAACTGTTCTACCGTAAAGTGCTCGACTTCGAGTGCAGGTCGTTGGGCTACCGAAGCAGGGGTACCACCCCCTCTGCAGAGGATCAAAATTGTGATGGCATGTCTTCGGATCATCCTCAGGGATGTTTCCCAGACCGTCGCCAATAGCTCATTGTGCAGCTCTAGTGCGACGTAAATTAACTACATCTACATAAAAATGGACCCTACACAAAATAATTTATCTTTTAATCGGACCCTTTACAAATTTGTTTATCTTCATTATTGTTTTGTTTATCGAATAAACAATAAACCTTTCCCAGGGAGGGGAAAGAAAGACTGTTCAAAACGAACTAAGTTTTCCAAGTTTCCCTAAGTTTAAATTCTAAATGCAGTATTCTAAGAAAGTATTTCTACTTTTACAAACATCGTGTGAACATTCTTATTGATATTAAATAATATTTTTTTTTGTAAATAAATAATTGATCAATTTATATTCATTCATTAAATTAATTAATAGAATATAATGTAAATAAAACTTAATTTATGGCAATTTTTTAACTAAAATATTATAAATTTAAGAATTGTTTAAATTTACTTACTGCATAACGCATTAAAAGTGATACATATTTAAGTTGTGTTATTTAAAATATGTCAACTGAAATTATTAGAAATGTGAATGATTTTGTTTCCATTATTTGTCTGAAATGAATATTCTGCGTTAAGCAGTATAGGCTAAATACCAAATATTTGTATGCTGCATCTCTAATTTTGTTGCAATTGTTGTGCAGAATCTTGTGTCTATTTACAATTTAGAAACATCTTGAAAAGGTTTTTAGCAGTTTTTGCAATAACAGGACCGTATTTGCACAAATTAGCAAAAGCAGGACCCTGGTTGAATGAATATGACTTAATGCTTATTTTATATTTACCAATTATGAGTAATTTTTTCACAATGTTACAAAAATAGGACCTTTCACAAAATGTCTGGACAGACCCCTGATATATATATACAGTCGGACCTCTATTTAACGAAGTCACTAAATCCCGATAATAAGTTCGTTACATAGAAAATTCGCTAAATAGAAAGTCACCTATTTAAATACTTAAACGACACAAAACAGGTTTTAAAATAATAAACACTAGACATAATTAACATAGCAATTAATACACATTCATCTTGCGAAGTAGTAACTACTATTTATTTTAAAAATCTACTATTTATTTTAAAAATCTTAACCATAAAAGAAATCTGCATGGAAAGCAATAATAGAGCAAAACATTATCCAATGCATGCTACATATGTTTTCAACTAAGAAAAGCTGAATTTATGTATAAAATTATATCCGCTATTATTATAAAAGTAATGTTAAACATGCATTATCACATGCGTTAAGGTTAACTGCTACTGATAAAATCCGTTAATTTTATTTAAGTTTTTTTTTTGTTTGAAATGCAAAAAAAAAAAAGGAAAGGGATTTTACTGCTGGCATTTCCACCATAAAATGCGTTAGCAAGTTTAAAATGTTCTGAAATTTTACGGAAATAGGGAAAGTGGTTCTCAAGGAAAAGTTCGTTAAATAGAAAATTTACTTCGCTATTTGGAAGTTATTTTTCGAAGAAATTTCTAAAATGTTCTTGGTTTCTCGAAAATATTCCCGAAATAGAGAAATCTGTAAAAAGGGAAGTTCGTTAAATAGAGGTCCGACTGTATTTATCTTTTTTACAGAGGATTAGAATCTAATATTAATACTAGTTAATTTTTAAGTTATATCTCTTTTTTTTTCCTTGTAAATTTAAATTTTAAGGATTCTCACTAAAACGTCATTTTAATTCATTAGAAAAAAATAATTCTTAATGCTATATTTGTAATCAAATGCTTTTTTAATGTTTTGTACTTTATGCAGTTTTTCATGTTTTGATCCTGTTTCAGAACTAAAACTAAAAGATGGTATCCAGATTTGGAGTTTCTGGAACAATTTGAAGGACCTGTTATGTATCCAGAAAATTTCCCTGGAGTGAAGTGGAAACCTAGACCTTTAAAAGGTTACTACTTATTATGTATTTTTTCCACTTATATATTGAATATTTGTACTTTTTAGAACAGATGCCCCCAACCATCATGCATTGTGGTGTTTCAACGCTTGACTTAATCATTAAAAAAGTCTCATTCTGGTTAATACAACAGTACAATTCACAAATAGTTGATAAATATTGTTTAGTTGCAATAATGTAAATGGCATCAATTGGTTAACAGAAAGTTTTTTAATAGAGATTTTGTGTTCACAGAAAGATTTTCATTTTATTATTTTGCTCTATAAAGTTAAAAGTATGTTTCTTTTTACTTGTAGAATATTTCTTTTCAATTTTCTTTAGCTGTGTATTGCCAAAATAAGTCCTTCTTTTAAAGAAATAACTAACGGATGTATCTTTTAAAAGGTTATATTAATTACCTTTTTTTTTTTTATTAGATAAGATACCGCCAGTGGAGAAAAAAATTCAAAATATGATTCTGAATTTTGGCCCTCAACATCCAGCAGCTCATGGAGTGTTACGTTTAATTCTGGAATTAGATGGAGAGGTAACTTTCATTTACAACTTTTCTAAATTATGTCTCTTATTTTAATATATTTAAATATACAATGAAAAAATAATGACTTTAACTTTAGCTAAAGTTAAAATTTAAATGAAAAAATAAAATTTATGTTCATGAAACATTTTTTAGTGGTATGCTTGTTCATATTTTATGAGACTTATTCTAGAATTTTAAACATTCTTAAAATATTGTACTGAGAAATATAGAAAAATATTTTTATTTTCATATTTTTTTCTCTATTAAATATATTGACAGAGGAAAAACTAAAAGAAATTTATATATTTTACAATAATATAAATTTTGATTTTAATGCTTCCAATCAATTAATATTTGTTTTATGAGCCACAATGGCTCAGTGGTTAAAGCATTGAACTGTCATTGTGCAGAACTTGGATTCAATCCCCAGTGGCAGCTTGAAGCCAACCCATCTTCGATTTGTCTAGAAAATAAAGGCGGCCTGTGCGCTGTACTGACTACATTGCCACAATCATGCTGTTGGTCAGGAAATTGGGGAGACAACCTCCATGACTCCCTGGCCTTCCACAAGCTGTTGTGGGAATGCTTTACTTAATTTTTTTTTACATAGCTGCATTTTCTGTAACTCCAATGCTTACATTATTTTCATTATAACAGCAGTTATATTTTAAGTTTAATTTTACATTCCAAATTAGAGTATTTTGGGTTGGGTTGGGTTGCATTGTTTCAGGAGACATTTTCTTAAATTTTAACATGGTTTTATTATATCTGAATATTTCAGTACGAGATTATGATATATGAATTTCGAATCGTTCTATTGAGGAATCTTTTTTTTTTAATGCTCATGTTTTGTGATGATTAAAACGTAAATTTGCTTAAGATCGCCATTTGGTGTTTTTGACAGTTATCAAGATTAATTTCTACATGATTGCTAAAATCTCTATATTTTTTATCGAATGCAAATTTTGTATTTGTGATGATTTCATCATAAATTCACAGTATTATCAATAGTTTTTTTAGTAGTATTTTCTATAGATTTCCTCACAATTTTTGAAATAATTTTTTTTAATAGGATATTTTATGACCTATGAATTTTCACATTTTGCTCCCTATTTAAAATTCATATAGCTATTTTTTTTTTTTTCCATCATGAATTTCAGAAGTTTCCGTATTTTAAAAGTTCAAATTTTTGAGATTTTGCTATACTTGTTTCCTTTAAAAGTGAATTGCTTGTTTTGATCAATTTATATGTCACCTTTTAAAATCTATTTTAACAAATTATCTTCATTTAATAAAAAAAAATTAAACCAGTTTAATGAGCAGAATAACGGACAAAATTCAAGGTCCACAGTTAAAGTGTTAAAATCTTTTACCGAATCTGTGTAACATTACCGAATCTTTCTTTTAGACTGTAATCAGATCTGATCCTCATATTGGACTCTTACATAGAGGCACTGAAAAGCTAATTGAATACAAGACTTACACTCAAGCACTTCCTTACTTTGATCGACTGGATTATGTATCCATGATGTGTAATGAACAATGTTACTCCCTTGCTGTTGAGAAGCTTCTAAACATCGAGCCTCCACCTCGAGCTAAATGCATCAGGGGTAATTATGATTTTTGTTGATTTATTGTTATGTAAAGGAAATATTGTAAAAAATGTATTTAATTTTTTTTATTTTTACTTTAGGACACCTTAAACAGTTATACAAAATTTTAAATATTTATTTTTCCGATACCATTATACATATTTCTTTTTCACGTAAAAGTAAATTTACAAAATTAAAGAAAATTATGCAATGTTTTTTTTTTTTTTTCCAATTACAAATATTTGATGTGTAACTCTTTTGTTGCTGAATAAACATTAATCTATAATAAAGGTTGTTTTGAACATTTTTCTATTTTAGACCAATGCTCATTAAAAATACATTTTTTTAAAATTTCTTAGGTATCAGTCATTCATAAGTGTCTTGGATATTCGGGGTGAAAGTGAATTTCTCTTAACCTATTGCTTACAGCGCTTGGCATGATGAAGCCATTCGGGTAGTCTTAGTGTACCTGCCGTAAGCAAAGGGTCAAGCACATAGCCACCAAGATCCCTGGATCTTAACGTCTTTTTTTAATAGGGTTAAGCAGATGGCACCGTTTATGAGCCACATGAGTTGATAACACCTCAATAATTTTTTGCAAGAGTGCATTTGTATAGTTTACTAGTTTATATATTTTAAAAATCATTTCATTGAGCTTTTTTAGAATTTCCCTTATTTTTGTAATTAATTCATGATTTGAGTAATGCACGAAAAATTTTCTCTTTTTTTAAAAAATAGTTTTGTTTGCTGAAATTACTCGAATTCTCAATCACATCATGGCAGTGGGTACTCATGCTTTAGATGTTGGTGCTTTGACTCCATTTTTCTGGTTATTTGAAGAAAGAGAAAAGGTAACATTCAATAATATTAATGGATTTTAACTAAATTTAAATTTCACTAATATTTGGGGGAAAATTACACGCTCTGACCTACAGAGGTTGCAAAGATGTCATTTAGTTACCATGCCCTTAATTATTTTTCAAAAATTTAATATGTGACTTATATTAAAATGCATATTTATAACAAATTATAAATCCTGTCGACTTATAAAATTGATTTTTAAAATATAACAGACAGAATGTCTTGAATTTATTTTTCCAATTTTAAAATACAGTAATACAGGAGTTATAAAAAGTTAAAGTTTTGTTACACATCTGAGAAGCAAATAAATTTTTAATTTAATTTAATTTTTGTGTATAATTATTGAATTCTGTAATTTTACCCTGGAACGTTCCAATTCTAAGGAACTGAATATAAGTTCATTTACAATTTTTCTGTTCATACGTAGTAAAATGTAGGTTAATGCCTCAGAATCTTTGATAATAACAAATAGTGTGAAAAGAAATTTTTTTACTGAATTTACTAAGACATATGCTAACTACAAAAATCAGCTATCTTATTTATGTTATTTCTCTTCATTGGTATGGTAATTTTAATTCTTATCCAGTATTTTAACCCATTAATTCACAAAATATTCTCAGCCATTTGTTCTCAAATGTAATTTACTCATGGAATTGCTAATTTATAAAAAGTATTTTATGTGAGAACAAAATTAAGTAAAAAAAGTTTGTATAATTTAGTTAATGGAATTTTATGAAAGAGTTTCTGGAGCTCGCATGCATGCTGCCTATGTTCGACCTGGAGGAGTTAATCAGGATCTTCCTATTGGCTTATTAGATGATATATTTGAATGGTTACGCCAATATGGTCAACGAATTGACGAAGTCGAAGATTTATTGACAAACAATCGAATATGGAGAGCTAGGACAATCGATATTGGCATAGTGAGCTCTGAAGATGCTTTGAACTATGGCTTTAGGTAAGTTCCAAAAGTTTCATATTTTTTTGTACTAGAAGTTTTGATTAACTTTTACTGTCCCAAAATTTTTAAAATAAATTTTAAATTAATTTGAGAGAAATAAACTGACTTCTTCAAAAAATATAGTTTTGTATTTTTTTTTTAGTTGCATGAAGTTACACAGGAATCTTTTTATATGGTTATGAATAATTTATTAAAACATGAATAAAAATTTATTCCATCATGATAATGTAAACTCTCATTACAAGCATTTATGACCAAAAAAAAGTTGAAGCTATTTCAAACTTTAGATACTTACTCCTAGTATTACTTAGTAAATGATTGTTCCAATTTTACAATTGATATAAGTCTGAAAACACTTTCAGATAGAAAGCTTTCATTCTTTCTTTAGTTGATACTAGTATTCTATCTAATTCTATCACAGTAATTTACATTGTTTTTTGACTCATGTTTATTATTATCATTATTATTTTATTAATTGTATTATTTGACTTATAATCAGTTATATTAAACATAATCTATTTGAAAATGCTGCCTTTTTGAAAATTAAAACAAAAATTATTTTCATCTTTTTGTAAATTTTTAATGCTTGCTTCATAATAAGATTAACTAATACTAAATCTACTCATTTATTTATATAAGTTTTTAAACCATCAGACACACTAAAATAAATCCATCCCTAATGTAAATAAATTTCAATTTTATTTCTGGTATTTATTATTAATGTAACTTTTCAAACATAAAATTTTGCTCTATGTTTAGTGCTTCTAGTTTTTCTGTTACAATTTTTTGTCTCTTATGATTGCGCTCAAATTCTTTAGTATTTTTATAAAAATTTTAATATTATTGTTTCTTTAATTAACTTTGATTTTATAATATTTTTCATTCCGATTATAACCACTTATGCAAAAAATTATATATTCTATATTTTTGTTTTAATCTTGCTTTTATATATAATTGAAAATGTGTACATATGCAATCATTTTATGTTGTTGCTAGTGTAGTGTGTCAAAAATATAATCTTTTTCCTATGTACACAGCAGGGCTCGAAAAAACTCGGAAATTTTAACCGTCCCCGAGACCGGCTTGTCCAACAATGTACCCGTCCTTTTAAACTAACCCGTCACTTCTAAATAAATAAAAATATAATTTTCTCTTATTTATTACAAACATTTATCATATAAATTGCACAATGAATTAGTAGTTATTAGGATTACAAATACTAGGATAACATTATACAGTTATAAAAGAAATACTAGGTTACTAATAGTAACCTAGTATTTATTTTATGAAATAATTTATTTCTTATATGACATGATTTCAAGGGTCAAGTTATCTGGAATGTCAATTTATCCGAGGGTACTGCGTTTTTTAAATGAATCAAATATGACGTTTGCCAGTTCCACAATCAATCTAATGATTTACAGAGGTTTGGGTTCAGAAATCTGAAAGGGGTTTTCCATTTAGGTAGATGTTCATAATTGCGTTTAACGCTTCTTGTTAAGACCAGTACGTAATGTGTTTTTTTCTAAGTTCATTACTGAAAAGCTCCTTTCAACCGCTGCAGTACTTCCAGACAGAGAAAACATCAATTCCACCAAGCGCAGTATGTTGCTGTATTTCTAGATTAGAGTGTCATTATAGAAGTGAGGCGATAGACTCTTGCGAGATAACAAAAATTGAAAATGTATCACGAACTTTAACGGGAAAAAGGCCGTCCGCTCGGACATCGGATTCAAGAAATTTATTTATACGGGAAAATTTTGACCGCCGAGGACGGGCGGTTTTTCGAGCCCTGGTACACAGATAGCTTTTTTGATGCAAAAAATTTACTTACAATGGTTTGAAATTGACTCTGACAAAAATTCATTTTAAAAAAATTCCATAATTTTATTTAGTGCTAGTCCGTCATTTGTAAGTCTTATATCCAATATACTGATGTATTCAAATTCAAAATTTTGTATTGATCTAGCGAATATACTTATTAATAATATATACTTTTAGTGGTGTTATGCTAAGAGGATCTGGAATTAAATGGGACTTAAGAAAAACACAACCATATGATGGTTATGAAAACTATGACTTTGATATTCCTATTGGTATCAAAGGTGATTGCTACGATAGGTAAACATTTTGTTTGTTTATAAGTTAAATGTTTTATTTTCATTTTTTAAAAATAAAATTTTTATATTTTGTGTATATGTTTTATAGTTTACATAAAGATATATTCAGTATACTCTCAATATCTCAAACTTCGATATTTCAAAAATCTTGTATTGTCAAAAAAATACTTTTCCCCTTAGATTAACATATCCACCTAATGTTAATTTAAATTCCTGTGTCGAAGAGTTTCTTCTCAAAACCTTGTTATGTCGAATACTTTTCAAAGTAAAAGATGAATTTTTTTCAAAAAAAACTCACCCTGTACCCACTACTCAACATTACTGTGTCCCAAGAAAAAATGCTGTCCACAACGTTTCATGAAATGCTTCGAAATCATGGTAAGAGCTGACTTGCCAGCTATTTTCCGAATGAAAAAATTGATTGATGAATAATTTTGGAAACAATGTCTGCAGGCCACGATGATAGAGTTTTTTGATAAACTCTATTAATGTGAGATTATTGTAAACCAAGTATTTTCTATTTAGTGCATAATTATTTTTGCATTGCTTTTAAAAATAAAATTATCATTGCTGTCTTTAGACTTATTGTCAATATATGCAGTACCGGTCAAGTTTAGACTCACTCTTGAATTTTGAAAAATAGACAATTAACAAGGTTTTTAAACTAAAAATTACATCAAGTTAACTTTATTTTGACAAATGTAGGTACGCTTATACGGTAAGAACAGTATTATTGCTGTCTTTAGACTTATTGTCAATATATGCAGTACCGGTCAAGTTTAGACTCACTCTTGAATTTTGAAAAATAGACAATTAACAAGGTTTTTAAACTAAAAATTACATCAAGTTAACTTTATTTTGACAAATGTAGGTACGCTTATACGGTAAGAACAATAATTTTATGCATAACTTATGAATTTTGTCCAATCTTGGATTCTTCGAAATATCCTCCTTTAGCCTTTATCACAGCAGCACATATTTTTGGTATTCTTTCTATTAGTTTTTGTAATGTTCTAGCTGAGATCTGGTTCCAGCAACTAAGTAAAGATTCTCAAAGCTTGTTTTGATTGGAACATCTCATTTTTCTAACATTTTTATCGAGTTCATCCCACAATAGCTTAATAAGATTAATATATGGGGATTGAGGGGATCAATCCATGTATTTCACTACTTTTTTCTTTACTTCTGATGCAATGTAGTTTCTACATAATTTCGATGAATGTTTTGGATCGTTTTCTTGCTGGAAAAAAAATCCTTGACCAACGATTCTCTGTCCACATAGAAAAGCATAACGCTGCAATATTCTGTGGTAATATTTTTTATCCATAGTACCCTCTATTCTTACAACATCTCCAACTTTGTCACCGGCAAAACATTGACTTGTCATACGATCACCAACTAAACGACGAATATACTGCCTTCGCTTGCTTCCAAACAATTCAAATTTTGATTCGTCCGTAAACAAAACCTTTGACCACTGTTCTAAAGACCAAGTAACATATTTTTTTTCCATTGCAGTCGTTTTACTTTATTTTGTTTTTTCAAAAGAAGTTTTCTAGCAGCTACACAACCTTTTAAACCATAGTCACAAAGTCAACGATGTACAGTAGATACTGACACAATTTTCTGCTGAGTAGCATTCAATATCTCACGGATTTCTGGTGCTGTTCGAGTCTGCTGCTGCTTACTTTGAACGCAAATAATTCGAATTATTAGCTTTGATTTTTTTTTTTTTTTTTTTTTTGACAATTATCTTTAATTACAATTCAGAAATTCATAAAAAATTCAAATCAATTTGCAAAATTGCTTTAATTGTGCAAAAATTAATGCTACTAACTTATTCAAGGCTTTATAAAATATGAGCATTATGTGAAAGAAAAATACATTTTCATTGTTGAATCATTCTGTGTTGAGGCATTTTGGTATTCAGAATTTTATTTTGATGCTGTAGAACATTTTACAAATCGATAACCACTCATGCATTGAAAAAAGTAAGTTGAACACTGTATCTACAAAATTTACCCATATTTATGTAAAATGGATATATTTTTCAACAAAAAAGTGCTTATACTCCAGTTAGACTTCATTGGCTATTTACATGATATAATATTCATACTTAACTCTATACTATATTCTTAATATAACAATAAAAAAAATTGCCAATTTTATATTAAAAACCTATATTTTCTGTTAAAACTACATTTTACATAAATTTGAAATTACATTTACATAAATTATCTAATTTTTTTTCCTTTAAATAAGCAAAATTTTTCTCTTAAGTTTTCTGTGTACATGAATAGGTATTTGTGCCGAGTTGAAGAAATGAGACAGAGCATGCGTATCATAGAGCAATGCATTAACAAAATGCCTGAAGGGGAAATTAAAGTGGATGATCATAAGGTTGTACCACCTTCGCGAGAAGAAATGAAGGTCAGTATTTTGCATTTGTTCAAATTTGTCATGTTTCTGTTTCAAATAAGTGGACATTTTTATTAATTGATATTTTTTTATCATAGACTTCTATGGAAGCTTTGATTCACCACTTCAAACTTTTTACACAAGGTTACCCTGTACCTCCTGGTGCCACATACACTGCTATAGAAGCTCCAAAAGTATGTCTTTATTAACTCAGTCTTATTTTTGCTTCCTTTGTATTTAAAGCTTTTAGATCTTGCAAGTGGATAAATTTCTGCAAATTTATTTTTTCTATGCACTATTTCACCATTCCTCTTTTTTAATACCATAGAGAATGGAATTCACTTTACCAGAATGCATACCTGACGTCCTGGTGGCTGAATGGTATTGTTTTGCACTTCTGTGTCACAGGTTTGGGGTTTTATATCCTCTGATCAGGTAAGGTAACTCACTCTGTCATCTCTTAAGTGGATTAAGAAAATGAGTACCAAACATATTTGGGGTCAAACATATTTGGGTGTGTTTTACTGATTTCCCAACGTGAACATCTGCGTCTTCACCTCAGAGCCCAAGGTCAAGAGAACTGGTATAGGCACAGTCGGCTTTGGCCCTTCAGAATGCATACCTACGTTTATCTAAAATTTTCTTTAATTTATTTATTTGGAGGGTTCTGTCCTTTGTCTTTCTCTGCACAAACATTAAGTTATGTTGTTTTCTTGATTTGAAAAGTTAAAATCGTGGCTTTACTTTCATTGCTGAATTCAAACTAGATTGCGTTACCAAACTTTTTTTTTCTTTTTTATCTATTTGATTTAATAGATGGTAATTTATAATCTCCCTTCATTGAGGCAATGCATTTCATAAGATAATTCAATATTATAACCTTGAAGCAGCCTAATATAATTAAGACAACTTTCAAGCCTGGGGGATCACTTCTTTACTAAAAAATGTACTTTATAGCTGTGCAGTACAGCTCTTTAGGGGTTCTGTGTTTTGCCATCACCACTTCACAAACCTCTTTAACTTACTACTGATATCCTTGATACTGACTGTGACATTGTGTCACTCACTGTTTTTTAGATCGAAATTTATGTAGTCCCTTCAATTATTTGGCAGTTTTTACACTTTCCCTTATGAAAGAGGACTGGAATGTTGCCCCCCTCAAATTCGTAGAATGGCGGGTGCATCAGCTTTATTAGATGTTTTCACGCAAAATCTTTTACTTCCACACTTTTTTTTATTTCTTAACCGTAACTATCATAAATATTTAAACACTTTAACTTTTATTTTACCTTTTTACTACAGGCTTAACCGTAACTTCTAATTTTTTCTAACTGCAACTCGTTTATAGCATTTTTTTAGGCGCCTGACTGCTCTTAACGTGTGCATTTGATTTTTGTATTTTTCTTGATCCAGTCTCCATTAAACGGAGCATGTTTTTTTCTTTTTCCACCTTCCCCCGTAAGGCGATTAGGGAGGATGGCGCAAAACAACATTCATTTGCTGTCTTCTTCAAAATAATTATAATTTATCAAATCAACATATCTTCCATCTAAGCAATGTGTCCAACATGTGTGTGCTTGAGCAATGTGTCCAACATGTGTGTGCTTGAGCAATGTGTCCAACAGATCACCACCTTCTTTCCTAAGGTCACGGATGAGGCGCCTACTCTACACTCACAAGACTTCACCAGTGTGTTTTTCTGACTGTCTCTTTGCGCATAACAGATGTCCATGAATACCAAATTAAGATTTGTGTTCCCGCTACATAACATCTAGTTTTCTTAATGATGTTGATATTCGACTCGTTCTTTTTAACACTAGTCTAAGAAGGTATTCCTTTTTCTTTAGTTTTCCTCTTCAAAATGGTTATTTTGTAAAGACTGCAACAATTTTTGTTTTCTGGGTTATTGTGGAACAACCATGTATTCTAAAATATACGATCTTTGTGTAAGTTCACCTTTTTCCTAGTAGTTTTTTTTTTTATCACCTAGCTCTCCACGACACTGACAATACTGCCAAAGCAAGCTAGAGCCATCCCGACCAATTATTTCCATCAAAGATCAGGTGCATGCTGTTTCCAATTAGTCTCCTTCAAGGTTTTCAGTTATTTCTCACTGTCATGAAGCCAGCTCAGTGGAGGTTTTGCACGCATATAAATTTACAAAGTTCTTTAGTTTACATTCTAAAATCACATCTATTCCATATATAAACTAAACTCAGCGGCGCGATATATATATCTCAGTTTTTTTGAGCTCTGGGATGCAGGAGCAGATGTTCCAGTCAGGTGGTCAGCCGAACACAGAACCCCCAGTGTTTAGTTCCCAAGCATGCTTGGTACTCATGTATCGACCCACTGAAGGGGTGAAAACCTGAGTCGACCTTGCCCGAGGATCGAACCAGGGGCCTGTGGCACGACGGTGCGAAGCGCTACCGCATTCCATATATATATATCAGAATTAGAAGCAATTGTAATGAAAATTTTATTCTAGTAAATTTTCTAAACCACATTATTTTAGTCAGAGGTGATTGTGCTCCAGAAAAAATCCAGATTTCCGGATTTTTTCGTAACTGAGCTCCAGAAGTTTCCGGAAATCTTAGGTCCAGAAGTTTCAAGAAATTGATCGCATTTATGTATAAAAATTTTTGTATATTTTATTTAGAAATATTGGAACTAGAATTTATACTTGGCATCTTTCAGTTGTAAATATTTTTTCTGGTAGAATAATAAATGTGATTAGAGATAGAAATAAACTTGTACATAATTATTATTTATTTAAATTATGCTGTATATAATTTATTTAGAATTCAATGTTTTGAAAATATCAATGATTTAAATTTATAAAGACATTATGCTTCTTTAATGATTTTACTCAAGAAATTTTCTGGATTTTTTAGTTGGACTCACAATCACCCGTTTGGTTCAAATTCATTCCAAATACTATAAACCTTGCTTTCAAACATTGTAAACAGAACTAAAAGAGTTTATTGCTGATTTACGAAAAATTCATTAGTTAATAACTGAAATGCCATTTCAAATTCTTGAAATTTCTTAAGCATTTTAAAAAGATGAAAAAAATTTTTGTTTTATATATATATATATTAGATGAAATATGCTTCATTTTTATGAAACAAATATTTCTATCTTATGGTTTTGTATAGTAAATCTTATCAAAGTTAATAATTCTAATGTATTGCATGTTTTTTAAACTAAAGGATGTTTTTTTAAAGTTACATGTGATAGGATATTAAAAATAATAAATTCATGTAATTATTGAAAAGTTTAATTTTATTATTTATGCTGTCTGCTTTTGTTCCTTTTTAGGGTGAGTTTGGTGTTTATTTGGTTTCTGATGGAAGCAGTAGACCATACAGATGCAAAATAAAAGCCCCTGGATTTGCTCACTTGGTACTTTCCTTTTTTTTCTTTTTTTAATTTTTAGAAAAACTGTATCTATAAGTTATTTGACTATGAAAATCTTAAATTGTTAGTATAATTACCTGAAATAAATCAATGTTTTAATAGATGCAACAATTTCTTTTCAAGCTTACATTATGTTCTTGATACAATATTGCATATTAGCAAACAGAACTTATGACACCCATAAAGTATTGTAAATTTTAAAATGCATAAATTGCTTTGCGAATTTCATTAATTTTTTCTCTAAAAACAATTTTTGGTTTTGATAAAAATTAAAAAGTAAAAAAAGTGTATTTAAAATAAGATATGTATGCATTAGATATGTATTCTTTTTCAGATCTGTAAAAGCAAAAATCTTTATTTTCTGGATTCAAATTATTCTTACTTTCTTGTAAGCTTATTAAATACTTATTAAAATATCCAGACATGCATGTATGTCAAATAATAACCGAAATTTGTAAAGAGAAAGACCAAAAGGTTATTTGAGTTGACATGAGATATACTTTTAAGTTTTTTTTTCTGTTTCTACTTTTTAAAAGAATCAAACATGTTTTTGTAAATGTTTAGCAATAATGTACATTTTCATATGAGAAAATTTATAGTGAACCTGTAAAGTTCTTTCAACAAATGACACTAGCCCCTCTCATCTGTAATTTTCTGCCCCCAGTCTTCCTACCAGAAAGTAACTAGGCAAAACTACAAAACTGATAATAAAAAAAAATTATAACTGTTTTCTTTACTAATCTTAACAAACTTTAATTAAATTCTGAAATCATAACATTAAAACTCCAAAATGTAGGAATACTAATTATTGTCAAGATATTTTCAATTTTTCTAAAGAAAGTTTTTTATTATTATTATTTAACCCATGTTTGAAAGAAATGTGGTTCAAGAATTTATTGAAAAATTTAAAAGATAAGTAATTTGCACTATACCTTGAAAAAATTATATAAATTTTTTTTCAGATGAGGTTCATATCTTACTATATTTTAATTTTATTAAAGGAGACAAAGTGTTCAAAAATGCAGTTGTTTAACTTTGTAGTTTGAGATAAATTGATTAATACCCCTCGGAATAATTAAGTTCGTAATGATACAAAAACTAAATTCATTGCTGTCCTTGAAAGCCAAATATTTTATTTTCTTTTGCTCTCTTCTAAAAAAAGTAGTGCACTTTTATGTGTCTCTAATTTCGGTATAGTGTTCAAACTTAACAGAAGCAGTGAGATTCTCTGTGACATACAACTATGGTTTATCCTTTCCACTTAACTTAAATGAGCACTTTACTCCAGAAACTAAATTTTTACATTTTATTTAATTACTTACTCGTTTGAATTTCTGAAAACTGCTTTATCTATTTTGCTGTTACAAACTAGAATAAAATTTTATTTCATTACTTCAAATGATTTTTTAAAGTGATCATTTTTTTTTTATAGGCTGCTCTAGATCATATAGGTAAAAGACATTTGTTAGCAGATATTGTAGCTATTATTGGTAAGTATGACTTTGTCAAACATTATTAAAATAAATTTTAGCTGGTTAGTTTTTTTTTTTTCTTCCTAAAATATTCAGTTTTAATAAATTTTCTTATTACTTAACAATTTAAATTTTATTCTTACATAATTAAAGCATTTTCATGTACAAATTTATTATTACTAAAAAAAATGCACAGCTGTAAAATTATAATTATTTGAATGCAAAAAAAAAAAAATACTTGTTAGTTTAGGTAGAGGACAATTTTTAAAGCATTTTGATTAATTGGTTTAATTTCAAATTTGTTTTAGAATCAATATATCAATCCACTCCAATATCTTGAATTTTCGCTATTTTATCTGAAAATACTCCCTTGGAAAGATGGATTGTCAAAAGCCACAAAAAAATTATAAAAGAACTGTGCCAACAGTTGGGGGGGAGGGATAGCAAGCAAAGATGTAACCCCTAATACATTTCAATTAAAGTAGTCTAAGGTGAAACAAGTGAATGAAGTTATTTAAAATGAACTGTGGAAGCAGTTAGGGGGTTAGTGAGTAATTTGGAACAAGGAAGGAACCCCTGGTATGAAATATAGAAAGAAAAATTATGTACCTTACTTTTCTGGTAGAAAAACTTATTTGTTAAAACTTCAAAAATTTGATGTGATTTAAAAAGTTTTATTTCATATTATTTGATTTAAAAAATTGTACTAACTATTTTTGGGTTTTTTTTTTCCAAAGGCAACAATGAATCTAGCTAGCACACTCAGGGTGCGTAGCGTTTTTTAAAAGCCCTTAAAGGTGCTTTTTTCATTGGATGTTTTTAAAAAGTGCTTAATTTTCTCTTTTTCAAAATGAGATTTTTCCTTTACTATGTTGATTTTCGCTACGAATTATGCAAAAAGACACAGTTCACATTGTTCTATTCAACGTTTTCACAATTAATTCAACTCATTCTATTTCGGCGTATTGTCAGGCCATAGCGTATAAAAATGCCATTCGATTCAAAATTTCATGATTTTTGACAATTATTAAAAACAATGCCAAAAGTTTTCTTTTTCTTTTTGACATGACGGTTAAAACAAGATAAAACCGTCAATTGTCAAAACCTTTTCAGCCCTGCCTAATTATGATATTTTTTTAAAGTGCTTAAAAATATTTTTTGAGTGCTTAAAAGTTGCTTATTTTTTGTTGAATAATTTGGCTACGCACCCTGATACTTGTTTTAAAATTTTATTTATTCACTTTTCTGTGACATGGTAATCCGATCTTGAATTCATGTCCTTGCCAATATGTTCAAATATTGCAGCCCTTTTAAGAACTAACTATATTTTTTCCTTCAGAAATTTTAAGAACATGTTAAAAGTTCTTTCCTTTCGTAAAAATGAATATTTAAACACATAATAACATGAACATAATTTTTTTTACATATTACAGTTTATTTAAATAAATAAAACAATCAAGCCGTAAGAAGATTGATGCCAGATGCTCTCTTTTGTCAAAATTTTAACAGCTGTTTTACATAAATTTGACTGCATTTTGTTAATATGGAAACTAATTTTTTCCTTCAAATTGTGGGTTTGTTGCCGAAAACTTTCAACTTAAACAAAGGAAGGTACCAGGTGCGAGTAAAAATTACGCAACAAGGATCAAAGTATTGCCCCAATAAATAAATAGTGTTCATTCGTATTGCATTCCATTTTAGCAACAATTTCAAGGCAAGGAAGAATTTCATACTGCTTTTGACTGATAAAATGTTGGTTAACTTTAAAAAAATTACCTACAAGTAATTGATAAACTTATCATTTGCATCGCTTGAACATCATTCATTAAAACACATAGTTAAAACAAATTTATAATATCAATTTGCAATATTTTAAATGGGCTGAGTAGATTAATATTACATCTAACTGTAAAATTTTAATGATTTCTATAAAAAAAAAACTACAATAACATTGACTCAAATATTTTTTTTTATAAAAGTTTAAAAAATACATAATTTTTTTATACACATAAAAACTGAAGTTCATTGGACTTTCTGTACAATTTTATCTTTAATAATGTCCCTAAATCACTTGATTATTCATTATGATTTTTCTTTTTAGGTACTCTGGACGTTGTGTTTGGAGAAATCGATCGTTAAAAATCTTTCTAATTTAGTTCAATTCCTAGGTAGTTTGTTACAAAATACATCCCTTATGTACATAAAAAAAATCAAAGAATGTATTGAAAACTAAATAAAGAATTACATCTTTTTAATTATATTTATTGAAATATATATATCACATGTTTAAACTTCACATAAATTTTTCTGTAATGTCAATAAATACGTAAAGTTGTAATACATTTTAACTACAAAGTAAAACAATTTTTTAATTTTAAATATTATGTCTGTAAATAGTATAAAAATATACAAATAAAGCTAATTTTTTAACAGAAATTAGGTTTAGTGTACTTCATCAGCACAGCTGGGTAAAATACACAGTGTAGCAAAATATAACATTTCTTTAAATAAAACATATGGGCAATTCCATGTTTAGTTAATAGCTTCATGCGATTCTATTAATTTTTAGATATTTTTTCATTAAATATATATCTTTATTACTAAGTATGTTTGCAATCAGAAATAATGCAAAAAAGTAAAATAGGCAATGAAATAGTAATTTAATAAAATAGTTAAGATACATTTTTATAGGTGACCTAGTTATACTTTGTGTGTATGTTTATAATTATAAAAAAAAAATAGACAACTAGTCAACTTTCCATTTTGTGACATAGCTAGCCATATTAACTGTTAACTAAGCTTAAAGCCAAAAAGTTAATATTTGCTCTGAATATTAACAAAAACAGGTTTTGTTAATCGATAAATCAAAGCTGATTACATAATAAATGCTCTTTTCTGGCTTCAGACATCAATTCAAGATGCGGCAAATATTTACATTGAAAAGAAAACAGTTACAAATCTCTGCCTCATTACTGCTGTATATTGCCCTAAAAATTTGCTAGTATTTCCTTATATATATTGAACTCTAACTCGATGGCACCTTTAGAAAATACAGAACATAAAACTAGTGACTAGTTCCATGAAATTGCCCATGTCACAAATACATATAATCATAAAGAAAGAATTCTTATAAATGCTAAAAAATGTTGTACGAGTTATGTCATTTTCATATTTAACATGTTGATAAACAGTGGGTATTTTAGGATTTAAATTTTGGTACTGTAGGTATTTTGCAAAAGAATTATTTTCAATATATAATGGCTTCTTAAATATCTCAATATAGGATTTTATTAATTTTTCACTTTGCAAAAAAATAATTTGTGTATATAAGATAATAAAGATTAAAAAGATCATGGTTGTGCATCATATAAATGTAATAATTTTTTTAATCATTAATAGTTAAATACAAGAATATTCCCTCTTGAAAAGTAAGTTATAAAAAAATAATAATACCAAAGGAAGGTCTTAAATGTGTGAAATGATAATAATTTTTTTTTTTTTTTTTTGGCTCAAATTTTAATTCAAACAACATTTAAGTTATTGTATAAAGTTAAAGTGGAGATAAAATGGAGGAGGAAAGTCAATGTGCCATTTGATCTAGCTTAAAACTTTAAATACTGATCAAAAATCTGGTGTGTGTAATATAAAGGTAGATCCTTTTGATGAAATAAAAATTGGTTTAGTGAGCTAAAAAGGAGAGGGCTATTTTATGAGGCTTTCAAAATAAAATAAAAACTTTGTGGCTATATGGAATTGGTAATTTTATGAGTGACAAGTAAACATTTTATAAGTTAGTTATTTTAGTTTTGCAAAAAGGAAAAGTTGTAATTATGCTTGCTTCATCAGTCTCTTCATTATTACTAACATACTTTAATATGACCATCCTTTCTTCCACTTCTACTAAAAGGAAGCACGTTGTGTTATTATTAAAAAAAATTTAGATATTGTTAAGGAAAAGAGAATAAAAATCCATGTTACCTCTATAGCAAATCTGAATAATCAGCGTCCTACTTCATTTCATATTAGTTAAACAAAATTTAAGAAACCAAGTTTGATTTCATGGTTGTTTGACTATAAAGATTGAGATATTAGAATCTTCTAATTATTGTTACATTAACAACATGGCTGGATACTTTGCATTTATTTAAGAAGTAAAATGTTGGGAGTGATAGGTCCTCTTAGTGTACTGATTTTACTGAATAAACACATTTTCAAGACAGTAACAAATTAATTTTTAAAATTCTAAGTTATTTACCTTAGCTTTTTCTGAATTAAACTTTGACCCACACAGCATAATGCCAAGATCATTTTTGATAAACAATTCCGGCAACTATAGAGTTGAAATACTAATTGTATTTATAATCATGCTGAATCTCTTCTTATAAAATAAAATAAATTAACTTCAATAATAAAACTTATAATAATTGTTAAAGATTTCAACTTCTTAATTTAACAACAAAAATATTTTTAAAAAATTTTACAATATATTTAAGTGTTATTATTTTCTTTATAATTATTAATATACAAAGTATTGCTTTATAGCATATAGTAACTTAATCATTGCTTTTTACTAATAGTAGTATTTATAGTAACTTTGAACTAAACATAAAAACACTTCTGAAAATATTTTACATAACGTATACAAAATAAAGATTACAAAAAATATAATTATTTTTAAACGTTTGCAACAAATATAAAAAAAAAATTTAAAAATTACACATCCAGTAAAACTTAGCAACATAACATTGAACAATACTTTCTTTATACACAAAGTAAATCCCATTTAAATGTTAAACATTATTTTGAAATATTTTTTCAAGAATATCAAAAAATCACTAATATGTAGCAAAGTATCAACTTATGTTATCAGTTCATGGGGTTACTTACATACTTTAAGAAGCCACTTTCCACACGATCAAACTCAATTGTTAAAGGAGTGTAGACAAAGGGGAAGATTTTAAATATGCTTCAAATCATTTTTATTTAGTTTTAAAGAAACAAACTGAGATTGGATTGCACATAAAATACAAGACTGCCACTTAATCAGAATTTGAGAATATGGCATTAGGTATATTTGACTCTTATTTATTTTTCTGAAAAAATTATACCAATACAATTCTACAATCAATATTTTTAAAAAGATAGTCAAGAATTACACATTTTTCTGCTTTGAATTTTTGATAAATATCTTCGTGTTATTAATATTGAGACAATTTTTTAGCAATATCTCAATTGATTTCCATCAATATAAGCAATAAAAAGTAAATTTCAAAAATCTTAATCTCTTATTGAAAAATCTTAGAAACGAATGTACAGTATTAAATTGCCTATCCAAAATTATTAACTGCATTATTCTATCCGTTTACATTTCTTAAAAAAAAACTACTGTTCTAAAGTGACCCCTTCATTTTCGACCTTTTTTTAAAACATATAGTGCTGTCAAATAAGTCTCATCAAAATTTGCTAAGAACAAAAAAAAAACGAAAATCAAAATTTTTACCTAAAACTCAAGATGGTAAGGGAAGAGGCCTCTTAATACTTATTTCAGTCTTGAAGTACAGACTGGACTTAAGACTAACATATAATTTTTTGCTTTTAATTATTAACTTATAATGAGAATTCGTTTAACTTTTTTAATAATATTAACGAAGCATAAATGTTACATTTATGAAGTCTATATCTTATAAAATTATTAACTATTATTATTATTAACTTAAAAAAATATGTTACAGGTTTTGGATATATGATCTTGTGTGGTAAAAGAAAAATCAATACACGTCCTTTCACCTAATAATTTGCTTCCTGACCCCAATTACTTTCACGTCTACTATATAGTAATCACTTCCTTAAGATAAGCTAATATAGAATTATTGTTTTATTTTGAATGGAATATATTTTTTCACAACTTTCATCAATCAATATATTTTTTCACAACTTTCATCAATCAATATATTTTTTCACAACTTTCATCAATCATTTTTTATTTTGAATTAAAGTAAACCTAACTGTATTAAAATTTATTCAGATATACTTCAGTATGCAAGATTGATTTAGAAAATTTGTGATGTTTAAAACATCATGCATGATGCAGTGTATAAAATAGTAAATTATTAAACTTGATGCAATTTGCAAAATTAAATTAAGATTAAGCTCTAGTTCAAATATTCAAAAAGGTACTGTACTATTTTCATCTTAAATGTACAGGGTGACAAGAAATGAGTTGGACACATATAATAAAAAAATGTCAATGCCTTTGAAAAATGGAGAGAAAAAAAATTACAACCAAATGAGAAAACAGTACAACCTGTAACATGTTTATAAATTTTCAACCTTTGGTTTTAATGCAAAACTGTAAACGTTTTACAAAATTGTCTGCTATGGGCAACTAATTTACTGATATTTTATTCTATTCCCTTAACAAGGATTTTTAAGCAAGCCAAAGTCTTGATGAGGCTTAGTGCCTGTAAAACTTTGCCATACCCATGCCTTCAAGATGAACCAAAAAGAAATATCAATTGGTGTTCAGAGCTTAAGTTCTTATAGCTCTATGAAACTAATTACTGTTTGTATGTACATTTTCCGTTTCCAGAGAAATTTTGTGACCAAGGAAACATAATATTTTCTAAAACAAATTTGCCACACAAAAATTTGGTTTTAAATATTTCCAAATTATTTCTTGATACTCTGTACACAGATGAATTCTTCTAACATTTTTAAACAAATAATTTAATAAATACCCTTATTAAACAAAGAGGAGAAAAAAATATTATTTATAAAAAGTTTTGTTAAAACAATCTCATACACACAGAAATAAGAACATTGTCCCCAATCGAATATATACTTTCAAAAACCTGCTTCTATAAATTACGAATATGTACAAGAAAAATGACAATATTAAATAGATATGATTTGAAGCAGAAAAAGTGAAAAAATCCTAATCTATAACATGGAATTTATAAATTCGTTGGGTCCCATCTCTCATTTCACGTTTTATATTAGTTACAATAAAATTGAAAAAGTTAATAATCACACATTCAAACTTCATATGATGTAAAGCTTTCGATGTTTCTTGAAGTACTCTGACAAGGAAACACCCAAAGAAATGGAGAACCTAAAAACATCATATAATAAATACTATTAAACAGAGAACAAATTTATCCTAATAAAAGTTATCTGGATTACAGTTCAGTTAGTTTATATATTTGCAGAAATGTTTTTCAATTTTGATGGAAAAAATATTTCAAAAGTAAAACACAATGAAATGCTCCAACAGCATAAGCGGTAAGGGCAACGCTTGTCCGGCTGGCTGAGATTTGGAGTGAGTAAGTTCACTTCTGATGGTCCAACAAAAGGCGTGTATAGGAGGTGGACAAAATAATGAAAACAGTTCTATACTAATACAATTTTTCATAGTTCTCCAGAAATACTAAGAGAACCATTATATAACTTTAGAAGTGTTTAGATCATGCAATTTCTCATACATATCAATGCAGTTTAGAGGTTTGAGGGGCCGACAATAAATTACAAATGGAAAATAATATTTTTAAACACCCTATTCCAAAAAATATACATTTATAACTTGTGACAGTTATTTTGGTTATTATATGTAATAATAACACAACACTTTGAAAGCCTAGCTTAAATATTTATGGAGATATAGACATTTTTATAAAAAATATAATTTTTTTGTCTTAAGTTTTTTTGCTATAACTTCAATAAAACTAAACAAAATTTTTAGAACATTTTAAAATGAATTCTTAAAATAATTTGAAAAAAAATTAGTTTAAAACTGCGCAAGATATTAATTATTACAGTAGTTCTTATTAAAGTAGTACTATGTTAGTTATTAAATTAATACTATGCATACACAGAAAAAAAATTGGAAAAAAAAAATTTCTTAATTATGTAATGAATCGTATTTGGCAATTTTCTAATTAGTTTTTGCACTTTTTAAAAGGAAGCCCAAAATGATAAGGGTTATCTACAAATATTATTTTGTATTATAAAACAGAATTTAATAGCAAATGATAATGCCGCACAATAAAGGTTTAATACATCAAAATGTGATTTAATAAGAAAAGAAAACAGGTGAAAATAAATACTTTTATGGGGATGATCCCCAACAGTGTTAAGATCATTTTTAATAAATCTTGTTTAACAATAAAAATGAAATATATGGAGGAAAAAAAACGTATCATTTTGTGCATTCTTTTGTAAAGTATGAAAACTACTTAAAAAATTGCTTAAAACTTTTTAAATTTTTAAGGTATTTAAATCGGACTTTTTTTATAATTTGCTAAATACAATTCTCTACATAATTAAGAAAAGTATTTTTAATTTTTTACCCCCATTTACAATATAAAAGAACTGCTTTAATTTCCTATATCTTACGCAGTTTTAAACAAATGTTTCTCAAATTTAAAAGAAAAATTTTGTAATTAATTTTAAGCTGCTCTAAAAAAAATTTTCAGTTTTATTGAATATTTTTAAAGTTATAGCAAAAAAATGCAAGACAAAAAAAATTGTTTTTTTATAAAAATGTGCTTATTTCTATAAATATTTAAGATATGATTACGAAATTTCATGTAATTATTGCATATAATAACCAAAATAGCTGTCACAACTTACAAATCTATTGCTACATTTTTTAGCATAGGGTGTTTAAAAACATTATTTTCCATTTGTAATTTATTGTCAATCCCACAAATTTCTAAAAGCCTTTAACTTCATTTATATGTATGAGAAATCGCATGTTCTAAACACTTCTAAAGTTATAAAATAATTCTCTTAGAGTCTCTGGTGTTCTTCTTTAGAGAAATATGAAAAAATGTATTAGCATAGAAGTATTTCCATTATTTTGTCCACCCCCTATAAATTACCACTTTGCCAAAAATATTATCTAATATAATTCTTTTATCATTACACATAAATTGTAAAACTTTGTAGTAATTAAAATTTAATCACTAGATATTGAACATATAACATGTTGTTTTTATTAAAAGTATTTAACTTTAGAGAGAGAGATAAAATTTATGTTTAAAGTGTTGAACATTTAAAAGATTTTTTTTATTAAAAGTATTTAATAGTATTAATTGATATTCTATTGGTTAATTAAAAATAATTTATTTCATGATTATGTAAATTACCTCGTCCAAAAACTTCACTTAGCAAGGCCATTTTCGGCTTTCTAGGTCTATGTGGTCCCTTTTTCTGTAGTTGTTCAATAGCTGTCTCATCAGACAAGATGGCTTGAAACTTATAAAAAAATATATTATACAAATTAGAGTTTTTAAAAAGTATCGGTTAACTACTTGTGTGAAATAATATTTATAGAATAAGTGTTTTAAATTTCAAAGAAAAGTTATAGAAAACTAAACTTAAATCTGCTAATTGAAAAATTATATAAACACTGGTTACCTGTATTTTAGGTATTTAACTTAAAATACAGGTAACATTTAAAAGAAATTAAAAAAAGATTACATTACAGAAGGTAATTACATTTTAAAGAAATTAAAAAAAGTTAATATCAATAATATGCTTAAAAAATCGTTTTTTGGCATGAGCCATTTAATAAACAGTTTTTCACAATATTGTCTGTTTTTATTTAGAATAATTTTTTGATCATGATTAATAATTTACATTATTACTAGCTTCAATGAAGAGCAAAATATTTATCTTTCCATATTATTATTATTTGGAAATTTCAAAAAATCCTATAATTGATTTAGTATACTAGGTAACTGTATTTTTAAATAAAGAACATTTAAAAAAAATGAAAAAAATATCTTGCCATACATAGTTTTATAAGTTTACCATAAAAGTTTGTTTTAATTATAAATTCAATTTTTTATAATCCAATATAAAATCCAACAATTTTTAATTAAAGAAGGTTATTAATTAATTTTAACTGATTTTAAATTAATTTTATAATACTTTTAAAGTGAGCACATACCTGATCACACATTATTGCAATCACAAATACTCCAAATAAAATACTCTCTATTAGTAAAAGCACAGTATGAATTCTAAAATATAATAAAAATATTGATCATAAACAAACAGAACATATATCTCAACAATTTCATTTTAATAGAGTTAGCACCTTCTTTTTTTTAAAGTTTAAGTAACATACAATATCCACAGAATAGTTTTTTTTTACCTTGAGCATTTAGTTGTATTATGCGCTACATAATTAATAGTTGCTTAGAAAAAATATGTAGATACCATAAAATTGAAAAGATATACTTTTCTCAGGGTTCCCACTCAATTTCAGAAAAGAAATTCCTGATTTTTTTTAGGTATATCAGGTAAATTTATTTACTAAATAATAAGTGAACACTTTTAATTACTTACTGTCATTATTTATTAATTTACTTTTATTTTTTATTTATTTACGTTTCTGTGAAATTAAAGGCATGTATGATGAACAAGAATTTTACTAAGAAAAACTCACAGTGTTTAAACATATTTCCAAATTCACTGAAGCTATTTTCTCTAACAAAACTGGAAAAGTCTTAAAATCAAAATTTTCTAAACAATTTAGCAATCCTAAACATGGATATCATGTCTATTCATGTTTTGAACTATATTTGAAATGGATTATAAAAGAAGACTTCTATAACTAAAGATATTTTCTCTAATGTAATTGGGAGAATTTTAGATTTATTAAAGCCACATCTTCTTAAAACAATTAGCTTCTACAAACATGGATATCAAATTTTAAATTGATAACAAACAAAATTCTATGAAATAAGATGCATAACTGGTCAGTGAGAGTTTTATTAAAAAAAGAAGAAAACACATTTCTGTAATCACTAAAGCTATTTCCTGTAAGCTGTTGCACTCAGCTTCTGAAAAAATTTAAGAGTCAATTTTTCCAACAAAAAAACATTTTTTTTTACCTCCCTGAAATGTATCATTCTAAAATTTTTATGTAATAAATATTTCTCCTTCATATCAATAAATATTCACCTCATGAATTTCTGAATGAGCATGTTTTATGTTAAAGAAAGAAAAAAAAAACACATAAAAATAACTTACACACGGTGCTGTCTGAAAATTATTTCCTTTTTACATTCTATGCAATCTATTAGCCAGGAAACGACAACCATACTGATAGAATACAAACTTGCTAAACCTAAGTTAAATTACAAACATTTATAATTGAATTTATACATATACACATACTATATAAATTTAATTAATTATAAAACCTCATACCAACGAATATTAAGAACTGGATGAAGTATTTTTGATTCAGCTCCCCAACACAATTATTTATCCTAAAAGACATAATGTAATAAGTGAAAAATTTTATAGTTAAAATTAATTTTTTTCAAATTATGAACACCAATTTTTTTTAAAGCAATCTTTTTAAAAGAAAATATTCAACACAACTTTGATAGGAGTCTATAAGTTTCAAATCAGGATTTATCATTAAAAAATAGTAATACATATTTCACAATTTTTCAATTCTCTTTAACGACAATATTTTCAGAGAAATTTTCTGAATAACTATTAGAAGTTTCAAGTCAAGTTTCAATTAAATTTTCTTTCACATAAAGAACTATTAAAATCATAAAACTATATTTAACAAGAAAATAAAATCACTAGGCAAGAACTTTTTTGGGCCTTAATTTATTTTTATAAGTCTAAGTTTGAAATCAATAAAATCACTACATTAGTTTAACTGGTAAAGAGTTAAATTTGGAAAATTGAATGTTCTAAACTAAATTTAATTATTTTTTAATCATTACTTAAAATAAAAATAATTAAAAAAATTGCAAACGAAAAGAAAAAAAATTGGGATAGGACTTGGTATCCATCAGTCACTTCAATATCTTAACCATTTCCCCATGCATCTACTCTCAATAGATACGAATTTTATTTTAAAATTAAAAGAACTAAAATGTTGGGGTTCATATCTTACCACGTATTTTTGATCACACACTCTTTCAAGCCAGCTTATATGTCATTAAAAATAGAAATAATTAAGGGAAAGCTGAAAATTAATCAGAAGTTGAAGTTTAGGCTCAATCCCGCAACCAGAAACTCGCCTGCAGGTGCTGCAGATTATTACAGCATATGCATTTTCATCTAAGTTTTATTTTTATTTTTAAAATGCAAACAAATGAGGCAAAATTTTTAAAATTACTTTTTACAATACCTTTAAACTAATCTGTAATTAAAAAGCTGAATTGAGAGAACACCACAAAGAACAAAAAGTTAAAAAATTCTGTTGCTTGTTGACAGACCGAACTATACAGGGATTTATTCCGATTTTTTAGTATAAACTCAATTTTAAATTAAACATAAAATTTTTATGTATTAAGTCTTTAGATTTTCGAATTTTGCTACATGCATGTTAGATTTAACTGAATTTTTACAATAATGTTTGAAGATTTCCTTTCTAAAGATTTCTAATTGTATAATGCAATATTAACTTTTAGCAAGATATCTTAAAACACATGAATTATAAATATATTTCAGTAATTTCTAAAAGATATGCCATGGTTGATGTGAAAAGCTAATTTATTATGCTGAGCAACTTTTTTAAAAAAAAATTCAGGACAGCCTCTTAAGATTCGTGAAAAATTTCCCTAATACTGAAAATTTTTTACCTATGAGCATTAAAAATATATATTCATGAGAAAAATATGCACATTTGTTTTAGTATCAGTTTAAATTTAATTTCCAAAATATATTGAAAATTAATGCAATTGCCAATAAAAAAAATCTTATTATTGTTCATTAGAATTAAGCAGGTAAATATTTTGATTTTTTTAAGCATTAGTAAGATTTTAGGAATAAAAGTGTCCATGTAACAATTCTGACACAATTTGAAATTTTGTTGGTGCACACACAATGTCTACTAACATACCAAGTATCTACTAAAAATTTATATAATTTTGTTGCAACTAACTTAGCTTGAAAGATAATACAATCTGTTAATAATTAAAAATAGACATTAGAATCATATGCTCAAATTACAACATTAAAGAATATTTTTTTAGGGAATATTAATAGTCTACCATGGGCAGTGATGATCCATTCGGCGAATACAGCGTCTACATATTCTACAATGGTGAGCACGAGGTGGTCTATATGTTTCACATCGAGAGCAAACAGTCCAATCTTCCTGTAAGTATTTTTTTTTTAAAGTGAAGGTTACTGGTCAATATTAATAAAAAAAAGTCAGTAGTTTTGAAATTAAATCATCGTTTAGATAAAAAATGGGTATCCACTTTTATTTACAAGAGTCATTATGCCTATTGTCCTCATTCATGTTTCTGAAACAGTAACTTAAAATATAGAAAAAATAGCTCAAGAAAATATTTCATTAATGCAAAGTTACCTTTCATAGTTGTCTAAAAACTATAAAATAAACGTCATTATAATACTGTATTTTGAAAAATCCATTGGTTGCAAAAGTCAAAGCCTATTTCTTAAATAAACTATGTAATAGTAATAATAATCTAAAGGCATTAAAATCAAAATAATGGCAGAGTTTGTGGGTGTTCAGCTTATGAGTCGATCCTTAAGTGGATTTATTAAAACATTATATTTCATGCTATCAGTATTCAAAAATCAAATTTTCTTTAAAATAGTAGGAACTTCAGAAGAACTTAAGATGAAGACAAAAATTGCAAAATCCCTACTTATCTCCAGCCAATTAGTCCCAGTTTCAGTTATGTGTTAAAGGCTTATTTACGAAAAACACATAGATATGAAGCTGCAGGTAATCAACATAATGCTTGAAAAATGAAGTTTTAGTACATAATCCCTCCCTTTATTCCTTTTTTATTATTATTTTTTAGATAAAATTGAATTTCATGATTTCCTTATTTTTAATAGAAGAAAAAATAAGAAAATCATGAAAATCAAATTTGGCTGTATTTTTGAAAAGTTTATGTGTACTTGATTAATTGTGATCCGTTTCAGATTATAATCTAAATTTCTACCATTTTACTAAAGCTGTTACCTACTAAACTGCTTAAGCATTAGGTTTTCCCCATATAATTCAATGGGTATGTAGTGTATTCTAGACTAAATTCTGTTCAAATTTGCCTAAGAATTTAACACTATGAAAATAAGAAACACATTAACTTTGTTTATAGGGAAATTCAATTGAGCATAACTAATAACTCTATTTCATTCTGTATTACCCCCTCCCCCCAAAAAAATATAAAAAAATAAACACCTTTGAGCTATAATGAATCGCAAACATTCTTATAGCCCACTGCATGATTTTCTAGAATGGTAATGCAATCTTTTTATCTAAGTACTTCTGAAATGTAGATCAGATAAGAGTAGATAAAGCTCACAATCTTTTTTCAAAAATTCAAAAAAATCAGACCTTTTTATTTTAAAAATGGATTTATTAAATTTAAATAGAATTTTTTTAAATTATAAATTATTATATTTAAAATTATAAAAATTTAAGTATACTATTCGATACAACTACATATTATATGTTGACTTAAATTGCTAAAGTTAAAGATGCCAATCACCAATGAGTAAAATATTTTTTACATGTAATTGATATGTTATTTATTATCATCCATGGAAGATTATTTTATTTGTTGTTGTATGCAAAATTTAATAAGACCTGTTATAATAACCAAAAATCAATAGTACATGAGGATCCTGCAAATTCTATGTATCAGACGATCTTTAATTTCACATGTGATGTGTCCAAACTCGTAATACAGTCGAACCTGCCTATCTCGAATCTCGCGGGAAAGGGAAAAAAATTTGAGATAGAGAGTTTTCGAGATATACAGGTAAGTTTAAAAATTGAAATTCGAGCAGCAATGTTTAATTAAAAGAAACTTTAAATCATTTATGTTGTAAAGAATTTAATTATGATTACATATTAATTACATCTAATAAAAGTTTTTAACAGTCATACGCACCTCATAGGTAGTCTTTTAATGATTTCTGACGTCGGATTTTCTTTGATTCGATAATTTTTCGAATGTTAGAGAGAGCAGCGAACCCCTCGTGTCCAACGTTTTCTTGACATTCAAGAAAGTTTGTTAAACGTTCCACAACTTTTTCAGCTTCCTTTACTGTCACTTTCGGTGCTTCTATATGCTCTTCGTCTACTTCATTTTCGTCTTCGGAAATGCATCTGACATTATCAACGATTTCCGAATCTGTCAAAGTTCCACATGTGGCCAAGGTGTCATCCACTTGCAAAAATTCTTCAAAGGAAATGTTCACATTTAATCCAGATTTTATTGCATTCCAATCTTGTGAATTTATTTCGATCATTTCTTCATCAGTGATACAAGTTTCTTCAGCTTCCTTTTCAGAAATTTCAGTCTCTTCTTCAATAATCCCCATCTCTTCCACACTCATTCTAGAACCCAACTTTTTTAAAACCATTTTGAATGGTCTTCTGTGTTACATTTCTTCATGCGTGGACTGTCATTCTGATAGAATCCAGCACATTTATCTTGGGAAGGGTACTTCCTTCATCAATTGCATCAACAAGTTTGCAGATCAACTGTTTTCTGTAGTTAACTTTAAAACTTCTGATTACTCCCTGATCCATAGGTTGAAGCTTTGAGGTGGTGTTTGCGGGAAAATACTTAACACAAACATTTTTCAGTTCAGGCAGATTGTTATGCGCACTACAGTTGTCTATAAAAAGAATAAATTTTCTTTTTCTTAATCGCATGGATTTGTCTAAGGACTTTAACCAATTTCCAAAGATTTCACTCGTCATTCAAGATTTTTTATTTGCTTTGTATGGAAAAGGGAAGGATTTTACTTTAGAAAAGCATCTAGGCTTTTCTGAGCGTCCAATCATGAGAGGAGGAAGTTTCTCTGTGCCTGCTTCATTTGCAGCTAAGAGCAATGTCAAACGAGCTCTACTTTGTTTTCCTCCCCTGCATGCTTCATCTTTAAACATAGCAGTTTTGTCTGGCAAACATTGATAAAACAGTCCTGTCTCGTCAGCATTGAAAATATTTTTTGGCTCATAGCCTTTCACTAAATCAAGAATGTTTTTAATCCAGTCTTCGCATACACTTTCCGGAACAGATGCACTTTCACCACAAAGTTTTCGAAAAATAATACCGTGCCTATTTTTAAAACTTTCTAGCCATCTGTTACTGCCTTTAAAATTATCTTCATGGCCAAGCTCTTTAGCAAAATCATCAGCTTTTCGTTGCATTATTTGTCCACTGATAGGAATACCGCTGCTCCTGCATTGTGTAAACCATTTTAAAACACATTCATCCACGTCCGGAAAAGTCCATTTTCGCCTTTTTTTTTGCATTCTTGTTGCTGCTATGAAATTTTTGCTCCACAGCTTCTCGATTCTTAATAATTGTAGAAAGAGTGCTTGCTGGTAAACCGAACTTCACTGCAACTTCGTTTTTTTTCTTTAATGGATTTCCGTCCAAGAATGTTAAAATTTTCATTTTTTCTTCAATGGAGAGAACATTCAATTTACGTTTAGCCCCTGTCATACTTAATCAAAATCTTAAAAAAAATAAATGTTTAAAAAATCTGAGACGCTCAAACAAACGACCTCCTAAAAAAATTCTACTGATAAAATTAATTTCTCTTTGTGTTGTTCTTATCCATGTGTGAAAACAGATACCCAGTGGTGACGCCCCCCCTCATCAATCAACTTTTCATTGTCCGAATACACTCAATTGGTTGGAGAGTGTGACGATAGTAACCGGAAATTCCAAGAAACGACCCCCCAATCTGTTCATTCTTACTTCCCATGGGGCTAGGGAATTTTTCGGTTCTTCTAATGTAGCTTGTTTGAACAAATTCTGCTGTCCAGGCATCGGTTACGATGATGCACATTCTCCTTCAAAATTCGAGAAACACAGGTTTTGAAAGAAACTCTTTCGAGATAAACTTGGAAAAATACATTAAAATTAAATCGTTAATGTCGGGAAACTAAGAAATTTCGAGAAATACAGGTTTTCGAGATAAGCAGGTTCAAGATAAACAGGTTCAACTGTATATGTTTTTTTAACAAAAAACAAAAACTAAACTGTGGTTGTTAAAAGTAAAGCTTAAAAAATAAAGAAAAACAGAAAAGTAATATCTGCAAAAATGTACAATATAAGTGCAATGTGAAACTGAAAAATTAATGCTTTTCAAGTAATAGCTAGAACAAATATGTCACTAACAATAACTCTTTTATTATTGCTTTCTTTATTTGTAGTCTTAAGAAAAAACAGAATAACAAAAATTTCTCTTAAGTATACATTAAAAACATCTTTATAACAACAATAACTTACAAAAACAATAACACTTTTAATAAATCATCACAAGCTATAATCGTAAGTTAAGAAAGTTTATACCTTACAGACCGGAGATCCAGCTCCACTATGCATGTCAGAAAAATCCAAATTATTATCAGGAAAAGGTACAATTCCAGGATCTGATAATACTGCTCTTAAATGAGCCATTATTAATAAAAACACTATAGTGTTGAAACAAACAACATGGAATGCTCCCCATAAACTAGAATAAAACAATTTTAATTAAAACTCAATAAATTATGCTTAGAAAAACTTTAAAAATAATAAAAAGAAACTCTCACCAATAAAAAGATAGATTTAAAACTCTAAAACAGTTTTGCAAATATCAACACTTTTATCACTAACTACAGGGGTCTGTCCAGGCCAAATTTACTACCGTTTAGCGGTACCTTCACAAATTCAACTTTAGGAAAAACGGTAACTTCATAAAATACTTTTTCTTAAAATTTTATTTTCGTATCCTATAAGAAACCATAAATCCATATTTTTGTGTCGATTTTGTTTTAAAATAATTTTTAGTTTTCACAAATTATGTCTAAATTTTCACAAAATAGGTCCCTCTCAGAAAAAACCTAGACAGACCCCTGAACTACCAAGATAGATTATCTTAGTTACATCGAAATTGAAACTTGCTTTTAAAAGAAAAGTTCTCAGTTTTATTGTTTACCAGTACAGCATGCAGTTTGCCATTTTTTTTTTACCACTTTTATCCTATTTTTCAGATAATTTACTTTATATAAAATTTTTAAATGAAATTAAAAAGATATAGAAATGACCTTAATTTATAATTTGTATGCAGTTTCTTATGTAAAGAATATTCACTTCCCGGCTTCAGCTTCCAAGTGTCCAGCTAAGAAAGGTTATCCTTAAAAAATGTTGGAAATTTTTTTCAATATTTTTTTTTGTCATGCTATATTACATAAACATATAGTTCTGAAACAAAGCTCTATGTAATAATTAATAATTCAAATTTGATTTCTAAATTTCAACTATGTATTTTATAGACACTTCAGAGCATAACTATAATAATGATTAGATTAACTTAAATTGTATAAACTAAGGAAAAGGTTTATAATAAAAGAATGAATTAATATACAAAAGTAGTAAAATATTATTATGAAAGAATTAAACTCTGGTGTTTGATACATTTCCTTCAAATCTCATTTTCACTTCATGAACACAAAATTCTTTTAAAACAAATAGCACTTTAAAAAAAAAATTGAAAACCGCTTTAAAAAGAACTGCAAAAACGAGAAACAACTTTCAAGAAAACGAGAAATCAACATAGATTAATGATTGAATAACGACAATGTGTAGTAAGGTAGGTACATTTTTTACATCACACTAGAGCTGCATAAGAGGCAATTTTCCTAAGGATGATCTGAAGACATTCCATAGCAATATTGATCCTCTGCAGAGGGGATTAAGAATAGAACATAGATGCAAATTAAGCATGAAAATGAGCGAATAATTTTAACTCAAGCAAATAATAGCTACCAAAAATTTACGTGTTACAAAACATAGTCTGATATAAAACATCAGAATTTGAAAAACCTTATGAAAGAGTCTAAAAAAACTTTTGCTTGAATATTTATTTTAATATAAATTACTTTTAAAAAAAAACCCGCATAGATTCCAAAAGAGTTTTACGGTAGAAAATATTACTTGCCATGAAAATATTACATTTGTTTACAAGTTTTTAAAACATATTTGTATCTATATACAAAGGCACAATTTCGTAGATTGCTAGGTAATTAACAATAAAGCAAATTGCTAATTAAAAAACTAAATTTCGAGTTGCGGAAATATGCAGTGACAAAAATTTTTAGTAACCTCTGAAGGTTTTATTTTTTGGCTTCATAGGAGTGGCCCCTCACTTCATACAAGAAAATTATATTAAGAAAATAAAGCAAAACAAGCTACATGCACTAAAGGTCATTAAGTTTTTAAATTACTCAATTTAATGAAAGAAAAGAAATTTCGATTAAAAATCAAAGAACTCGGCATTGTTTTCACACAACATAAGGATATCGACAGATAAAAGATATTTTATGAAATGCGGCTATATAGACTGGAAAATATTTATTTACGTGAAACTGTATTAATCACCTGGAGGACATTGTCGGCATAACCATCCATTTCACGACAGCGTAATCTGCATACAACACTGACACATAAGTTAAAATGATACAAATTATACCACAGGGATCTAACCTGAATACAGCCATTATAAAAGCATTATAATTTAATAATTCAAATGGAGTATATATTTTAATTCTGAAATGTTACTTAAGCTGTTCATTTAAGGGTTATTAAGAAGAATTATAAATGGAATAAAACTTAAAAGGATAAAACTTGTTACATGATTTAGAGTCGATGGATTTAATTTATAAAAGTAAATAAAAATTTAGTAAATAAATTTTTTAGAGCAGACAACCGTAACCCACAGTTAACAGTTATGAAATATTTAATAATAATAGTAAATATATTTTTATGATCGGTAAATTGTTATAGAAATGAATGTCAATGACACAAATTCTTAAAAAAGTAATTATATCAAACTCTTTGATTGAAAAATACTCATTTTAAAAAATAAAAGCCCTTTTTTTTATAAAAATCACGTGGTATGACGTTGTGGCCATTGCGCAATAATTGTCTGACAATCGGGAAGGTTTTAGTTTTGAAATTATTAACAGTCCATCAACTTTATTTTATTTTTGAACTTTATACTGCCTTCCTGATAATATTATTTCCTGATAATAAAAGTATTTATTAATTATAATCACCTGAAAATTTCTGTGAAAGAAACTGTTTCTAGTTTTAGCAATCATTCTTATTTTGTATTGTTTTTGAAGTCAAAACAAAAATTATTGTAAGCTATTTTGTCTCTTTATTGTGATATTTATACCAAAACTTTCTATCATTTTATATAGAATGGCTGGGTATCCAAATTTACCTAATGATCAATTTTTACCTTCTCCTACTTCAAGTTATGCCCCCAGAACTCCTCCACCACAAAGAACAAATATTCCTCCAGCAGTGAGTTACATATTTATTTTTGAATTATTAATCTGTAATCAAAAGTATTAGTGTTTAAATCATGCCTTATACCTTACAGGCTAATTATGTACCGCCATCAAGTTCTCCATATCCTGTTGGGGTAGGTGAACTTTTCCTTATTACTCACCTTTACGTTACGCATGAATCATTTTTATTTTGTTTCAAAACTTGCTTTCAGATGAAGACGATATTCTTTCTCTGCTCAGTTTAAAGTTTAGTGATAAATGTTATAGTGTAGTTTTTATTTATTTGCATCTCTAAAATCCGGAAATGGATCCGTCAAATCCAAAGGTATACAGTGTATAATGATTCTGTAAAGATTGTACTGTTTAGTTTTTGTGGTATATTCTTAAAGTAGTTTGTTTATATTCAAGATGTCAGTGTATATTTATATACATAACAGTCTTCATCCAGTAGTTTGACAGCCTTTTGGTCTGACAGCGTTATGTCTGAGTTTTTATTCTCATTGTTAGAATTTAAAATTTTCAGTTTTCACAAATTATTTTTTAAGAGAATCAGAGCTGAAGTTTTCACAAAGAAATTTTCTTGAATAACTTTTTTGTTTTAATGTATAACACAAACAACAGTTTATTTTTTTTTTTTCTAAAATACAAAACATGATTTCATAAGAAGTCTTAAAAATAAAAATATAATAGTTATACTGGTTAATTAGTTTTAAACCATTTTTCATGTTTTAATTGTTAATTTTTTTATAAATATCAAAAATTCGTACCATATAAATTAACTATAATTTATTTTGTTACACTATAAATATTAACAGAGGAATATTTCTTCAATTAAGAGTAACCATAAATTTGTTAGACTCTTATTGCAAAATTATTAGATAAGAATTAATCATATTTTCTTCCTTAAAGAAACAGCACACCTTCACAACTAAATTTTCCACAACAGTCTGGAAACAAATATCTGTTTGGTTTAAATAACATAGCCAATAAGTGAGGTATTAGAAAAAAATACATTATGACGGTTTTATGAGAAACAATTGCAAACATTAAAGAAAATTTATTTAAAGTTAAAGTTTAGTTTTTAATTCAAATTTTATTCAAGAGATAGCCGTGCTTAAGTTACTCGATGTAGGTTATTGCCCAGAGTTACCGTAATTTATGGCTGCTGACCAAAAAAAAAGAAACTTACTAATTTTGGAAAAGTGAAAGAATTTTTTTAAAGTTTATATTTGTAAAAAATTGGGGCGAGAATGTAGTTTTGACAGTACAGGAAAAAAATCATGAAAATTAATAAAGCACTTTATGTTCTCAAAATAAACAACATTGATTTAAAATGTCATTTAAGGAAAAAGAGATAGAAATGTATTATTTATTTTCACTTAAATTTAAAACTTATCAAAAAGGTTTGTTAACACACTATAAAACAATGTTTTCAAAACAACCATTTGCAGTAATAAAGAGATGCAGTAAGAGAACGAACTTAACAAAGAGCGGTGCAAATATTTTCATTGCAATAATTTACGTGTGACAAAGCTTTATATATACATATATATAGTTTTTCTAGTCAGTATCATCATCGACGGATGAACTTTATTTCTGGTTTTGGAACTTGGATGTAGCAAATTAGCTGATTTCATTACCAGAATGCAACAAAAAGTAAATTTTTATATCCTTTTAATTTTCTTTGAATGATTTTTCAAATCATTGATAATTTTTAGAATACCGGGTAAAATCAATTCGGATTTCAATTGTTCTATCCGGGAAAAAAGGGGAATTGTTTCCAGGTTGATCCATTAGATTTTATAAAATTTAAAAAAGCTACTAATATGTTTGGAAACTTCATTTAATATCTAAGTGGAAATATATTGTTAGCAAAGTATTTGAAATGGGAAAATATTTTTTACAAATTTATTAAAGCTCATTAAATTCTGGTTTAGTATTAAATTAAATGTAAGTTAATGTCTAACAAAATATTTTCATGTTAAAATTACTCTTTTTTTAAAACTTTTGCTCCTAAATTAAATTTAATATTATATATTGTGCTCCTAAATTAAATTCAATATTATATTGTTGGCAGCATGAGAAAATTTCTAAATATAATTTAGAATATTATGATTTAAAAATCTTGATGAAACTGTTTAATAATGTGATCAAATTTTATAATTTGAACACATTTGTTATTGTATTATCAATGTACTGTTGTTTTTGTTTGAAATGTACAATGTTTTTTTTAATTTTATTTTTCATTTTTTTTTAAATCTTTTCTATTATTATTATTTTTCTTTTCTTAATTTTACATATGCCCTTTTAGTTTGTATTTATGTTTAAAAATCCTACATTGTTTGCTACCATACTTACATCTGTAAGCCTCATGTTGTACTTTTTCAGTGGTGCACAAGGAATCATTTTGTTCTTGAAATAAATATTTTAAAAAAATTTTAAAATTTACTGTTGTTAAAAAATCATTGTTGTCTATGCACTTTTATTAATGTATGATGAATATTGTTATAAATGCACTATTGTCAAAAATAAGTAAATAAAATAACACCTCTTCTTATAGGGATTACAAGGTACTTTGTCCTCAGTTGGTAAAGATCTTGGTGGAATGTTAAAAGGGTTGACAAAAGTTGGTGCTAAAGCATTAAATAAAGTCTTAGACCATCCAACTTTAGTAAGTATAAAATTTAAAATAGTTCTTAAACGATATAATATTTAGAGAACGTTATTATCTTGAAATATTGTTCTCATTTTTAACATGATTTTTTTTAACTACAAACCTTTTGTTAAATTCTGTTCTTTATATAAAAGAGTTTTAATTTATTATGTATGTTAGAGTTTTATTTACTACTAGACTTGAAATAATAAAATTTTTTAATTAAGGAAAATTATAAGTACGTATGTAGAAGAAGAGTTGAATATTCGTTATTTTAGTTTTTTAAATATTGTTAATTTATTTATGTCCATACTGTTTTTATCCTTTTGACTACAACCTTATTAAATTAATTCTGAATAAGGCAAAACTTTATGTCAAGTAATTAGGGCATTGCTGTAAAGGCTACAATGTAATACTGTCCTAAAGAATTAAATGCTATAATTTTAAAATTATTAATATTTCCTACAAACTATTAGTTTGCAGCCTAGCAATTATTCAGTCTACATATCATTAAATTTAAAGTACATATCATTATTCATCATATTCAGTGTTGAGTGTCAAAAACTGTTTGCCTCTTTTACTGTTGACTTTTTTAAAAAAAATTTACTGAATATAAAATTATTTATTATACAAATTATATCTATTTTCTTTGTCGGGCAAATAATTATTATACATTATGCATATATTTTTTTCAAAAAGTGCCAGATATGGCAATCTAACCTTTCTTTCTTGTTTCATCTCTATAACTGCATAATGTTCAACATGTAGCAATAATTTTGCTTTTAATTTTATTGGTTCATCTTTTTTCTATACACATTTTATTTGTAGTAACTTTAACATCAGCATCTGCAATTTTTTATTCATTTTCCTTCTTTTAAATCATTTTCTAAATTTTTATTTTATTTCTGAAGATGTTCAAAAATGATAATAAAATTCACAGCCAGCACTCTTCAAAATAAAAATATGTAAAGAGACTCAAATAAAAATCTAAATCCATGAGTTGAAAAAAATATGTATGAGTTTATTTAGATTTTTCAACATAGCTTATAAGAAGAGTATTTCCTGTATTTCCTAATTTATTTTTGTCGGGTTATAAGTTTTGTCAAATGAACTCAGGTTTCTATGAAATCAGTTTTACTATTGAAATATGTTATTTATAGTTTAATTTATATGTAGTGATAAAATCTTGTTAAATAAAAACTTAAATTTTAATAACATTCCATTATTTCAGGGTAGTTAGAACAGTTTTCAAGTGCTATATTTTCTCATCTGTTGTTGATGTAATTTATCAATCCTTGAGTTCATATATTGCAATGAATTATTTTCCTTGTCAACCTCAAGCTTAGTAAAAAATATCTATGATATTTCATTTTTATTTGGTGAAAAGAAATATTGAGCTTTATTGGCGTTTGAAAAGTTTTTTTTTTTCTTCGAAAATTTTCGCATTTGTCTATATGGAATTAAAAATACAATTAAGCTTTTCTTTTACTCTATGATTTAGCTAAACATTATCTTAGCTGCTGCGACTGTAGATAATACATTCTAAATAAATATACTTTAGGTGTATGTCGCTTAAGGAATTCTGTTTGCTTTAAAAAATGGGAAGATTTAGAGGCAAATAGTTTTACATTTCTATTGGTTGTAATATTTTTGATATCATTGACCTCATACTGGGTACACTAAAAAAGGATTAAAACCCATGAGTTATGTAATATTTAAGTTCTTTATTATTTGTTTATAGAATGATAACTATATGTTGATTTTTTTTCTTCAAAAATACTTGTAAGAAAAGTTCTTAAAGGTTTTAAAAGCTTGCTGTATAGATGGGAAGAATTAAATATGATTCTTTTTTACCAGGTGGAATGGCATTTAAGCATAAGCATTGTTAGTAAATTTACTATTTGCTATTTCTTAATTTATTTATTTTTTTCAAATGCTTTCCTTTTTTAATTTTAAGCTCTTTTCTACTTCTCTTTGCGCTTTGTAATTCAGAATTTTTATTGATAATTTTATTTAATATTATTATTTTTTCAGGAAAACGTAAAGAGTGGCAATGTTGTTCAATTTGTGTCGCGTATAACTGGTCAATCTCTGCAAATTTTACAATCTCCTGATGGTAGATTAGTACTAGATTCTCTTGGTGGAGATGGTCACCAATTTGTCAATGGTAATAAATAAATTCATTTTATCTTTTATATGTATATTTATTAGCATGGTGTTTTATCAATAAAAATGATTTAAATAGTTAATAAGTAAAAAAAAAAATGTTTTTATGTTGTAAATATAGCTTTTTTATATTTATGAACTTCTCTTGTGCTTTGTTACTAATTATTATATTAAGTAATACTCAATTTTTTGTTCCTAAACTACCTATTCAATTTAATTTCTCTAACAATAATCATCTTGGTCACTTTGTCATTAGGAATAATTTTTTCAGGTCATCAAAATAAGCTTCTTTAGTCACTGGAAACTTATTTACTTAATCTCTTAGATAGAAAATAGTTGTGTGAATATTACAGAAACATTATAAAAGATTTTATTCTTAGTTTAGAGGAGAAATTTAGTATTCATTGTTGCTATAAATTTTAATTACTTTCATGTGTTTTAATATGTTTTTACAGCTCATTTCACTGTTCTGCAAGACAGGGAAGGATACATACTTCTTCACAATAATTTCAATTATCTAGCCATAAAGGATGGAGTTGCCCAACTTTACTCTGCAGTAAATAACTTTTCTCTGAATTCCTTTTTTAAGGGATGTTAATTATAATATTATTTATGATATCCCTTAAAATTATTCTGTCATAAAATTTTATATGTTCTTTAAACTTAGAGTTAAAAAAAGGAAATTTTGTTTTTTATTCAATATTATGAAATCATTTATAATTTTTTAAGTACTGGATGTGAGTTAGAATCATTTACTAATGATACTGAAATTGTTTATACTATCTAAATTATTTAAGCTGAACTCTAAAAATTTAATTTTTAAGCACAATTTGAGATAAAGTTACTGCTTCATTGTATAGAAAAAATTTTCCTTAACTATCTAAAAGTTTAAATTGTATAAAACTAGGTAATAAAAATGCATGCATCATAAATTGCTAATATCTTAACGTATCACTATTGATATAATAAAAAAAATTTAAAAATTCAAATGATTAAATAGATTTAGTGCCAAAGCAGTCTTGATAGTTTTAAACAGCTCTGATCAATTATTTATCTCAGTAATTTCCATTTCTAGACTACTTTTCTTAAAAAATATTCATAATATAAATGTTTAAGTAAAATACCAATAAAGTTTATACTTAGACAATAGGAAATAAACCTTGCCTGTATTTCTTGTCAGCAAAATATAGGCTATAAATCCCTAACATTCATTTAAATCATTTGCCTCATAGTATTTACTACCATCATTTTAATTTGCTATTAAAGAAAGCTCTCTAAGGTGGCTTGTCAACTCTTTGCTGCCACATGCACTTGAAACTTTTTTTCACTTTGAAAGCACTTAAACACCTTCATCTAGGGAGGTCTGCAAAATTAAAAAACAAAAATTATCTTTTCTCAAGAACCTTCAATTTTTTCAAAAATGTCTCTTTGAACCTCTTTCTATTAAGCTATTCATTTACAGAATAATGACTAGCCTTTATCTAATTAGTTTAAATTTCCATAGTAATAATTTTTATATAATTGTGTAAAAAAGGTGTTATTTATTTTTAATGATTGCTTGTTTCAGGGTCCAGGAGGTCTTCCTACTCCCGAATGCCGATTTAAAGTTAGAGAAGTTCTAATGCAAAATCAGTTTGTCACTCTGGAATGTGTTTCTGAAAGAGGAAGATATATGGCAGTTATGCCCAATGGACAAATGAAATCTTCAATTGCCACTAGTGGAGCTGACCAAGACACACATTTTGCTATTCGTTTGATTGTAAGTTGTTCGAATTCTATGTTATCGTTAGGTAAATAGTCCATATCCAGAGACAGCACTTCCAAAATGAGAAGTCAGGTATTTAAAAAAAAAAAAAAAAAAAAAAAAAAAAAACTATTCTAAAGCTTTCACTCTAATAAATTTTGTCAGTCTCTTGATAACCGTTCACCAATAAAATATTCCTAATTTTTTACATTTTTAAAAAATATTTCTAAATTTTGAGAGTTCCTAAAAAATTCTCTAATAATATTCCTAATTTTTTGTATTTTTAAAAAATATTTCTACATTTTGAGAGTTCCTAAAAAATTCTCTAATAATATTCCTGATTTTTTGTATTTTTAAAAAATATTTCTAAACTTTGAGAGTTCCTAAAAAATTCTCTATCAAATCAAGATTTTTTTTACTTTACTTATTGCTTGTTTGAAAAGTTTTTGATAAGTAATTCTTAAAAAAAAAAAAATTTATAAGTAATTCTCTAACATCACATACTTAAGTTGAAAAGTACTTTAAAAAAGAAATGCTATTTCATTTTTAATAAATGAGTTAAAAAAATTTAAATTTTTTAAAATTTTCAAAATATTTTTCCCTTTTTTTTATATAAGTTCAGATATTTTTTTTTTTTTTTTGTTATCATAAAAATTTGTGTACTCCTATATTACTTTAAAAATATGTTGCTTATTATATATATTCATTATGGATATAACGACTGTTCATAATGAATTTAATACCTTTTACTGTCCAACATTAGAAATTGAAGAATACAATAAAAATTATATGAGGTCTATATTTTTTTAATTTTACAAGAAATAAAATATTGTAGTCCATGTAAAATTGTTGTCACCTGGGTAATATAGTTTTTGTGTTTTTTTTTTTTTTTTTTTTTTTTTTTTTTTTTTTTTTTTTTTACGATTTATTTATTGTAGAAAAATCTCCCTTGATAGAGTGTTTCATTTATTGCACAATACTTTGTATAAACTGGTGGATTTTTTTCTCATTTTGGCAGTTCTTTTTAATCAGTTAATGTGTTCTATAAAATCATAATATACAACTCTTACTCTTAGTGTGTACATTGTTAGTTACTTATTAATTGTTTTAGGGTTATAAAACTATCTTCAAAAAAAAAAAAAAATCACACACTATTCATACAGTAAACCTATTTTAAATAGTATTTTGACTATGGTACTTCCTTATCATTTCTAATTAATCATTATAGAAAATTACTGCAACTTTTTTATTTGTTTATTAATAATTTTTTTTCTTGCGTTTTTAGTTTAGTCCTCATGGAAATGTGTCGAAGAAATGACTCTGATCTCAATCTCCTGTTTTCCACTTTAAGCTATTTTGAAAGTTTATATATTCTACTGCAAAGTTTCTCTACACTTGTATTATTTGAATTTTTCACTTTTTTGTTTGGTTCAAAAACTACAAAAAATAGTGTGCTTGTGCAGTTTTTTTTATTGTGAAATGTTCAATCTACAAAATCTCGTTTTTATTTTCACAAGAAATAAAATAAAAAAGAATTCCCTTTTTGAAAAACTAATGTTTTTAAATCTGTAGTATTTCATATGTTTTTAGCTGCAATATTGCATAAATTTAATTAACTTGAGGTAATTTAAGTTTTATATCTATAAAAATGAGTGTGTGTTAGAAAACAAATAGCTTTATTTTAATAATTAAATGTTCAAAAAATTAGATTGGTTCATTTAAAAAAAATTAACTTAAAAGGTTATAATTATTTTTAGTTTCAATTTCTATGTTTCAATGTTTCTTTTTTATACTTAAAAAGTTTCTTTTTAAAGCAAAAAATTTTTATTAATGGGAATTAATATATTAAAAAATAATAAAAAGACCTTATTTTTTATATGAAGTTAAATTTTTGAATTAGTGTATTCATGTGAAGGTTATTGAAAGAATTTGATTTAAAAATGTTTCATTTGTTTATTTTTTATCAGAAAGAAACTTTATAATACTTTAGTATCTCTGAAATTAGCGATACAAAATTGCAACTGTTTCAGTTTTTTTTCGCTCAAGTGCATTAAAATTTCATTTTTACTTACTAGAACTTATATCAGAACAAAAATATACAAGAGATTATTAAGTTGATCTGCATTATTATGTATGTTTATTAAACCTGCATAAAAATTTTAAATATTCTTTTTAATGGGTATAGAGATTATTTTTTTATTGTAAAAAAAATATTTTTATGCATCTATAAAATGTTCTTGCTTTTTATTACATGCAAAGCTTTTAACTCGTTGCAGCATGTTTATCATTTTTCAAGTGCTTATACATTTTACAAAAGTACACATTAGTCACTTATTATGCTAGCTGTGCTATAATATTATTATTGATTTTGTTATAGAACTAAACTAATTCACTCTCTACATAAGCTATTATCTCGGTAAATTTTCTTCCTTTTTATTATGTCTTCATCAAATTGAAAATTACTACATGTTTTAAATACACTCTTTGAAATATCAGAGATTATAATTATCTTAAATTTCATATGTGTAAAAAGTTTTTTTTATGTTAAATAATACAACTATTTATTCTATTGTTACATATGATTTTTTTCATGTTGCAAAAAATAGTATGATAGTTTGGTAAAATGGGTTTTGAAATCAATGATATTTAAGATGTTTTAATTTAAAACTGTGCAGTTTTCTTCTTGCAAAGATAAAGGATTACACAGTTTATCAATGTGAAAAAGGTTGGATTTCCTTCTTCAGTTTTGTATTGTCTTTTGTGTGCCCAGTTTTGTGTTTGAAAACAAGAATGTTTTTCAAACCTTATTTTTTATTTGTTTTATATCCAACCATATCATTTTTTTAATTAAGTATCGTGCAAATAGTATACTCTATATTGAGATTTTTTTCGGGAGGGGGTAATCTATAGTGGCTCATTTTCTCTAATTTTTTTTATTCGTGTTTAAATATCAGCTTTATTTTTTCATTTCAGTTAAACTCAGAATTTACAGTTTTGAGGCACCCTTGCAATCTTTCCTCGTTTAATTTTTTTTAATTCCTCGTTTTTCCTTTTATTTATTTTTTTCATCATACCTATTTTAAAGTGCGGTCTGATTTTATAACTCTGTGAGTGTAATATTTATTTTTAGTATATCCTGGTTTTTTATCCTCCTGGTTTTTATGCTACTAGACTCTACTTTCATTTCAGTCTTTCTTTTCAGTTGACAATTGAAATCCTATTATCTGTGAAACATTCTGAATGAGACTGATTTTATGATTGTCTATTATATGAGTTTTATATGATTAGTTGGAATTATTTCATGTTTTGTTCAAATAAATCTAAAATAATTCTTTGCCCAAAATCTTATCTGTGATAGTTATAATTTGTTTGCCCATTCAGTAATGTTTTTTATTTATAATTTTTTTTATCACAATACACGCTATGATAATGAAAATCACTAAGTGCGATCAAACCTTTATATTTATCTATTATTAGAAGTAAATATATATTTGTGATTAAATTCTATTACTTCTAAAAGTAGTGTTTGTTAAAATTAAAAATTTACCAGTGTTTATCATGAAGTTAAATTTTATGAACTGGATGTTTTTTATAGTATGTTATACTCATGCATGTTAAAAACTAATACCATGTAACTAAAAAAATTAATTTCATGAAAACAATTGTAATAATTTTTATGGATTACATATGTTAGTTGTACTCTTAGGATTGAATCCTTCATGAATATTTTCTCTGCAAAATATAGGGTGTGCAATAAAATTTACTATTTAAAATTACAAATTATTATTCAAAATTTTATATTCATTTATTAGGAAGGGAATTAGATTCAAATTTTAGATAAAGTTGTTGTTTGTAAAAAGTAAAACTTGAAGGTTGTATTTGCAACTTACATTTTATGAACTAGATTTTTTGCTAAAGTTTGCTATGTATTATATGATGCATTTAAATGATATTATGTAAATCTTGTAATGCAATTCTTTCACTGTAAGGAATTTATACATGTAAATTATCAAAAACAAAAATATTATGCATATGGATTGTTGGTCACAGTTTTAGTATTGAAGTATTTTCGAATGCTTATGTGTATCTGCTGCATGCTGTATATTGTTGTAGGTAAAAATAATCTAATAGTACATTTAAACTACAATTACTATTCAGAATTCCTAAGTACTGAAAGATTTTTTTAAGCTCTTTTTGTTTTATTTCTTACTCTAAACCCGAAAAATATCTTTTATAACAAGGACTTATTTACCATATCTTATTTTATTAATAATTTGAGATTTATTTGTAAAAACTGAGTTTCTCTTACCTTAGAACAAAAAGTTGTCTTCTAAATCACACTATTGCGACTTTTTATTTTTAAATTTTACAAATAAAATGACATAAATACGAATGTAACTTAAACTAATTTAATTTTTAGCTATTGAATAGACATTTTTCCTATCCTAAATTTATTTGAGGTTGTAACCACAGGAGAATTAAAGAAGTTCAAATTTAATTAGTTAGTAAAAATCATTTCCTTATAAAAGAAAATTTAATTTAGCAATATTTTATGTTTTACTTTCTATAAAACTCCATTACTAAATATATATTTTTATAAATTAAATAAAAATTATGAGACATATTTAATAATTACATTTTAAATCTGTTGATTTTTGAGGAATTGAGAATAATTGAATCTGAGAGAAATTGAGAAGAGGTAACTTGTTTAGATCTCTTTCATCTTTAATGCAACTTTTATTTTTATATTAATATGTAAAAGTATCTTTTAAAATAATACTTCGTAAGTGAAAGATTATTAAAAATATTATGCTGGTTTGATAAATAACAATATTGAAAGATAGCTAAGGAAATAATGGTTTAATTAATTTCCTTGAAACTTTTTCTATATAATATGGTTTAATTCGGTCGCTATATTAAAATGAACGGTTCAATGCAGATGTTCTAATCGACATTAAAATAACATTCCGTCTATACAATAGCAAGGGGGACTTTATGAAATTATTGTTGTAATGGGGGTCGTACTAAAGATCGTAAATTGAGTATATAAATATATATTAAGCACAGTGATTCCAAAATACCCTGTATTATAGAATATTTTGCAGAATTTGTTTGACTAATTGTTTTAATTTCAAGTGCATTAACTTATGTGTTAGTTTTTTAAAAAAATTGGTAACCTTGTTATCTATTCTAAGGTATAAGTATATACCAATACTTAAAGTAAGTTGTTGTAATGTGATACAATATGTTGGCACTGAAAAAGTTTTATGTAAGTTTAAAAAATAAATATATATTTTTATGAATGATATAGTGTTTCTTAAGTCTTAATTTTGAAGGGTAGTGCAAAAAAGTAAAAATTTTAACACTGATATATTTTCATCTAATGAACAGATTTTCACTTACTAAGGTGAGATCTTAATGTTCTAAATGTAAAGAAGACTTTATAAATGTTTCATAATTAATGCAAGCAATATTTTAATATCCTACGTTGTCTAGATAAAACTTTTTTCTTTTTATAAATTTGTAATTCTTACTCTACTAAGTATGATAACTGCAATTGAATAAAATACGATCCCAATAGTTTAATCTCGGAAATTAGCCATTATTTTACTTCTAGTACATTTTTTCAAATCTTGAGAACTAGTATTAAAGCGAATACAAAAAAGATTCCTTTTTTTCTAAACAATTCCAGAGAAAAAAAATTAATTTTTATTATTTAATTTAATAATAATAGAAACATTTTTGTACTGTGATGTATAAAAACTTTTCTTAATCTAATGGGAACGAAATTCAGGTTCTCAGAAAATAAAAATTTTAAAATGTTGGAATTTTGAAGATTTGTTTAGGAACTGATCTATTTTAATCAGACTTTGTTATTTAACAATGCATAGTTTAAAATGATGTACAAATTAATATACCTTACAATGTTAATGTCCAACCTTATTTCTTACTAAATTTGAACTGCTTTATTTTTTGAGGAAAAAAGTCGAGAGTCATTTGTTTCAACTCGCGACTAATTTTTTCTTCTTCTGTTTGCGCTTTGTAGTTGTAGTTTTGGCTTTAAAATTGTATGTCTACTGCCTAGTGCTATCTTTGTAAATCATTAAAAGATAATTGCCATCATAATGTAGACACAAAAGTCACATATTCAAAATCAAACAAAGATGATGCAAATATCTTTGACTATCAGCATAAAATTTATAAAAGTTTTGACGGTATTTAACTGTAAATTATTTATTTTTCCTTATTCAGCAGTATTTACCAGTAATATTTCTTGATAATCGTTTTTTAATATTATTCTCTGATACTATTGCGTTTTTTATGTTGATTATAACTTAAAGATTTAAACCAAAAAGTATTCTTTAATTATAAATTAATCTCATGATATTACTTTAATCAATATTTCGTGATAAAGATATTTAATTACAGTTTTTTTTATTGTTAAACAGTAATAAGTTTTATTTACTTTCATAAAAAAATTTCAGATAAAAACTCTGTTCTATGCCATTAAAATAATTACAAAATAACTACTTAAAAACATAAAACAAAGTTAAAAATTAACTAGTTTTTATTGACGGAAAATATGTAACAAGTTTTTTACGGCAACCAAAAATCAAATAAAAAATTTAAAAAAATATGTTTTGGGATGAAATTACAATGAGAACTGAGCAAAAGTGTTAGATTAGAATTGAAAACCATATCTGTGTTAACACAATAAAAATTTTGAGATCTTGATTTTTAATTTTGATGTAACCATCTGTTTATCAACAAGAAACAAATTTCGAAGCAATCGTGGTAGTTGGTGATCTTAGCGTTCTTTAAGTTAGTATGATTATTTTTGTGCAAATATGTCGTAATTTAGTAAGTTAGAAATTGGGACGTTTTTTTATTTAATTGCCTAATCTGTGGACTGATCCCGCAGTGGACTGATCGTAAAGACACGGTTCCCAGCAGATCACCGAAGTCAAGCATCACTGGCTGCGGTCAGTGTGAGAATGGGTGACCACTTTGATCAGCCTGCGTTGGGACTGAGGGTTAGCGGTACCTTTTCTCGTTAAACTGTTCTACCGTAAAGCGCGCAACTTCACGCGCAGGACGTCGGGCTACCACAGCAGGGAAGCCATCCTCTGTGCAGAGGATCAAAATTGCGATTGCATGTCTTTGAATCATCCTCAGGGGTGGCGGCAGTGGCCTATTGTGCAGCTCTAGTGTGACGAAAATAAAGTTCCTACCTGTGTCAAGCAAGCAAATAAATTTCCGAATGTCCAATCGACAATCTAAACGATTGTCGTTTAAATCAGAGGTTCATAAACAGTGTTCCGTAAATTTGGAACCTTTATCTACTGTTAGATCCAATCAACAATTCATTATTTATTTTTTTTATTTATTATTTTTTTTTTTGCTCTTAAGAAATTATTCAAGGTAAAATGCTTATTGAAAAGGAAATGAATCATTTTTTTAATAAATATGAATTTTCTAATTACAATATATTTCATAAATTATTAAAATATTATACATTTATAAGACTTTCATTATTATTTCCCAGTGGGTTTTTTAAATGAAAATAAAATTACCAAATTTGTTAATAAAGAAATATGCTTCCCTAATAACAATTTTCAACGTTTTAAGCAGATCGCTTTAGTTTTTTTATTTAATTATTTTTAAAGAAAACCATATTTCTGCTCTGCTTGTTTTATTCATTTTCAGCTACAAGCATACATTACACCAAAAACAAATGTATAGCTAGATATAACAATAATAATCCTTCATAACAATTTTCAACGCTTAAAGAAGTTCGTTTTAGTTTTTATTTCAAAGAAAACCATATTTTTGCTTGTTTTATTCATTTTCAGCTACAATCATACTTTACACCAAAAACAAATATTATACAAACAATAATTAAAAAAACGAAATAATATTTCAATAGTCAGACATAAAAACTGACTTAAGATTATTCCTCTCATTAAGTGTTTTTAAAATTAAATATTTTATTGGTAAATACGTTCGCAATTGTATTTATTTATAAAGTTGGGGTTCCACCGAAAGAAGATTTGCCGCTGGTTTAAATTATACCCTTACTTGTGTCGGTTTCTTCCTTTGCAGAATTTTTTTTTTCTTTGTATTCTACAGCAAATAATTAAAATTAGTTAAGTTATCAAATGTTTTCCATTAAAGAATACTTAATAACTCACGTGCATCTTTGCTAAATCAAAGGTCGATATCCTAAAATGCAATTCGTAGAATCCTCCTTCACCATTTTAGTCTGCTCTAATTAAGACTCTCAACTCGACCTGTTTGCGAATCACCCTGGATTAGATCTCCTTTTCCTCTTGTTTTTTTCAGACTTTCTTTCCTCGTGGAAGAGTCAAACAAAAGAACTTTCCCTTGTCTGCCCAGTCATCAGCTCTGGTGCCTGCTTTTCGAGGTCAAACAACGCATTTTGGTTGATTAACGCTGCTCCGGTCAGTTGTTTTTCGAACAATCCTGAAAAAATAAATTGATGTAATTGTTTAACAAAAATCGTTTGCGGGAAAAAAAAAAATGTTTTATGGTCTAGATTGGCCATCATGATGTGTAAGTTGAGGTGGATTTTAATGAAACATTCTAATCACTATTATTTGTTTTTAAGTGTAATATCTAGTAGTCGCATCGCATGCGTTATCGAATCGTATAATGACTTAATACAAATGATTACAAAAAAACATGGTTGGCGTATCTCATGTTTTCAATTCTTTATATTAATTTTTTGCTGAAAAAACTATTCAATAAAGCAGAGACTTCAAAAAAAAATATTTCCTTTCTTAGGGGGAGAGTGGATTGAGAACGTCTTTCGTTGTCAAATAAATATAAGCAATATTCGTTTTTTTTTTTTTTTTTTTCTATAAAAAAAAATCTATTATACAATTTTATAAATTTTCAACGAAAAATAATTTCACTTAAAGCAAATAGTGTGCTGTTTTTCCTAAAAATGAACAAATAAAAATTTTTTGTTAACCAAGAAAACTTATAATTTTAAGGAAATGAAGATTACAAGAATTAGTAAAATACAATTCTTTAGGGAGGAATAAGTAATACAAAGAAATGTTCGCATTTTTTTTTTTTAATCCTAAATAATTGTTGACCATATGTATGTTCTTAATTCTTACGGATTCTTTAACTGGAATGTAATGGGGAGGGAAACGTTCTTTTTTTGTAATGACATTTGAATAACTTGGAAAAAGAACGATTACGTCCTTTTTTCACAAAAATAACGAATGAATCTGTTGCATTTTGAGGATTACTAAGTTTTGACAAATCATTAATGTGAAAAATCGGTTCTCCCCGAGAGTTATTATACAGAGAATAGATGGGCCCTTCAGTAGAAAAGCCTTTCCTTTTCGTTCCTTTCTTTCTTTCGGAATCAGCTTTTATGGACTTAAACCATTTCCTCCGTGATCTTTTTTTTTTTTCCCTCACGTATTCCGATATTGTTCCTCAAAACATTGAATGTTATTTTGAATCACAGACTACCTGATCAGTTTGTACAAAAGTTGGAATTTCACCCCCAAATCATTTTTTTTTCTTCCTGTTTTTAAAGTTTTTTGTTTAAATAAACTAATAGTTCTTTTTTTTTTTTTTTTTTTTTTCCTTCTTTTTAATTTAGCTCTCAGAAATATTTCAGTTTACATTGAAATCTTTTTCTATAAACAAATCAAAATATTTATTAAAAAAATAAAAATATTAGATTTTTTTTTGTACATTTAAATAATTTAAAAATTAACAATTAAAATTACAATGTCATGTATAAAAAGTATAATTTTTTTTTTTTTTTCTAAATAAAAAGTTTTGTTCTTGTTACATTTCCAATTAATTTTATCTTCCCTGTGTCAATAACCGTGCGAAATGTCAGATGGTTTTACGGTTTGACAAAATAAAGCTGGGATTGTCTTGAGAGGATTAGGAGAGATAATAACTTAGACTGACATTGATTTCCAGCACTTCCTTTCTCAATGAAATTTCCGTACAAAAAATACACTATCTAAATACACTATCTTTTTTAAACTTTACTTTTGTGAGAACACACTTTTAAAATCACTACTTTTCCTTGTTTTTAAAATTACTCTTTTTTTTTTCAACCATTCTGTTTCCTATTTGTTCTTCTAATCTGCTTATTTTTTATGCTAAACATTTCACACTTTCAAGTGGTAAACCTTAATAGACCATGTTTTCTCGGGGGAAATTGATGTATCGCTGTATAAAATAAATTAAACATTTTATTCATTTATTAACTCTGTTAAACTTATTTGCGCCCAATATACCACATTTATAGACATACCAACATTTATAGACATTTTTTTTTTTTTTATCAAAATTGAGAATTAAAATATTGTTAAATGGGAAAATATAACATTCGAAATTTGATAGTTTCCTTAAAAGTACCTTCAAATTTTATCTTTCGACATTTTTGATTAACAATATTTTATTATTGATTTGCTTACTTTTAGTTCTTTATGGTTATCATAGATCACTTGAACGAGCTTTAAAATGAGCAATTCATCCGCTTATTGTTCATAAATCCGAAACTCAGCAATGGCAGGCAAATACCATAAACAACTCGTGCCTTTTTTTAACATTAAAATAATAATAAAAGTTTAAGGAAATAATATTTTTATTTTTGTGCTCAGGAAAGAAATTTTTGAAAGATTATTCCATAAATATTTATTAGAAATATCTAGCAAAATAAAAAAAGCAAAGCTTTACCACGAGAACCTATTGTTGGCAAGAGGAGAGGTGAGGATTCATGTATATTAAGGCTTGATAATTAAGTGATCAGCTGCTGGATAGTGGCAATGCATTTGCGCCCCGACCGCATTTACCAGTCGTCTTACCGATTGCAAAATTACTATAAGCGAATGCATTTTTTTCTTTGTATTTAGAATTTATTAGAAAACTCTTTTCGATAGTATGCAGAATACTGATACCTTCCGTGTCAGTCAGAAAAGTTTAATTACAAATATTTTAGATTTCAACAACCATGCTGTAGGTCTGTAAAGAACGAGTTTAAGAATGAAAAGTGTATAAATAGTAAGAGTTTCATTTAAAAAATTTAATGATAATAAAAAGTTATTTATTTTTAAATTTTATTCAAATGCTATTTTTCCAAAAAAAGCATTGAAGGATTTTTATTTCATTATTTTATTACATGCTAAACATAAAAGCATCTGGAGTCGTAGTGAGGGTAAAAAAAAACGAGCTACTTAGCCTAATGTGTTTAGACTAAATGATTTTTAGGTTAAAAGCTTATTAGGATAAATAAGAGGCATTATAGCCTATGCATTTCAAAGGACTCTAGAGGCCTTTGAAATGCATTGGCTATTATGTATAGGCTATAATCCCGTCAAATACATTTTTTTAAAAATAATTTTTTAAAAAAAATATATGATTATGAAGGCTATGTGATGAAACGTGAAATTACTCACTAAGGAGCTCGAGCCCAGTGTATCGCTAGTAAAAATAATCTAATCATTAATAGAAGTAATCCAAAGTTTGTTAATAATCTTAAAAATGGTATTCAAACCCGTTTCGCCTCATTGGAAGGCGAACGCTCTATTCCCTGAGACATCACTCGTCAAATGATGCCATTGGGCTAAGTGCACTAAGAAACTTAAAATTACAAATCGGGCGATATAAGACAGCGGTTCCCAAAAAGTGTTCCGCAGAACCTAGGGTCCAGTGAAGAGATCATGAACCCTAGAAAATGATATACACGTGCAAAATTTGTAATACCATTTCCGATCGAGTTTTTTAAGCCACAATGAGAGAAAACTAAATGCACGAATAAATAACTATTTTTCCCATATCAATTTTCAAATTTTACAACACTTCTTTTTTGTTTTCATATCAACGTAAACCCAAATTTAGCTTCTTTTTTTCAGCTTATGCGTACACATAAAATAAATTCTGAACTAGGCTAAATGCTGTTTCGTGAATGTAACTGTCTAACATAATAATTTGGTTTACAGCATTCTAGAAATATTTAGCAGTCTTTCTTTGGTTGATATATTCACGATTACAAATGAACGTCAATCATAAAGTCGGGGTTTCGCCAAACGATGGTCGACCATTTTGAGTTACATAGAATAGACGACAAAATTGGGATCATAAGATACCATTTTAAAACAAGACAGGCTGATTTTTTTTATTATTATTTTATTATTTTACTTAGAATTTTTTACCCAAAATTTCGGTATGAGTTGTTTCACGTAAGAATGTTATGTTTAACAAAACTCCAACAAAATTTAACATAAATCGATCCCAATTGATTCGTTAGAATTTGTATCAGCAATTTTTAACAATAATTCAATTTCGAAATATTTAATTTTCTACAAGCAAATGTAATGACGCATAGATGCATAAAAAATGAGTTTTTCCCATCGATAATTTATAAAAACTTTATTTTATTTTAAATTAGTTTGTAATGTTTTTAGGAAAAGAACTTTTTTTATTTATTCCATGTATGAGAGCTGAAAATTGTTCTTTAAAAAGACGATTTTTCGACTTTAAATTTACTTATTACCAAAGCTACCGACATGAGTTTATGGTTATAGTGAGAATAACAAGTCGAACTGCTACGCAATGAAATATAATTGATCTTATTGGTTCCGTTAGGTATTATGACAGCCATTTAAAAAAAAAAATGCAATTTCGTGATACTTAAGGATGAATGCTTTAAGCCAGTGTTGACTAAACTTGCATGACGCAAAGATGCATAAAAAAAGAGAATTTTACTTTGTAACTTTGCAATATAATCTTCAGTTGTCATATTTCCAAATTATGCAATGATAGAAAAAAAAATTCTAGAAGTTATGCATCGAAGCAAAGCTCCATTGCCATTTTATTAGTTTCCTAGGGCCCCTCCTCAAAAGAACAATTCTTACATGAAGCTAATTTTATCTTACTTTATTTCGCAATGTAACTCAAACAGGGTCATTAATTGTAGGAACCTCGCAATTTATTAAGCAACAGTTCTTATAATAATCAAATCTTTCAATTTTCGTGGAGCAATCGAAAAAAAAAAGCCAAAATAAAGTAAAAACTATGACACGCTCGACAGCTCTTTCGATCCCACTGGACTGAAGTAAAAATTCATGAAAGAAAAAGTAAAACAAATCGTTCACCTCGCCTTCGTGAGAGTAGGTCACTATATAAAAGACAAGAGTTTTTTAAACTTTAAGGGACTCCAGTCTCATCAGTGGAATAACAATGAAGTCGATCTCATCTTCCAAATTCCTTTTTCTTCTTGTTGTGATTATCAAGAGTGAGTTCCTAAACAATCACTTATTTATCGTTTGACAAATTTTCATTGAATTATTTATTATATTTAAGATTAATTAGTTGTATGAAATATCTTAAGAATTGTATTCATATTTTTTTATCTTATTTTCGAAAAATAAGTATATTAAATATTGTTCCCATAATTCGTATGTATTCTGTATTAAATATTTAATCATTTTCTACAAAAATGCAATGTATTTTAGAAGTTTCATTGCGATGATTTTGAATTATTTTTATTAAGGTTTTAGTTAATTTTTTTTAATTAATTAAATAAAATTCCTTTTTTTGTATTGGGAATTACGAATGTTGACAGGATTTTTTAGACATAGTTTTACGTTATTTATAACCTATTTATGCAAGTGCTTGTATTATCTTACTTATTCCAAATTTCTGGAAAAACCTAGAAACACAATAACGATTAGAATTGAGCTATGAGAAAACTCATAAAAAAACAGCATATTTTTACATGTTTATGAATATTGAAATAACCTTTTTTTTGGATTCAATATATAATTAAATAATATTTTTAATATAAATAATAAATGTTATACAAATGTATCTACTTTTATGAATGAAAATAAAAATATAATAAATAAATAAAAGCTTTTTAAAATTATCATATGAAATAGTTTAAATTAGCTTTTGAATCTTGAACAGGTTTCACACTTTTGCATAAAAATTGGTAAAATTGTCTTTATCTTTAAAGATTAACACCGCGCGATAAACATCAAAGAAAGTATCATCAAAATAAAATACAATTTCTTTTTTTTTCGAAGACGAAGAAATACTATTTGTTAAAGTAAAAATTAATCAAGTACAAGTGTTTCCTAATTTAAAAGAAAAGCGTGGGTATTGAAGGGTTATTTTCTCTAAGTATTTAGAAATGAGATTTTAAAAAATATTATTTCACAGATGCACACCCAGCAACCTTAAATTTTTATTTCCATGAATTACTATGCGAGTCCTACTATTTTTAAAGAGATGTTTTAGTAAAGCATTATCTGATATGCAATTAATTCAAGAAAAGAAATCAAAATGTGCATAACGTTAAGTGAAAGTCAAAGAAATGTAGATAATACATATTTAAGCATTTAATTTCTTCTTTTTTTTAATGAAAACGTGGCGCATCCAAGTTTCAAATAACGCGCCATTTTTTTCCAATCGCCTTGATAAGTTTTATATTCCTAATTATGTAATCAAATGGTAAAAGAATGGAAGTTGAATGACTTAATTGTAACGAATATAGACAGAAGGGATTTTTTTTAATACTTATTATGAGAAATAATCTAGCATACAAAAATAGTAGTTTAATTATTGGAAATTTCTAAACAAATTCTACAAATAGCAATAAGGAGACCAACACAAAAGAAATCTGTAGAAAAAATTATTATGAATTTTGTCAGCGTTTGCGTTAAACTTAAAGTAATACTTTTTTTTTTTTCAAACTTATTGCACATATTTTAATCTTTATTTTATCGTGTTACAAATGCAAAAATTTTAAGCTCTTTTGTATTACAATGTTATAAAATTTATTTTTGAAATTATCCATAACTTGCTAAACTTATAAGTTGAAAAAAAAAAAAAAAAAATCAGCCAAATTTGATTTTGTTTTAATTTTTTAAGACTACATGAATGTAGTTTTCGTTACAAGAAAGATTTTTAAAAGAAAATTTTTTTTCTCACAAAATGGTAGTGTTTTGAAAAGAAAAAGACATAAAATGAGATGCATTTTCATAGATTACTCAAAACCTACAACCCAATTAAAAAATCCCTAATTTCAGAGAAAACTATATTTATTGTGAGCATTCTGTGAAAATCTAAAGTAAATTGGTTGAAAATTGTACTAGTTAAGAGATTTAACAAATAAGAGAAACAAATAAAATCTTGTGATCAAAAATCTGTATAAATATATACAATTTTGCAACTTACTATAATAATTTACCAGGTACATAAGATACTTCTCCATCATTTCTAGCAGTCTTATTTTATCTTCGTTTAACCCCTTTTTTTTGTCGATCTACCCTCATACAACATGTCATATATTTTTTAGAGTAGCAGATGAAATTTTTCCATCATCTTCATTTTGAGCGTATTCTTTGGCTGCTAGGCCTACATTAATTCCTAAATGTTTTAATTAATTTTTAATTGTTAATTTCTAATAAAAAAAACTGTCAATGAATTTTGCGAGCCGTCATGGCTCAGGGGATGGAGCGTTTGCCTTTCAATGAGGTGAACCAGGTTCGAATCCCAGCAATGGCTGATCCGCTGATCGATACGAATTCCGCATCCGGATTGCACCGCCCACAGTGCTGACGTAAAATATCTTCAGCGGTAGACGGATCATGGGCTAGTGTCCCCTTGCCGTCAGACTAACCGTGGGAGGTTTTCGTGGTTTTCCTCTCCATGTGACGCAAATGCTGCTTAGTTCCATCAAAAAGTCCTCCACGAAGGTTATTTTGTTCCGATACTCGATCTAGGAGTTCCCTTATCTTCTGGGTTGGATTTAAAATTACATTGCTACTGATTTGAACATTGATAGTCGTAAACTTAGAATTGGATCGGCTGTACAATGCCGGTTTTGAAATATTTGAATAAAAAAAAAGATAAAATATCGCTGCACATAATAAATTTGTTTCTGTATAAGAGGCGAGTTTTGGACAAACCGGAGACATTTACTACTACGATGATTAATGTCGACCTTAATTTATGAATGTTTCTAAAGCAGATTTTAGATTCGAATTTTTATGCAGACCTCATTTGAATAATGGTTCAACCCCACTCATTGAAAACTGTTACTTTAGCATGAATATAATACTTGAATTCTTCTAATACTTGATCCAGGATTTTCCCTGTCTTCTGTATTGGGTTCAAAATTAGAAAGGTTACGGAGTTGAACATTAGTGGTCGTAAACCAAAAAACTTTAACTGTCGGCTGTTCAACGACGGTTATAAAATTTAAAAAAAAAAAAAATAATAAATTACAAAATAACCTATTGCAACCTTCATCAAGAATTCAGCTAAATGAGTTAAAATTTCAACTATTTTAACACCATTAATCAATTCATATATATCATCATACATCAATAATATAAGAACCATTAACTCCTTTTCTTACATAATTTAAGAAAATTATTTCAATAAAATAGTTAAAATGATAGCATTTTACTAAAAATGTCTTGATAGGAGTGAGCAAATCCTTTAATCGACTAATAACATAAGTTCACTTGTTCGTACCTGTCGCAGCATGTCCAGCGCCGCGCTCTGCATATTATGCTGCAACTTTTACATTTTTACGAAGAGGAATTTAATATTTTGGTGCTATAATCTTAAGACAAACTATATAAATATGGAATAAAAATGCTTTTTTTTTTCATTTATTTTCTTTATTCATTTATTATTATTATTTTGAAAATTTTACTATGTTATTCTTTCTTAAAAAGACAAGTGCATCATTATGTAAAATAATAATAATGAATCAACAAATTAAATTGAATGTTATCCATCTTTCGGATCTTACGCTGCATGACAACATACACAATTTTAATGTATAATATTTTCTTAGCTTTTTTGTGATTAAAAAAAAAATGTGATTAGATCGGTACAACTTCTTTGTAACTAGGTTAACGAACCGAAACAACTTTTTTTTTTATCAGATTCTTGACATAATTTATATATTCATCGTACAAAATCTAGGACAAAGACTCGGATGAACGCCCCCTCATATTCTAAATCTCCATTTTGTTGGACAAGTCGAATGAAAAAAAAAGAAGCACGTTGAAGGAAAATTCAGTTAATAAAACTATAAACCGATACTAAAAATGAGTGTGTGTGTATATATATATATATATATATATATATATTTACATATATACGTTTCATGAGGAGGGAGATTTGGGTTAACCTTTATTTTAAACACTTTTTGCCACTAATTTTTAAATTGAATTATATGTAGATTAATACGATTTTCTATATAATTCAGAACATATTAAAGAAATAGCACTTTAAGAATAAAAAGTATCTTTCATTCGATCTAAATGCTAAAAGAAATGTGTAACGGACAAGTTTTTAGAAATTTATATTATCGACTTCAAATATAAGATGTTTTGGTATTTAACAGTTTCGATATTTTATATTCTTAATCATTATTTAATTTTTAACTTCATAGCACATAAATAATTTTAATGGTTATTTTTTTAGTGTCGGTGTCTTATTAGTTTCAAAATAATTTTTTGTTTTTATATAAGCACTTAGAAATATATTGTTGTTTTTTTCAATTAGTATTTTTTTTTACCCTTCCAGTATTCCACTATAGCTCTAGTCAATCGTGCCACTTACGTGAACTTGATCTTTGCGCCGCAACCTTAGTGCTTTTCAACCAGAGTCCAACAGGAGTTGCTACAAATGAACCTGACCTCAACAGGCAATGCACGTAAGTTTTTAACTGCTGAAACTAATGCAGTTCTCAATATAGACGGTGTTCCGTAATCACCACCCGTACTGCACAGTTTTTGAATTCTTATAAAAAAACTGAGGGTGAAAAGTATAAGCAGAGTCAGAGGTCGCAATTTAGTATTTAAGTCAATAAAATAATCCAAATCTATAGAATCTATATTAAGGAAGATGATTTTAAAAACTTCCAAACCAAAAAATGAAATATAAAAATAAAAAAAACCGACAACGGGTCACAAATAAAAACTTAAGCGAAGAAAGAACAAAATCGTTTTTAAAACTCAATGAATCACTAGTGTGGAAGGCAAGGCTAAAATTGTAAAAACCCACCTGTTTGCTCGAGGAAACAGGAAGAAATCACCAGGTAATAAATTAAGTTTTGATGTTTTCTTCACGATCCTTTCGATAACGATTTTGTTTCTTCCTCATTAAAATATTAATTAACGACCATCAATATATTTACTTTTAACACAAGTGTGCTTCAGGGAGTGATTACAGGACACCTTGTATATTGAAATAACTGAAGTGTTTTCATGATACTTAACGAAGTTACATGAAAACTTTATGTCTTAGATAAATAGGTTTCATTACATTTGCTGTTTCATTTGTTTGGAATAAAAATAAAAAAAATTGCTGTGATTGAATGTTCAATAACTAGTTACCGAAAAATGTGTTTTATTTAAAAATAAATTTTCAAAATTAAAAATGATTCAGTGATAATAAATAAATAACATTGATTTAATGAATGTTTACTCAAAGAGTTGAATTACTTTTTTTATTTTAAAGTGCTATTTTTTTTTCTTTACAAAATGAGTCATATAAAGACGAATTTTCGGAAATGGTTTTATAACTTGAGCAAAATTTGTCTTTAAAAATAACAGTTATTTTTAATTTTATTGTTTTTTTTAATTTTAAACATGAACCTTAAATAAATGGTTTTTTTTCTTCTTTTTTGTCTGATACTTACTGTTTTTTTTATCTAGCAAAAGAAGTAAGCAGGAAGTGTTCTAGTTTTAAAAATAACAAAGAAGTGACTACTATGAACATAACAGTGAAACTAACAGTTTCATTGCTTTGTTCATACCAGTTACTAGTTTCAATTTATATTCATACTAAATTCAACAGCTTTCAATGAGTGGAGTTGAACCATCATTCAAATGAGGCCTGCATAAAAATTAGAATCAAAAATCGGCAATGGAAACATTCACAAATTCAGGTCGACATCTACCATTGTAGTAGTAACTGTCCCCGCTTTGTACAAAACTCGCCTGGTATACAGACACAAATTTATTATGTGTAGCGATATTTTATCTTATTTATTTTCTTGTACAAATATTTTAAAACCGGGCATTGTACAGCCAATCCAATTCTAAGTTTACGACTATCAATGTTCAACTCCATAGCAATGTAATTTTAAATCCAACCCAGAAGATAAAGGAACTCCTGGATCGAGCATCGGAACAAACTAGCCTTTGTGGAGGACTTTTTGATGGAACTAACCCGCATTTGCGTTACATGGAGAGGAAAACCACAGAAAGTTTCCAATATTAGCCGGGCGGCAGTGGGATTTTAGCCCATGATCCACTGAGGATATTTCCCGTCAGTGTGATCGGTGCGAGCCAGGTGCGGAATTCATATCGATCAGCCACCTCATTGAGCCCTATCCCTCTGAACCAAAGTGGCTCTAATGTATAGAGATATGAGTCTAGATCTAGGTGTAGAGACAAATATACTGATGTGCTATGAGTCAATTATAATGTGTGATTTATTATTATTGTTGCAGATATATTAACGAAGCAGAACAATGTTTCAAAAACTTCACTCTCAGATGTATGACGCCACTACAGAGGGAACTACTCGGGTTCGTAAGTGAGGGTTCAGAGAAACTATTGAGTGAATATTGTACACCTGGAACTGATCTAAGAGCAAGTAAGTAACCCGTTCATAATTTCTCTTCACGTTCTAGAGCAGGGGTTTCCAACTTACATGAGGTCGGGGGCCGCAATTAAAAACACCAATCAAATGGCAGGCAGCAACTTTATTAAAATTTTATATAGGACACTTTTATGTTTGAAGGAACATTAAATATTACTGTAAGATTTTTATCAAAGTTTTTTTTTTTTTTTTTTTATATCAAAAAGAAAAATAACAAGCATTACAAATAATGCTTGTTACGTATTTTTAATCTTCTCTTAATCAGAAACTTAGTGACAAGATTTTTTTTCTCTTTTAAATTTAATTCTGTGATTTATATTAACATTTTTTCCAACTTATTAGGAATTGTAGCAACAACAAAAAATTCTCGAGCAAGTGAAATTAATTTTTTTTTCTTTTCCGCTCATGCGATATTCAATTCAAGGAATTTAAATAAAACATGATATTCATTCTCTCTTTTATGCATTTTAAAGTTTACAATTGTTAATAATTTCGTCCCAAAAGAGTAGTTTCAAAAAGTTAAATGGGAGAATTTCTCCGAAAAAATTTCTGATACGCACATGCTGCATTGTATTCACAAAATACAATAAAAAAATAAATAAAAAATAAACGAAATAAAAAAGAGCAACATACACGATTATTTTTGTATTTTATTAAATATTTTCTTGGGTGCAAAACCTGAGAAATAAATTTTGCATCGTTGGTTTGTTAAATTTCACAGAAACGAAGAAATTAGGTTTTCTTACGCGAAAGAAAAGTAATTTAAACCCATATAAATTTTTGACGAAGATTGTCCGCAAAAAAAGATAACTGTTATATTTTAAATCACGGGCCACAAAAAAAAGGCGTTGAGGGCCGGATGCGGCCCGCGGGCCGGCAGTATGGAACTCTAAATAAGCGAGCATCTTTTCGACGTAGCCCCAAGTTAATAAAATAAGAAGCTGTGACTTTACAAACCAAAGAAAGACTACTTAATATTTTGATAATGAACGAAATATTTTTCAGTAATCGATTTAAGTTTTAAAATTATAAGTTTTGTGACAAACAAGTTGAATTCGCAAGCCTGGAGAGGCATCTAGTCTAGTTCTGAATTTGTTTTTGGTGTATGTATAAGATAAAAATGAATGAAGAATGCTGAATTATAGTTTTAAAAAAGAACTTATGAGCATTGAGTATGGTTATAAGAACAAAATAAATCTTTATTCTAGGATTCGGTCATTTTATTTTGAATTGAAAAGTTCGATGAGAAATAATGTCGCAATTTTTAACAAATCCATAACCTTTTCATAATTTATTCAATTTATTGTTATTGGAAGAAATATTTTTTTAAATAAAATTTTGCTATCTTTTTATTGGTATTTTACTTAAATAATTAAAAAATTATGGTGTATTGCTTGGATATAAATATAATGACACGTTTCAAAAATTATTACTGGTTTAAAAAATTTTAAAATATTGAATTTAAAATAATTAGTTGTAGAGCAACACAAATGGAAACCTTTGAACTAGAGCACCAGAGATTATTAAAAGTTAAAAAAAAGAAAAGAAAGAAGTTTAATAATTTTTTCCCCCAACGTGTTTCATTAATCAGCACTGATATAATAAATGGGGAAGTTTGAAAAGTATGAGGTCAATTACACTATGAGAATTGGATTATTCATGTTCATTTTAACATCTTTTGAAAAATGAATAAACTTTACTCTAAGGAAGATTTGATTTGGTTGATAACGTTACACTAGTAGAGCTATACATATGGGCTATTGGTAAAGGTTTGGTATTCATCAATTCATCCTTAATGCTATCGTTTAGAGCAGACGGTAGATGTTCATATTAGTCACCCGATCTTCTCACCTTGCTTTTTAACCGTGCTTGAATTTTAAATGTTCAGAAACCGTCAGAGACATTAGAGTGAATTGGGAATCACTAAGACGATTGGAGAATGTGCAGTCTGATCAGGCACCTAGAGTAAAGAAAATCCAACCTCAAACCAACTAAGTGAAAACTAAACCAAGCATCCTAAATAAGGGGAAACTGTAACGATTAGAAGTATTCATTAAAGGCAAAAAATAATAGAAGATATAAAGTTGGATGGAGAATATAAATTATTAGAAGTAGGGAAAAGAAACAGGGAATGGTCTTTTGATGCTGAAAAAGAAAAGTAATGAAAATGGCGAATAAAATTGGCGGGTTTTATGTGAAAAAGATATATGAGTAGAATAAAATATATTGGTTTCAGTTAGTTTTGTTAAGTCACCATGATTCCAAATTTGTTTTTTAAAAAAAATAATTATAATTACAAAGCATGTTATTTATTCACATAAAAATGTGTCTGATACCAACAAACCAAACTACGTATTTTTAATAAAATTTTTAATTATTTCTTGTTTGCCTAAATAGAACTAAATAAATCAACCGATTGTCGTTTGCACCTTTCTTATTGGGCGATTCATATTCACATCTCAATAGAAGCATATTTCTATTGGTTGCTACCTGTAAGTGATCGATCATTAATAGATTACCAGTGGACAGGTAAATAAAATGACATCAGCTTAAATTTCTCTATTGCTAAGTTTTTATTAAGAAACGATGTTCAGCAACCAAATCTTTAATATTCGTTCATACTAGTTCGACTATGAAATTTTTATAATCCTACCTTCTTTTTCAGATTATTTGAAGCATGCACCATGTTTGAATGATGCCCATAGTCTACAAAAAGATTGCTTAACTGATTTGCAGGCTGGTCTCGAAGCTATTTCAGTCTCAGAATTTCAAAAGAGAATACCAATGGCATGCTGGTAAGAATTTCATCCATCGCTATAGGATTATTCATGCAGATGGTGAATCATATGGATAATCATTCAACACATAATAAACTAAGCTGTTTAGCTAAAGATTTTTCCCTGAGCTAGTGCAAAAGTTACTAACGTTAGGAAATTTGTTTCTCAAAAAAGGGTAAAATTGTTTATTTGTAATCAGGAAAAAAAAATAATAAAAATTCGGCAATTTTAGCAAAAATTTCTTTTTTTTAAAAAACTTATTTATTCATATTTGAATTTTAGTTCATTAGTTTCACAAAATCCTTTAAATTTTTGATTTCCGATTTTTCGAGTTTTTTCGTATGCTGACAAACGAAAACGGAAGAAAATGAAAGTAAAATGTTTTTTTGTTATGTTTTAAGTAGTTCAACCTTCATTTATTTATTAATTTTTTTTGTTGAAACAATTGTATTTTTAAGACAAATTAAACTCATTTTCAGAAATTATTTTTCGAATTATAATTTTTTTTTTTATTTTTTTTTTTTTTTGTGGTCAAAATTTTTTTGCATGTTCTGAAGAACGTTTATTCAGAGAAAATTTCTTAACGCTAACGCAAATTACAATAAAAGTTTAATATAAAATACGAATCGAAATTTTGTATGTATAATGTTACCAACGACTTGAACTATAAGCTTAAATCTAAGTGTGAAAGCGTGTTAAGTCTAAGTGTTATTTTTATCAAGCTTTAAATAAGAATATTTCGAATTTTTCTTTAAAAATTCAATATTAAACAATATATTTAATTCTATTCCATTATCTGTTTAAAATGTAAGGTTTTGGTTCAAAACACAAGTAATCACATTATTGATCAATGGAAAAAAGATTATTTTGAAATTTATGCTTTACAATTTGTTGTAAAGCTGTTAGTGTGACGTTAAGAATTTGTAGCTCAAATTTGTCCTTATTTTGAAAAAATATTTTATAAAATTTTAAACTTTGCTTTAAATTTATAGTTTTTCGACACATGCATACCAAATATGAAATTAAAATTTAAATTAAGCATTTTCTTAAAAACATTATGTAGAACCAGTCGGATACCTTAATAGAAGTCAGATACCAACATATACTTTCAGTGAATAAATATTTTTTTATTTATGACGGATTTAGATGGCAGGCAGGAGCCGTGATCTGCAAAATTATAGTCTCTGCAGTTCAGTTAGGAGAGTAGTCATAAGTTAGGACCGTTTATGTTTATTTTATTTCTGCGTATTTCGTCATATCTATTGAACAATTTTTAACGAAATGAAGAAAAATTTTTTTTGCAATTATCAAGTTCGTTTATCAAGTTCGTTCGCAAAATATAAAACATTTAATTTTTAACTATGTGGTTCTAAATGACAAAATGCAAAATTTTAACGAAACTGTCATATAGTTTCTGAGAAATGAAATTTTAAAAAAATTAATAAATAAAATCGTATTGTTAAACTTTCTTATCATTTTTAAATTTTCGACCGACTTCTTTTAAATTCATTGCAATTTACATAGTTTAAAATATTATAAATTTATGATAAATAATGGAGAAAAAAAAATTTTTTTTTCATTATTTATCAAAAAGACCTTTGATAGTGTTCAAAGGTTTTTTGATTAGCTCCTAAAGTTTCCGAAACATTGTAAAATACGAAAAAAAGTGAAATTATATATAGGGGTTAAAACTTTCATTCACTCACCTTGCAAAACTAATGGATTATTATTTTTAAGATTGCTACTTCCCTCTATTTTAATGGTTAAAAACTCGAATTCATACATTAAGCAACTTCTGTATTAATTAATTAGCGTAATTACGAAGAATTCTTTGAGTCATTAAGATCGCAACTCAAGTGTGCGACAATTTAAACTCTTCAGATAAAAATTATTAATTAAAAATTGTAAGTTTACGACTTTTTTAAATTTGATTTTTCAGGAACGATCCAACAGATTTCGCATAAATTTTGTATTTTGCTATTAAAAATGGCATTCTTTAATATTATATACCTTACAATTCAAAACTTTTTTTTTACTATTATTAAATAAAGTAATAAAACATAATAAATATTTACTAAAAGTTATATTTTGCATGAAATTATCTTTGGATAAACGTATAAGTGTGCAAAAATTTTTCAATTATCTTAAAAAGGTCGCAAAGATATGGTGAAATACACAAAAAGTAAAAAGTAATCCGATCATATTAGATCAAAAGTTAGTCAGGGTGGTCCGTTTTTTATATTGCACACTTTACAAACAAGTAAAAACAAAATTAAAGCATTTTTTTCTCCATTTATTTCACAGCGGATACCAACGTTACATGACTTGTGCTCGTAAAACTGTGGAGAAGAAATGCGGAAAAGCAGCTGTTGACTTCATGCAACTGCTCCTGAAAAATGCAGTATCCAGACTTCCCGACATAGTCTGTACAGGATATGGATCTGAAAACCATGAGTGCCAAAGAATACTTCCCCCAGAAGGTACGGAACCAAAGGGATCAAAGTCTGACTCCGTACTGTCAAGGCTGTTTGCAGCGTACTTGGGAAATTAACTGACACCAAAGATATTTAAACGATTGCTCATTATCACTAGCAGGTAAATTAAATCTTACCCCAATTTCATTCAAACAAGTATGTTTGCTAAAGCTCCACACAAAAGCTAAAGCAAATATCCGCATAATTTTAATCATATTTTTTAATTTACTACTTTGTCTATAACTTTTTATTTTCTTTCGGAAATTCTAAAAAGAGTGTATATTAAGTGAGCGAGTGATAGTGAGCAATTATTTAATATACAATATATATAATAATTTCTTAACGATTTGTAAAAATATTCAGTTTTAATGTACTTGCCGATCATTTTCCCTCATTCAATCGCCACAAAAAAAAATGCATATTCATTTGAACACAAACTAGGATAAATCACTCATTTGTATAACTCGTGAAATAAGAAAGGGAAGCATGAAGCAATGCAAAACACCTAGTCTTTCCACCGCAAGAAGACGACTGATCTTCGAAGAGTTCATTTCTACGTGGGGGGCGTTTTTACGCTGAAGTTTTTTTTCATTTTGCCCACCTACCATCTCAGATCTTCCTTTGGTTTCCGTTTCTAAGTATTGTAACTATTCAATTCATACAATGATCTGACTGTTAATTGATTTCTTACAGTAGTCAAATAGTATAAACTTGAATAAGTGCTTCTTTTATACTTATTTTTTATTTTTTTTTGTAAGTAACTTTTTCAGGAATGAAATAAGCAATAAAATCATTTAAATTACTTTAAAAATGTGAAATTTTTTTTAAAAGATTTGTATTTATTTTTAAAATGATAAACTACATTTAATTGTTAAATAAATAATCCCTACAAACTGAAGCGGTAAGGTGTTACTTGATAAAAACTTCATTCGCTTCAAAAATATGTAAATAGGAAATAACCGTCGACTTGTTTTAAGAGCTCAAAGACAAGCGCACATTTTCAAGACTTGCCAGACGTGGATGTGAATAAACGAAAGTGATATGAAATGTAAAGTTGCCAAAGAAAAATGGAAAAACTAAAGTAAGAAATGAAACTTAAACTGCTCTTGGCTATTGTAATCTTTCTAGTTTTGTTTCTTACCTTTAATTTTCCACTTTACGTTTTATATTTCAAATCACTTTTCTTTCTTCTCATTCACGTCTGGCAAGTCTTGAAAGCTTTTGAGCACTTGAAACGTGTCGCAAGATATTTCCTATTTACATATTTCTGAAGCGAAGAAGTTTTTAATCAAGTAATACATCTAATATTGTTTTTGAAAAGTTTAAGATGCAAATACTGTTTAACGTATAAATTAAAAAGAAAATCAAAGAAATGCTTAACTTAATAACTTTAAAAAATATTTACAACAACATTCTTTAAAGTTAAGCAAATGGCATTAATTTCGAATTTGCTTGGCGAGGATTTTAAGGTTTTATTAATATTATTTCAGCATTCGTTATGAAATAACAGGAAGAAAATTTTTCAAGTATTCATCAATGTTTTGACTGAGTTTTGTGATATTTTCTGTTAAGTAAGAATTAGATTTAATAATCAAATATTCGATGAACATTTTCACTGTTTTAATTAGAAAGATATAAAATATATTATTTTAAAAAGATGTATGAATATAAGCAATAGATAGCTGGCTCAGACAGTTTTATCTTGCGATTATCTTGATGCGTCTTAAATTTTAGACAAACAATACAAAGTTAACAAATACGAAAAATAACTTGAATAAACAGTTAATTGTTTATGACATTAGTTTTGGTTTTAAGAAATTTGGTTTGAACCAAATTTACCATTTTGGTTCTAAAGAATGTTTTTAAGCATCCCCTTTTTTTTTTTTAAATTTTAACAATTCTGAAATTAAAAATAACGAAATAAGTATTTAAATTTCTTTAAAGTAAAGTTTATATAAAAATACATTAATTTATATTTAATATAACTAAACATAATTAGAAGTTTTTATCTTTATTAGATTGGCCGTTAAGAATTTCTTCAGCACATTAAGTTTTCTAGTTTGGATTTGAATTCCATTTTAAATTCTGTATTTTCTATTAAATAAACGAAATTTATTTGCTTCATTATTTATTACTATTTGCAACAAATTAAAAGAATAATTTCATGAAGCACTACACAATTCAGTTGCGCACAGGTGCGAACTGAATTATTTTATTCGCCTCACTATAAACAACTTCTTAGAGCTAAATTAACAAAAAAAATAACTTGAATACAGAATCGTTTTAATAAATACTCATTAAAAAAAACATGAATGGTTTTTAATTTAACTTGATATAATTTTTCCATTTCTTGTACAAATTTTTTTATTGAGATACTAAAGTCTTATAAGAATCAGCAGAAATACTTATTTCTATGATAGACCATTCTCGATCGCAACGCTCGAATATGCCGTAAGGGAAGAACACGGATTTTATGCTTTGACCCTTCCCCCTTTTCTCACCTCTGAGTTGTATAGGAAAGTACTATGATATTTTCCTTTTTCTTAATATTTTTCGTATTTCATTGTGAAAAATATTTTTTTTTAATGTTCAGGACGGTTCCTTTTAGAAATATGTTCAATATAGATTTCAGTTTCTAATATTTTTCCAACTTAAAAGTTTTTAATCTACTTAAAAATTCAACAGAGAAACTATACCGTACTTCCTTCTTCTATGGCTCTCCTTACGCTAATGGTGTAAACACGCAAAATTTTGCCATGAGTAGAGTTCTGCTCAACGCTACTTATAGCCAATTTCGATCCCCATTTCTGCAAAAATCCATTAGATTGAGGCCTTGTAAAAAAATGTGGCCATTCTCGTGCAGTAAGAAAGTCAGAAAAATGTACACCGAACTTATCTGAATAGATTCATAAAGAAATTTAGTTTTCAAAGAGCTTTTGTGACCCAGGAAGTGTAACTTTTTTTTAAAAGAGAGTTTGTGAAATGTTTAATAAAACAATCTGATTTTAAACTTTGTCAAAGCTATTTCTCGTCACTTTGTGTGTTGTATTTGTCAACCAAATTAGAAAATTGTCATCACTGTGATGCAAAGAATTTTTATATAAGTATTTGTATTTTGTAAATAAATTGTAACAGATCTATTTCTGCAGTGTTTCTTTTTTGTTCGAAAAAAATCTCACTAGATTGTGTTCAATTACAGCAGTGAAAGTTAAAAGAATAATTTTTTTGCTGAATTGAATCTATTGATAATTTTTTCATCTTTTTATTCCATTTGATGGCAATAAATTGTCAAAAAAATGTAGTATTGTCAAGAAAGAAAAAATTCAAATCTTCGTTATAGACATAGAAACAAGTAATGTAAACTTTGTGTCTGTTTCAAAACTTAACTCATTTTACCAGTGTCAACAAAATCAAATGTGTCACTTGCCAAGATTTAGAGAATCAAATGTGTAACTTACCAAGATTGAGAGAATCAAGTGTGCCACTTACCAGCATTTAGAGAAGAAACATATTTTGTAACTGTACTTTACAAACAATCAATGGCTAAATTCTCTTTTAAAAATTTTTACTTAATGATATGTTCAAACTGGAAGAAATATAAAAATAAAGATCTGCTTTATGTAAAAAAGAAAGGAAAAAATTCATGTCATAAATGAAATAATTTATTGTTCTTTTATTTACAAGTACATTAATTATATTACATATTCATTGTATATATTTACAAGATAAAATTTACTTATCATTTGTTCAAAAAGAAAAAAAACCATTTATAATAACCTAACTTATTGAATATCTATTGAAAATTCTTTAAATTCAAAGGAAGTTTACAGGAAAGAAAATAAATACTCAGCTTAAAAAAAAATTAAAGAACTTAAACTTAGCAAATTAATTACTAGTCACATTTTAAATAAAATTTTTTCAGCATACAATCTTGATACGTAAAATAAAGTGTAGATTTTATAAATATTTTTCTAACACAAAATTAAAAGTGCTGATTGTATATCAACTTAAGTAAATTTCACAAACTAGCTCTCATTAAAAATGCTTAAGATTTTGAAGAAACTATGTAAAGAAAATTATTAAATCTTTAAATAGACTTTAGGAATACTTCTCATATTATTTTTTTGTTAAACCTACAAATATAAAATTGAAACTAAAGGTTAAATATTTCACAAATGAATAGTAAATTAAAGCAATAAAAGCTAAAAATAATATTGCATTTTATGCCTAATCTATTTATTTACTTTTTAAATTTGTAGTTCGATGTTGCTCTTCAAATTAAAAACTTGATTTTTGTATTTGTGACATAAGCTTCTGTTTCATTAAAAGAAAATTTAACTGAAAATTAATTATTAATACGTCAATAAAAAAATGTGATTACTTAAAAAAAAATGTGATTAAAAAAAATGAATATTGACTAACATTAAGCAAGTAAAGAAATTATTGCAGAAATATAGAAAACCTATTAAATGCACATTTCTAATTTTATCATAAAAGATATGCTTAACAAATAAACCAAACGAAAAAGATGCTCAAATTAATTGAATCAAAATTTGAAAACATACAGATTATTGAATATGTAGATAAAGGTAAAAGAAAAACATTTGTGACAAAAATGTAAAAATCTGCAATATAATATTCTAAGCATGTAAAAACAAAATGCTGTTTTTTTTTTTTTTTAATTTTTAGCAAAGAAATATCAATAATCAAATGAGCTAAGTACAGCTGAAAACCACAAAATTAAGAAAATATTTTCTATTTAAGTAAAATACAACAATAAAAATTCACACAATTATGCAAATCATTTGATGAAGAATTAACACCTTCATTGCAACTGAGTGTAGGTGGTTATACTATAAATTTATCATTGAAGCTTGGTAATTTGTAAAGATAAAAAATCCGTATTTTAGTCTAAAATAAGATTATTTTAACAAACAATACGTTATTGTCATGAAAAACATTATATTTTCTGCAATCAAAATATTTTAATGATTAATACATTTTGCTACCACTTGAAATGTTTTACAGAAACAAACTGCAAAGAAAGAATTTTGTAACGCATTATCATGTGTTTCACTGTGAACATGTTAAACCAACAATAAATAAGTAGCAACACTGGGGGTAAACTTTCACAAAATAAAGAAAATTAATAAGAAAAATAAAAAAGTATCACAGATCCAGTTATTTTTAGGAAAATGATGAACAATTAAAATCAAAAAAAATTAGAGGTACTTTACTCTCAGTAAAATAAAAAGTAAATAATATCATTTAGTAAACGATAACATTCCTCAATACAATACTTATTAACCCACTGGCGGTTAAGGAAATGGGCGAAATTGGGAGAATGTTTCTCCCCTACACACAGTTCCCCTATCCATTAACATGGGAAAACCGGTTTTGCTATGCAGTGAAGACTGCAGGTTAAAATACGACTTTTTACGTGCATAACCGCCAGTGGGTTAAACACTTGTGTAAGTAGATATTTAGATTCAAGATTTTCTAAATCAGTTAATTTAAAAAAATTTCAATAAGTTCAAAAAAAAAAAAAAAAACAAATGAAAGAGATAAATCTTAAATTTTCAATTAAATTTCCTCAAACATACCTGATTTAGATTGCAAAGTACTTGTTTAAAAATTTTCTTTTAAATTGTTAAAATTATTAAGAATTTTAAGTTCTTTTATTCAAGTTATCAAATCTGTCTAGTTCAAGTTATCAAATTTGTAATAAAAACATTTTTGATATGATTTATTAATAAAGAAATACTAATTATATTTTTAGACTGAGTTTTAAAAAGATTTTTTAATCAAATGTAATTTTTTTTAAAAAATGTTTGTAAACTGAATTTTAAATTACATAAAATATATGTACTCCATTTAAGTATTGACAGATTAAGATATCAATATAATCTTTAAAAAAATATTGCAAATTTCAGTTAAATATTTCAAATATATATATATATATATATTTTTAAAAAATTCAGTAAGGAAAGCCAATAATATTAATCAAGAAAAAAGAATCAGTGAGCAATGTGTAACCAAAAATAACAAGAAATTAGTAACATAGAATGGAATAATATTGGTATCAGTATTGAAGTACTAATAGGTTAAGATGTTACAATAATCCTCAAATAAACATTTCATTTAGGTATTAAAAAAATAAAATTCTTTTAAAGTTTCAATAAGAAAAAGCTATAATATTAATCAAGAAAAAATAAATAAATTAGAAGACAATGTGTAAACAATATTGACAAGAAATTAATAATGTTATGGAATGGGATAATTTTGGTATCAGTACCCATTCCAAAATTTTGTGACAACCAGACAACGCAAAAGAATTTAACAAAAAAAAAAATCAGCCAGTGAAGGCAAATTTCAAGAGGGAAATATATTACCACTTTTCAAATTCGAATTACTCCTTGGTGACTACAGTAAATGTATACAATCACTGTTATAATAGGAATATCCTTCACTTCCATAAATTAAATGTTTACACTTTACGCAAAACAAGAAGCAATATAATGTTTACAACAAAACTACTGAACAGGAAGAAATGAAAAAAATTGACATTATTTTTAAAAATTATAAGATAAAAAGGGAAAAAACATATTGAATTTATGCAACACAGCAACAGCTTCTTAATTCAGCTACTAACTAAAAAATCATTAATGTTTAAAACGAGCTTCTCTTTTCGAACGCAATTCGTCAATGTCAGGATAAAATCCTGGAGGTGGAGGAGAGGAAGAATTAATATTATCACCAAATACAAATCCTGGTGGGGGAGGAGGAGAAGAACTGTTAGGAGGTGAGGTAGCAGAAGGTGAACCCCGGCTGCTAGATCTAGGACTACCATGCATGCTTTCTTGCATAGCTCGCCGAATTTGCTCTTCTTCACTCATACCAGGTGGTATATATTGGTTATATCTTTCACTGGTGGAGTCAGATGACGCAGCATATTGATTATATCTTCCACCAGAATATCCCGATGATTCCGCATACTGGTTATAACTTCCACTGGAATATCCAGATGGTTCAGCACGAGGTGTAAAACGTGGACCAGGTGGAAACAGTATACCTTTCACAATTGAATAAATTAAATCCATCACTAATCTTAATGGTCCCATCACATAAGCTGTTCCAACAAGAATTCCAGCTAAGTGTCCATAAAAAGACACATTTGGTACAAGTAACTGTATCAGTACCAGCTCAAACCATACAGCATACCTGGTGGGCACAGTTATCGGCATGCCCATTACTTGAGTAAAACCTCTATCATAATAAGTAGTCAATACTTTTAATGCAAATATAACACCAGAAAATCCAACAGCACACTGTTCTTCATAATCTAGATATTTGTTTGAAAATATGTTTAATGCCACCAATACTGAGTTTGTAAGTACAGTAAATACTGATAAAATATAAAGGAATTTTACACTCCCAAATCTTCTTTCTAATGATTGTCCCTTTAGGGCAAAGGATACCATGTTGTAATAAAGATGCCAGTCATCCCCATGTTCTAAGGCAGCAAAAACAAGACGAGAATATTCTTTCTTTGTCCAAACTCGATAGGCACTAACGCAAATATCAGTCGGTTTGTACCAAGGTAATTTGAAGAGTCTTAAAAATATAGCAACTTGGAGTCCAATAGCACTTAGAGTGACAGGAGGTATCCGATCTATGCCAATGACAGCAAAAAGCTGATACAATAGGAGCATAACTCCCATGCCAGGTTGTCTTCTCCTGTTTTGAAACATTTTTTTAAATGTTGAATCAAGAATAGATATTTGGTCTCATAGAATATTTACAAAATTCTAATTCCAAACTGAAAAAGGGGAAACCCTGCAACGACATTTTAAAAGCAACAACTTCGTACACATAAATAGAAAGACTGAATGCAATACTGACAGTGTCAGAAACAAGTCAATTTTAAAGTACGAGAATTAACGTCATTAGTTACGTGATATTCAACAAATACAAAATTACTTCGTAGAACGATTGTTTACTTCTTGTGTTACATTTTGATTGGTCAGAATGTTCTGGAAAATTCTTCGCTTCAGTTCTAGCATTTGCAAAAAACTTAAAAAACTATTTCTAAAGATCTCATAATTAACGCTTGAATAACACTCAACAGACGTGACATAATTTACACATTAAGTGAAACGAATCGAAGCGAAATGATTATATTTCTTTAAAAACACTCCCGGCAAAAAAGGAATTTAAGAATAAAAACATTAGTTTTCCCCTGATCGTCACATTATTTGACTGAATTAATACTTAAATTTTTTATAGCTTAATTATAAAAAAATGACAAACTGTGAATTATATATGCGGAATTATATTGCATAGAAAATCGCATTTTAAAATATTAAGCTCATTCCAGCAACTAATTGTAGTTGTCGATTAGATCTGGTTGTTAGGATCAAACTGTGTCTTTTTTTACTCTCGAATGTAATAGACTAGCATGTATTACCTTGTATTAAATACTTTAAGTTTTATAATCTGTCTGTAACTTAAATGATTAGTTACTAAAGAATTACTGTACTGTCCAATTAACAAAATAGTTTCTTGTGATTTAAACAGAGTGCTTTTTTAAAAATGGCAACTATTGATGAGAGTTCCAACAAAACGCCTATTACTTCAAATGTTGTTTCCAAAGCTTATGTCATTAGCGGGGTTCCAATTGTATTTCCTTATAAAGCTTATCCTTCTCAAATAACAATGATGGATAGAATTGTTAAATGCTTAAATAAACGAAACAATTGTCTCCTGGAATCCCCTACTGGTTCAGGCAAAAGTCTTGCTTTATTATGTGCCAGTTTAAGTTGGCTTAACCAAACTAAAAAGAAAATTATGATTCATAACGAAAAATTGGAAGAACATCTTAATTCCCTTGGAGTTACAATAGAGGATAGTGAAATATGCCCCGTTCATTGCCGTAAAAATCATAATAACAAATATGATAAAGATTGTGGGTTATCTGAACAAGCTAAAAACAGTTCATTATCAGATTCATCTAATGGGAGACCTATTGTCACAACAATAAGACCTATTGAAAAGGAATGTGAAACTCTAGATGAGCAGAAGAACACAATGCAAGCTTCATCTAGCAGCAAAAGGAGTTCCATAAGCTTCCATGATGAAGAATTTGAAGACTTTGTTCCTTCAAAAAGATATCGCAGTAGCTTAGATGTCTCAACCTACTATAAGTCTGCACAGTTGAGTTCCAACAACTCATTTCCTAATGAACTATTGAATAATACGCCTACTACTGCTGACTCTGACAATATGGCAAGTAGGAAATCTTCTATTAATACTGATTCTTTACTTTGCACATGTGATTCTAAAAAAGAAAAGATGAAAATGAATGTTGCTGGGGACACCAATCTACCAGCTAAACTTCCTACTATATATTTTGGTACAAGAACACACAAACAGGTAGAGCAAATTATTCGTGAGCTTAAGAAGACGGTCTATAAAGATTGCAAAATGTGTATCTTGTCTTCTCGTGAAAGAGCTTGTATTCATCCAGAAGCATCACGTGCTGATAATAAAAACGAGGCTTGTGAAGATCTTCTCAAAGCTGAAGGTGGTCCAGCTTGCAAATATTATCGAAATTCTAAATTTGTAACTCACAACCGTCCAAGCAGACTTTCAACTGCTTTTGATTTAGAAGATTTTGTATCAATCTGTAAGAAACAAAAATGTTGTCCTTATTACAGTTCACGAGAGCTAACATCTGCATCAGACATAGTATTTTGTCCTTATAATTACCTTGTTGATCCTCTTATACGTTCTGCGGTGTCAATTAGCTTAAAAGGAAGCATAATAATTATGGATGAAGCTCATAATATTGAAGATAACGCACGTTCGGCTGCAAGTAGTAGTTTTGATGTTGTGAATTTAGAAGAGAGTGGTGTTAATTTAGAAAAGGTTGGACGATACTCAAAATCAGATGGACAGTCATATTTATATTTTAGTGACATTTTTAAAAGTATGGCTAATTGGTTAAAAAACCATTCTAATAATTTGACAGATTATCAGACCTTTGAATCTTCCGCTAAAGTATATGAAGGTGATGATATGCTTGCTGTGTTATCCCATGTAAGAATTGGGCCTGAAACATTCAAAGAATTTGATCAAAAATTTGAAAGTGTTCTCTTTCTCGAAAAAGATAAAGAAGCAGCAGAAATTATAGACTTAGACCAGCCCAAGCTGTCTTCAGCTGCATTAGCTGTTATGAAAAAGTTAAGGGAAATTCTCAATTTTTTGTATAAAGCCAACATGGTGTATGTCCCTGATTATCGTCTTGTTGTTTTGAAAACCAGGCGTGTTGGTCAAAGGCTTAGAGGTAATAGACACTTAGCTGTTCCAGCAAATGATTTTGAACTGACCTTAAACTTTTGGTGCCTAAATCCAGGTGTTGCATTTTCAGACATTAAGGATTGTATCCACTCTTTAATTGTTGCTTCTGGCACTTTATCACCCATGGTGTCCTTTGAGTCGGAACTTGGCACAACTTTCCATACTACTTTAGAAGCTAATCATGTTGTTAAAAAATCTCAACTTTGGATTGGAACCATTGGTAAAGGACCAAACAATGTGTCCCTTAATGCAACATTTCAGAATACTGGAACATTTACATTTCAAGATGATGTTGGATCTTTAATATTGCAAATATGTTCCATTATACCTCATGGTGTTTTGTGTTTTTTGCCGTCTTATAACATGATGGACAAATTAATTAACAGATGGGAACAAACTGGTCTATGGGAAAAATTATCAAGAAAGAAAGAAGTATTATGTGAACCTCGTAAAATTCAATATTTTCAGACAGTAATGGACGAATTTTATGGTGCTATAAATTCTAGCAAAAATGGCACAGGTAATGGGGCTTTATTTTTTGCTGTTTGTCGAGGAAAAGTTAGTGAAGGATTCGACTTTGCTGATGAAAATGCTAGAGCTGTCATAACTGTAGGTATCCCATTTCCCAGTTTTAAAGATTCTCAAGTTGATCTAAAGAAAAAATATAATGATAAATATTCATCTCAGAGGAATATTTTAACTGGTCAAGAATGGTACGAAATTCAGGCCTTTAGAGCTATAAATCAAGCCCTCGGACGATGCATTCGCCATCGAGATGATTTTGGTGCTCTCATATTAATTGATGAGCGCTTTCAAAAATGCATTCGCTATACGAACAATTTATCCAAGTGGATCAGAAAAGATTTATTGCATTTTACTTATAAAGATGCACTGGAATCTTTAAACATGTTTGCTATTGATAGTGGTTTAAAAGCTTTGGAATAAATAAACAGTTAAATTTCTTAAACAAATAATATCCTCACAAAAAAATCTCATAATTTTTCAAAGAAATTTTTATTTAATGACAAATAAATGTTTGAAAAGTAATTTATATTTTCTATTAATATTCAATATAAACATAGATAATTTTGCACAGGATACTAATAAAAAAAAATTTTCCTGTAAATTATTTTAAAATAATTTATTGGCAATTTGTTTTATATTTTTTAATGCAAAATTTTTATTAGTAAAGTTAATAATGCAATCTTTACTATCAAATCTATCTCATTTTTTAGAAGTTTCTTAGTTTTTATAAACTATCTTTTAGATTTTCTTTTATGAAATCAAAAATTGTAGCTTTTAAGTATTTTGTTATAATAATGTATCTATCCTTTCTTTAATTGCAAATCTAAATATGTTGACTGTCTTATAAAAATATAATTTCAGTGTAAATGTGTGAAATTTTATAGTTTAGAAGTAAAGACATAAAAAGATTTTGTTACAAAATTGATACCAAATCAGTTCATGTAAAATTTAACTTGATTATTATACACTCTTTAGTACGATTTCTCCTCAATTAATACAGCCTTTCTGTTATTACAACTACAACATGGAGTCCCATTTGTTGCTCCATAGTAGGAATGTTATTTTAGTGCCTATTGGAACATCTGAATTGAACATTTTGTTCCAATATAGTGACTGAATTTTTTTCATATTTATATGTGTTAAAAATTTTTTGCACTTTCAAAATTAACATTTTCCAATTGATAATGAGTTGATCGATCACAAAAGTCTCGAGAAAAATTTTATAAACCACTATTTCTTTTCATGAATATGAAACATCTTAAGTTCTCTATGAGTGAAGGAATGACAGGATCACCTATTCTTAACCAAGAGATTCTGGACATAATCTATAGTCAAAAGAATTGTGAAACATTGACTACTACAGCACCATCGTTTAGAAATCAGAGTTACCTCTATAGTCATAACCTTACAAAATTTCTTTTCAAAAAGCACTACGTTCATCAATCATATTTTCTTGTTTAAAAATTTTATTCATTCTTGTTGTGAAGAAATGGTTTATTTTGGAGTTCGAACACACATTATTAGATTTTAGTTTTGCTGAGTCCTCTAGCCGCTTGTAATTTAGTGAAGGTGGTAGCTCCTAACTAGTTTAGCAACACAATTGTTAAATTATTCAAGATCCCGAGAAGCATTTTGTTTACAATAATTAAAAAGCCTGATTTAATTCTAAAGATAGAATTAAATCAGGTTCTAATTTCATAATTCCTGAAACGAAATTTCAAAACCTAGAAAAAGTAGGTACTGTGATTGGCTAAAGTTTATGTGCAATATTAAAGAATGATTTTATTTCTAACCTTTAAAATATACTAATGAAAAAACGTTTGTATTTTATAGGCATTAAGAAAACTGTGTTTTTAGTCATTAGATATCTATATAAACTTTAAAGTGGGATATATTTTTGAGAAATAAGTCCAGTATTTATGAAGTATAAGTAAATATTAGAACCAATTTTATGTAGTCATGATTTAACGATGTTATGTTATAACATTCGATTTAGTTTAGACCACAAAGGTCTTAATATCGAGCGCATGTATTTATGGATTTAATGTTTATGTTTTTATTTACTATTTAGTTTAGTATTTAACTGCAAGATATTTTAATCTGTTGTGTTTATGTGATTCACTTAGTATTTAATGAGCTACTTTACAAATGTATTTGTATATTTATTATTTCAAATTAAAATTAGTTATTATTTGTAAAACATTTAGAATTATGAGTAAAGTTTATAATAAAATAAAAATTAATTTTTTTAAAAATTTCGCATTTTATTGCAAGGCATTTTATTTACATGTGTATTTCTGTAATATGTAAAGTGTTAATTACATTTGTAAATTAAAAAAAAAAAACAAATCAAACGGTCTGGTCAAAAGTCAAGTAACTGGAATGATTAGATTTGTTCTTTTTATTCTACTACTATACAGTTCTAAAGGCCATAATAATGAACATTAATTGTGAAGAAATTAGATTTGTTAACTTCTTGCTGCAAAAGCCCCATCTGTTATTTTAAAAATGTGTATTAGAAATTGATAAAGGTTTTTTTAAAAACTTTGTTATTGAATATTACTATTTCAATGGTTTTATATTTGTGAATTTTAATAATTAGTTTACCAAATAGAAGAACAGTAGAATATTGTCATTAAAAACATATTTTTAATGTGTGCACTTATATAGGGTTATGTGTAATAGATATGAGAAGATTTTGATACTAAATAAATAGATAATTTATTAAGTACTAAAATTGATTTTTATAAATGTACTGGTATGGTTTTATACAATTTTGTATTTGATTACTAGATATTTTAATATCTATGTTTTTGAAACATTATAATATGACAAGTGAAAATTATTGTAAATAGTGGAGCATTGTTTATACGCCGCCGAAAGGACCACCGAGAAACTTGTAAACGATAAGTCGTATAATCGATTTTTACTTCCAAAACTGGAAATTAACTCTGTTTTCAGTTAATTTTAATGTTTAACGTGTTGGTTTATATAAACTTCTAAATTAGACAAAGCAAAACAAACAAATAACCATAAAAAATTACAGTAAGCAATTTGAATGTACGTTACCTTTATTTATTTATTTTAATACTCCAAATTCTTTTCATTTTTTTTTCACTTTAATAATTTTACATTAAATTTACGAAAACAATTAGCTACGGTTGTTTGATGTGATGGTTGACGTTGATCTGTAATTAATGACATGGTCAATCAAGGTCCTGAAAGCTTTTTTCGCTGGTATTGTGGTAAAGAAAATAAGTTCTTAGTGTTTTAATAGAATTCTTTGCATCTTGAAAAGATGGCAGAACAACTTCTTGGCTTTCTTCGTCATCCTCGCCGTCACTATATGCTATGCTCAGACTGTGTGTTCTAAATAAGCTCATCAACAGTGCAAATCGCTGACGTTACTACATTCTCATCGCAATCCATGTATTCATCAATAGTTGTCTCTATTGTGAGCAAATTTCAATCATCATCATTGATTATTGTATCATCATCGCTTACGCCATCACCTCCATTATCATCGGATGTTTGATGGGCAAATCCGGCTTTTATAAAACACTTTTTTATTGTTGTCTTTGTTACCTGAGACCATGCCAACAAAATCATATTCATCGTTGTTCAAAACACTTATTTTCTTGGAATTAGGAATTATCGAATAGCGAGTTGAGTAAACACCTCCTAGAAAGAGTAGGCCTTAGCACGGGTTACCATAAATATCCTTTAGTAGTCCAAATGTAATGACATATTTCGTATTTTTCAACAACTTCGTCATATCGGACTACTAAATTTATCCGTGCTGAGGCCTTCCTTCTTCTAGGAGGTGTTGGTTGAGCTAACTGCTTTCTATACTGCAATTTGAAATTCCTAATTACGGCCACATCTAAAAGCTGAAGCACACTTATGCAGTTTGCAGGGAAAAAGTGAACTTTTACATTTTCCAAAAAATTAGTATCCGATAGGTGAGCTGGACATTGATCGATAAATAGCAAAATTTTTCGTTTTTGCCTGTTAATAACATTGCCTAGCTTTTTCAGCTATCTAGTAAAAATCTCGGTCGTCATCCACGCATTCTTATTGGCGTCATTATCCAGGGTAAGCGTTTTGATATTCTTCAGACATCTGAGATTTTTTTGATTTTCCTACCACTAAAGGAGTGATCTTTTCACTTTCATCAGAGTTTATACAAAGCAGCACAGTAAAGCTATCTTTGCTTCTTTTTCCTCCTTTACATTTTTCGTCTTTCTACCGTAATGTCTAATTCAGCATTAGGTGATAGAAATGACGCGTGTTTAGTGTGAAGCATAAAAATAAAATAAACGTGAACAAAATCTAAAAGCCGAAGTATAACCAATTCTGTGCGTCGTATAAACGATATATTTTTACATTAAAATGAATTGGGACCACACTAAAACGTCGTATAAACGATGCTCCACTATAGCTGTAATTATTGCAAATTTGAAACAACCTAAATTTTAACATAATTTGATCTTTTATTACTGAAGTTCAAAATAGTGAACTTAAATTGTTTTAATGTCTGTGTTGTTAGATTAGCTTTGTCAGTGTCTAATTATGAAAAACCAATTGGTTATCTCGAAAACTAGAAAATGCTTTATAAATTTATAAAAACTATGTAATTGACAATTATTAATTTAATACTTTTTAATTACACGTGTATGTTTGAAAAATATGTCAAATTAAAATTATTATAAATAGAGACACTGAACGATTAAAAGTCAAACAATTTGGAACTTAACTGTATCAACCCCCCCCCCTTTCATTCTATGTTTCAGCACTGATGATGATGCATAAACGGTCACACATTTTTCGAACTTTTTTTTTTCTTCTGTGCATATTATGTAATTTCTAAGTTAAAATTACATCTGTAACCACTATTACGAACTAAAATTAATGAAAATATCTATTGTAATGAATAACTTTTCAAATGAAAAATATGACACAATTTTCTACCTATTGTATATACAATTTTGCTATCTATTGCATATTGAAATATCTATTGTATATAGAGTTTTGAAGCCGATAGCAGTTTTTGGAATATTATATCGTGTCGAGTTAAAATTATTGCAAATAGTTTTGTTTTTTAAATTATAAATATATGTTTAAATTAAACGATTTTAGGGAAATATATTCAGTTGTTGTTGTTGTACTGTTTCAGTAAATAAAAAATATATGTTGAAATTAAACAATTATGAAATTAAACAATCTTTTCAGTTGTCCAAGTTTTATTGAAATTAGTTATGTACTATTTTTGTTGAAATTACCTCCAATGTGTTCTCTGAAAACTTCAGATATTTACTTTCTCTCTATAAATCTATGTGTAAATTAAACAATTATGTATGAGAGAAATCTTTTCAGTTGTCAATGTTTTATTGAAATTAAGCATTTTTTGTTAAAATTACCTATTAATATATTCTTGTATAACCTAAAATATTTACTTTCTTTCTTTAAGCCTATATTACATCAGGTGACTCCAATTATTTTGAAATGAGTGCTGCGGTCTAAAAGGGAAAAAATTATCATTGCATCTTTCAACTTTTCCACCTTATTAAAAATTCATTTGTAGACTGATTATTGGACATACTTAAATAACATGTTTTTTTTTTAAAGTCTGAATTGTTGAAATTTAAATAATAAACAAATGTACAAATTTAGATTTATAAACATTCAAAAGTTCAGTCACTTAAGTTATGTATAAAATAAAAAATATTAACCTGGAATAATTAATTTTAAATAATTATTAATTTACTAGTATTTCATGCAGCTTTTGAATATCTAGTTTTTTTTTTTTTTTTTTGACAAGTTAATTACGGTAGGATTAGTTCTTGAAGATGCTTATAAAATGGATTCTTTTACGTGCATATTAGTTGAATTTAAACGGTATTTTTATTTAATATATAACTGTGGTAGAAATGAGCCTGTAGCATTGTTGTCAAATAATGATTGTTTTCAGAAATGTACACATAAGATTTTTTTGGGAATTCTGGCAATGTTGCTGGGTACAATATCATTATTCTTTCCTCCTGTGCCTTTGATACAGCTCCACTGCTGCACGGGATCCCCTGAACACAGCTCAATCACGTGCATTATCAAATGTCTGTAATATTACTAGACATGTCATGTCAATATTCTATTAATCACAAATGTATCTTAATTGTAACTTAGTATTCCGTTGCCGATGTTTGCAGGACTCCCTTTTTTCTCGTAAGTGTATTTTTCACTCCACTGTCTCAACTTCAATGACAGAGCAATTTCAAGATGAATGAATTTTAGTGGAAAAACATTGCTGAAACTGTTGTTATTTGCTCATGAGTAAGGAGTAGCTATACAGGTTATATTTTTAGCCCCTTATATTTCATTACCTTTGTCTAAAAGAAATATTACAACACTTTTAATGAATTTAAAGTTGTTAGCCAAGCAATAAGCGTTATAGTGGCCAAAATTTATAATTAAATATATAAATTCGTTTAGCTACCAGTAATATATTAAGTTAATTGTTATCTAGTTTATCTGATTTTTTCATTTATCATACTTACCTGGCACTGGGGATGCCTTGATCATCAAGGAGGCTCCCCCGAGCAGAGACCTCTCATTGCACTGCGAGGGGTTGACGTTCGCCACATTCACAAATTGTGATTGCTTGGGGTGCATAATTTTTGATAGTTGGGACTGCGTTCGCGCTGTCCCTATTACTCTAAGAAGAGGATAATATCCTAGCTTCAGCAACTTCACTTGACACATAGCTGTGCCGACAAGTCATAGCAATTATGTTAACAGTGATCTTGTGTGGTGTTTATTTTAAAAAGTGGGCGTAATTTTCCTTACTTTTCAAGTTTTACTATTTAATTCTCTACCAATTTATTATAACTTTTGCTGAAAACGGAGCAGTTGGCATCCCTGCAAATAAATCCGTAGCGGGTTAGTACTAGTCTTTCAAAGAAATATTAAAAAATAAAGCCGTAACGGTTATCAACTTCAAAAACTCTCTGTAGTTCTAAAAATTGTCTCGTGCACTTAATATTTTTTATCTTTCTTTATGTACTTTTTTTCATGCTTTTGCTAGCCAGTTATTTTTTAAATATTTTTAGACTTTATAACGTGATAAGCTTTTATCCGCATCTTTATTGTTTTCATGGGCCACTGCTGGAAATCTCGAAGTGTAATTATTTGATCTGCATACCTCGAGTTGTGTCTCGCTTATAAGGCCGGCCTAGTTTCGTTCTTAGTTGTAAAAAAAATTTCAACGATGACCGAACGCACCAATGAAGAACCTTTTACTGAACTATACGCAGATGCTTTATGTGATTGCCCAAGTGGTTGTGAATCAAATTCTGGTAACTTCGAAAATGATACTGTATCAGAAAATAGTGAATCTGATATTTTGCCTCCAAAATCTCGAAAAAGAAATATAATAGTATCAGCGAGGAGGAATGGAACGAACATGATATCTCACCAAACTTACCGAATTATTCAAATATTCCTAGTGCAACCATTGGACATGGTGACGCACCAACTATCAGTGAAGTAACGGATTTATTTTTTGACAAGACATTTTTCGATTTTGGCGTTACGCAGACCAATTTGTACCATTCTCAAATGAAAGCCTTACATAAAAACGGTACCATGGACGGAAGTGACTACCCATGAAATAAAGAAGCTTCTTGGATTGCTGATATTGATGGGTCAAACCAGAAACTTTTCTTGGAAAGATTATTGGTCAACGGATCCTTTAGCTGAAACACCAATATTTCGGGCAACAATGACCGGAATGCGATTTGAGCAAATTCTCAAATTTTTTCATCTAAATCAGAGCCGTTTTTATTTTTACAGGGGCCCTGGGCCTGTCATTATTTGGGGGCCCTTTGAGTAAATTTAACGAAAAAAATTTAATTTTGAGCAATTTTTAAAAAGTTATTTTATTTTAAAAGTAAATCACATATAAACTAATTATAAAAGCTTATATACATTATTTTTATCGAAAATTTAACGTAACAATACTTTTCGCGCATTTTGAGAGGCGAAGTCTTCTATCACATCATCAAAATCAATTTCCTGTAAGACATCATATTCAATGCTCATTATTGACAAATGACTCAATCTTTCTTGAGTCATACTATTTCTTAACTCATTTTTTATTAATTTAAGTCTGGAGAATAATCGTTTGCTACTACAATTAGTTACCATGAGTGACAAAAATATTCAAAATGAAATGATGTTTAGAAATGTATCTTCTAGATTATTGTTTTTCACTATTTTATACATGTCATTTATGCCTAATCGTCCTAACTTATTGTCCTGAACCAAATAATGCTTGAATGTTTTTTAATTATAAATTTTAAATATTTGTATATGTAATTTGCAATTTTAAATGATTTTTTGCCAATTTTTTCTCAATTTTTTTTTTCTTTACGTTACATTTTGCTTTGCTGCTCAAAATCTATAAGGCTTAGAAACATGAAATTATGAAGGTGTGTAGAAAATATGCAAGGAATTAAAAAGAATTCAAGAAAATACAATTCGATTATTAGTAATTTTTTTAAATTTTTTTTTATACTTGTTGAAAAACTGACTCAATTTTGAGTTTAGGACTACCAATGTTTAACTACGTAGCCTTGTAATTTTGAAACCAATCCAGAAGACAACGGAACTCCTGGAATAGTACCCAGAAGTATTGAATTGTTATGAGAACTTGGTGGAGTTTGTGACTCCGACAGATTTAACATGCACCAGTCACCATTTTATACAAGGGTATAATTCGGCCGGCTGAATTCGAATTCCCATTCTCACGAACACAAGTCCATAGCCCTACTAGCTGAGCTATGGCGGCCAATTAATTAGTTTATTTTATAACAGTCATTGAACAGCCGATCCAATTTCGAGTTTACGACTTCTATGTTCAACTTAATTTTGAATCCAATCCAGAAGACAAGAGAAGTCCAGGATCAAGTATTGGAAGAAATTTTTGCCTTCTTAGAGGACTTTTTGATGGAACTAACCAGCATTTGAGTTACATGGAGAGGTATACCGCGAAAGCCTCCCACGGCTAGTCTGACAGCAAGGGGACTCTAACCCATGATCCGTCTACCAATGAGGATAGTTCACATCAGCACTATGGAAAGTGTAAGCAGGATGCGGAATTTGTATCGACCAGCCACCACTGGGATTCTAACTCAGTGCACCTCATTCGGAGGAGAATGCTCTATCCTTTGAGTCTATCTTCTTTGAGTAATAACTCTACCAATTTTATTAATTTTTACCAATTTTATTGATTTGCCTAAATTTAGTCGTCTTCAAAATGTAAATTTTTGTATGAAACAAAATGGAAATAAACCGTTTTTCCTCTTAATCTGCAATGATTAATGAGAAGCAACCCCGAGGGCGAAGCAGAAAGTGCCTAAAACTGTGACGTACGTCGCAGAACAAACAAAGTCCTGCAGAACAATTTTTATCTTGAATAAGTGACAGCGTTTTCCTGTGAAACCCCCTCCCTCACCCACCTGCCTCCGGTAGTCTTGCAGAACAATCCCCAACCCTAATCTTATACTATATTCTTCTGTAAACCATAATGACCTGAAGGTTTAAAAGCTTCCCCTCATAATCTTGCAGAACATTTCAGAACTTTTACCATGGGAATATGCTGACCACATCCACATCAGTCACCGGAAGACTTCATTGCTCATTATAAAAGAGCATCTTATCCTCATTTCAAATGTAGAAAGCATAGAGGAATTCCAAAATATGGTGAAGTCATTGCCTTCTTCATTGTTTAAAAATACAAAGAGTGCATCACAAATGTTTGGCCAGGAAAGTATGTTTCAAGGAGTTCCTCTGCCAGATTCACCTGTTAGCTCCAAAAGACTAAGCTCCGTCTTAAATAATTCTGAGCTTTCTATATTTTCCTCAGATGCAATACAAATGATAATCTGCATTGATTCCATGTTGGAGCAGTAAAAATATATTTTGAAAAAGAGGAAAACGTTGATATTGTCATTAAACGAATAGTCTCTTTAGCTTTGACCACTTGCTGTTTCCTAAGAATGATGTTGCTTTAGAAGAGGAACATTTGATTACCTGCACAAATTTCAGCACATTTATCAGTAATCTCCCTCACCCATATCTTTGCCATTCCGAGGAGGAAATTAATAATTAGCTTTTGGCTATAACATTTTTATAAAATGGGTGTATCAGTTTTTAGCAGACAGCAGTAGAAATCGATTACCATTTTTATCAAGAGAGCTTCTAAAGCAAACCGTAAATGAATTAAAATTCAGAGACTTCCAATTTCATTTCCAATTGTATTTTAATAAATGAAATATATAGTATTTTAACGTAAAGTTTACTTTTCTTCGATGTGAAATGCTTGCAGAACATTTGTATAAATTAATAAGTCCTGTTGCAGAACATTTGAAAATATTATGCTTATGGGCCCGAGGGTTAGTGAGCAAAATGAACAGGGGGCGGAGCCTTCTAATTTTTTAAATAATTGTTAAATTATTAGTTTTAACATGCATACTTAAAAAAAAATAAGAAAAACATTTTTCAGTATTAAGAAATAATAATTAAAAACTGTCATCAGCTAGAATAGAACCCACGATGTCACAGTTTTGTGTTAGATTTCATAATCATCAGTCCCAAATATACGCATCTGCATTGCGGATATTTTTTTTAAAATTTAATAAATTAAGTCATTCGGATACTTGATTTTGTTGAAAATTTCCAGATATGTTCTTTATTTTATATTAAAAACCGACTCAATTATATGGGTTTACGATTACTTTTAGACAGGTGAAAAAATAATGTGAAAAATAGTGTCAAAATAGAACGAAATTTTGAATTTTGAGAAAAAATGTGGGTGTACAAAAGGGTGTTTCTGTGGATATCTGATATTTCCGAAGTTAGGAAAAAAGAGCCCAAAGCAATATAAAGAAGCTAAAAACATTTTTCCACAGTGTAAAGTGGGGAGGCTATTTGACAACTCTGTGGGTGGTAGCTACAAAATTGGGGATACTTTTATCAGTGGAAAAAAACGTTTTCTTGCTCTTTTGGTTAGAAAAGTGAAGAAAAACATATATTTGTTAACACTTCCAATAGATTTTGAAAAGCTTCCTACAATGTGAAAAGGGTATTATAGGCTTTAGAGGGCCTCAGCTCTGAATAAAACTTTAAAATTGGAAGAAAAAAGTGGGATCTGGGGGTCCTTTTAAGTTATAAATAATAAATGAGTTAGAATTTAAAAAAAAAAAACAATGCAATGAGATTTTAGACTTTTCGTGGCTCCATCAGAACTCGGGACCCTGGGCCCAGGCCCACTGGGGCCCATAAGAACGTCTCTGATCTAAATGATAATACACAACGTATAGTACCTCCAGACAGACTTTTTAAAATTAAACCGCTTTTGGATTATATCATTCCAAAATATCAGGCCCTATACATAATCAAACAGGAGCATTGGTACCAATGCTCTACACGAAGCATTGGTACCATTCAGAGGACGCATCAGCTTTAGAACGTACAACCCGGCTAAGATAACGAAGTATGGAATTTTGATCAGAATGCTTTGTGAGAGTGGTTGCGTATGCAATTTTGAAATCTATTCGGGGCAAGGCAAAAAGTTTTAAGAAACTATATTGTCGATATTGGAGCCGTACCTTGGCTGTTGGCATCACATATACCAGGACAACTACTATAGCAGCGTTTCTACAGCCGAACTACTGCTGAGAGGAAAAACATTAGTGTGTGGTACCGTACAGGAAAATCGTAGCTTACCAAAAGTCCTGTTGGAAAAATCTAAAAGTCTACACAGAGGAGAAATGACTTTTTTACGAAAGGGACCAGTTGTTCTTATTACTTGGAAGGATAAAAGACTAGTACGGATGGTATCAACTATTCATGATAATTCTATGAAATCAAGTGGAAATCGAAAAAAAAAAAAAATTATAAAGATGACACAATCAAACCTGCATGCATATTGCAGTATAATAAGCATATGAAAGGAGTAGATCGTGCAGATCAGTATTTGGTGAATAGCAGTATTTTATGAAAAACTGTAAAATGGTACAAAAAATTAGCTTTTTTTCTGATAAACTGCACCTTGTTCAATGCATATAAAATGTACTGTGCCTATCGGCCAGAAAGTAAAATTAGATAAATGGAAAGTAAAATGGATAACGACGCCCGTTGGCTGAGTGGTAGCGCTGTCGTGCCACAGGCCACTGGTTCGGGCCGGGCAAGGTCGACTCAGCCTTTCATCCCTTCAGTTGGTCGATAAATGAGTACCAAGCATGCTTGGGAACTAAACACTGGGGGTTCCGCGTTCGGCTGATCTCATAACCGGAACATCTGCTCCTGCACCCCAGAACCCAAGGTCAAGAAAACTGAGATGGGCACAGTAGGCCTTGGCCCTCTTTGGGCTGTCGCGCCGCTGAGTTTAGTAAAATGGATAACTGTGGTTTCCCAAGAATGCAGCACTGCACCTGTCACTTCTCGAAGATCTCAAATAGCTCCTTCTAAAGATCCACCCACCAGGCTTTCCGGACAACTAAGACCACGTCTTAGAAAAAATAGTTACTGCCAGAAAAACAAATCCGACTAGAGCGTGTAGAGTATGTTCTTCGAAAGGAAAACGGAGCGAAAACCGATATATTTGCAAAACTTGTGATGTACCATTACACGTAGGTGATTGTTATACTTTTTATCATACGAAAAAGAAATATTAAGAGTTGAATAATAAGTTTATTTTGTTTTACTTCCACATCCGCTTTCAAAATAATAGCCGGGCTCATGGGGTAATTTTCAGAAAAGTTGCCGGTCAGCAATGTGTTAAGATTCATGAAATTATCGAAGTTTGAATATTTATTCACCGTTTTGTGAAAAATTATCTTAAATCTGTTATTTTCGCCGAACATTGTTTATACTAATAAAAGGTAACGCCTACTTTCTGTCCAAAGCTTGAAACGATCAGAATTACATTTTTCTACTAAACAAAATTCAAAAGGTAAAAATTGTTGTCATTTTAAAAACTGCGAATGTTCTATTTCTTGGAACTTCCGACAAGGGCATTAAAATTATATTATAGAGAATCTATCAGTCATAAGGATAGCAACACCGTCAATCGGTGAACACATTTTCTTTTGCTTGTAGTCTTTTCAGTAAATTTACTCCGATTATTCTTTGACGTAGTTTTTATGCTGTTGAAAACTTTAAGATATTAAATTTTTGAAAAATCAAGATTGAATTTTCGGTAAATCACATTGAGCAAGGTTTATCATTATTATATTTTACAGAAAGTAGGCGTTACTTCCGAACCTTGTAATTACGTTCAACAAAATGTGTGGTACCATTTTAATAAGTCTATTGCTTTTGTTAACCCATTAGGCGCATATATCCCTTTTACATCTTTTTTCATAAAGATGAAATAAGGTAACTTACTTCATTCTTAGAATTAAGTCCCTTATTTCGCAAAATTAAAACCTTTCAGGCCCTTATTAAATAAAGTGAAACATGTAGTCGGCTGCTAAGTTGCCTAACACATGTATCCACTGTGTTGATTGATAGTGCTTGCTGCTATTTGTATGATTAAGGGAAGTCCTATAAAATAATATTCTTTTATAATATCATTATTACTATAAGCCACCAAAAATCTCGAAAATTTACTTATACTATAGCCTACGTCACAGAATCTTTTCATGAAGATTAAATGAGCAAGGAAAAGGACGGTCAAATTAATCCAGAGTAGCTAGAATTTACTGCGCCTGGCAGTGGCGTAGTTTTGGGGAGGGTTTGGAGGACCAAAACCCCTCCGAAAATTATATATATTACTTGATTAATGAACTATTGTACTGTAAGTAAGTAGGATGAAGTTTTTATTATTCATTCCTTCTAATTTAAAGTTTAGAATATATATATTAGATAACCGATAACCCTCCTTAAACATACATTAAAAATACGCCACAAGCACTTGGGGACAAACTCACTTTTTGCGCCCCTTTGCATTGAAGTGTGGAAATTATAGGGGTCTTTTCGGGACCACTTTAAAGTGATAATGTAAAAAAAACCACACTTGCCATTAGATTCCTAAATTTCTTACATAGAAAAAAATGAACATTTTTTTAAACAACTAATTAATTTTTTATTTACTTAAAAAATGCTAAAATTTAGAGGTATATGTTATTAATATATTTTCTATTCCACTCACATGTGTTTAGTGTGTTCATTTGATAGAATGATAATCGTTTATTAATCTAAAGGCATTTTTCATTTCAATATGTTGCCAATTTGTTACAAGTGATTTTTAAAAAAAATCTATGTTTAAAGCAAACTAAGATGATAGTAATAAAGCTGTGGTAGCTCAGGGGACGCCTCTAATGAATGCTGGTCGATATGAATTCTGCATCCAGCTCGCACTGACCACAGTACTAACGAAAAATATTCTCAGTAGTTGACAGATTATGCGTCCTCTTGCTATCGGGCTAATTGCGGGAGGTTTTCGTGGTATTTCCTCTATGTTTTTTTTCCCTCAAAAAAATCAAAATGATCAGATTTTTTTTAAAAATACAAGATTTTTCATAATTGGCTAATTTTTTTTAAAATTCAATTAAATTTGAAATATCATTAAAAGTAAAATATGACAATATATTTGAAACTATCATTCTAGATAAAAAAAAAATTTATAGTTATGTACTAAGAAATGACTCTAAAAGGTTCTACAGAAATGCTAAAGAAAAAAGCATATAAAAACCATCACAAATGATCTTAAAATTAAAAATAATGTTCTTAAGAATTATGAAAAAACTTCTTTGTATTAGCTTTTTCATGAAATATTATAAGTCATAATTTTTACATTATAAATTTAGTAAAAAATAAGAGATAATAATTAAATAAAATTAAATATATATTTATTATATACATATGTGATAAATAGGAATTAATTAATTTTTAGTAACAATCATCAAGAATATCAGAAATACACTGTATTATTATATGTGTCTTGAAAGATCATCTTCTATCCTAAGCAAATTCTTAAAAAAAATCTGTTCAACTTTAACAATTTCTATTAGAGAATTTTTAAAATAACAAGACTTGGTGCAAAATTTACTCTAATTCTAAAAGAAAACAAAAACAATCAAAATAAACAAAAGTTTTAAAAGGAAACGTGTCACTGGAAAAATTATTAGTAAGAGAAAAGTGAAAAAATAATAATAAAACTAATAATGTCCTATAAAAGAAAGAAAAAATAATCAAAATGCATTTACCATCAATATTTTAAACTTATTTATGCGTAGTACGTAAAATTAAATTTAGTGGGGATGAAGTAGAAATATTTCATTAACTACTGAAAAATTAAGATAATGTATCAGACAGATTTTGCTGGCGATTTTTTTCTTCGTTTAAATAATAATTTGAAAAACTTATATATACATCTTTTTAATTCATTTTTGACTAGGAGTCTAAAAATATGCATTAAGAACGGTCATACGGAAAACCACTTATTTTTCTGTATAGGGAATGTATGGATATTTAATTTTGGTTGTTCAAATGATGTCTTCAAATGTTCAATTGTTTGGTCTTCAAATGATGTAAGGGAAAAAAAAAAAATTTGATTAAATAAATGATAATTTTTTTAAAACTTTTTATATATATATTTTAAATTATATCGAGTATTTTCAAGGGCAATCAAATCAATATGCAAGATACATTTTAATAACTGTAATTTCCCTTTTTCTTCTCATATCTCTGAATTTAATGAAAATAATCAATCCTATTTAAACAAATATTTTAGAATGATTTTATGTATTTTGAGTGCTTTTCAACGATGCTTTGCAAACTTATTGATTAACACGTTGAATGCCACGCTTATTTTACATGGCTTGCCCGTCTGGCCAAAATGATTTTCTCAGTATGTATTGCACTAATTTCTTCAAATCAATTTAGTAATGATAATAAAAAAAAATTAAAAGCATCAAAAATTTACTCGAATTATGTGTTTTTAATAATTTTGGCTTCACCGGTCACCCCCGTGTCGCTACGAACTAACTCAGTGCGGATCACCGGTGAGCCCCATGACATTCAACATGTTAAGAAGTAATCAAAAATAATTTTTCATGATTGTGTTGAGGAGAACAGCTCCAGACAAAAAGTCTGGGGCTATCTGCTGCTATGGTAACGAGTGAGAAAGCATTTTTCTAATGGGGTTGTAATGGATGAGTCGATTGGTCTACCAGATTGGCTGCTTTATCCTCTTTCAAGAGACCTGTTCAAATTTTTGAATTAATATTTAGACAATCTTTTGCTTTTTCTTAGGAAGAAAAAATAATATAGGCTTAAACGAAACCGTATTTTCATTTATACTTTTATTCGATATGCGTCAATTTATTTGGAATTCAGCTGCTATTCATTTATTGGAAATATATATATTTTTTTAATCAACCTCTTTTGTCTTATAAAAAAACTTTTGAGATTATTTCTCTGTTTTGATCATTTTTTTTTTCTCTGAAAAAGAAAAATATTTATTTTTCTTTACTCGCTATATTCAAAAGGCATTTGATTTAGGTTTTTTAAACGCAGTTTTTCTTTTTTCATACGATTAATTTATTAATTGTTGTAACATACATAAAACTGGAATAAGCATTTCATAAACTGAATACATCATGTCATTTTATTCCTGTCTAAGATTTGACATATTTGTGAAAATGTGGCTCTACAGAAATGATGTTTAAAATCTATTAAATTTTATTACTATTCCAAAGATAATTAAAGAACTAAAATTTTATGAATGATATTGATATCAAAACTTATTATTAAATTAACATTATTATATAATTATTAGTTTGCCATTTGTTTTAACAAAAAGCAATTTTTAATTTCAAATTGGTATTTAACTTTTTTCATTATAATTTTTGTTTGTATAAAAAAGAATATGATTTTCATGCAGCTTTTTAATGCCCTTTATTAAATGATCGGATAAAGCATATACAGGGTTCCCACTCAATTTCAGAAATAAAATTCCCTGACTTTTCCAGGTAAATTTCAATGAAAATCCATACCATATTTTATCAATACTACAAAATTTTTCATCAGAAAATTTGGATTCTATTATTTGTTATGCCAAGTATTAGATTTTTTGTGTAAAATAAATATCATTATATGAGGAAGGAAGCATTTCAGTATGTCTAAAATGTAAAATTTTTACAATAAATAATTGTAATAGATGTTAGAATTATTTAACTTGAACCTCAATAACTGAGTATTGTTACTGACAATTTTAAGACAGGTTTTTTCCAGGAATAATGAAGGAATTTTCCAGGTTTTAGTGAGAAAATTGCAACTTTCCCTGATTTTTGGAGTTGAAATAAAATTCCCTGACAATTCCAGGTTTTCCCTGTTCTCCCTGACCCGTGGGAACCCTGATATAGAAAGTTCATTAACATTATTTCTTACATTTTTTTAATCTAAAATTTTAAGGGCTATAAAGCTTTAAAAATATCTAACTAAGAAAAAGAAATCAAAATTTAAAAATTAATCAATTTAAAAACTCTTGCAAAACATATCTACAAGAATAATGTATTATGAGATTTGAAAAGCAACTTTTTGCTTCAAAGATTTTGTTCTTATTTTAAATTTTATAATACTTAGTGGTTCTTACTTTAACTTTTGTAATATCGCACATTTAAAAAATAAATAAATAAACTTCGTAGTTATGTTTTGGTCTTTTTAAAAAATATTTAATTTTGTTAAGAAACAAGGAATTTTGAAGAGTTTTTTCTGATCATAAATTTAATGAAAAGAAAAGTAACATTACAGCTGAAGATATGAACATATTTAAAATATCAGGTTTTGTATTCATGCAGCGCAAAGTAGGAATAAAGATGTTAAGAAACTTTAATTCAAATTGCTCAGCTTTGATATTTAACAAGAAAAACTACCATGGTCAATAAGTGAGAAATGGAATTGCAATTCCCACGCTGTCATTGTAATGCCTTTTAACCTTTTCAAAATATACTCTGACAAACCAGTTGCGAGGGAGGCTCTTCGTAAAGCTTGTTGTATAGCAGTTTAAGGGATTTTTTCCCTAGATTCACCAGAAAAACATTCCGGGACATTGTGGGTAATTTTCCTTGCCTGAGACTTTAATGTCTCACCTTTCTTAAAAATGAAAGGCATAACTAACAATAAAAACAACAAATATTAAAAAAAAAAAATAATGAAAACAAAAAGTAAAACAAACATGATAAAATTAACAATGATTAAAAGAGAAAAACAAAACTTAAAGTAAAACTAACCACGATTAAAATAATCATGAAAAAAAACTTTTAAAAACTAAGCTGCTCAGTTAGAAAACAAGAGAATAAAAGAAAGAGTTTCTCTAGGACTGCCACTAATACTATGGAAGGGGAGCAACGATTTTTCAACTCCTGCCAAGCTAAGATCATTACATAACTAGTCACTTTCACTCCACACCCCTATTAGAAGTGACACCTTCGTAACCATAGTTCCCGCCACGACGCAAGACAGGTGTCTGCAGCTGTTCTCCTGAAAGCCTCACTATATAGTTGTCTCATGATCTATTTGTATCAGCAAATCTAATGATATTACTTAATGAGTCTGATTCTCTGCCTTACGATTCATAAGATAGTTTACAACAAATGTGGCTATTTGTTTTTAAACAGCATCAAACGGATTTAATCAATGCGTAAAAATTCTTTTAATCTAGGCAATTTTAGCATAGCAAGAAATTGATGCTTGTAATAAATTAACCGTTTTTGTGGAAGTTGCTGCGGAGTTGGATTTACAAAGTTTTAACTAACCATGGCAATTCAGAAGGCATTTAATAACAAAAATCAGAAGTTTTATTAACATCATTAAAACTGATTTAAAAAGTCGATACACTAACATATATTTCTTCCCAGATATATTACAATTAAATATGTGTCAAGAAAATTATGTCTGCAATGAATTGGTTATTTTACTGAAAATAGTAGCCGAGTTTGATTTACCAAGTTCAGGTGCTCGTGGCAATTCATTAGTCAGTTTAAAACGCACTAAGAATTTTTTAAACAATATTAAAACTGATTTAGAAAGCCTATGCATAAAAATGCCAGTGACGAATAAATTTTTTTTTTGCTGGAAGTCTTAATTGGTTGTATAATATTTAAATCTATTGACGTTATTGGAAACATAACTGCTACTTTTATTTAATTTTTACTTATATTTTACTGCTGTATCAATATTTCAACTGTACTTGCGAATAGACCTTAGAATTAATTTTTCTGACTCTTCGTACGGATTTTTTCTTTTATTCACTTGGCATACATTGCATAGTGAAAGGAAAGACATTATTTACTTTCTAAGTTATTTAAAAAAATTACCCAACCTAAAAATTTAAACAGTGTATTGAAGAACGAAAAACTAAATTTGTGGTTTTTAAGGTATTTGCATATTCTTGTGTCTATTTTATTTCTTTATATATGCACTATCAGATAATAATTTCAATACCCAATTTAATGATTTTTTTAAGTGTGGTTACTATATGAATAAAAACAGTTTAGAAAAAAAGCTTTATTTTATTTCATGTTTTTTCAGGTATCACTGCTTGACCAAGATTTGCAATTAAACAATGCTGATTTTATATCTGACATGTTGGCGTTATACAACTTTCACTTTATTGCATCTCTTTAATGATTTGAAAGAATCACTCGTAACAAAGTTGTATTTTTCACAAGAAAATGAATTTAGAAAAAAAAAAGATATTTGCAAATACTTAACGGCTTACAGATGCTTCAATCAACATTTTCTTTCATGTTTTGTCATTCATATTTTCAACGCTAGGTATTGCAAAAAAAAAAAAAAAAAAAAAACTGGAGAATTTATATTTTAGTTTTATAAAAAGTACTGTAATTAAGAATCAGAAGTTTTAGATTTTCAGCATTCTTATATAAGTAAAATATAATTTTAACAATTATAATGAAACAAATCAATTTTAAATCTATCAGAAATTTGTTTGTTAAAAAATTTCAAACTTTATTTTATTCAGATTCCAGCATACACCAGTTTTACGAATCACATCAAATTTAAATACAATATTAAGTATATACACAATTTAAAAAGCGAAATATACACATTTTACGAAATAAATACATGAAAATACAGAGATGGATGAAAGCAAATAATGCCAATTTCAAAGTAGGACACTAAATACATAAAAAAAATAATAAAATAATTCATCAAATAAATGTGTCAAGTCTTTATGCAATTTTTGAAGTACTCTAAACATTGTCAATCCAAGGTTTTGTATACTACAACTCTAGAAATATCTTCTTTACTTCTAAAAATAATAAAAATGAAATAAACAACTTTGCATTTGTTACATTATGGATGTTGACTATTTATTTGAAAGAGTAAGGACAAAATTAAGGGGTAAATGTTACTATTAATAGCCTTAGTTTAAGGAATAATTATTAAATTAGAAAAATTAGACAAATAAAAATAAAGTTTTTACTATGAATTTGAGTATTAAGTTATGATAGAAAGAACTGCCAATAAATAAATAACTGGAATATTATTTTTTTTTTTTAACCCCTTGTGACTCCAGTACATATTCTAAGGACAAGGTGATTCAGCAGCACAAACACTACTATGATTACATACCATTAATTCAAAATCGCCTTCTTACGATTGGTTACAGGGTTCCCACTCAATTTCAGAAAAAAAATTCCCTGACTTTTCCAGGTAAATTTCAATGAAAATCCATACCATATTTTATCTATACTACGAAATTTTTCATCGAAAAATTTGGATTCTTTCATTTGTTAAGCCAAGAATAAGATTTTTTGAGTAAAATAAATATCATTATGTTGTTGATATGCAAATAAAATCCCATTTTTCCCCTCCCTCTCTGGTAAGTTACGCAAGTTGCGTAATTTGATGTGACGACTTCCCGATAGGGGAAATCGAAATATATTAGTTGTAGAAGCTGACTGAGTTAGTTAGTTAGTTAGTTGATTGATACAGTTGTATTCTTTTGCATAGCACTGTGTGTGCACGATATTATTTCCGCATTTATATGTTTCAATAAACTCTTTATTTGCCGGCATTTGCTTCTGTGTTATTCAACATAACAACAGTTGGTAGCAGAGCGTGGTTTACGATCATCATGGAAAAAGACTTAGTGTTTGGAATTCCGAAGTTGACTGGAACTAATTATCATCTTTGGGCCATGAAAATGGAAGCAGTTTTGAATTTGAAAAAACTAATGTCGGCATTGACAGAGGCAGCTCCAACTGACCCTGGTAAATTGCAAGTTTGGGAAACTACTAACCAAGATGCCGTATCATACTTGAAGTTATCGCTATCAGACGAACAGGCTTTACAATATGCGGAAGAAAGGAATGCAAAAGCTTTGTGGACAAGAATTAAGACTACCTACACTGGGCTGGAAGAAGATAGAAAGATTGATGCGGGTGCCGAACTCAAGAGCTTAGAAATGCTGGATTCAGAAGCCGTCAATGACTACATAGCTCGAGCTAAAGGATTATCGACTAAGTGTGCATGCTTGGGACTGAAAATATCTGACAGAGAATTGGTGTTTTACACTGTCAGAGGTCTAGCTGGAAAATATGAGCGCATAAAACAAGTTTTAAAAACTCAACGAGAAAAGTCGCTAGAAGATATACTCGAAGTCTTAAGGGAAGAAGAAAAAGATTTACTACAGAAATCGCATGGACAAAGAAATTCGGAATCTGCGTATGCTACTCAGAAGAAGAGGTTACCAAGAAAAATTTGCTACGCCTGCAGACGACCGGGACATATAGCAAGGGATTGTTATTCGAAACATCAAGAAGTGGGAACCGATAGAGACTACAAACCATCGACCAGTAGAGTAAGAGGTCGTCGAAAACCAAATTTTCAAGAAACATTGGTATCCGATAGTGCTACTCCAGAAAATTTCGCCTTGGATTCAGATGAACAGAATGGACAAGTGGACGAATGTTGGATCCTGGATAGCGGAGCCACGTCTCATATGTGCAAGGATGAACGCTGGTTCGAATCTGTAGATGCTTGCGACAGCAAAATATACCAGGCAGGTAAGACTTTTACATTGGATACTAAAGGAATCGGAACTGTTAAAGCGATTTCACTAAGTAATAATGTAAAAATTATAATTAGTAATGTATTGTATGTACCAGAATTACGTCATAACTTACTGTCTCTTACTTGTTTAATGGATAAAGGGTATAAAGTTAAATCACATTCAAACTCAGTTTTAATTATTGCTCCTAATGAACGCATAGTTTTGAAAGCTTTAAATATGAATAAAAAATTAGAAGTTAAGCTAAAACCTAATGTTAATAACGAGGTATGTTTTTCTGGGTGTAACAAAGTTAAAAATAACGCTGAAATGAATATAATTTGGCATAAAAGATTGTGTCATTTAAATGCTGATTATATGCGTAAAATGTCTAAAGTGTTAAATTTAAAAATTGATAATGAAATGTCTTGTGAATCATGTGATATTTCTAAGATTACCAGAAAACCTCATTGTAGTATTTTAACTTCTCAAAGTTCAACTACTTTAGAATTAATACATGGTGATTTGTGTGGGCCATTCCCAGTAAAGTCTTTAGGTAATTCAAGATATTTTTTAATATTAGTAGATGATTTTTCTGGCATGTATTTTACTTATTTTCTTAAGAACAAAACCGAAGTATTTGATAACATTGTAAGTTTTAAGATTAAATTTGAAAATTTACTAAATAAGAAAATTAAGAAATTTCGTAGTGATAATGGTCTTGAGTTTGTAAATAAAGATCTTGAGTTTTATTTCACTGAATGCGGGGTTACACATGAAAAATCTGTGCCGTACAACCCTGAAAGTTTGGGTAAAGCTGAACGAGCTAACAGAGTTTTGTTAGATAGAGCTAGAACATTAATCTATGATAGTAAACTTCCTTTAAATTTTTGGGCTGAAGCAATAGCCTATGCAACACATGTTACTAACCTAACTCCTCGAAAAGGTAAAACTGAAGTTCCAAAAGAATTATTCTTTAATAAAAAGCAGAACTATAAATATCTGCGTGTTTTTGGATCTACAGCATACTATCACGTTCCTAAGGCTTTAAGACACAAACTTTCCATTCCAGGTAAAAAGGGTATTATGTTGGGATATTCGAATGAAAGACGAGCTTATCGTATTTACGACCCTGAAAGAAATAAAGTAATAGAAGAGCGTTCAGTAAAATTTAATGAGAAATTATTAGGTAGTAGTAATTTGTTTAGTGAAGATAAATCTAATGACATCGATGAATTTTTTAATATCCAAACTAACGTAGAAGACCAAAATAAAAGTTTTGAATTTCCACTGGATTTGAAGGATAGCCGAGATTTAAGTGAAACTAAAACTCGTGGTCGTCCAGTAGGTTCAACTAAAGAAAATATTAGGGAATTTAATGAACAAAGAATAACTGAAGACGAAAACAGGTTATTAGAGCTAGGTGTACATCGGTCAGATAGAATAAAGGAAAAGGCAAGTTCAAACTTAGTAACTAATATTCCAAGTAATTTTGATGAAGCTAAACGTGATAAAAATTGGTTAAAATGGGAAAAAGCAATGAATGAAGAATTAAATTCTATTCACGAACACGATGTTTGGAATCTAGTTGATAAACCTGAAAATGTAAAGATAGTTAAGAGTAAATGGGTTTTTACTATGAAAGAAAATAAATATAAAGCTAGGTTAGTAGCAGCAGGTTTTAATCAAGTAAAAAATCGTGATTATTTAGAGTCTTATTCACCCGTGTTAAGTACCGAATCTTTGCGTTTGTTGTTAGCATTATCTGCCAAATTAAATTTAGAAGTAAAATTTTTAGATATAAAAACTGCCTATCTTTATAGTGATTTAGAAGAAACTGTATATATGGCTATTCCTCCAGGTTTTAAACATTTGTATGGTGAAAATAAAGTATGCAAGTTAAAACGTAGTCTTTATGGATTACCCCAATCAGGTCGAAATTGGCATTTACACCTTAAACGAGAATTAGAAAATCTTGGTTTAAAACAGCTAGCTTCGGATAATTGTATTTTCACTAGAATAGAGAATTCTAAGTATTTTTATATTGGAATATACGTAGATGACTTAATAGTTATTTATTCAGACTTGCAAATGTATAATAATATAGTGGGAAAATTATCTCAGATATTTGAAGTGAAAGAAAGTAGAGAGAATAAATTTCTAGGTATTGAAATAAATAAAAGTGAAAAGGGTATAACTTTGTCTCAAACTGAATATATAAACTGTTTATTGCAGAAACATGGTATGTTTGATTCTAAATGTGTAAAAACACCAATCGTAAGAGGTGAGGATAGGAGTTTTAATTGTTCAAACGAAATTGTTAATCAAACACAATATCAGGAATTAATAGGAGAACTTTTATATCTCTCGAACAGAACACGACCAGACTTAGCATTTGTCATGAGCTACTTATCTCAATTTAATCATAAACCTGAGAAACGACATTTTAATTTAGCTAAAAGAGTGTTAAAATATCTCAATGGTACAAAGGATAAAAAATTATTTTTTAGTAACAAATCGGGACTTTTGAATGCTCATGCCGATGCAAGTTGGGGAAATGCTGAAAATGGAAAATCATTTTCAGGAGAAATTGTAATGTTAGGTGACTCTTTAATTTTATGGAAGAGCAATAAACAAAAAACAGTTGCTCTATCTACTTGTGAAACGGAACCTGTTTCTTTAGGTGGTGTTTGTAAAGAACTAATGTGGATATTAAATTTATTAGAAGAATTGCATTGTTCTATATTTGTAAAGAAACCTGTGACCATTTCGTCTGACAATCAATCTGCAATTGATTGGTTGAATAGTGCAAGATCATCTTCTAGAACGAGACATATCAATTTGAAACTTCATTACGTAAAGGATATAATTGGCAAAATTATTAAAGTAGAGTATGTGCAAACTGACGAAATGATCGCAGATTTTCTAACTAAAGCTGTAACTTTTGACAAGCTCACTTGGACTTTGTCACAAATAAATTTAATTGATTAATTGTTAATAAGTTTAAGTTGTATGAGAAATTAGTTTATGTTTTATATTTTGTGGAAAAATGTGTATTTATTCGCAGGGGGAGTGTTGTTGATATGCAAATAAAATCCCATTTTTCCCCTCCCTCTCTGGTAAGTTACGCAAGTTGCGTAATTTGATGTGACGACTTCCCGATAGGGGAAATCGAAATATATTAGTTGTAGAAGCTGACTGAGTTAGTTAGTTGATTGATACAGTTGTATTCTTTTGCATAGCACTGTGTGTGCACGATATTATTTCCGCATTTATATGTTTCAATAAACTCTTTATTTGCCGGCATTTGCTTCTGTGTTATTCAACATAACAACACATTATATAAGGAAGGAAGCATTTTAGTATGTCTAAAATGCAAAATTTTTACAATAAATAATTGTAATAGATGTTAGATTTATTTAATTTGAACCTCAATAACTGAGTATTGTTACTGACAATTTTAAGACAGGTTTTTTCCAGGATTAATGAAGGAATTTTCCAGGTTTTTGTAAGAAAATGGCAACTTTCCCTGACTATTCCCTGATTTTTGGAGTTGAAATAAAATTCCCTGACAATTCCAGGTTTTCCCTGTTCTCCCTGACCAGTGGGAACCCTGTGGTTATGGATCAATGCGTCTGTCACATTACAGCTACAACTTCAAGAACCTACTTTTAAATGCTCTTTTAAACAAAAATATCATGTATAATCACCTTTATGTAATAAATTATCATTCTCTTTGACCTATCTTGCAACTTCAATTACCTGGTTTTATGAACATTTAGTATGAATATGGCAATAATTTTATACAATTCTTGTCTTATATGTTCCTGATTTGTATGTATTTTTGAAAAATATTTTTAGTTAACCCTGTATACTGCTTCTACATAGTTATTCCAAAGCCCTATTGAATAAAATCAAACATAATGCATATATATTTTCCAAACAAGGAGAAAAGAAAAATATATTTAGAACAATAAGTTTAATAAAAGGAAGAGTAGAGAAGGAATGGTACACATGTAATTTTGCCAAAAATACAAATAAAAAACTGGATCAGTTTTCTACAGCAATTTTATTATTTTTTTGAATTTTAACCAGCATACTCTGTAATATTGTGACATTCGGTTTGAATAAATATTTTGCTATTTTTTTCTAGTTGTAGAATATCAAAGACAACTCAACACATTTAAATGCTTAAAAAAAGAATTTACATTCTTTTGCTTTTGTTCAAAATTTTACCAAATTTCAAGCACCTTATAGATAAATTTTACATTTATTTTACTTCCCTAATTAAAATTCTGACTTTTAAAAAATATTTTTTTTGTTGGGAGTTTGTCCTAGTATGAATTCCCGTAGCATTTGATTTGCATTATTATTTTTTAATCACTATTTTCTATTTTGCATCAAAATAACATGAATAGGAACGTGTTTATTAATTGATAAATTTTTTTTTGGTCATCAAAATTACTTGATGTATAATTTGTTGTAAGCAGAGAATCCTCGAATAGTTTTTATGCGGTGACTCGCAAAAGTTCTTAAACTTGCACCATTCAAGATGGATTGCATGATGATCCAAGTTTGGTAAAAAAAACTTTGTATTACAAAAATATAAAACACAGGAAGTGAGAAAAAAAAAAAAGAGAAAACAAACATATTAATTAATTTATACATTTCAGAATTGATAAATAAAATTGTCAAGTGAAAATTTAAATGAATTCATGAAACAATACTAACCACCAAATTTTCTTTGTTATTCAAAAGACATGGGGTGTTTCTAGACACTGACAAAGACTTTTGCATCTAAAAAGAAAATTAAAAAGGGAGTTATTATTCACAATATTAATAACAGACACATATAAAAAAAATTAATTTAAAATTTTCAATAGTATATTTGACTAAAGAGAAATGAAAGAATATTTCTTATTTAAGAATGTTATGATCACTTAAATAATCAGGGAAATAAGTTTAAATTTCTTAAATTCCTATTTCAGCATAATTTTGAAAGAAAAAAAAAAATCTTATTTTTAAAAGCAATAAAAGTTATGATGTAATTACAGTTTAATATTTTAAAAAATTTCGCCCACAGGTAAAAATAAGAAAGCCCACATAAAATTCACAAAATAGAAGTGAAAAAAAAAAAAATAAAAAAAATAAAGCAATTGACTTTTAACAAGGCTTGGATACTTAAATTTACAATTTTATTTTATTAGTTCACTTTATAGTCACTTAAAATATAATTACCAAAAGTCATATGTAATCATTTCAATGCTTAACATATTAAATTTTGGACAAATAGTAAATACATTTTATTTTTTTAAAAGTTATATTTATAATCCATCAATTTATTCTGGTTATATAACATGGAATAATTCCAGGGAAATTTATTTTATTAATAAAAGAATACATAGTTTTCAATCATTTATGAATTATTTATTGATTTTTGATAAAGTTAAAAACTCGAGATGTATAAATAATTGTTATAGAAATTTTTATTTCTTTCTAAAAATTGGGTAAAACTATGTTTATTTGCATTTTTTTTTTTATTTGCATACAGTAAGAAAAATGAGCACAATTGTCTCAATAAGTTAAATTGCATATTATTCATTGCCAATTTCTATTCAATATCTACATCAATATTTCATAAGAAACAAAATATGGAAACTTAAATTTAACTTCACAAGGTCATATAATATAAGAAATTAGTCATGATAATAATGAATAAAAAAAAAACTTTTAATAATTACATATTTGCTAAATAACTTAATATAACTAAGTAATTCATTAGAATTACATAAAAACAAAATCCGAACCATGTCCGAATTTGCTTTTTCTTTTAAAGTTTAGAATACTTTTTAACTTATCGACAAATTTTCTAAATTTAGAAGAATAAATAATATCCACTACATCCGAAGACCATATTTAATTTACAACTTTTTTTTTATAGCAGTTTTCTTATAGTAGCCAATACATACACGTATTGTTATACAGTTAAACCTACATATCCATTTAGCCCTCTTCAACTGAAAATTATCTTCCAAGAATGCAAATTTCAATTTGACAGTCTTCAATGGTTGAAATGAGGAAGAAACTTATGAATAGATGTGTGCTGAAGTTGTACAATTGGGGGATGGGTACTTGTCATTTATGGTTAATGATCAGTGCTTGGAATCTTAAATCTTGGAATAAAATTCTTAACAAAAAAATAAACGGAACTGAAGTTTCTGAACCAGTAGATCTTCCCGATGAAAAGATGCCAGGTTATACAGCAGAAGAAGTAGAAGACTGGTGTCGAGACACTGAAAATGACCCAGGATTTCAAAATTTAAATCATGATGAAATTATTGCGGAAATTTTGAATGAAAATCGGAACTCCACAGATGAAGTGGGTGATGAAATTCAAGATAGTGGGCCTTCTCATATAGAAGCATGCAATTCATTAGATATTGCAATGAATTGGCTAAAACGTCAAAATAATGTTGATCCAGTTCGGTTGATTTATTTAAACAGAATAAAGGGATATGGCTGCTCAAAAAAGATCATTTTCTTTGAAACAAAAGTCTTTGCTTTATTTCTTTAGCAATGGAAAATAAAGAAAAATGTGGTAAAATCAGTAATTGATAAAAAAAAGTTTAAAAATAATAAATAAAAATATTTAAAAATTGAAATTTTTTTTTTTTAAACACACCAGAGCTATTTTAGATAGTACTGTCAGTCCAAAACCTAGAAAAAGTGTGAAGGGAAGTTAGTGCACAAATAATAATCCTTTAGACTAGATTATAAAAAACTTTCCAATTATCCGAACCACGTTCGGCCCCGAGCAGTTCGGATAATGGGCGCTCTACTGTAACTTAGAAACAATCATTTTCCTTATTCGAGAAATCTTTCAAAAGGTGATAACAGAAACAGAGAACACTTGAAATAAACATATGTATTTTCATTGAGAAAGTCTGAAAATCTTCTCAAAATATACCTAACAACAGGAAATTGATGAAGCAATTTAAATTATATTTTAAATATTTCATCAAAGGCTTAAAAAAAAAAAAAAAAAAACCAAAAAAAAAAAAAAAAAAAAAACCCACCATAAATAAATAAATTATTATTTGAAAAACAAGATTTTTGATAGAACTTATTTTGGAATGATAAAACATTAGTACCAAAAAAATTTAAACTAAATCAAATAGCACAAAAGAAATAAAAAAAAAAAATTAAAAAAAAAAAAAAAAAAAAAAAAAAAGAAAGAAAGAATAAATAATAATAATAATAAAAAAAACTAATCTAAATGTTAAAATTCTAAATTTGGAAAGCTGATCATTAGAAACCTTCATTTTATCAACCCTTTCTTTCTTGCTCCTGTCAAAACGACTAGATGAAGTTTTACCCTTTATTCTTGTGTACGTGATACTTCCTGGCATGTTCACAAACAACACTAAATTAAAATTCTAAATTTGGAAAGCTGATCATTAGAAACCTTCATTTCATCAACCCTTTCTTTCTTGCTCCTGTCAAAACGACTAGATGAAGTTTTACCCTTTATTCTTGTGTACGTGATACTTCCTGGCATGTTCACAAACAACACTAAATTAAAATTCTAAATTTGGAAAGCTGATCATTAGAAACCTTCATTTCATCAACCCTTTCTTTCTTGCTCCTGTCAAAACGACTAGATGAAGTTTTACCCTTTATTCTTGTGTACGTGATACTTCCTGGCATGTTCACAAACAACACTAAATTAAAATTCTAAATTTGGAAAGCTGATCATTAGAAACCTTCATTTCATCAACCCTTTCTTTCTTGCTCCTGTCAAAACGACTAGATGAAGTTTTACCCTTTATTCTTGTGTACGTGATACTTCCTGGCATGTTCACAAACAACACGCTGAAAACAATTGATTTGCATACCTGCCAACTTTTACGCATTTGGCGTAAAATTTTATTTCTATATTTAAAGTGGTTGTAAAAATGTATGCATTCTATATATTCCAGCACTTTTTTTTTTTTAATTCCAACACTATTTTTATTGATCCACCACTATTTTTAAATAAATTAACCATATATATTAACATGTAATACTATTGCAGCAGTTCGCATTAGCTTCTTTAACATACAGCGAATGTTTCTGCCTAAAATTGCAATTTAAATTTCATTTCGCTACCACTGGGGAAAATCATTCCTGAAAGGATTAAAAGTTGGCAGGTATGGATTTGCTATGCCTGAAATCATGTTTATTTCTCAATCTATGTACCACACGGCAGTACCAGACTATCTGTAATATGTTTAGAGGGAGTTTATTTTAAACTAGATGTTAGCACCCAAACATGTAAGCTAAAATTTAAGCCTAAAATAAAAATTGAACACATATATTTTGTGTACACGTAGTGTTATATGTTCTAGAATTAAAAAAATAGGCACTTTTATGACATTTTTCTGCAAATTTATGCAACCATTAAAGGGTTAGGAAAAATTATAAATTTACAAGAAATTATTATTCAATACTAATACAGTTGAAGATCTAAACATAATTTTATTACTGGATTAACTTTTCTACTGGATAATGCGCCCAGAACTTGTATTTGAAAAATGTAAGTAATTACCTTGCTCAGATTAGCTGGCCGAGGACTCTCGTTATGTGAAGAAGTATAACTTGCATCAAAGCTAAAAGGATACAGATGGGTCTTTTCTTTATGAGGTAAAAATTTAATCCCACCATGAGCATCATATTTTTCAAACAAAGGCTAAAACGTAAGAAGATTTTACGTAAATACCTCATTAAATAGAAAAGTTATTGAGGTCGGCCCAATTGAATAATTACCTGCTTTTTTAAAGCATTGCCAGAGTCTTCTTTTAGAACATTACGGTCCCGCAAAACATTAGAGGGTGCCTTTTTCTTTGCAACTGCATTTAGCTTTTCCTCACACTGCAAAACCTTGAGGTTTTCTTTTACTCCTTGCGAGAAGACTGCTGAACGGCAAGCAAAGTTATTTTCACGAATAAAGTTTCTGGAAAATAATAATTAGGGAAAATTAAAAAAGAAAAATAATAACCTACATTTTTCAATATAATAAAATTCAGTATTAAAAACTATTAATATGGGTAAATGTAATTTTGTTATAGCTCTTTAACAAAACCATCATTTCAATAATAAATAAAAAAAAAAAAAATAAAAAAAAAAAAAAAAAGACCATGTTTTAGAGCAAAAGTTTTTAAACTATGGGTCCATAAGTTTGGAGTCTTTAGGTACCACATAAGCAATTTTTCTCCATCTACCCATAATGACAACACTTCATAGATTTAAAAATCCTTTTAAAAAATAAAATCAAAAATGTAAACACATACGTAGTCATCATTGAAATGAAGGATGTAATATTCAGCCACTATTTGACCCTTACGCCAAATTATTATTTGGAAAATTATTTTTGAATACACTTTAAGGGGAAATTTTTTTAATAAAGAAAAAAAATTTAATTTTATTTTTTACTATACATAATTAGAAACAGTTTTTACACAGATTTGTTAGGTTCTAAAACTTGTTAATCTATTTTCTGAAAGACAAATGGAAAAATGAAATTTAAAGAATTGAATCTAGATTTACTCTCTATTGAACCACGAGTTTTAACCTGTTTTTTAAAATTTAAATCCAGGTAAGTTAATTTCATCATTTTTCAACACTTCATTGTTCAAAAAATGAACTTTTCTTGGTGCTTGTTTTTCTGTTTTAGCTAAGGCGAAACATGTTAACATAGTGTTTCTAATAGACTTAACTTTTATATTGTTTCCCAGTACTGTAACACAGATAAATAAAAACATAGAAAACTGAGATTCTCAACGTTTAAGTTATGTTTCAAAACTATGGACAATTTTTTTAAAACTCTTCTTTTTATGACTGTTATTTTTAAACAGCCTTTTTAATGAATGTTATTATCTTAAGGTCCCTTTTTTTCTAAAAGTAAGGCAACGTGAAGAAGTGAAATTAAGATTTTTAGGGATAAATCTTTCATTTAAAGAGTAAGAATGATTTTTGTTTCGATTTCTATCCAGTTTTTCTTCTTTTCAAAAAACATGTTCTTATTAGACTTTAGTCTTCACTTTTTCTTGAAAATACAATTGGAAGACTGAAATGTGTAGCATTAATACCTTCTTTAAAAAATTGAGATCAATATTTTTTTTTTTTTTTTAAAGGAGTTTCTATGATAGTACTGCATTCTTAAAAGCATTTCTAATAGACATCATCTCCTTTGATGTTTTATGGATAATTTTTCCAGTTCTTTTTTCCATTTTTATAGCTTTAGTTTTTTAGCTATTATTAAAATAATAAAGATAAAAAAAAAACTGAATATCTAACTAACTTTATTTTCTTAAACATTTCTATTAAAGTGTTCTCTTTACATACCTATAATACAGATAAGTTTGGATTATTTGTCAAAAATGACTGAACTTTTACATAAAAAATATTTATTATTGATTTTTTTCTTAAAAAAAAAAAAATGCTATTCGGCTGCTGAATATTCGGTAAAAATACTATTTGTTACATCCCTAATCATACCTTAACCTTTATTACATTATATTAAAGAAAACAAAATGAAAATATCCAAATCTAACACATAAGATTTTGTACTTTTGAAAGCAGACTGTAGATATTTAGAGCAAAAGGAAGCTCGGATCTTTTAATTTAATCTTCTTTGGAAGCAAAAAAAAAAAAAAAAAAATCGTATGTTTATTCATATAAAATTTGATTATTTTTTTATCAACTAAAATATTGAAAAAAAAAAAAAATCAGTTTTATGAAAATGAGTAATAATTGGACATTAAAACCAAGTGATAATTATTAATCTTGGCAAAATATCATAAAAATTTTTCCTGGCAGTAAGCTTTGCTCCTTTTCCTTTAGATTTCACAAATTCGGTCACATGGAGAAAATGAATAATATAGTACCACAAAATTCAAAATATTTCTGATCTCATTATTTTTAAAGTTCCAACTGCAGAAAAATTGGAATCTGTTTGGTCTAATGAAGCATTTAAATAGATGATAAGATAATGAAAAAAAATTTTTTTTTAATTCTTTAGGGAAAAAAAACCCTATAAAATTAATGTTTTAAATACAATAAAAATTATACAATTTTTGATAGGAATTATATGAAGAGAAAAGTGAAAACTGATATACCTATCAGATTTAGGAGCAGGTTTTGAGGCAGCAAACAAATCTAAAATAATGAGAAAAATTAAAATTTAATGTTCAGTATAAAAAAAAAATCAAATAGTTTAATTTAAAATAAAATACAAGATCAACACACAATGAACATAAAATGAATTGTTAGACAAATTAGTGTTGGCATTAACTTTTTGTTACGTGAACAAATAACATTTCATTAGATATTTTACAAACAAGATTTTTTTAAAGTTATGTTACTTTACATTGCAGTAGTTTCAAAGTAATACAAAATATGAACTAATGTATAAATAAATACATAAGAAAAGCATACATTAGCATTGAGAAAGAATCAGAAACTCTCGTCTATTTTCCAGTATAACAACTTAGAAAATATATCAAGAGAAAAATGTTAAAAACATATTTTTGTAGGTATTAGTAAGAAATAAAATCTCATTCGTTTTTCATTTTTGACCAAAGTAAAAATTTAGGACTTTTTTTCTTCAAACTTACCGTTTTTTTTGCTTGGAACTTTAGATTCATCCTTTTTTGGTAACTTGTCCATAGTAAAAGGTGCCTATAAATTATAAACTTTGTTAAATAACTTAATTAAAACTAAAATATTTTGATAGTGACATAGAAAACATGTTTTGCTGTAGAAAATAAAAATTAAATTTGTTAATTTGCTTACATTAACATACACAGAGAAAAAAATATATTTGTAATTCCTGAAAAAAATTTTAAGACAAAGTATAAATTAAATTTTTATTTTAAAATTTTTTTTTCATTTCGAGTCACTTTTAAAATGTCATATGTCACTGTCCCTTCCCTTAAACCTTATAAAAACAAGGAATATTTTATTTTTTCGCATGAATCAATAATTATTAAGTAAACAAAGGAAAACATTTTAAATATGTAATATTGTTTTCTTTTTTTTTTTAAAAAAATTTAATATATTTAGAATTCTGAAGAAATATTAGGAATTTTTATTTTTTCATTGTAAAAAAACCCAACCTTTTACTACCAATATTTTTGTATTACCTGAAGTAAAACCACATTTGGCAAGCAAACACAAAAATAATTTAAAACCAAAACTTTTGTTTGTTATTTTAAAAAGCATATTTGTGTACTGGGACAGTAGACTAACTGGAAAACCACCATTTTTATTATTTATTTTTTTTAAATTCAAAGATATATTTTTCTTAACAACGTCATATGTTCCATAATTTTTAAACATAAAATATTATTTGTTTTACATTTTAAAATATAATTTTTAAGCTTCCTCCAAATTGATTAATGTTTAGAAATTGGTCCGAGAGGCATTTCTTAAATGACACATAATTTCATTTTTTGTATACCTTGTATATGCAACATATTCACACTGTCCAAATTTTTTTTACTGCAAGTACTTTAAAATATAATTTAAATTACTGTAAACACTAATTTATTTAAAATAGAAATCAGTATGATAAATAAAATGAGGGAAATTAATAATGGCAATTTCATTGAAAACAAATACAGTAAACATTCAATATTTTTGTAAATGTATTAAAAACTAATTTACTTTGCAAAAAAATCAGTTTAGTTTTTTCTGCATCTGCACAGAATTTTTTATTTTTTTCTCCTCTGTACAAATGGGAAAATATTCAAAATTATTTTTATTGAGCAGAAGAGTGAAGGATTAAATATAAAAATCTAATAACATTAAAAAGGGTACTGGCAAACAATATGTACTTTTGCCTTTTTAAATATCATCAGCGTAATACTTTCACAGGTTTATTTTTGATTTGAGATTACCTAAGCATTTTTAGTAGGGCAGTCCGCCTCTGCCTGCCTTTTGATCTTATAAATGCTTTTTGTAAAAATAAGCTGCCATCCATTAACACCCCCTTTTTATTTAATTTTTCAAAAAAGGACTTTTCTTTGATTTATTTAGTTACCGAAAATTATTTAATTCTTATTTTTGTATTTCATTTCATAATTTCAGTATGAATTTTCGTTTTTTACCATCATTTACCATTCAATGACAGTTGTTTACCAATTAACCCCTTTCTTTTTAGTTTTTTGAAGAAAATTTATACACAGAGATTATATTTGAGAGAAAATTTATACACAGAGATTTATTAACTTTTTTTTTGTGAAGAAAATTTATACACAGAGATTATATTTTAGCTTGCCTTTAAACATTTTCCAGAAGCTTCAAATTCTTCTGTTATCTTAATACTGAATGAGAGTTACTATACACATAAAAAGTATAAGTAGGTAATTTAAAAATTGAGGATCAAATTTAATTCTTACATAATATTACACATTTTGATGAAGTTTAAAGGTGGTGAGTGCCCTTTTCTGCAAGGAAACACCCTGCCCCCATAGGGTGAAATCTGAATATATTATTTAAAATGCAGGATTGCAAAACCTGTAGATCAGAGGCCAAATGTGACACCTTGCTTTTTTAACATTAAATAAGTTGGTATAAAATGAACTAGACAAGAAATTGTGAAACCTTTCTAACTTATTTCAATTTTTTTTTTTTTTTTTTTTTTAAAACTAAAATTATAACACTATTTAAAAATGTAGAAGTACAAATTTAAGGTGTCAAAAAATTATTCAATATTTGAGTTTTTTAAACAATATTTTACTACATAAAACACATTCTTAACAATGATTTATTTATAAATATGATTTAAAAATAAAAGATTTTAGCAATTTATATTCAGTGTAAAAGTAGCAAATCTGATATATTATTTAAATTTATAAAGTCCATTTTTGAACTTAGAAATATTATGCATACATTTCTTTTAATTTTTAAGTCAAATTGACCTGATCATAGCCCTTGAAAGCAAAAATATATATTTTTTCTTTTTTAAAAAAAAAATGAACACTTTTAGATTATGGAAGCTTTATATATGAACCAAATAATTATAAACCTACTTCGTACCTTATTTTATTGATTTTCAAACCATTATGTTTGTATAAAATTATTTCAATAAAAGATAGTTATGAAAAACATATTTATGAATATTTATAAAGACAAATGCCTAGCACTAAGATAAGATAAACTATATCATATGGTTTTAGAACCTCTCTCAGGATAATATATTTTTGAAAGACAAAAGTTTCGTTTCAAATTAAAGATTTGTTCATGGACTACCGTTTAAATTAGTTCTATACACAAAAAGTGACAAGATTAAAAATACAGACCTTATTATTTTTTAGTCTTTTCAAATTGATTTTGTTCAATCTTAGATGTTTGTGGAGCATATTTTGAAGTTCAGCAATTTTTTGCAATTCCAGTTCTTCAGATGTTTTTGCACCTTTGGATTTGGTATTCAAAGTTCGCCTAAAATCCAATTTGTAATAGATTAAAAATAAATAAATACATCTAATGAAAACAAATTACAGGTGAATAGCATAGTACATTTAGTGGAATCTACTGACAAATAACATACATCACATTTATGTCAAATAGTTGTCTGAATTTTAACATTTGTCAAATAAAATGTACATAAAATTTCCTGCTATATAAAACTTTTATGACAAATAAATTTTTTTTTGTAACAAGAATGCCTCTAGTTCAAAATTTGAAAAAAATTAGGACTAGTGTTCATTGTGTAAAAAATTCAAAAGAAAATTCTCGAAATAAAGTATTTTTTATATTGAAAATAAAGTTATTTCATAATTTTTTGAATTAAAAGAAAAAAAAATATTGAGAACAATAAATTCTTCAGTAAATTGTCATTATAAGACTATAATGTCATAAATTTACATTAAATCTATTTCTATTTAAATATGAAATAAAATAATTTAACAAAAATTAAAACTTATCACTAAATAAACGTATCTAATTTTATCAGTAGCTTTTACGAGGGTTGCTATTTATATTTCTGGTCTTGGCAACAGTAAGTGTTGCTAGGCGACCACAGACGATTTTAATCGAAAGCTTGATATTTTTAAACATAAATTCAGCAGACGATTTACCATTATAGCTTCATTTGTGTTGTTGACAGTAAATTGAAAAGTTCTTCTCTTTCAAAAAATGGAATTGAATCGTGAACATTTTCGTGCCATTATTTTTCATAACTTTCGGCATGGATTGTCAAGACAAGAGTGCTTCGATGAACTTAATTCTTTATTCAGCGATAAAGCGATATCCTAGAGCACTGTAAAAAATTGGTATAAAGAATTTAATTGTGGCCGATGTTAGATCCAGGACGAATCCTGTGCAGGGCGTCCAAAATCCGTTGTTGTGCCAGAAAAGATCGATGCTGTGCGTGAACTGATAAAGCAAGATCGCCATGTGACATACCGTGAGATAGAGGCGTCTTTGGACATTAGTATGACTAGCATCAATAAAATATCGCATGAACATTTGAGTGAAAAAAACATTTGTTCGCGTTGGATCCCGCATAATCTGACAAACGCTAAAAAAAAGGCTCGTGTCGATTGGTGCAAGGAAATTTCGATCCTACATATTTGTTTTTTCATTATTAGGCCAGAAATATAAATAGCAACCCTCGTACATAAGAAACTAAATCAAATATTTTTGTAACAAAAAAGGGCTTTCACCTTCTTAGATTAACTAAAAAATATAAACGATGATAGTAACTGTAACATAATTTTAACTAAAACAGTGTTACTTTTACAGTTTCTTTCTTTCTTTTAATAATTATTTTGAAAAGTGCCAACAATGCATCTATAAGCTTGATGAGCAGTTATTAACCAGTCAGGTGTCTTGAACAAAGATCTTAGTTTTATCTTTGATACACACTTCTTGTATCGCCAATATTTAAATCAATTCTTTGAACAGGATTGAAAAGTCTTAATTGAACCCTTTCAGGGCGTGAAATTCTCATGATTCAATCACAATGTTTGTCAAAACACACAGAGACACTTATAATAAGGTAAGTTTTTAGAAGACTTGAAAAGATTTAAGATTATAGGTTGTTTAATATTTTTGTTCTGTTAAAGTGAAATTTCTTCAGGGAAAATTCAGGGGGACCTGTTTATCTCGAAATTTCTAAAATTCCCTACATTTACTGTCTAAAATCAATGTATTTTCCATGTTTTTGTCGAATTTTTTTTCTTCAAAACTCTTTTACAATATTTGAATAAACACAGAAAAATTTAAAAAAGAAAATATACAAAATCAAGAAAGAAAAATTTGAGAATAACAATTTCCACATACTTCAAACAGTTAGGAGTTTTTGGGCATACTCTCCTCTTTCTAATGTAGTTCATTGAGAAACTTGTCCTCCTTTTGTTTTTGTCAGTTCTGGGATTTTCTTTATCAGTAGACTTGATTGATTCTTTAATTTGATTGAGATGTCCATCACTTTTTGATAATCGTGCAGGTATATTAGACAAAGTAGCTAATTTTTCATCATCAGTACAAAAGTGGATGAAAGGAAAGTTCTTCAAAGGATCATTTGGTTTAATTTTTGGAGTTGCCACTTTAGGTCCCAAATCATTACTGTAAGAAAATAATTGGACAAAATTATATATAATCTAATAACATAATATTATGACTTGATAATTATCCATAGATAGGAACTAGTAATCATTAAAAACTTTTTTGGTAACTTAACTGTTTACTTTTGAATGAGCAATTTTAAATAGGTAATAGAAAATCATTCTTATATGCTAAAATTCATATGGTTAATCTAAAGATTACGCAGAATATAGATCAGGGTGCATAGCCGAATCTTTCAACAAAAATAAGCACCTTTTAAGTACTCTTTAAGCACTTGAAACCTTTTGGCATTGTGTTTGACAATTGTCAAAAATCATGAAATTTTGAATCACGTATAACGAAAGGCGTTTTTATATGCTACGGACTGACAATGTGCCGAAATAGATTGAGGTTGAATTAATCGTGAAAACGTTGAACAGAACAATATGAACTGTTTTTTTTTTTTTTGCATAATTCAAAACAAAAATCATTATAGTAAAGGAAAACTCTCATTTTGAGAAAGGGAAAATTAAGCACTTAAAAACACTCAATGAAAAAAAGCACCTTTAAGGGCTTTTAAAAAACGAAAATAAGTACCTTTAAGCACTTTTCAAAAATGCTACACACCCTGACTATATACATTAAAAAAATGAAAAATAATTTTCAAAGACTTTACATGATCATGATAAAATAACTAGTTTCTGACAAAGAGCTCTTTTTCTTGATTACATTAGCCACGATAAAAAGACAGACTTTTCGGATCAATTTCAAAATGAGGAAAATGAAGCCGGAAATTGAGAATGTCTTGCAAAATGCAGCAGAGTAGCACTACACGATAGTGGAAGAATAATTCCCACTGAACCCAGCTCAGTTATATGCACACGTGGACCTGCAAGCATTTTATCAAACATTTAAAATGATTGGTGCGCTCATATGCTAAGGAACGAAGAAATGCATTGTATTGAATAATTTGTGAAAAGTTTGAATAGAACAATGAGAAAATCACACTTTTGCAAAATACGTGGCAAAAATCATCACGGTAAAGAAAAAGTTCTCATTTTTGAAAAGGAAATTAAGCACTTTTTAAACACTCCCAATAAAAAAAAAGCATCTTTAAGAGCTTTTAAAAAACGAAAATCAAAAATAAGCACTTTTAAGCAGTTTTTAAAAACGGCTACACACTCTGTGGATAATTTAAAACAAAATTAAGAAAAAGTTTAATTCCAAAAGTGTCAATACTAAATTTATATTGAGACAAAGTTCATTTTAGCATTAAAAAAATTCCATTCATGTTCTACAGAAATTTACAATCGTAAGGCTATAAAAAGATTGTGAATAGACTTATGTTACTTGCCAAATTAGTTTACATTAGATATTGTATTTGCTTACTTTTTCTAACCTCTCACATTAATATCAATTAATGCCTTTAAAAGCTCTAAAAAAATAATATAATGATGCTTTTAATTTAACGAAATTTTTCTAGCATTAACATCATGCAGTTATCACTAGGTGTTTTTCGAAGGGTGGCCCGTGCTACTTGCTCCTTGATGTAACTTATTTGCCCTTTCTGTAAAAATAACCTGCCATTCTACAAAAATACACCCCTTTTTATTCATATTCTATTAAAAAATAATTTATTATTTAAATAATAATTACACGCCAGCAAAATTATACGGTTTAATTCTGATAGTTATTACTAATAATTATTTTGTCGGAATTATTAATAACAGCTCAAATTTTTATAAGTTTTTCTTTTTCCAGGAGTATATTAATGAACTTAAATGATTTTAAAATTATTTTTAAATACAATTCTTTTTTTTTAAAAGGCAACTTTAAATATTCGTTTCCAGCTCAAATTACAGAAAAAGCTTTCAAATTATTAATCAATAGTTATTTCCCTTTTATACTTTTTTGAAAAAAAATTGTGCACAGTGATTATCTTTTAGCATGCCTTTAATTTTTATAGACCAAATTTTTTCCCTTATTTTAATAAGAGTGAATATTACTTTCTGAAATTAATGGAGATTGTGGCACTAAGAAACCATGAAAGTAACAGAGCAAAGCAAAAACTAAGTCAAAATATCAATCTATGTTATACCATACGTTTCATATTTAACATAAATTTTTGAACTAAGATTTAAAATTAAATTACCTACCTATTCTTCATTAATTAAATTAATGAAGAATATTACACCTTCATAATTACTATTGTGAAAAAAAAAAACTCAGCTCTTAAGAATAGCAATATTGAATTTTAAACTAATATAAATTTGAATGAAGATTTTTAAATCGTGCGAATACGGATGGAAACGTGTAACTTTAAAATCGGCTAAAAACGAAAATCCTTGTTTGATTTAGTTTATTGAAATAACGAGCAAATATGAACCACGATGTTAACGAATTTCTGATCCGCCAACTGCAGGAAGAATTATCTGTACAAAAATGTCTTGCTAACAGAATTTAGCGAAAATTTCAAAATTTATATTTTAAATTGAAGAACCCCGAAAAAATCTGCCAGATTATAAGTTCTTGATTAGTGGTAGTAAAGGAATCAATGGTCTTGTTCCTAGTTTTTAGACTCGGAAGAAAGATACGAAAAACCCAGAACTCTGGAGTACAAATGGAATACTATCACCCCTGTGAAATGCACACATAAAATAGTATATAAGAGGGTAATTATAAATTGCTAAGGATCAAACTCAGTCATTTCACAATATTACACATTGAAATTTTTTAAGATGTTAAGTGGGTACCCTTTCAAAACTCAAAGTGTCCTTTACTGTGAGGAAGCGCCCTGCCCTTTGTTATTCCTAGAGAAAATTCTGTATTATGTAAATTAACCCCTCATATAAATACTATAGTTAATATTCGATTCTTTTGTGTAGTTGTCTCTCTTTTCGCACCAGTTCATTCCAGAGGGAAGGCTACAGACATAGCTCTACTGACTAAGCAAATATGTCTACCATGGTCAAAAAGTTGGGATTTAAAATGGCCAGCAAACTTTCTGCTGAGTGAATTACCAGAACGGGACTGAAAACATCTAGGTAATGTCACGCCAACCTCTAAGAAGTTATTGCTTTAAGATTACAAGCAACTTCTAGCTTAGATGATTCTTTACACTTATCACACATGAAATGCCTTTTGAGAACCAAAACCAAAAGTTTTTTTTTTTTTTTTTTTTTTTTAAAAATTCGAAATATTGCGAAAACACATAAATAAGTTGAAGTTAAATTTAGTAAAAAAAGCTTCTATTTCGTTTTATGATATAATAAAAAACTAATAGCATAAATTAAAATAAAAGCTTTTTTTCCCAAATCTTTAACAATGATGGCTTTCAAAGCACCAGAATTTTTTTTGTTGTATTTAGATGCCTTATTAAAAATAACATTTACCTTTCACAGATGGCAGTCTCTTGCACATCACTCGATACATCTGAAAGATATTTGTTCACATTATTTGCTTTCTTCAAAAAAGTTGGAAAAAAAAAAAAAGAAATTAACAATTGATTCTTTTAATATGTAAAAAATCAATGTAATAACATATGTAAAAAACCAATGTAAAAAACCAATGTAAAAAATCTAGTATATTTTACATAATAATATAAACTTTATGCAACTATTACATGATATCTAATACATTTTAGATGCACAGTATTTCAAGATTTATACAGGGTTCATACGCAAAAAGAAGAAATTTTTTAGGTAGATTAGTGCAAAAGTTAAAAATTTTTTTTTAAAAAAAAGTTCAACAACATTTATGTTTAATTAGACTATAAATTAGAATTATAAATAAAACTGAAAGTTTAAGAATAAATTATTTAATAAACAAAAAAAAATGATTTTAACCATTTAATTATAAACACAGCATTTTCATCAGTTATTGCTACCAATTCTTGTTTTAAAAAAAGTTTAAAATTTTTAATGCTACAATGCTTTATATGGTTAATTTTGAGAAAAACTTCAGCAGAATCACTTAGACGCAAACAATAGGCGAAAATTTTATTGTAAATCCACATGGTATTGTCGACTGAAGTTTAAACTGTTATTGCTAAGAACTTTCATACGATTTTTAAAATTTGAATTGTTGAAATCACATTATGGTGTGTATTACTCTTGACAAATTCATCTCAAATCCCCAAAATATGAGACATTTTTTGAGTCTTAAAACCCAGTGATTTTTTAGGCAGTATTAATCTTTTAACAAGAGAAAATAAAAACAAACAAATATGCAAACTTTTTTCATTTTAATTGAAATGCCACAGCAGTCAAAACTCGATTAATGGTTTTGTTTAATTATATTTTTTTAAAAAATACAATAGCGTATAATATGAAACACAGAAGTTGGGTAAAGATAACAAAAAATAAGCACCTTTCAATCACTCAAAAAAATATTTTTAAGCACTAAAAATAGAAACAAATAATTAGGATATGTGTACTGATTTTTTTTCTTCTCATCGTTGAAAGTTCATATATAGACACACACACATATACATACAAAATATTGAAATTTATTTCGAATTCTGTTAATATATATTAACAAAATGCACAATAACTTTCTAAGACTTTATGATAATGATAAAATAACAAGATTCTTAATAACTCTTATATTAGCTATCATAAATACAATTTATTTCCAATTTTGAATCTATTCCATATTGAGGGGCTTATTCTATTTTTTAAATTAAGAATTACTTTATGTAAAAAAAATTAACTTTAACTCAAAATTATATTTAGTAAACATTATTTAAAATTATATTATTGAGGGTACTTTTTAGATTTAAATAAAAGTTATTATGAAAGCATATTCAACAAAACATTAACAAGATTATTATTATTGATAATACTGAATTTATAAAAATGTGTAAAAGAATTGAGCAAACCAAGAAAACTATATTGTCCCTAAATATAAAGTTTTTGCATGTTACAACTTAACCCTTTCATCGGGACGGACAAGATAATTTGTCTTCCAGGATTATTCACAGTGTTCTATTATTGTACTAGTTAACGTGGTTATAGATTGCAGTCGATCGATTGTTGCTTTTAAAAATAAAATAAATAAGGTTTAAAGGAATTTGTGTTTTTCTTTTCCATTTCAATGCTGCAGGAGAATTTTTAAGCACAAAAGGTGGGGCAGAGGAGAGTCATTGACACAATAAAAGTGTTAAGCGCACTGAAAATTTAAACATAGGATTTACTACCTGACAGTCCATCAGGTAGTAAATCCCAAGTTTAAAAATCTCAATTTACTCTCATCTTTATTAAACTAATAAAAGGGAGTTGAAAATTTAGGGGTGCTAAGCTTTTTGATTGTTGCTTCTCTGGAACCACATGAAAATAAGTAATTAGTAAATGAACATCATGTTCAAGGATTAAAGAACCGATTTATAAATAGAAGAGTGGGAGTAAGCCATTGGTTAATCACTGACAAAGGTGCTTCACCAACAATGAAATTAAAAAGAGAAAAAAAGTTTTATTTTGCTATTAGTGGAAAAAATTTAGCAATGTTCAGTTGGTCCCCATTAACAAAAATTCCAGAGATTTTTCGGTTTGATTTCAGACGTCGAAAAATTATGCTAAAATCAAGAATCCTTTCCATCGAATTCAGCTTAGTACACGCACGTGTACTCACAACTATTTCATGAAACATGTAAAATTATTCACTTTCTTACACTTCGGACCAACTGTACGCAAAAACAGATTAGTGTTAAATCAATTGTGAAAACAATAGAGCAGTGTGAAAACCACAGCAAAAATCGACATGAACTTTTTAAACTCACCCATTGAAAAAAAAGCATATTTAAGGGCTTTTAAAAAACGAAAATAAGCAACTTAGCACCTGATAATTTACATTCAATAGACGTTAAACCAACTCCTTTTAGTAGATACTTACCATGAAAAATCTCATCTGATGGACTATTTAAAGCAGCTGCAAAATCTACAAATTGTGGGCAATCAAAATCCCAGTTGTCCATTATTAGATTATGCCTATGTATGTCTTAAATAAAATACTTCGTAAGTATTAATTATTTTAAGCAATTCAGTTTTGCCGCTTAATAACACCAACGGGTTCGTGTAACTGTCATATCCGGTTTTTATGCTAATAAATGACATACCTTTCCGACTGCTTATTTTTGTTGAATGACGGTTTTAATTTTTTTATTTTGTTTGACTTCTTAGAAGTAAGCTATAAGCAAAAAATATGGTTTAATTGGAAGCGTCAAATACTTTTATTACCACCATAAACCGTTGATTTAAACCGAAGTAAAAAAGTTTAGTTCTTATGGTTCTTAAATATTTATTGAAAAGTGTATGTTCCACGATTAGCGTGTTATCAAAAAATTGTGGTGTTAGACGTTAGCATTGGTGATTTTAGACAGAAATTCAATAAGATGAAAATTTCTTATCAAGGATCCTTAAGATTTATTGAAAAAAAAATTATATTGCGAGATTAAACGTTTTCTCAGTCTTTTTGAAAATGGCACCAAAACCTCGATTTACTGATGGTATGATTTTGTTTTTCGTGTATCAAAATTTTTATATTTCATCGTTTATTTTTTAATTGAATAATACCGACGTTATATATTTCAGGTGGAAATTTACATCATTTGAAATGATGTACAAAATTTTTTTGACCTTACAATTTAACAGTTTTTAATAATTATGTAAAATGAAAAATGTTCAATAGATATAAAATATTTGTTTTTGCATTTAAATTTCTTTGGGTAAACATATATTATTGTATGGAAAAAAAAATGTGTTTGCTTTAAAAAATTCCTATATATGGCAAAATACGCAAATACTGAACTTTACAATAAGCTATCCAAATTTACGACTGCTCTTTAGACTAAACTACTGATTATAATTTTCAGATTGCTACTACTCCCATACATTTTAATGGCAAAAAGTCTAAATATGTTACAAAAAGTGTTTATTTAGAGAAAGTACTTTTTATCACTGATTTTGTAACTTAATTAATAGTTAGCACTAACTAATTAGCATATTTAAGGAATCGTTATAACGAGATTATTTAGGATGGTATCTTTTTTATTTTGAACACTGTATATATACTAACCATTTAAAATTCAAGATTTGATTTTTTTTCTTTTAAAACTGTTAAATTTTCAAGCAATTTGAGAACAGCACACACAATTTGATTTTAGATGGTTAAAAAAGTAAATAAATAAAAGTTTTTGAAAACATGATCGTTTGAGCTCGTATTGAGAAATGAACAGATTAAGTAATCCTTATCAGCGATGTTCAATTTAGTGACACCGTGTCATTTTTTGACAGCTTTATTTTTGGCATATTTTTCTTCACATGTTCTATTAAGTGACGCCCGGTGGCTGAGAGGTAGCGCTTCACGCTCCCGTGCCACAGCTCCTGGGTTCAATCCGGTCCCGCAGTGGACTGATCGTTAAGACACGGTTCCCAGCAGATCACCGAAGTCAAGCATCACTGGCTGCGGTCAGTGTGCGGGTGGGTCACCACTCGGATCAGTCTGCGTAGGGACCGAGGGTGTGCGGTATTGGTCCTCGTTAAACTGTGCTACCGTAAAGTGCTCGACTTCGCGTGCAGGTCGTTGGGCTACCGAAGCAGGGGTGCCATCCCCTCTGCAGAGGATCAAAATTGTGATGGCATGTCTTCGGATCATCCTCAGGGATGTTTCCCAGACCGTCGCCAATAACCCATTGTGCAGCTCTAGTGCGACGTAAATGAACTACTACTACCTGGGTTCAATCCTTGGGCCGGGCAAGGTTGACTCAGCCTATTATCCCTTCAGTGGGTCAATAAATAAGTACCAAGCATGCTTGGGAACTAAACACTGGGGGTTTCGCGTTCGGCTGACCACCTAACCGAAGCATCTGCTTCTGCACCCCAGAGCCCAAGGTCAAGAAAACTGAGATGGGCACAGTAGGCCTTGGCCCTCTATGGGCTGTCGCGCCACTGAGTTTTTTAGACTTGTTATATTAAGTAAATTACATTCTCCTAGGTAAAAACACTATATTATGGTTTGCATCATAGAATAATTCATTCTGTTGTATGAGACAATTTAGGAATAAATAAAATATTTTTCTTTCTTTCATCATGGACACCACTAATGAAACAGTTTTCGACTGTCATAATCTATCTTAGGCATCTATTTATCAAACTTCGTATTTTTAATGGTCATGGTCTATTCCAAAACTTTTAGAAATAAAATTATTTTTGAAGCTTGAAAGCTCGCAACTGTAGGATAATTTATTTTGAAACATTAACGTGTGATCTTATAGTAAGTAAATTTCTTCTCTTTCTTTGTGTTTATTATTTTTGAATATCATTCCTAATCTGACAAAAATCAACATCGTTTAAATTTTTTTGTTGATAAACATAGTTTAAAGAGTAAATTCTTTTTTTAGTAAACAATTCCCACTGATTGAGTGATAGTATATTTTCAGAATTAGTATTAAAACTAGATTTTGTGATATAAATATTTATTTTGGTTTTCTAAAGTTTATTTTATAGATTTGTTTCATGTTTATGGTCATTTTTTGAAAGTACTTGGCATAAAAAAATAAGTACATAACTATTAACTATCAAAGAATATAAAAATGACACTTAAAGCAATTTTTTTTTCATAAATGTGTTGAATTTTTAAAACATTTGTTTGGAAAGTATGTTAAAAAAAACTCATTTACAACTAACTCATTACAACTACATTTACAACAAACTAAAAACTCATTACTTACTAGTAGGTACAGTGATAAATGATTTTTTGTTTCTTTTAATACGAAAACCAGTAAAGATTAATACATTTTTTTATTATGCAAAATAGCAATATATTTGAGTTTCCAGAGCAATATTATTGTTTATTTTACAATATTTAATTGCCTGAATTATTCTGCTATGCACAGTGTAGATAAGAAATGCTGTTGACATGTAACAGTCCATTATTATTTTAGATAATCATCAGTACTTATTTTCACAGGTGAAAAAGTACTTTGCTTTCATGGACCTTTGCTATATGAAGCTAAGGTGATATAAACTTTTAAAATAAAAGTTTGAATTTCTTATTTTCCTCACCTTTTCTAAATACCTCATATTTTAATTTTTTAGTGTCTAAAGTCACAGTTACGAGATAAACATATGAAGTATTTCATACATTACAGTGGTTGGAATAAGAAGTAAGTAATTTTTTCAGACATACTCAACTATTTAATTTTATTAAGGTAGAGTGACAAGTCATTTGCGTATGCAAACAGTCTGCATTTTTATTGTAAGAAACCATGTGAATTATGTGCATCAAATTTTCAAGTTTACAAAAGATTTAAAATCAGCAGAAATTTTAAATTATGTACATCAAATTTTGAACTACTTATAAAAGCATGTTTAAAATGAACAAATATTTTATTGCCAGATTACTTTAATTATCTTTTAACTATTGAGGTTTGAATGGTGTTTAGTTTAGACCTGAAAATAACCACTTGGTGCATGGCGAGGCAATAAAAGAACTGGCAAATGAAGTTAAATAAACAATCAGGCACTTTAAAAAAAAGAATTTAATGATAAAAGTACATCAATGTAGAAAGAAATTCCGTAAAACAGAATTTTCATTAAAATATCTCCTATGTCTCCTTTCAAAATTTTGATCCTTTAAAATCCATTGATGTATGGTGGAAAGATTCATATCAAATTCTTTAGCAATTCAAGTTTTTCAGAGTTTTAATGTATACATTAAATGTATTTTGCCTCCTCGAATAGTTTTACATTGTTCTTAAAAATCAGTATGTTTAACTAAATTTTGTCACATATTCACATTACTTTTATTGTTGAGTGTAGTGTATCCACCACTACAAAAATATAATTCCAATTCACTAGTATATAAGACAATGTTAAATCTATTCTAATGTGGGGTAATTTTTCATAGATGAAGGTTGATATAGTCAATATGACTCACTCCCCACTTTGGTGACCCGGTTGTGATGTGAATACGCCTAGCTTGGCGGAAACACCTATTTCGATGATTGATCCACACTGAACAGTCGACTGACATTGTCCTTCTCACGCTGTTGCTTCTCAGTCTCGATCGCACACAACATGTACACTCGACTGCTAAAGGCAACACATGAGCGACCGTGAACTTAATACAGCTCTCACGATCAGAACTCAAAAAGTACAGTGATCTTAATACAGTTCTCTGGGCTTCTCACAAAACAGCAATGAATTAACTAGTGGTATCCGTTCATCCAAATCTATGACAAATGTTGACTATGACTGTAGTTTATCTACCACTACCTAAGTATATTTAGTATAATTTAAAATAAAACTGTGTCAATAACCATATTTAATCTAAAAATTGTTTTGACTTTTCTTTGTTTTCTGTAAAGCATATGTTTTATAATGAAATATATCTTTTCAACATTTTTATATTTTATTGTTTTATTTCAGCTGGGATGAATGGGTACCTGAATGCCGAGTCTTAAAATATAATGATGCAAATTTGCAAAAACAGAAGGAGCTAACAAGAACACACATGTACATGTTTTTCTAGACAAAATTATTCTTACATTCTATGTTACATATACTATTATATGAATATGTACACATTGTTTATGGTCTTGTTTATTCCATTAGTATTCTTTTAAAATAATGTATGTTTCCTATGTGGAAGAAAACTTTTGTTTATATTGGTTTTCTATCATCAATGAAAGTTAGAAACTTCTGTTTATTTTCAGTTGTTTTAACTGTAATACAGTTGAACCTGTTTATCTCGAACCTCTTTATCTCGAAAACCTCTTTATCTCGAAATTTCTAAAATTCCCTACATTTACTGTCTAAAATCAATGTATTTTCCATGTTTATGTCGAATTTTTTATCTTCAAAACCTCCGTTTCTCGAATTTCTAATAATAGAGCACAAATGTCAAAACTTTCTTTATCAGTAGAACACGTTGACAGAGATGAGTTCTGTGAATCCACAGGAAGTAGGAATGAGCAGGTAGGGGGTGTTTCTTGGAATTTCAATTACTGTCCCTGCACTTCCTTAACTAGAAAGGAATACAATGATTCTGGCAGTAAGGGAGGGGTTAATGAATAGTGACCACCAGTGGTTAGCTTTTCAACATAGATAAGAAAGCTATAGAAAACAGTTGGGTATGTAAACTTGTAGATGCCATGGATGAAACAAGTTAGACACTATCAGAATTGCTGTTTTGCCTAGAGAAATGTGTCTCTAAAAAAGGGTTTTAAAAAGCTGGTTTTAAGAATAGCTGTGAAGATGATGAATAAGAGGATGAAGGCATCAGTAAAGAAGAAGAAAATGTTAACGCTGAAAATGCAGTGCCAGATTTGCCAGAATGGAATGCAATAAAATCTGGATTAATTGTTGACATTAATTTTGATGATTTTTACAAGTGGACAACTGCCTGGCAACATGCGGAAGATTGGCAGTTGCGGAAATCATAGATAATGTCAAAGGAATATCAGATGAAGAGGAAGAAACTGAAAATCATATTGATAAATCAAAAATGAATGCAAAAGAAGTGGAAAAAGCTGTAGAATTTTTATAAACAACTCTTGAATTCCAGGAAAATGTTGGCTATGAGTAATTTGCGATCTTTATAACCTCAAAAGAATAATCGGAACAAGTAAGGTTATACATCATAAATCTTCGAAAAATTATTTTCAGTGTTTAATGTATGCTAAAAAACTGTTATGTAAATAGATGTATGTGGTATAATTAATTTGAAAAAATTTCTATATTTTTCTACTAAAAACAATTAAAACACTTTTAATAGAATTTCTTAATTAAAATTAATTTTTTAAAGTACCTGTATAACTCGAAACCTCTTTATCTCGAATTTTTCATCTTTCCCGTGAGATTCGAGATAAACAGGTTCGACTGTAGTTATTTATGTTTTTTTGTGTATTTAAATACATTTTTAAAGGGAAAAGTGCTGAGGCATTAGAGAACAGTATGACTGTTGAATTAAATATGACATAGTTGTCATTTATGTTTTAGAAATTTCTTGCATGCATTGCTTTTTTTTATTTTTATCACTGAAGTGGATATCAAACATATTTTATGGTTGTGAAAAATAATCACCCATAATAATTTTGGATCTAAAGGACAGATTTTTGGTTACTAAGTTATTAGTTTAATGGTTTGTGGGAAATATTTTAAATATTCTGATTACTTCCTGCTTGTAGTTGACCTTCAAATTTTTTTATAAAAAAAGTTTTGTGTATAAATGACTTTATTCCTTTGGAACTGTCTAACTTATTTAGAATTTCCTATCTTAACATGATGTTAAAATTCTATTAATATAGTTGATTTATTATTATTAAATTTAATTAAACTGTTTTTGGCTTGAAATTGTCTATAGTAACTGGTGTTTTATTGTTGAGATTTTTGAAAAATGCAAAATTTAAGAATCTTGCATGGCCTAAATTTTCAGCTTCTCTCTTAACTAAATAATTTCAATATTTCTGACTGACTCTCCCCCTATGTTTGAAAAGTTAAGAATCCACCAAGCAAAAGGCATTTTTATTCTGAGAAAGTTTATTGTTTTTGTTAATGTTTTCTTTATTCTATTGATTATTTGAAATGCTAAAAAATTATTGTATTTACAGTATAATTTTTGAGTGTTGGAGATTTGGTATATGAAATTCGAATATCTTTATATATGAAAAGCAGGTTAATTTTAATTTTATTTTCATGATTTTTATGACTATGCAATTTTTATAACTGGGGTAAATTGCTCATTAAGCTTTCCCCATTAACTTAACCTTAGTCACAAATATGTCAACATTGCTATAAAATATAAATATTATAAAAAATTTATGAAACTGTGCAAACCTGCTCTTATTTCAAGTCGTTTAGACATATTGATGAAAAAATTATTGAATAAAGGCAAATAACTGAAAAATTAACTCCTTTATGGTTATCCAATTTTATCTTTCAGATTCAAATAAAAGATATTTAAAAGATATAAATAAAACATATAATAAAGATCAGATTTTTTTTTTTTGTTGGAAATCTTTTTATTTTTAGAACTAGCACTTGAATATGTATTTCATTGACTAGTGTGCACTCACAATGCTAAAACATATAGATAAAGAAAAATGTGTACATATTTATATAAAAATATAATAATTGACATATTTTATAATACAATGTTATATATTTTTAGGAAATCGAAGAAATCCAAAAATGTCAAGTTACCTGTTAAGGGCAACAAGGAGACAGAAAAAGATGCCCCAACACAACCCAGCCCTGTTGAGAAGTCAAAACCTAAACCAGAAAAAAGTCTTGCTCCTTGTAAGTTTAACTCTGTCCATTAGTGATGATTGATTAGCCAATGTTAAAATTTCATTTGGTTTTACTTATCTTAATAGCTCCCGTTCCTGAGCCCTCCTCATCTTCAGAAAGTCCTCCTAGTGAGTTTAGGAAGAAGAAAAAAGCTGAAGCTTGTTTTATGGTAATGTTTCTCTTATTTTTAAATTGATAATTGATTCATATTACCTTGCTTAAGTAGATATTTGCAAAAAAAAAACTTTACTATTTAATATATTTATTACATTCTATAGCTGACATTCATAGACTAGCATTCTGTGTGCAGATAGAATAACTATAACTGCAATGGTGTTTAACTTAAGGTTTATTTTAAAAGACATTTGGGTGTGTTACCAGATAATTAAAAAATTATCATAAAAATTGACTTTTTCACAAAATTCTCTTGATAAATCTTTGATTCGTAACGTCTCCTTTAAAAGCATGGTTTTTGTATTTCTCCCCACCTCAAAACAGTACCTTATTTTCAGATATTTGAAAAACAAAACCCTGATTTGATGAACCAGATTTTACAGTAATTTTAGATTCAGAAAATTATAAATCAGTTTTTCACCAAACTCAAAGTTCTAAAGACAAGTATCTGGAAGGCAATCTTTCAGATAGTCTGGAATAGCCTCTGGTATAATTAAAAAATAAAAAAATTTAAATTTCTCCCGTTTCAATGGAATTTTTTTAAAAAATATTTAAAGTGGTTGTAAATTTTGTTCTTAATCATTTTGTTTTTAATATAATAAATTTGAATAAGTATGAATCACTATTATGTTTAAGCAATTTATACAAATGTATAAGACTCGATAATGGTGCTGTGAATCATGTAAAATTAAACTAATTTAGTTTCTTACATGTTATTTGCTGTCTTTTCATATATTGGGGAAAGATAAAACTTAAGTTGGCACCTATGAAAGTTGCTGAGACAGATTCGATTCCTGGTTGGGTATCTGGTTTAAATCCACACAGATGTTCATCTTTCTGGGCGTTACTAAATTCAGTTTGGGAGGGGGGGGGGCAGTTATCCATCATGTAAATGGTAGTTTAACCTGTTATTAATGAAGAAAATTTTGTTGAAATTAAGCACATCATAACTGTATGGCTACTGCATTAATGCTTTATTTGGATGATAATAAAAACTGTTATCATACACACTTTCACACTCATAGCTGTGGGCTGTTAAGATATTTTTTTTTAAAACTAAAATATGTCTTAATTTATTATTTTTTTATGTGAAAAAATAAGTTGAAAAACGGTAATGAAGAAAATGCAAAGTGTCATTTAAAAAAAATCTACTATATTTGATTTTACAGAATTAAATATGAATTACAAAAAATAAACAAAATTAAAGTAAAAATAATTATGGCTAAAGGAATTAAATATAAATTAAAATTAGTAAATCTAACTTACCTTTTACAGCAATCCTTTACTTTTAAATGATTGGACATGCAAGTAGGTGAAAAAATTAAAGTTCAGCAGAAAAAACAAATAAATATGGACGACAAAATATTTTATAATAAAAAAAGATAATTTATTTGCATTACTCTTATACAGAAAATCTATGGAAACAAATATCCGAGTCTTTATTCAAAATGAGTTCAACACACTTTTCAGTTCATCAATAATATCATTGTCTTTAGATCCGACATTAATTTCCGGTAATTGGAAATGAAAAGTCCGTCTTTACTTCCATCTAACTTGTTTAAAATACTACAAGGCTTACATGAGTTTGATATTGTCTCTTTGGAGACGGCCTCCCAAGCGGCCGACACAAAACCAATTGCATCTTGCCGAGTTGGCCTTTTTAAATTCCTGTTAAATGTTCTTTGTTTATTCCTAATGAAGAGCTCCCATTATCTCCTTAATGTACTTTTAAAGGGCACAATCCAAGAAACATCTGAAGAAGGCTTTTGCGCCCTGCCAGAATTAAAACGATATCTGTGTCCAGACTTTCAGAGAGACTTTAGGGTCTATGGATTGAAGCCTAATCTAAGATAATTAACGTCCAAACTTTATGTGCATTTAAATTCCAAATCCTTATAAGCCATCTTTTCATAAGATTAGCTGCTATCCATCCCTTGACAGAGCAGTAACCTTAACATTGTCTTGTTTTCTTAGGGAATTCTAACAAATAATTCTAAGAACAATTCTGAGAAATTATCCCTCCTTCTTACTCCATATCTCGTCCATTCCACTCCACCCACTTTCTATTCACATTTTTCTTCCCTCATTAGGACACTTTTAAGAGTGACACCTTCTTCCTTTTACTCCATCTTTTATTCAATTCTCTCATCTCCCACCCCACCTTAAAGTTTCCCCCTTCTTGCAGAGGAGTGTACTTGACCTAGATGCAGAAGGAGGAAATGTTGACCATATGTGCAGAGGATTGCTTCCCCCTCTTTTTCCACAGGACTTTACAAACAACTGTACTTTTGTTAGCAATTTTCAACTCAAGTAACTATTGAAACTGGACAATTTTTTTTATTAAAATAAGCTTTTAAGGAGATTAAACATTTGTAAATTGTAAATCATAATTATTTTTGCAGACTCTGCTTTGTAAATTGGGTAAAGTGATGGATTAATATTACATTTAATTAAAATAAAGTTAATTGATAAAATGCAAGAGCTTTTAAATTATAATAAAAACCTTAAATAAAAAAGTTTTGAAAGGTTCCATCAATGCTTATTATAAATATTGTTCTTATAAATAATGTGCCATGGCTGAAAAAAATCTGTCATTTTCAACCCCCCCCCAAAAAAAAAATAAATAAAATACCAGGTTTTTTTTAAAAATTGTTTTAACCAGGTTTTTTGATTTATTTAAAACAAAAAGTTAAATAATATGTAAAACCCAAATTAATTTTTTCAGAGAGATCTTTTTAACTAATGATTAATATTTTGATAAAAGATTGCTCATAAATATGTAAACATGATAAAAAAAAAATGTACTAACTTAAGATCTTGTTTGTTTATTGCTACTCCACTTTACTAGCAAATAAACATATATTACCTCCATGATTGTTTTTATATCAAGAAATGCTGTAATTTCGAATTATTTACATTAATGTCCTTATTTATCAGTATACAATTTGCAGTTTTAATGTCAATTAATTGTTCTAAATTAAACATTTGTTCTTTATTTATTGAATCTGTACAAACTTTATAATGAGCCTGCAATATACAAGGAAATATATTTTTCAATTAAAAAAATATTTAAAATTCATAGAATGATACAAAGAAATGAAAAAAAAATTTGACTGCTTAAATATAACATATAAAATATTAAACATACATTTTAGTACTAACGGTTTGAAAATTAAAGAACAAATTGCTTTTTTTTTTGTTATCAATTATTTTAACATGATGTAGTCCATGTAGTTTAGTGTCTTCCATTTTGTCCAGTTTCTTCCACTGTCTTGGAAGAAATAGGTTTCTTACAAACAATTGTATTGATATTTTTTTAGTGTCTTCCATTTTGTCCAGTTTCTTCCACTGTCTTGGAAGAAATAGGTTTCTTACAAACAATTGTATTGATATTTTTTTAGTGTGTTCCATTTTGTCCAGTTTCTTCCACTGTCTTGGAAGAAATAGGTTTCTTACAAACAATTGTATTGATATTTGTTTAGTGTCTTCCATTTTGTCCAGTTTCTTCCACTGTCTTGGAAGAAATAGGTTTCTTACAAACAATTGTATTGATATTTTTTTAGTGTCTTCCATTTTGTCCAGTTTCTTCCACTGTCTTGGAAGAAATAGGTTTCTTACAAACAATTGTATTGATATTTTTTTAGTGTCTTCCATTTTGTCCAGTTTCTTCCACTAAGACAGTGGAAGAAATAGGTTTCTTACAAACTAAAGGCTAACGCTATTTAACATAGATATTTTGGGGGAAAATCACTTCTATGTTAACCATTAAAAGTTACAGATTTATGTTTATTTGAAATAATACAGATTCCTGTAAGCAAAGCTCAAAATTGTACAAAAAATGTATAAACTTCATCTTTTTCTATTTTATTACAATCAAACTGTAAGTATTTATATGAATAATAGAAAATTTAATTACATGAAAAATTTTTTTAAAAAGAAACTAAGATAAAAAAAAAATCATTTGGTGCACATGGTTTAAACCAGCTTACACTGAAATGGTTGGCTTTTTTCATATTAAATTGCTTTAAGATTTAAAATTCTTATTCAAGTTCAATTCTAATATTTTGAATATAAAAAAAAATAATTTAAATTTTTTATTGCAGGAGGAAGTTGAACCTGAAAAAGAAATTAAAATAGAAATGCCACCACTTTTAAGAAATTGGCTTGTCGATGATTGGGATTTAATTACACGCCAGAAAAAGGTGAGTCTTATTTAAAGCAGGCATTTTTGTAATTTGCAAACCATAGTCATACTTCAATCAATCTCTGTTGCGCTTCAGAACAAATATTTTTGAAAAAGTTTTATTTGTTTTTCTGAAACATAAATTTTTCCACAAAATTTTTTAATTGTTGTGTAACAATTTCATATAGTGTAGCAGCATATATATGTCTGTTGCTGACAACAGTTCATATTTTCCCATGCAAAATAGATGTTTTAACATTGAGGAAATTTTTTGAAGTTTAAGAATTATTTTCAACTGTGATAGAGCATTATTTTACTGAAGAAAAACATATAGAATAATCACTATAATAAACATGTATTTACTATATAGTATTTACTTATAGGGGTGCACAAGTGAAGGGCCACTTGCACAGCAGGTTGAATAATTAAAGCCACAAGCATATTTAGATATGTTGACAGCAAATATGATAATTTTTATTAGAAACATTAGGGTTCTAAGGACTAAATTTTTTTATCAGTAAAATCGGTTAAGCATATACTGAAAATTAAATACTATTTTGAAAAAACTGATATTTAAAATTTTTTCTCTCCTTTTTTTACCAAAAATTGATATATTAATGTATGCATTGGGGGAAAATATTTTTCTTCATCATTTCACATAATACAAAAGTTCATTTTAAAATAAATTCTAACAAAAGATAAAAAAGAAAAACTGCAAGACTTGTATAAAATAATAATAACTACATATTTTTATGAGTAGAATAAATTGTAATTTAACATTTTTAAGAAAATTTATATGGTTTGAACAAAAATTAAAGCAAAACCATATTAGTAGTTGTGCATGTTGTACTTTGTACTAAAATTTTAAATACCACGTGAGAATGTAGAGAAATAACTGCCTAAAAAATGGATGGAAAGTAGCTTGGATTTACTTTGAAATCGGCACAAGCAAAGTTAGTCAAAATTGTATGAAATGTATTAAAAATTTTTAAAACCACATGGAAATTAGCTGTTATTACTGCCAAAAAAACTGGATTTATGACAAAATAGGCAGAAATAAAGCAAGTCCAAAAGGGATTACTTATATTTGAAATTGGCATATCGAAATATAATAAAAAAATTGATTTTTTAGAAAAAAAAGACCCCTTAAAAAACCTGCGTAATTCCAAAGCAATTACCACAGAAAAAGCAATTGAGAAACAACATAGATTTACACTAGAATCTGTGCCAGTTGAGTGGATCAAAAACTGATGACTCAAATGTGCAATTAAAAATTTTCAAATTTTTATTTTATTTTTCCGAAAAGTATTTTTTTTATTGTGTTCAGAAGCTCCCTCGGGCCGCACATCAACAGTTGGCAGGTCGCACGTGGCCCACAAGTTGTGCACCCCTAATTTGCTATATAAAAATTATCTTCAATTTGCTTGCGAACATTACATTTGAAAAGTGTTAAATGTGTGTATTTATATTTAGACAAGTTTATGTTTACTTTGAAACTAATAAGTTGTAGTTATAAACATTCTATTAATCAATTTATTATAACTATTTATATATTAAAACAATATTTTTCTACTGATGAAGTAAATTTGTGTCTTTATTGTATTTAAGATCCTGCATTTGCCATCAAGGATAACAGTTAATCATATTATTGCCAGTTATGTGAAGGAAAAAGTATCAATTAAGGGTCTCTCTCAATCCATGTAAACATGTTACTTTCTTTAAAATAAAAAGTATTTAAATTTCTTTTTTTGTATTAGTTAAATAAAATTTTATATTTAAACAGGGAGTCTTCTATTGTTTTGTTTGCTAACACCATTCGAGACTGTTTTAATGTTGCACTAGGAAAAATGCTGCTTTGGAAGTTTGAAAGACCTGCATATGCTGAGGTTAGTTAGCAAATTTAATTGTTATTTTCTCTTATTGACTCGGCATGCCTTAAAGGGCCAAGGCTTTCTTGAAAACCTTCTTGCTATCTAATCATTGTTTTATGGTTGTTCTCTGATTTGTTAAAGTTTTCTTCTACTCAATTAGTCTATTGCAACTTGGACATACCCCTAGTTCTAGTTCCTATAGGTTTGATGGTTAAAGAACTTAAATGACAAGGATGAGGGGTCTATTTAGCAGACATGGCTTGTAAATCTTTGGGCACCTGTCTTAAATTTAGTATTATCTTCTTCGTTAAATAGCCTACATTATTGAAAATTGTGTCATTGTCTCTCCAATCTTCTTTCTTTTGCTTTTCTATAATATTTTTAGATTAAGCTTTGTCGGTGATCTATGCCTCAGATCCATGGGTTAGTATAGATCTAATGATTGTTTTATTTTATATTTTTTACTGTCCTTTAATTAATGTTGATGTATAACAGATTAGATTCTTTAACCATTAAATATCAGAAAACTGAAAATTTTAAATTTGAATTGGTTAATAAATTTATATATCTAGACTCAAACATCACTCTGAATAATATAGGTATTGAATATAGGTATAAAGGTAATATAGTATAAAGAAATATACTTTTACAGACCCAAGGCAGGTGATGATATTCGGAAGGAGGAATGCTTACATGCATAGGTACAGATAAACACTGCCTTCATGGTTTAAGAACTTTCTTCTTATTTTTTTTTATAAAATTTAAAAATGCAATCTTATAGGAAACAATCTATTCTGTGTAAAAAAAATGTTTTCTTTATGGGTTATTTATTTCAGTTCAAGTTTACACATTTTTTTATCTTTCTTCACCTTACCTTTTCATGATACAAATTTATTTCATTCTCAATAAATTTGAATTATGAATTAGCATAGATTATGCATCACTGCAAAATAATGTGTTATGCATTAATATAGTTTTATATGTATTGTTATATGGAATATTTTTAATGAATATTTCAATAATATTTATTAAACTTAACTAATTATAAACTTAAGTTTTAAAAGTATAATTTAAAAATCAATAAATCAGAGTGTTTTTAATTAAAAAAAAAAAAAAAAAAACGAAATCACAAACCCTGTTTTAAACACATAACATTCTGTTTTACAGATTTTTTGTTTGTTTTTTGACTAAATCATCATTTTACATAATTTTTTTAAGCCTTATAAGGATCTGCTCATTATGTTTTATCAACATTATGCAGTTCTTTTAGGATCACTTTGTTGTTCTGTTTAATTTTTTTACAAATAAAATAGTATATCTTTAATATAATGCTCAATTAATGTATTATAATATATAAATAACACTTGTCTTCAAAATCTAGTTTTAACCCCTACATGTCTTATGTGTAAGACCATGAACCACTTATACCATTTTACTGAAATTATTTAGAAACATATTTATTATTGAGGTTAGCTGAAAATCTTTGTAAAAAAAACTAGAATAAAAAACTTGTATTAATTCAAATTGAGTTTAATTTCTTTACTCTGAGAAAATACAAAACAGGCTAACACATGTTTTTAATAATGTTTATGAAATAAAAAAGATGATGAATGTTTTTGGCATTTATTTTAACGCTGTAAAATTAATTACCTCTGAATGCAGTGGATTTAAAGTAATGTTCTTCATCATAAACTCAATAAAGAAACTCCTAAAGGAAATAATATGGTCAAATTTATCATTCTGAATTAAATTTCGTCATTCGGCCTGTTGTACATCAGCAATGGAACATTTGAGAACTCCACTGCTTAAAATAATTTATTAATAACAAAAGTGCTCTTATCTTTGGAGCCATCCTAATGCTATTGGAAAAATTCTTTAGATATTTTGAAAATGTAATAATATTATTAATGGTTACTTTTTTAAAAAAAGTTATGATAAATAAATTAACTTGCTTTAAAATTTTATAAATTTATGAATACCAGGTATATTTTTTTATAATATAGTATGTATCATATTTCCTCCTAGTTTGAAATAGTTGAAAAAAAAATTATTATTAAATGTGATTTAAATGTCATAAATGTTGAAGTTTTTTTCATTTTTTGAAATTTTACAGATGCTTGCAGAATATCCCGAATCTAGCATGTGTGAAATCTATGGTGCCATTCATTTATTACGAATGTTCAGTAAGTATGTTAAAATATATTCAAAGGTGTTCTTCGAATCTCTGTTGCTTATGAAAACCAAAAAGTTACACTTTAGAGTGCCTTGGAACAGAAGGAAACTTTCATTTTAATTTCGGATACTATCTTCTTGAAAAGATAAGCCAGGATTTTAAAAATGGAGAAAGAACTTAGTATATTTAGAAGATTGTTAAGAATTCATTTTTGAAACTTGCCAATTTAGAGAGTTTTTCCCACCAAAATTGAAGTTATTAAATAATTTTGATTTACTACGCATTTTTATGTGTCCAACACAGTGCAGCTTTAAAGTAACTTTCAAAAATCACTTTGCAAACACTTTTTATTTTTTCAAAACTGCCGCTTTTTTATATTTTGTCTCATTTTAGTGATCTGCATATAAGACACTGGCTACAGATGGAAAAAATTTAACCTTACTGTCAGTAAAAACTATTGCAAACTTGCAACTGCCATAAAGGCACGACATGTTATTTACTAACTTACTATTTTATATAAGGACAAAGCTTTCGAAGAACAGTCCTTAAGTGATATGTAAATTTATTTTTTAGCATGATTCACTTTATTTATTATTATTTTTGTAGCTAAAATGGGAAGTTTGTTAACTGGATTGTCGAGTGAAAGAAATTCATTGACTTCTCTAGTGGCCCAAATGGAAGATTTTGTTAGGTAATTTATAAAACCATTTGATTTGGTACATTACAATTTTTTTTTTTGGATTAATGTCATGTTTTATTTACTAAAATAGAGGTTTATTTTTGGAGTGCTTTATAATACATACAAAAAAATTTAATGATTATTATTGAACTAAATTAATCAATCAGATATATTAGTAAAATAAAATGAAGCACAATTTCATTACACTAGTTTTCTTATTGATCATTCGTAATTAAAGTATAATTTAGAATTCCTAAATTATTTATAAATAGTTTAAAACAAGATTCCCATTTCTTTACCAGTTTGGCTGCATTTGCATATGAGCTCGATAATTGTAGAATAAGTGTAATGAAATGATTATTAGTAATTTAAAAGAAATAGGTATAAATCAAAAGTATTTTTTAATTGAAATTAAAATTTTTTTTAAAATTCAACATATATTTAAAACCTAAAGCAAAATCGAGATGCAAAATCAATTTTATGCTTCTGTAATACTCACACTTGAATATAATCAAGAATTGAAAATAATAATATAAAAGCTAAGAGAAAAATCGTTTTGTTGATATTTGTCATTTATGCAGGTTTGTAAGACATGACATTTGTTTATTCAAACATAAAATATAGCCTTAATCAAAATACGAAATTAAAATAAAAATTTTGATTGATTTTGTAATTTTTTTTCCCTACTAAAACATGTTTTCTCAGATAAATAAAAAATATTTTTTTTGCAGATTTTTTTTCAAAAAAAGTGTACAATAAGGAATTAAAGAAGTCTATGTCATAGTTTTTGTTCTTACAAAATAATTAAAAATATTGAAAATAGACCCTAAAATAATTACAACCCAATAAATTACAAAACCAATTTAAGAAAAAATAATGAAGTTAAAAATTGTATGCTCCACATTGTGATTTCTTCTAAGTGTAAGATATTTTTGCAGCTCAACTAGTAAGAAAACTAGATTTTTCTCACAAAATTTCTAAATTAGTTTCTAAGTTTAGAAATAGATAGTGTTGTTGACTTAAAAAACTGCATGTCAGGCCATTCCATATAAAATATTTATAAGGGCATACTATAGTTTATCCTTAAACTTTCCCACCTTTTTACTAAAAATGGTGACATGTTCATAACATCGTTTTTTAGTTCTTTTACACATAGCAGTATGATTTTTTTGACACACTTTGTGATTAATTTTGAAGCTTGGTGAGGAGATAATACCTCCGCAGAACACTGTAAATCTTACATTTCTATCTCCTCTTTATTTTTAATTGATTTTTTTTTAAATTATCAGTCATCCTTCTGATTCTTGGTTATAAGAATGCAATATATTAAGCATCATTTCTGCTTACACCACATTGTGATTTCTTGTAAGTGTAAGATATTTTTGCAGCTCAAACAGAATATAGCTTGGCCGAACAAGATTTCATCTTTAATAAAATACAACCTTTATTATGCTTGACATAAATTCTACATGTCAAAAACCTTTTATCAAATTCTGTGCGCATAAATTAGACTAAAAATAAAAACCATTGGTTTCTTAAAATAGTTTCTTATATTTCTGAAATAAATTTTTAGACATATGACTTACAGCAAGTTTTTTTGAAAAATAATCCATAACGCTAATATTATTTAAAAAAAATTGACAGACTTTTTGATAATATGATAAAAGAAACATTCTTTGTCTAGAAAAGGTAGTAATTTGATATATATGCAACTGAATTCTTAATTTTTTGAATATAAAATTTAACATTTTTAATGCATAGAGATTTTTGATTAACAACAAAACCTTAAAAAAAAATTTTTAGTAGTAATTGTAGTAAAAATTGTCAGTAGTAATCATTGCCAACTTTAAATCTGTTTATTGTAAAAATTACTAATAAAAAGAGTTTTAATAGGATAAAATGATGAGGATAAAAGAGTTTTAATAGGGATATATCTGACAGATACGTTTTAATTCAATTGTAAGAATTATATATATATATATATATATATATAACTAAACATAATTAAATATTAATACATTGAAATTATTCATTAACTTTTCTATGAAAAAGTCTCCTACCCTGGACTGATTATACGACACATTTCCCAGTAAATCAAGTGTATATATATAGTTTGTATATACAGGGTGTCTCAGTTAAGCGTTTCAGAACTTCTAAGAGGGGTAGAGGGCATCCTGACAACTCGAAATTATATATTATGTGGGGTTGGAAATGCTTTCCTGAAGCGGTGACGTACACAGAAGCACCATAAAGAAAAGAGACCGCAAGGGAAAAATCGCTTTTATAATACATTGAAAAAATCATATGGCCTCCTCGGTCACCCGACCTTTCATGTCTTGATTTCTGGGGTCATAGGGTCATATGAAAACACTGGTTTATGACACTGTTGACAATGCTGAGGAGCTGGTTGCAAGAATCGCAGTAGCTGCCGGAGAAATTCGAGATATGCCTGGAGTATTGCAGAATTTTCGGATGTCCATGCACCAAAGATGTGAGGTGTGCATTGTAGCCAGTGGCAGAAACTTCGAACACTTACTTTGACCCATGTGCCTTATGCTTTTTTCAATGTATTATTAAAACGATTTTTCACTTTCAGTCTCTTTTCTTTATGGTGCTTCTGCGTACGTCACCGCTTCAGGAAAGCATTTCCGACCCCACATTGCTATATGATTTCGAGTCGTCAGGATGCCCCCTACCCCTCTTAGAAGTTCTGAAACGCTTAACTGAGACACCCTGTATATACATATATATATGTATATATATATGTATATAGTTTATAAATTTTTGAATTTATGCAGTATATATTCCTAATAGTTTGCATACCTTAATTCTTTATCTTTTGAATGTATTTTATTTATAATTGTGTTTTTTAGGTACATATCCCAGAACCCAAGTTTTTTCAGTTTGAATGATTATGTTGTTGCATCTCCAGAATATCATCGAAGAGCATTATGATCTCAAAATCAACATCATCATTCAGAAAAAAATCCATCAAAATTCAAGCTTTTACTGTGTGAAGTCAGCAATTCATTGTACATAACTCATTTTATACCCTTTTGTATTAAATTTTTTTTTAAAATTTTCTTTTAAATTTTTCTTTTAATGTTGATAGTTTTTTTTAAAAAAAAATTATTATTCTATTGAGAAAGTTTACCTGAATAGTAAATAGTAATAGTAAAAAGTATCTTTTGTTTCAAGCACTTTTTCTATGAAGCATAATCTTTCTTATTCAGAGTTAAAACAAAAGTGAGAAGATTTATGTGTACTTAAAAATGCACAATACATTGTTTGAAACTTCAGTTGAAAATTTGTTTCACTTAGAAAAGCCTACAAAGAAAAAAAAAAAAAAAAAAAAAACAAATATTCAAATTATCCTGACAATAAATGATAAGGCATAATAACCAATAAAAATTGGTATCCATGAAGTTAAAAAAGAAAAATATTTTTAAAATTATGTCTTTTTTCATGGCTAATGTCCTATTTTACCATAATTTTGATATTTTTTCCCTTCTGCTTTAATCTGATTTCTTAAATGTCTTCACAACCTACAATTACCTAAAAATACAATCCTAAGTCATTACCTCCTCTATCTGATACAATGGTCTGTAATAATTTAATTTGTGGATTATTTATTAGTGTAATAAATAACTGTAATGAATATAAATATTCTTGCTTAATCGGGGTGACCCCTCTTTCTGGGAAAAAAAATAGAATTCTGAGGGATTTTAAAATTATCATTTAGAAATCTGGAATTGTCAGGGAAAATCACCATCAGTACAAGAAATTCTTAAAATAAGAGTGACTAATAAAATGATTACACACAGTTTCAGCTCTAGATTGTTGACATCCATTATTAGACAGTAAAACTGATTGAAATAATTAATGGTTGGTATTTTAATGAAGGGCAATATCGTAAGTTTATTTTTCTCATCAGTACTATTTTAATAAATAATTCTAATTAAAAAATGTGTTTTTACACATACTTATGTTATTTCCATATTCCACAATTAAATTTTTGTTTCAATAAGATTAGCTATATTTAAACTTGAACTAAGTTTTTAAAACCAATAAGATAATTATAAACATTTTTAAAATCATCTTGAGTTTGTAATAAAAATTTAATGACAAATTTAATAAGTAAGAATTATACTTTTTATATATTTGGTATTTAGTATACGCATAAAAAGTTTGTTTATTTGTTCAATTTTGTTTAATATTGTCAAAATTTTAAATGCAAAAAAAAAAATTTAAAAAAATCAACAAATTAAGATTGAAGACTTAAACCACTTTATATCTTAAATAGTTTTTTGCATTTATCATTAATTTTTAATTCATGTTACTACACTTATGGTTTGAAAGGATTTTACAATGAGAAGCTGGCATACATAAGTCTTTAAACTCTAAATAATTTTAAATTGGTTTGTTTGTGAAGGGGTAACCCTCTAAATCAGTTTCAAAATTAGTATGCTTGCAATAACAAACAAAGATTAAATGCCTTGCTTTTATTTCTTGTCCATAAATTTCCATTTGCAAAATCAATAAATCCCTAAATCTCATTTAAACTGTTGCTCATATTATTCACACTCTTGGCATTTTCTGCTAAAAGAAAGGCTCCAAGGTCAATTGTTGGCTTGCCGAATGCGCTTAAAAGCTTTCTCGCCAAAAAAATAAACTTAAACATAATAACTTGCATAGCTAACCCTATTAGTCAGAGCTTTGGCTGCAAGTTTTCCAGCATAAAAAAACTGGTGTCTCCCATGATATTCAATGGAAGAGTATTGCGTAGCAGGAAAATTTCGGTAAAATTTTATTCAGGGGCTCAACACTTGTAGGGTTAAGTAAAACTATAAGAGCTTTTCTCGAGAAATCTAAATTTTCTTAGGGATTTACATCTATTCAATTAAACCATCTTTGATTGAACTATGGTTGGAAATTGAATGAAAGAGTCTCTATTGGATAGCACCTAATTTAATTCATAACATAAAATTCCTCCCTGATTTATGTTATTTGTTACAAAGACTGTGGCAATACCTTCCTGTAGGGATCTGCTCCCATTAAGTTCTTGGTAGTGGTTGCAGTCCACTATACTATTATACAATGTAGAATTCACAATAATTCAAATAATCAATAATTGTTTGTTCTGTCCATCTCCCATATGTTTAATTTTTCATTTCTGCACTTCATTTTTTTGTCTGGGTGAAGAAAAAAAATACCCCACTTAAATAATTTTTTTTCCCACAAAGAAATGCAGAGCAAATTGTTTGTGTTCAACTTAGAGAGTATCTGTCCAAAGAGATTGCATATGAAAGTTTATTTATTTATGACTTATATGAGAAATTTTTTTGAAAACTGTTTGTAATTTGGGTTGTTTGCCCTAACGTAAGTTTCTATAAAGTGAAGTATTACTATAATAAAATTTTGTTAAAGGTTTACGTAAAAAAAACATATGAATAATTAAAATTCTCGAATAAGTTTTACATTTATATACATGTATTTAATTTGTGCTTTTATTTATTTATTCATATTCAGCTCTCTTATCATGGCTTAAATTTCTTTACTGCACTTTTAATATTTTATGGTTTTTTCATTCGCTATGTAAAAATAAATTGATAGTAATGAGTATTATTTACAATTACATTGTAAGGTGATCTGCATGTATGGTTACAAAGTTGCTGACTCAGGGGAACCTAGTTAGCTGGTTATGGGACAGTATCGATAAAATGAGTACCAAACTTTCATGTCAGACTGAGCACGTATTCTAGATGCTTTCTGGAAATCATCACTTTCTTTCCAAATTCTGCAAACGTTAAAAAGGAGAATTGTTAGATGAGCCATGTTGACTTGGGAAGATTCTATGGCACTCTGTTAGCGCTATCGGTTATGGCCTTGCTGGCACTGATGGTTTATAGCCTTGGGTCACAATTGCAATCCTGTTGGTAGACCTAAGCAGGAAGTTAAATATGCAGGGAGTTGAACTTAAAAAAATATGTTGTGGCTGAATTTCATTTTGTTATTGAGGAGTAGAAGTTTGGAAAGTGTGGTACACCAGTTCAGGCACTATCATCTGCTCAGGGTCAAAATTCTGTAGCATGCCTACCATGGCATCAAAAGATAGAGATCTGAAGAATGGGGGTAGTTATTCAATGGGATGTAGGTAGACTTTATATTATCTTAATAATATAATTATATTTGTAAATATTTTTCTTTACATTTCTTTATTTAAACTAATTATATTGTAATTCGAATTTTTTATTGCTTTTTTTATATTTCTGTGTTTCATTTTATATTATTTATTAATAAACAAATATTATTTTGAAACATTGCTTAATTAAACTATTTATTGTTATTACAGTGTGTAGTGAGTGTACTGTGAGCATTTTTTGTTTTTATACTGTTATTTAATAATATTTATCTAAATTAGCATTTTTTGTTGCAAATTTTTCACTCTTGCATTTGTTTAATTCTGCACATGTTTTTATAAATTTTATGTATGTTTCCCCCATTGATAGCAGCAACTTAGTGTTGAGTAACTTGAGAAAATTTGTGGACAAATTTTCCAACTTGACAATATTTCTCAATTAAATAATGTTGAGAAAAAACTGTGTGTTGTGACATAATTTTATTTAAAACTCGTTTGGAGATCCAGCAGTTAGTCCATTTAAAAACAAATTCAAATGTGGCAGGCACACAAAAAAAAAATTCTCACATTCTAATTGCTTCTAATTTATAGATTCTAATGCAAAATAATTAGCTGTAAAGAACTCACAGAAAATATAAATCAGAGTTTCCTTTAATTTACTTTATCAACTGTAAAACTTCAGAAAATGTTACGAGGTTATTATTTGGTGGATCATTATATTTGCAGTAAATTAATTTAATGTTTGACTGGGTTCAAAAATATTGCCGCAGCTTTTTCATTACTAGGAAAGACTGCGGGACATGTAAATGTTTAAAAGATTTTTATGTTTTTAACCACATTTAAAAGATAAAACTGTTGTTTAAGTAGATAAGCACTAAAATATTTTATTAAGAAAATATAGGTATGCTATTGTCATAAAAAATATAAAACCTAAAATATAATTTAAAACACTGTGGGATATTGAGTTGAGCTAAATAAATGCTATTATTTGGTTTTATTTCACCTTTGTGGCACTTATAATTATTATTTGTATGAGTGTCAAATTAAAATTTATTGTCTTGACATGTAAATAAATTTTTTAATAATTGAAATTGTGTTCATTTTATCTTTAAAACCAATATGCATATTTTTTAATTTTGTGTACACTTTGTGATCCGTTTACATTAAAACTCGAAGTTTTTTTTTATTATTATTAATAAAAAATAGAAAATGGTTCTGAATTATTTTATAACTTAATTAATAAGATTTATTTATTTATTTAGAATGTTAATATATAGTTATCATTTTTAATCTTATAGGAATTTTATTATATTTGTAAAGATGAAACCTAGGTCATACTTCTTCCCATGCTATATTGCTTCCCATATTATATTACTTGTATCATTGTCCATCATATTTTATACAAATCAAAATTCGTGTATTATTTAGCATGGAATAGATATCGTACGAGATTTATAAGACAGTATGCTTTAGTAAAACAGAAACTGAAGATAGAAAATTAAACTTGTCATCAGGCCTAACTGTGAGAAGATTGTTGTTGTCAGGAAATTTTTCTGGCAAAGCTCATGGGGATTAAACTTTTTATACTTGTAGGTAGAGTTTGAGAGTGCTTTTATTTTATTTTTATTTTGACCAGGAAATATATTTTGCTTTTGTTGAAGGACTTTGGAAATCAATAAATTATGCTGAAATATAAAAAAAATGTGGAGAGCAATGCTCAGTTTAACAGCCATATAATGTAATTTTATAGTAATTAAGATAATTCTTTTTGTGTTCTTAAAATTCAAATTGCAAAATAACGATCTTCAAAATGAACTAGTAACGATAATCTTGATTATAAAAACGTTTATTTCATTTTTTTATGAAGTTTTTTTAAGTTGTAGTAGTAATGTTTGTATTCAAAAATATTCATTGAATTGTTTTAAATTTTTCAAAACAAAAGTAAAGTTTATGTTTGGATTTACTTTATTAAAAATCTCCATTAGCCTCAAAAATATACAGATTGGAAATAACAATCCACTTGTTTCAAGTGCTGACAGGAGCCACCCGCAGTGTTTTTTTTTCTTTGTTCCTTTTATCTTTATTCATCTTTATTTTTTATCTATTTTTATTCTCACTCTGCTACTGCGTTTTTCTTTATGTTTCTCACCTTTATTTTCTATTTTTTGTTGGCAATTTTGCATGTTATATTTCAAATTACCCTTGCTTCTCATTCACGTTTGGCAAATACTGAAAATGGGCGGATATTTTTGATCGTTTGAAACATGTCGCGGTTATTTTCCAATATATATATATATATATATATATATATATATATAAATAAATAAAGTGAATGAAGTTTTTTAACCAAGTAATATCTTCAGTTTCTTCGGATTATTTATTTAATTGTTGCATAGACTATTTCAGTTCGGTATGGAATTGATAATTTCTCAAAGAGTTGTGCATAAAAATCAGCATCATTGGATTAGAGTGTCGAGCATTTGTCCGTTAAATATTTAATATAATTTCTTCTTAAATTAAGACCGAATTTCTTCGGAACTTTTCTCCATTTATTAATTTTCCTACCAATTACACACATCGCATAAATGGGGCAAATGCGATTTAATTTCAGTTCTTATGGATTTTAAATGAATTTGGCGTGAAAGAACATTTTTAATGAAGCAATAAAAAAGTACTTTCAGCCATTAAATATTTCTGAAAGTAAAAACTGATCATTGCTCGAATAGATTAGGGCTTAAAAGGAAAGAATATTAGCTTCATTAACGATGGTACTTGGTTTAAATCTTATTCGTATAGAACGTCCATTTAGATAATTTGATCTTTCGGAACTAATGTGACATTTTTTTCGAAAATTACATTCATCAAAAATAAAACATTCAAAAGTAATGTGGAAGATTATGAACGGTATTGACTAAAATAATGAACAGAATTTTGTGCCCTTTTCTAAAGATTTTTATACGCAAGGTTTATCCAAAATGTAATGTTATGGATTTCACTGAGAAGCGAATACATATCACAGCGCCCTCCTACTGTTGTCATTTATCAAAAGAACAGCTATTCTATAATTACTATTTTTAAATACGATGCATATTGGTCTTTTTTTTTTAATTGAAAAAATTTCTGCGGTAAGTTGTGCAAGAAAGATGTTATACACTTAAATGTCTTATTTAATTTTTCAGATGTTTGATAATTTAGCGCAATCTATCGATGACATTTTTTTTAATTGTCTGGTAAGAAAATTGGTAAGATATGTTTCATGCCTAAGATGTGAAGAAATCCTTTATAAAAATATTCTACAACATGTAAAAAATATTAAAAGTAAAGTTTTTCTTTCTTGTACGATAATAGAGAATATCTGAAAAAGTTAAGTTCTATTAAATGCATTTTTTTTAATATTTTATCGCATTTATGAGTTTTATTTCTTATAAGCTACATGTTTCTATGTAAAAATCACTTTTTCTGCCAGTATTTTAAGCTCGGGTCATAGGAAGATAAAGGTTGGCGAGAGTTAGCGGGTGGAGCCTGTTCTTTTATTTCCATTGACATACAGACGATAAACAAAAAAACATTAATAACCAGAAAAAGTCGTTTGGTTGCTTAGCAACCAGCCAGAGTTAGAATATTACAATTATAAGAGTTGCCAGCCGTGTTAAAACAATTATTTAAACTAACTGTCCATTGATGTCGCAACATCCTCCCCACCCTGGTCAACCTCAAGAGGGATGACCTGCTGTATAGGTCGAGTCATAGTCTTTCCATCCACTCTTAACACGCATGTTCGAATTTCCTCATCACGTCCCTTAATTAGATTGTTAATCCGGGCCTTCTTCCACGTGTGTCTTGGTCTGACATCTTGTTAGTAGCAGAAGATCTCCTGCACGGATGTTGAAGGAGTGATGAATATTACGAACTTGGTGATAAGAGCGAAGTTGCAGGAAGTATTCTTTGGACCATCTTTTCCAAAATATAACCAACACGTCTTGTTGTTATATGTAGAGTTTCGTAAGTCTTGGATTGTTATTCAGATTTGTCGAAATAGATGTTAATTTTCTACCCGTTTGGAAATTTGCTGGTGTCAAGGCTTCCGTGTTGTCTCCCTCTTCATATACAAGGGGTCTGCTGTTAAGGGCGGCTTCTATCCCTACAAGTACAGTGGATAGGTTTTCTTTGTCTAATAGTGCCCTACCAAGAGATATACGAAGACGATTTTTCACTTCATTTTAGTAGACCTTTTAACATGTTCTAATGAACTTAATAATGTTAGGCATCACAATGGGTAAAAAGAGAAATTAGGAATAAAATTGATTTATAATGGGACAAATGAAAAGAGATCTATAAGTAAATATCGACAATAAACTATTATGAGCCGCGATGGCTCAGGGGATAGAGCGTTCGCCTTCCAATGAGGCGAACCGGGTTCGAATCCCAGTCGATACGAATTCCGCATCCGGCTTGCACTGACCACAGTGCTGACGTGAAATATCCTCAGTGGTAGACGGATCATGGGTTAGAGTCCCCTTGCCGTCAGGCTAACCGTGGGAGGTTCTCGTGGTCTTCCTCTCCATGTAACGCAAATGCGGGTTAGCTCCATCATAAAGTCCTCCACGAAGGCAAATTTCTCCCAATACTCGATCCAGGAGTTCCCTTGTCTTCTGGATTGGGTTCAAAATTACAAGGCTACGGAGTTGAACATTAGTAACCGTAAACCCATTAAGTTGTGTCGGCTGTTCAACGACGGTTATAAAATAAAATAAAAAAAAATCCGATTAGGCGTTCCCACCAACCAACTAGTACTTTTTATCATATTCTTAATTTTGATGTAAATGAAGCATACAGTTTACTTAAAGGCTATAGAGCAGCGGTGTCTCAGTGGATCGAGCGTTCCCCTCCCAATGAGATGACCCAGGTTCGAATCTCAGCGAAAGCTGGGCTATATGAATACTGTACCCGGCTCGCACCGACCACAGTGTTGATGTAATATAACCTCAGTGGTGGACAAGTCTTTAGTTAAAGTCCGCTTGCCGTCGTGTTAACCGTGGAAAGTTTTCGTGGTTTTCCGCTCCATGTAAAGCATGTGTGGGTTAGTTCTATCAAAAAGTCCTCTAAGAAGGCAAATTTCTTCTAATACTTGATCCAGGAGTTCCCTTGACTTTTGGATTAGGTACAAAGTTACAATGCAAAATTACATTAGTAGTCATAAACCCCAAAAAATTAGGTCGGCTAATTAACGACGGTTATAAAATAAAATGGTATTAGAGTCTTAGGGAATAGAGCGTTCGCCTCTCAGTTTGATGACTCAGGGTCGAATCCTAGCGATGGCTGGGCGATATGAATTTTGCACCCGGCTCGCACCTACCACAGTGTTGATTAAAATGTCCTTTGTGGTAGACAGGTTAATAGTCATAGTCCCCATGCCGTCGGGCTAACTGCGAGAGGCTCCATGTAACGCAAATGTAGTTTAGTACCATCAAAAAATTCTCCACAATGACTAGTTTCCCCTAATGCTTCATACAGGAGTTCTTGTGTCTTCTGGGTTATTTTCAAAATTACAGAGCTATGGAGTAGAACATTGGTAGTCGTAAAGTCAATATGGAGTTGGCAGTTCAATGCCGGTTATTAAAAAAAATGGTATTAATAGTATTTAGAAAGTTATAGTTACGCTTAATTAAATACAGTGATAAGGGAAGATAATTTTTTAATATAGTTTTACCAAAATAAATTTATTATATAACATAAATTATATAACATGAATTTATTAAATGAACATAAATTTATTGAGCGTTATATGCTTCTCTGTCTCTAAAAAACCCATTTTAAGTTCATCAGTGAAGGTTTCTAAAATTTCCAAGCTTTCTGATGTTATAGAAGAAAAAAAAAGTATACATAACTTTTTACGATATAACTTTTGGAAAGAAGAAAAACATTAAACTGAGCTTGATCTTGATGTCTGTTATACGAGAGATAGACTTAATAAACGCGGATTTTTCGAAATTTATTTTGACGAAGAACAAAATGAAGTTGCCCTTATCGCAAGCTCAATTTTACTACTGAACCTCATTTTTCTAAATTGGATATCCATTTTTACTATCTTTAAGTTCTTAGCAACCTGCTCCTTCGAAATCGTCTTTAATGTATGATGCAATAAAAGGGAAGTAGAATAAATAGACTGTTGGAAGTATAGAATATTTTATTTTTTCATGCTCCTTCAAAGAGATAAAAATTGAATATAAAAAGGATATTTTTGATGTCCGTGGGAGAGACTTTCAGTCCTTTCACGTCTTTATAAAGGGCCATTTTTATAATTCGATGGAATTTTATGTAAAAACATTTCTTGAACTTTTATTTAAGTTCGAGATATTTAGAAACTTTTCTTTTATTATTTCGTTCTCTTCGAAAAGTTTTTTTTTTTTTTTTTTTATAATAGTTACGTTGAATTTGAATATATTTTGATTTTTTTTTCGTGAAGAAAAGTAAAATTTCCTTTGAATTGTTTAGATTCTTTATTTTATACTCGAAATTTGCAGTACAAGAACAAATTTGAAATTTCATCTATAAAAAAAGTATTTAGACGAATCGAAACGAATATTGATATATAGAACGACGGCAAATATGCAAGAAAGAGATTAAATAGAATAACCCCTTTTAAAAAATTATATTTACTTGTTAGAAATAAAATTTGAATTTTTATTACAATTAGCAAGAGAAAAAAATGTTTGAATTCTATTTTAAAGTATTTTGTAAATTTTACCACAAAAGGCAGCGATGGCTCAGCAGTTAATGTACTAATCTGTAATTATAAGGAACTGGGGTTCGATCCTCAGAGGCGGCTTGAAGCCCACCTTACTTCAGATCGATGGGTATTAGCTTGTGTGGGAAGTAAAGGCGTCTTGTGCGCATCGCTGATCATATTGCCGCAAGCATGTGAAGCCATGCCACAAGTTAGAAATTGTAGAATGTTAATCACCATGACGTCCCTGGTCCACAACGGGCTGTTGTGGGAATGTTTTACTTATTTACCATAAAGTAGTTGTTGTGAGGATTTAAAAAAAAAAAAAAAATGGGAAAAAAAAAAAAAAGCAAAACTAGGTTAGATTTCAAGCAATGAAGTTAAAAAAAAAAAAAAAAAAAAAAAATTAATTGAAGTTTCAAACTGTTATTTAAATGAGGAAAAAAGAATAATAATATCAAGATATACCATTTACTTTTTATTGCAAGTTTCTTTGTCATTTTCCTGGCATTGAAATACTAAATCAATATTTCGTTTTTTTTAAAATTAAGCTGTTTTGAAGATTTCAATTTTTTTTATGCCTAAGTGTCATATTTTCTGAGAATTAAACATTAACTTAATATGATCGGAAGGGATCAAAGAAACTGGGGTTAAAAGTACAAGAGTCTCTTTTATTAAAAGAAATATATTAATATGTCTTTTTTGAAATTTAAAATTTTTGTTAGGTTTTGAGTTAACCCTCTATAAGGCTATGGGAAGTATATTTATTAACACCTACTTCCTTAATTTTTAAACGTCGATGGAAAGCTTAACTCTTACCTATGACTTGTGCGTCCGTCTGCTGTGAATTTCAGAAAATAGAAAAAGAAAACAAATACCAAAAGGGCTTTCTTTACATAAATGAAGGTAACAGTAAAGGGTTGCATGGAGTTAGGAAAGGAGGCCTATACTGGGAATATATTTTCTCTTGTGCTTTATGCGTTCGTAACTTTGTTCATTTCTCATCGAGTTACTCCAAAAATAATTTAAAATAACATTAATAGTAAAAAATACCGTTTTAAAGGGTTAAAAAATTTTTAATTCGATAATATTTTAGGAATGAAAAATAGAGTATGGGAATAAATACTAGGTTTGGCTTTGCTAACTCTTGAATTTAGCACCTAAATTTGTCTGCTATCTCGTTAGACGATTTTTCGGCGAAAGATGTAATGTGACTGCACAACTATTCATAATAAAAAACTAAATTTGGTACAAAAGTGGTGATTAAGTAGTTAAAGGCACTGAGCTGTCATTGTGAAAAAAGGGGTTTTGTCCTCAATGGCGATGTGGAGTCAAACCAGAGCCAGATTGATGGTTACTTGCTTGCTCGGGAAGTAAAGGAGGCTAGAGCGCAATGCTGACAACATAGCCACAACCATGCTCTTGGTCAGGATATTGTGAATTCAGAACCTCCATGAATCACTTCATAACGGGTTGTTGCAGAATATTGTATATTCCTTGCTACACTGTTAGAATTTTGATTCGAAAATTTCGGTAAAATAACCGGCAGCTGACTGTCCATCCAATTTACTGTAACGTTTACGGTTAGAAAGATTTTTTCCATTCACAGTTTTTAAACTGTTTGCAACTGGTATGGTTAAAAAAACAACAACAACCATGAATACAAAATTATACGGTTTTGTAGCCATTTACAAGTAACATGGTTTCTTAACCGTAAAAATGAAACTTAACTGGACTTTGGAGTCTGGCTTTTTGTTATTAGATAATGATCACTTAAGTTGAGTTAAGTTGTGCTTTGCAAATGAACTGGGGAATGTGGTTTAATTAGTTTATCTGGTGGTGTCATTTAGCGTAAGAAATGGGAAATACTATATTTTTCGCGGTTAAGCTTCGCTGGAGTGCTGCATTTTTGCGTGAATGAGAGTTTCGTATTTTAATAGTCCAAGGTCACCGATTGGGAGTGCTGGGGATTGACAACTCTTCATGTGGTGAAGAAATGGAAGAAATATAGTGGTGTCAACCAGGGCCGGATTTAAGCTTGGCGGGGCCCTAAGCTACCGAAAATGATGGGGCCCTTATAGGCTCAATGATATTTCTATACACCTAAAGTAAACTGTCATTGTTGAGTATTAACATTAAATAATTAAAAAAATTGTAGTTGTTGTAGTTCATTTACGTCGCACTAGAGCTGCACAATGGGGTATTGACGACGGTCTGGGAAACATCTCTGAATATGATCCGAAGACATGCCATCACAATTCTGATCCTCTGCAGAGGGGATGTCACCCCCGCATCGGTAGCCCGACGACCTGCATGCGAAGTCGAGCACTTTACGGTAGAACAGTTTAACGAGGACCCATACCGCACACTGTCGGTCCCTACGCAGACTGATTCAAGTGGTCACCCACCCGCACACTGACCGCAGCCAGTGATGCTTGACTTCGGTGATCTGCTGGTAACCGTGTCTTAACGATCAGTCCACTACGGGACTATTCAAAAATTTTATAATATTACTTGATTGTTAAGCATATTGATCGTGTTGAGCCTATAATGTAGAACCTTTCTTTTATTGCACATATATTTTAAAGGAGAAAAAAAAAGTTACAACAGATACATATTTTAAGCTCATCATAAGCACAGATAAAAATTTGGCATGCTGGAAAATCCGTTATATATTCAACAGAGCTTTTATTTTTCTCGAAATTCTGAACATATGTTATTTAAAATTGTAAATGCTTTTTTTTTTCGCAAATTTTTTTACTCGATTGTTTTCTCTTTGCGTTACATTTTACTTTACTGCTCAAAATCTTTAAGGCATAGAAACTTGAAATTATGAAGGTGTGTAGGAAGTACTTTTTGATGGAATTACATGGAGAGGAAAATCACGAAAGTCTCTCACTGTTAGTCTGACAGCAAGAGGACTTTAATCCATGATCCGTTAGTGGTCTGTGCGAGCCGGATGTGGAATTTGTATCAACCAGCCTCGCTGGGATTCGCCTCATCTCATTAGGAAGCGAATACTCTATCCCTTGAGCCACCTCGGCTTTAATTACTAATTAATGATAAAACTTGTAGCAAAAAAAAAAAAAAAAAAAAAAAAAATTGTTGGTCGGTGTACCGTCTGCTGAAATGCAACTACTGCTGGCAGGAGTATTTTAAATTACAGTTTTAATGAATTACTTTCTTTCTTTTTTTCAAAATTCCTATTTGTTTAAGTGTTTTTTTTCCCTTTTAAATAATAATTATATTTATCCATTGTTGTAGAAAAGTTTATCTTTCGCGCAATTTTCATTTTACAAGCATTTTCGCGCTTTACTTTATGTCAAAAATAACATAAAATGTAAAAGATAAAAAATAAGGGAGAATTTAAATAAATGTTACAATTTATATCGAAAATTTTAAAAATACTGAACTGAAGAGAGATAAAAACTATTTCCAATGCGAACTATTATATGATTTAAAGTTAATGTTTGATATTGGAAACAAGTAAAATTATTTCTAACTTATCACTGCTTATTGTGTCGTATGTTATGCATTCCTAAGTACAATTTTTCTTCAAGTACTTTTAAAATTATTTATCAAGTTTAGCTATTTTTTCATATAGTTAAGATAAACATAGATTTGCAGAAAAGTATACTAATTACATATTTTATGAACAAAATTATCTTTTTTCTATCAACTTTTAAGAAGAGTAAGAGGAAAACGGTTTATATCCATAAAAGCTAAATCTGAGGGGGGGAAAACGTATCTTCGAACAGACAGAAACTGTTTTTCCACAGCATAGCCCATCTTTACTGAGTATTTAAGATACCGGGAATCTGAGGTACCAATTTTCTATATTATTGATTTGCCTACATTTAAAAATCTTCAAGATGTAATAGATGGCAATTTTTCTAAAAATAGGATAAAAACCGTTCTTTCCTTCAACCTTTAATGAGTAATCAGAAGCAACCACGGGGCAATAGTGAGCAAGGGACGGAGCCTTCAAGTTTTTTAAATAATTGTTAAATTAAATTAGCTGTTTTTTTTAACATGTCTGCTTTAAATAGAATAAGAATAACAGTTTTCAGCATTAAGAAATAAAAATCAAAAACTGTCGCCAGCTGAAATAGAACCCTCGACCTCTTTGATTGGTGTTAGATTTCATAATCAACTGCCCCAAATCTACACACCTGCCTTGCGTTTTATTTTTTTTTCTTCTTAAGTTTAATAAATTAAGAGTCATTTAAATACTTTACATTCTTGATTCTGTCGAAAATTTCAGGATATGTTCTTTATGTAAAACTGTTAAACACATGTTCTTTTTTTCCCCTCCAAATTAGCGAAAACAAATTTTTAAAAAAATTGGGGTGTCAAAATAAAAGACCCTCTGAAATGTTACGAAAAACACATTTGTTTGCATGCGGTAATAAAATAAGTTAACCACGAAATGAATGAATCACAGACCTCACAATGAAAACTAATTATGGTCAAAACTATCAGAACACGGTAACATTTACAGTGTTTATGTTAACACCAATAAACACGGTAATTTCCTTCCGTAGCTAGGCAATTTAAAGAATCTAAAAACAGTTTCTCACAGTGTAAAGTGAGACGGCTATTTGACAACTATGTGGGTGGGTAGGTACGAAAGCGGGGATATTTTCATCAGTAGAAAGAAAGAGCGTTATATTGCTCTTTTGGTTAGAAAAGTGAAGAGTAACAATTATTTTATACTTGTAAACACTTCGATTAGATTTTAAAAAGCGTCCAACAATGTAAAAAAGAAGAAAAAAAATTGTATTTTGGGGTTCAGAGGGCCCCAGCTCCAAATGAAACTTTAAAAAAAGAAGAAAAGAGTGGGATCTGGGGGCCCTTGTCATCTTGGGGCCCTAAGCTACAGCTTATTTAGCTTATACGCAAATCCGGCCTTGGTGTCAACGCCGGAATTCAAATCCCCGTACTGCCGGCCAGACATCCAGCTGAATGCAACTGAGTGACTTCATAAGATGGGCTTAGTTTGTGGGGAAAAAATTTTGGTTGTTAAATATATTAGATGAAAACAGTCTATGAACAGTTTGAAAACTGCTTTTTTATGAGTATTTGACCGTTTTAATTGAATACGGTAAAAATAAAATAAAAAAAAATTTCTTTAACCATTTTTTTTCCCGAGAAATTTCTAACAGAGAGCGTATTTTAAGAATCAGTTCAAAAACTGAACAAACTTTTATTTATTAATCATTAAAGAAAATCTCTCAAGATTCGTGGTTGATTGGGAAAACTATTAAACGATAAATTTTTGCTGCAGGGAAGCAATGGTGTCTGGTAATATGATTCTCAAACTGCGTTACATTGTTGCTTGTTTAAGGAGACGCTATCTGTCAACCAATTTTTTAACTAATTTTGAGACTTTGGGAAAGTAAAACGCATTTCCCAAGCAAAATGCAGAAATCAGTTCATTTAAAACTCCTTCTGCTTTCAGTAAATCGATTTTTAATTGATTTAATCAAATCGTTAAGCAGTTTTGGAATACCGGTAAAAATATGTATAGACAAGCAAAACATTAAAGTTTTATTAAGTGAAACTCCTTTTTATACTTGCTTTAAAATACAAAAGATAAAAGAGAGTTAATTAAAATATTTTTTCTTTTTTTAAGTTTATCTATAGATTAAAGGAAATAACATAAAAGGATTGAGAAAAAAAAGAAAAGATTTCTTATTAAAGAACATTATTGAAATAAAAGGACTTCAAGTGGGCACTGCTTTGATAAAAAAAAAATAGAGACCGAAATGAAAACTTTATTCAACTTAATAGAAATGTATAAACGAAAGCTCATTTTGATTTTTTTTCCTTTTGCCTAATAAAGGAAAAGAGAATAGAGGATAAGGTTTTTTCAATTTAAATTGAAAAAAAAAATATAGGAAACACTTTTCTTTTCCTATTAAATGGGGTAAAATTCTGAAATTTTTATATAGAAATTCTTTGAATAACTATACATTCATGGCGAATTTTAAACAATATGTTTAGGCGAACAATATGTTAGGCTATTTCAACGAGGAAAAAAATATAGAGGGTGCTCCAAAATCACTTCTTATAATATGTAATTTTGTAATTCTTGTCAAAAATGATGAAGAAAAGAACATATAATAGAGGCTACGGAGTTATGTAAGCAAGGAAAAATACAAACGATATCCAAAACTGAGGAATCATTATTGAGGAAACTGAGCTTAAAAATATGAAGATACATATCTGTTTGATCGCCGGAGGAAACTTAAAGGAGAAAAAAATGCAAGTACAAACACCCTCAAGTTTCAGCTGGCAATCAAACTGGTTTTCATGTTGTCTTTCCCATTCCGCAAGAGTGATTCGTCATATTTGTGAACATTTTTGTTATTCCTCGTATAAATATTGATTAGCGATTCATAATGCTATATTTTGTTTATTTTATTTTCGACAAACATTCTGGTAATGAATATTGAGGGCCATGTTTACGGATCACCCTGTATTGTTCTTTTTAAACAGAATCTTTTTACTACTTATGCCTTAAAGATGTTTTACGGTATGGAGATTAAGATAAACACAAAGAAAAAATTTAAATACAAAATTATTATAAAGTGAATCAGTTCATTCAGTTTTTCATAATTTTGATTTGATTTATTACATTCAGTAACAAAACAATTATGCATTATGTTTAAAACTTTTTTTGACGGGGTTTATTAGTTTTTTTTTTAATATTATATTCTAAAATGGTTTTTATACTCGAAACTTGAACACGCAGATTTATGTAGATCTTTTTTGTATGTTTTTTTTTTTTTTTTTTATATATTCAACGTTTTTTACATTTCTAATTATAATTTATTTTTGTTTTGAAATATTTAAAAAAATTTATGAAGTAAATGTACTGAGTGTAAAATGAAAAATAAGAGACCCTAAATAAATTTTGATTTACTGATTCTATTTTCACGTGAATCTGATGGTTCAAAGGCCAAACCTAAAATATACTAATTAATTAGTTCAAATTATGTTTTAAGTTACGAAATCAGACAGAAAAACATGCTTTCTCTGAATAAACATACCTTTTTTTTGACGGCTCTGGATTTTTGACTTCAAAATATGGGCAGTAATCGTAATCTAGATTGTTTTGTCAACAGAGCGGTACAAAGTTTGGACCCCTTTATGTTAATTTTACTTTTTGCGTATTTCGAAATTTTCGAACGAAACGAAAGTGAATTGAAAATTTTTTTGCACTGGACTATATAATTCGTTTATCTATGGATAATTCCATGCAAAAAATAATTTTTTATAATTATTTATTATATATTAATAATATTATTTATTAATAATATTACTCATTAATAATCAAATTTTTTTTTAACCGCAAGGAATATTTTAAGGCAAGTAATACAATAAGGCAAGTTATTACAACATTTCAATCAATCTTTTCAAGCGTGATTTCTAATTTTTTATAGCAAAAGTTTTTCTTTTGGTTGCACATTTTTATTTTTACCATTAATAATATTAAAAATAATGATTTCTTCAATCTTCTCGCAGTTAGGCCATAAGTCTTTTTGAGTAAAACAAATATTGTCCCACCAGTATCCGTCTCGCAGCGGACTGATCGCAAAGACATGGTTCCCAGCGGAACACCGAAGTCAAGCATCTCTGGCTGCTGTCAGTAAGCGAGTGGGTGACCACTTTCATCAGCCTACGTAGGGACAGAGGTCTCGGTCCACGTTGAACTGTTGTACCGTAAAGAGCTCGACTTCGCTTCGCAGTTCGTCGGGCTACCAAAGCAGGGAAGCCATCCCTTCTGCAGAGGATCAAAATTCCGATGGCATGTCTTCGGATCATCCTCGGGGATGTTTCCCAGACCGTCGCCATTAGCCCATTGGACAGCTTTAGTGCTACGTAAATAAAATACCTACTTACCTACCTACCGGTATCCAACTGTAACGGATGATAAAACAATAAACTTTAAAAATCATGCAAATTATGATTCTAAACAACGGGAAAGGATATAATAAATAATACTTATATTATGACACATGGCACTCACCTTTTCTTAGTTCTATTTCAGTTATTTTCCTTACGAAATAATGCATAAATCTTCACAAAAAAAAACTGATTTCGTTAAAGATATGCCGCCATGATAGTTTGACAAGCTTTGTAATCCATCCATATAAGGAGGGAAGTTCAAAAGATCTCATTTTAACTAACGTAAAAATGAGATCTATTTAATCCAATTGTCTACTTGGAACATATGATACAACACAATATGTCCCGTCAGGTTCGAAAGGGCTAAAGAATGTAATTTTATATGACAAAATACAAAATTTGAACGAATTCGAACGCATAGTTCTTGAGGAATAAAATTTTGAATTCACGATTTTTTTAAAAATTTATGAATTCGGAAACTATTCGACTGATTGCGCTCAAATGTTGTATTATGCCATTTAAAATTTACATTCTTTTAAATCGTGTAAAAATTTGTGTACCTTGCAATTCAAAATTGTTTGACTATTTAAATATAACATTAAAAAATTATAAATAATTATAAAAAAATATTTTTTGCGTGAAATTATCTTTGGATAAATGAATTTTAGAACTGCAGGCAGACATTTTCGATTCGCTTGCAGAGTTTTCGAGATAATTGCGAAATAAGCAAAATACTTTCATCACGAAAATGACTCTCCTTTATCCCACCCTCTGCGCTTAGAGTTACCTGTAGCATTAAAATTGAAACAAAACGCAAATCTCTTTAAAACTTGTCTATTTTACTTTAAAAAATAATAATAAATTGCAATCAATAACCATATTCACTATTACAACTGAGTACATCGAATATTCCTGGAAGACAAATTGTTCCGTTGCGGCAATACATTTAAGGGGTGCAAACATTCGATCGCTCTACAGAACAAACAATTCGGACCTTATTTTACAGATTGCTGTTACCCCTGTTCCGACATAAATGGACACTTAGTTTAAATAATTGTTTTAAATCGTTTGCCAACTCTTGTAAATATAATAACTGCAACTCTGGCTGGTTGCTAGGCAACCCAAGCGATTTTCCTTCTTTTTCTTGTTATTAATGTTTTTCTTGTTATTAATGTCCACTGTGGGACTTTTTTGTGTAGGATTTTGTAAATTAAAATATCGTCTACACTAATTAATAAGAATATTTGAGGTCAGGTTTCTTTCATTTAAGATTAAACGAAAACAGATCGTTAGATCCAAAATTATTTGGAGTGTTATTTTGCCCACTGTACAATGCTTACTACTAAACATTTTAAAACATAAACTAAACATTTTGTCGATTACAACTAAATATTTTAAAACTTTTCACTTTTTACCCTAATTATTTTCGTATCGTATTCATCATATGTGCATAGCATCAGGTATAACATCATATGTGTTGAATAGTTAGTTTCACTGTTTAACATTGAAAAGGTGCCTTTTGTTTTATGTCCAGTTTCAAGAATGCGGATTTCGCATTATAGCCATCTGTTTAAGTACGCAATTTCAGCAAAGTCCATGTTTTCAAACATGGATTTAGAGTTATGTTCCTTTTTTTAAACGTGCATTTAGAATTATTCTCATTTTTTCTAATGTTAATTTAAAGTTATGATCATTTTTTTCAAACACGAATTTAAAGTTATGTTCATTTTTTCAAGCATGAATTTAATGCTACGTTCATTTTTTCAAAAGTGCCTTTAGAGTTATTCTCCTTTTCTCAAGTGTGAATTTAGAACTGTGTTCATTTTTTCAAGCCTGCATTTAGAGTTATTCTTATTTTTCAAACGTCCAATTTAGAGTTATGCCTTTTTTTTCTGCACGTTATTTGGTGTGCTTCTAAAGAAGAAGTTCTTCGATGATATCAAAGCGCTATTTTGTAGAAAGTTTTCGAGATCTTTAAATCCAGCGTCTACTATTTTAATGAGCTAATTATAAAGAACAAAGTTTTGCTCGAATTCTATCATTATCTTAACAGAAAAAGAAGTTATGAAAGCACGTCTTCATAAACAACGGACTCATTACAATTTAACCATATGAAAAGCGGTTACCATTAAAATTCGATAACAAATATTGGTTTTGTGTGCTTGTTATACACTTATGAGGTGTTCTAAATTGTGTTGTCTGTAGAGGAAGAACTTTAAAATGTTTAAGAATTTTTTTTCGTTAGATAAAATACCGATTATTATCTCTATCTAAAATTCGATTACTTTTTCTAGTGAGAAAGTTTTAATAGGATAAAAAATAATCCTAAGCCATACAGGTACCAACTTATAAATTTCTTTTCATATAATTCTTTTAAAAGTAGTTAAAACTTATAATATTGAAAGCAATTTTTAAATAAGTTTTTTTTTTTTTGGTTTAAAACAAATAATTTCTGCAAATAATTACTCTAGATATATAGGTTGTACTATGCTTTCATATGATTGTAATATTTTTAATTAATTTTGTTATACAGGATAGTTGTTTTAATTTTTATACCATCTATTAACTATTAAAAAGTCTTAATTAATAATTATTTATTTTTATAATTTATATAATTTAAGAACTTTTGTAGGAAATTAGGATATCTTAGGATATAAGTATAATTTAATAATATTTAAAAAACCAAAGAATCTTAAAAAAATTAATAATTGACTTAAAAATGAAAATAGCCCAAGTAGCTCAAGGGATTGAACGATCGCCTCCCAATGAAGTCACCTGAGTTCGAATCCCAACGATGACTGGTCGATATGAATTATGCATCTGGTTCTACACCCCGGAATTCTGCACCGATAGGAATTTTGCATATTGACGTAAAACATCCCCAGTGACAGATCATGGGTTAGAGTCCCCCTACTGTCAGGCTAACCTCGGGAGGTTTCGTAGTTTTCCTCTTCAAGTAACGCAAATGCGGGTTAGTTTTATCAAAAAGTCCTCCACGAAGGCTAGTTTCTTCCTATATTTGATCCAAGAGTTCCCTTGTTTTCTGGGTTGGGTTCAAAATCATAAGGCTGCGGAGTTGAACGTTGGCAGTCGTAAACTCAGAATTGGGTCAGCTTCTCAACGCCAGTTATGAAATAAAATAAAATAACAAGCAAAACTTAACAACATACAATTAAAAATCAAATTAGAAATTTTAAAACAAGAGAAACTTGTCCATCTACAAACATAAGAATACGGGGTTGCAAAAAATTATAATATACTAATATTTTTCGCTAAATTATCAATAACATAACCATATAAATACGCATCCATAATATTTTATTGTCATAATAAAAAGATCCTTAAAAATTACTTGAAAAATGTATAAAATGTAAAATTTTTTTTCAATAACTTTTGAGTTCTAAGAAATTAAGGAACGCGCAAAGAAAGTTGTCTGAAACAGCGTTGGTGGCTTCAGTAACTTCTTCTTTCTTTTTCAGATTATCAGATAATATTTGCAACAAAAAAGGAAAAATATTACACATCGCTGTAGTTTAAGAACCAGATGTTTTTTAGATCTTTCAATTGATAACAAAACCGAAACAAAATAATTACCCATGTATCATGTTACATAATAAAATGCCATAAAATGAATTCTTTTAGTTTTTTCGAAAAAACATTAACAAAACCCTTTTGTCATAAAAATGCGAGATTCATAAAAGATACACTTTGAAAAGTGATTAACGGAAAAACGTGTTGTCTCGAAAAAGAAAAAACTAACTTTATAAACAAACTCCTTAACAATAACTTAGGGCAGCACTTACAATAACAGTCTCTCAGAAATTTTCAGAACTTAAAAAAGGCCCTGTATTTACAAAAGATTACTTGAAATAGAATTTTACGCCAATGAAAAGGAGTCTTAAAAAAATCAAGAAAACCTTGATGGTAGTAATGGCAACGTAAACGCATTTTCGAATTCATAAGGGATAAAAACAAACAAATAAAAACGAACGTTTATTAAAGTACATTTAAGTATAAAAAATTAAATTGCGTATATATTATCAACAAGGGAAAGAAAACAAGCTAACTTTTAAAACATGCAGAAATCTAGAAAATTTAATTACAGCAATTATATCTTGTAAATGTGTCGCTGTAAGCTTGATGCTCAACTCATCGCTTTCTTAAACAGCATTCAAACGTTATTTCGTTAAGTATCAGGGGAATGATAAATATTTAGATTAATATTTAACCAGATGTGGCTTCTAGGAAAAAGTTTATAATAAAATTTTTACCCCCGGTTTTTCTATTGAATTTTGAAGTTGTTTGTTTAAAGAGCCATTTTATGTTTTAAAAGATGTTTTCTAACTTTCTCGAGTTTTCTAATTTTCTATACATTACTTTTTTTGTTTGTTTTGTTACATAAATAAATGTTAATAATAATATAGAAAAAAGTCAATCAGGAGTTTACTGATGCCTACAAACTCTTTAGAACAGTAATTTTTAAAATTAACTGCATTATTTTTAGATTGTTATCGTGTTTGCCATTATGTTAGTTTCACTTATTTACAATTTCTGACTAAACAGTGGCGAGAGGAGAGGGCGCCTATGCATCCAGTCAAATATTAGTATCTATTTGATGACAAAGGACATTAAAACTTTATTATGAAGCTAATTTTTTTTTTTTAACATAGAGAATATAAAATGATTGTAACACAAATTTAATTATAAAGTTAACAAAAATTTAAATTAAAATTTAACAAAAAATTAAAATTTAACAAAAAAAAATTAAATTTGAATTTAAAAAAAATTAAAATTTAACAAAAAAACAAACCAAATTTAAATTCACCATTCTTTTATGAATGTGTTTGTTAATTATAAATTAAGTATTATCGCTTTTTACTAGGCTAATAGGGTAAACTAACCAGTGAAGGAACACTTAAGCTTCGCTTGCCTTTTAAAAAATCATATTAATATCAAAATTCGTAATTTTAGTTAAATGACAGTGTCAACATATTTGTTAATAATTGCAAATTATGTAAAAAAATTTGCAGAGAACTTACATAATATTGTTTTAAAGTTTTGGAGGTTCAAATAACAAGTAGTAAGAAGACCAAGTGAAGGAACAGCTTTTACCAGTGAATGAACACCCAGAAAAGGAACACTTAATTTTGGTTATTTTTCAATGCTCTTTATGAATTTATAAGCCATACACATATTTAAAAACAAGCCTATTCTTGAAATTATAACATATAAATACTTGGAAAATGCTAACTTTTTTTTGTAATCGTGAATTGAAAATTAAAGTGTCAACATATTAACACATGCTGTTCATTCACTGGGAAATCTATGCCCAGTAAAGGAACATGCCCGTTTCCTCACTGGTTAGAAGTTGTTTTTCGTATTTTTAACATACTTTTGATGCGGAACATCACTAAAGGTACAAGAAAATTAAAGTGTATCTTTTATTTTTATTAACTTAGAAAAAAACAAAAACAGTAAAGGAACACTTGTTCCTTCACTGGTTTTTCATCGTTTGGTCATCCAGTGAATAAACACCCCCTTATCTCAGTACTTTATTATGGTATGATGCTTAAAAAAAAAATAAAACGTAACTCCAATAACTATATTTTGAATTCTCTTTTTCACAGAGAGAAAAATAAAACTATTATATGCAATTAATTCCACTTCAAACATATAAATACAAACACTCACCTTATAATTTTTTCAAAGAAACAAGGTGTTGCAGAGATAATAACAAATTTAAAATTTTTTCCAGAAAAGTCTATTTGACTAGGTAATCCAAAACATTACTAGATGATTTCCTATTGTTTAGCAGTAAGCTATTGTTACCAATCAATCTAAAGAAAAACTTTCAAATTCTTTTTTTTAATCAATATATATGAAATGTTCCTTCACTGGGTAGCGTTCCTTCACTGTTTGGTTTACCCTACTAGTCAGAAACCAATTCTTAATATTGATCATTTTGTAGTGAATACAATTTTTCCAAATCTTAAGATGAGTTTGAAATACCATTTTTTTAATCATATTATCTAGTGACAGGTAAAAAGCCATTTTTGTCGTAAATAAAAATTTTCGAAATTTTAAAATTTAATTTATCATACCATCTTATTAACAATTCATCTCGTTTCAGCCTGAAAGCTATTTTTAATATTGCTATTTTTGTAGTAAATACAATTTTACGAAATTTTAAGGTGGAATTTTTTATACCATTTTATTATCATATAATTTAATACCAATCAGAAAGTTATTATTATTATTTTTCTAGTAAATGCAATATTCCCGAATTTCAAGATGGAATTTGACTTATCATATCATCTAGTAAAAATCAGAAGGAGATTTTAAATAAGTAAATGCCATTTTCTCAAATTTTCAGACGGAATTTTTCACATCATCTTATTATCATAAAATTTAGAACCGGCCAGAAAGCTATTTTTAAAACTGCTGTTTTAAAGTAAATAAAATTTTCTCAAATTTTAAGTTAGAATTTGCCATACTATTATATTTCCTTTCTAACCACGAATACATTAATACCACATTAAGTTGTTAAATGGTAATTTTATGAGTGTCGTCACTACAATGACGATCATGTGCGCTTTAAACGATGATGCTATTTTTCGGTGGTCAACCCAATCAAAAGTCTAATTTGAGTTCATTGTCACGCAACGACGGTTTTATAATAATCACTGATGTTCCGCGTTGAATCTCATTATCTTTCTTTTTTCTCCTTATTTCACACCAATTCGTCTCAGAAAAAAATAAATGTTGGCGAGATTTTAAGATGAAGAATATTCTAGACGGAACAAGCCGTCTAATTTCCAGCTTAATGTCCTAAAAATGAGTGTCATTCAAGGAGTTAAGCAGCCTCAATAAAGACTCAAGGTCGCCATTTCCTATCCAGTATTTGTTCTCTCATTGAAGCTGAATTTTGTATTTTATTTTCCACAATGGACGAGTTTCTTTTATTCCAAGGCTATAAATGGGAGTCACACCGGAAGTTTGTATTTTGGTGGCTCCATCTATTGTTACAATATTGTAATGAGCGGCTTTTTCTCAAATAATGTTTTTCTCAGAAAATGAAATCGTGTGTGATTACAAACATGAAGTGAAAGTGACGCAAGTTTTGATATGATTTGTGACAGTTTGTGATTCATGTCATCGTACAGCTGAATGGATACACGATTTTCTGACATATAAATTATGTTTTCAACCATGTGAGTTATTTCATTCATTTTTTTCTAATCGCGAAAAATCGTTCGGAAGTTATGAACGTGTATTAAAAGAAGTCGCTTGATCCGTTTTATTTTACCAGTCGTGAGAAGAATTAATAAGTTTTTAACAAAATTAACTTCGTTTTAAAGTGATTTGTTAAGTATTTAATTATGGAACCATTATTAGAAGGAAATCATTAAAAAATGTAATATTTAATATTATATTTAATAATGGTTTCTAAGCTAAATTTATAAGTAAACAAATAAAATAAAAGAACGAAAAAAATTAGGCCTAGACCTAATTTTTATTTTGTTTTTCATCTATTTAATATTAAAATGTATTTAAATTATGTTATTTAGAAAAAAAATATTTGTTTTGCGAATTCTACATATTGTTAGAACAAGGACTTGCAGTAGTTTTAAGAAAAAAATTATAATTATGAAAAAATATAATATAATTATGAAAAAAATAATTGTTAATAATTGTCAAGAGATTATCGTATACTTAGTAATCTTAGAAAAATTTTCCGGAATTAATTGCACTAAGCACAGCAAATTTTAAGAGATTTTCACTGGGCCGCCAAGAGGGGGCTAGAGAGGTCATCTGTCCCGGGAGCAGCTTCAGAAATGCGCTAAACTCAAGGATCATAATTAGAAATGATTTTTAAAATGAAATATTTTTCATAAATATCAACTATTTTATTTCCTAATTACGAGCCAAGTAGTTTGCTAATATTTTATCCAGTCTACACAGGGGCGGATTAAGCGTACGCGGGGCCCTAAGCCATTAAAATTTTTGGGGCCCTTAGATTAAATTTTTTTCTGGTATATTTTTTATTTATTCAAATATAAAAGTATTTATATATCTTTTAATTTAAGAAAGCAAATTTAAAATAAAAATAAATAATAATAAATTAAATTTTACTTTATTTTGTTAAATTAGAACTAAAAAAGTTATCGTATTTTATTAATATATATTTGAAATTGATTTTTTTTAAATCATTGTTTTTCTAAATTTTTTAAAATTTATTTTCAAATTTTTTTTAAGGGGGCCCCTAATCATTGGGGGCCCCAGCCCATCGCTTAGCCTAGCCTAATGGGTAATCCGCCCCTGAGTCTACCTAAATATTAAACATGATGTCTATTTTTAATAAAAGGGTGAGATATTGAATGAAAAATTACTTTAGAATTAGTCTCATTATTCAATAAACGAAATCATAAAAATTTTAAGTGCAACGGAAACGACATTAGTAATATACTGTTAAATTTTTAACGAAATCGAATGGAAAAATTTAAAAATTACCTGAGATTTTGTGTAAACCCTCCTAGATTACCTGACCCTAAAACTACCTGTGATTATCTGACCCTAAAACTACCTGTGATTTTTGTAAAAAGTGATTTTGTGTAGCTACGCCTCTGTGGGAAGCACTTGAAACTAAGAGCTAAACATATTAATCAGACACACGCATACATATTAGTCAAATTTTACGCTTTTATCGTAAAACCAAATTAAACCAATTTATTTAAATAATTTATATCAATCTAGTATAAAAGTAATCATAATTCAATACTATTTTCTAGGTAATTATTTAGAAAATAAAATACATAAAAAAAATAGCGGATAAAAGTACCCTGATAAGTTGCTCATCATGCATTTATATTATATTCATAAACTTTTAAATGTAAGCACAAAAAATGACTATATTTTTATTTTTTTCCATGCGTGACTGTGTTATTGTAATATCTCCATATTCAAAATAAATAAAAAAAAATAATAAATAAAAAAAAAAATCCGTTTACCACCTCATAACTTAAAAACTATTGAATGAAACATTATTACATTTTTAGAGAAATGTTTAAGGAGCATTCTGAGGTGAAATTTTATTGTTGTGGTTTTTGAACTGTTTTAAATCCAAGTCCCAATCTGCCCTACTGAAATTTTACTAGTGAAAAAATTTTTAAGTAGCTCAATCCGCTACTTATAGACCCTATCTGGCAACATAGATGCAGATAAAGAATAGATTTTATTGGCGATTTGTCGTAAATGAATCGCGCCGAAAGTCAAGCTAATCGCGCTAAGTCAATATAAAAAAAAAAAAAAAAAAAAAAAAAAAAGTCAAATAAATTGGAGAAAGATGAAAATTCCTTATCACATCCGCTTTATTCTGCGACGACAACCTTGAATAATAAGTTAGCTGTTATGTTTATTGAGAAAGGGACTAGAGAATCTAAATATAAATTTAAGAAGTAAATAAAAATGAAAGAGATAGGGAATATTTTAATATATAACATGATATATAATAATAATAACCTATAATATCATGATTCTCTTGTTTACGCTTGCAAAACGTAATAGAAATATTATTTAATGCGGTTATCTATAAGAAATAAGGTCAATTTTACTAGAAAAAAAACTTTTAATTTCAGGTCCCCCCCCCCCCTTTTTTTTTTTTTTTTTTACCACTGTGCTTCGCCTCCAATGCATTTATCTGAGTCAGTTTAAAAAAAAATCATGCCGTTCTTACTTAGATAATGCAAAAAAATTATAGAATGTCAAAATGTGAAATTTTCTACATTTTTAGAAAAATGTTAAAGAAAAATTTTAGCATGCAAATTTTGCGGATGTTAGTTTATTATTCATTTTATGTCTTAAGTCGAATTTTCTTTTTCTTATTTGTGTCGCATAATTTAATTAAGTTAAAAAGTTCTGCAACACCCTTGCTGCATTCTTTGCTGTAAGACCTTGTTCATAGCCATAACGAATCTAAATTTGAAGTTAGAGCTTATTGCTGAATTAGAGCTTATTGATGAATGTTCAAACTAAGAGCACTAAAAAACAACAACACAAAATGAAAATTCACAGAAGTTGAAATTTTCGTTTGTGTTGCAGAACTTTTTTAACAATTTAATAGTAGTATGATTTTTCTTTACTAAATTTTCTTTACTAATTACGTACTAAATTACGTTTGAAAAGATGAGTAAGACCTTTTCCCTTCTGTTGAAAATTTCGAATTATTTCTGGAGTTACAGTTCCGCGTTTTCGGTGGATTTTTCCGCTTTATGATGAAATGTCAACGCAGAATTCGAACTACAATTTTTTACTGTTCCATACCACACACACACGTTAAGTTTCGAGATGAGAAAGATCTTACTCTTAAAAAAAAAAACGAGTTAGTTTTGTGGTTGAAAAACCGTAAAATTTTTCAGATTTTTTCATTGAAATCAATTTATATAATCCCCAAAAGCTAACAAAATATTAGTATTTTTTTAATGTGTGTTTTGAAGCATGATATCGACTGCTTTCATTTAAAAATTTTTTAATTGGATTATTTTGACAATGGGAATCAATATTAATATTTATATAGAATAGAATATAGAAGAGAAAAATTTTCTCCAAAAATTCTTCAATTTTGGAAATATAATAAGTATGTTTTGGAAATCTTTGGATAATAATTTTTTAAATTTTATGCAATTTTCGCATATTTTACATATTGTAACCCTAATTATTGCCAGCTTTTATTATATACCACAAAAATGAAGGTTTGGCACATATGCTTGCTAATTTCTTTATCCTCTTAAAAGACGAATTTATTAACCATCCATAAATATCAAGTCACAGCCACAACAAAATAAATGTACATCAGAGAACAAAATTAAAAGATTCCTGTCAAAAGCCTTTATTTAAACTACGGGGATAACTTTTGAGGGGGTGGTTAGAAATGCATATGTGAATAAAAAGCAACACAATTCAATTTCTTTGCTAAAATCGGCAATCAGAGTTGTGGCAGAAATTGCCCATATCCACTTGCTAAATCGTTAACCATGTCGTTTTTTGAAAGTTGTTAGACTAAAAGCAGGGGTCTGTCCAGACATTTTGTGAAAGGTCCGTTTTTTGTGAAATTGTGAAAAAATTACTCACATTTTTTCACCCAGGGTCCTGCTTTTATGAATTTGTGCAAATAGGGTCCGGTTATTGCAAAAAACTTTTTCAAGGAGTTTGTAAATTGTAAATAGATACAAGATTATGCTCAGCAATGTAAAATTATAATTAAAAAAAATTAAACTTTTAAAAATAAACAACAATTGATGCTTCTAAATTAGAGATGCAACATACAAATATTCGGTATTTAGTCTATACTGCTGAACGCAGAATATTCATTTCGGACGAATAATGGAAGAATCGTCTGCCGAAGACAAAATTTAATTCGTTTACTTGTCTTAATCTTTCTTGTTTTCTGCCCTGGGAAGGGTTTATTCAATTAACAAAACAATAATGAAGATAAACAAATTTGTGAAGGGTCCGATTAAAAGAAAAATCATTTTGTGAAGGGTCCGTTTTTAAGTTAAAATATTTTGTGAAGGGTCCGTTTTTGTGAAAAGATATTTTGTGAAGGGTCCGTTAATGGACCCAAATTTCTTCTAAGCAAACCCCCGAAAAGGCAAAATGGCATTTACGAAAGTAATGATTGAATCAACGTTTTAAATGCATCTTTATTTTGTCTCAATCTTGTGCTAGACATTTCTATATCAGAGAATGAAAAACAGCTTGAGAAGTTACGAATGAACATAACGAAATAATATTTTTAATTAGTAAGGCTTGAACGTTTTTTATTTTCATTTTTGAAACCATTACGATTCCTGTAGGTTTTAATAAAATTTATTTTAAAAATTAACACAAAACGGTTTTAAATATTTTCCAACACTGTACCTACGTTTTATTGCAAAAAATACTCATATGACACTTTAAGTGCATAAAGGCAAAATAGTGAAACAAAAGTGAATTTCTTTCACACATGCAGGAAAAGAACATTCTGGGATAGATTTTATTTATTTAAGCATTAGCTAATGGAAATGTCAGCGATCTGAACCGCCACATGCAGTGAGGGGGGTGATTAGAACATCCAGTGGGAGATCAAATATAATCCTTACAGAGGGCCTCTCGAAGGTTAGATAATCCGTTTTCGTTCTTCCAGCTTGTTACCAAAGAAGGATGTGGAAACTTTTGAAATAAAAATCAGGTTTTTCCCTGTTGATTTTATTTTACTATTGAATCAAATACATCCCGTTTTAGTTTGATAAGCTTACAAACTGATCACGAAAGAAGCGTAGTAATAAAACAGGGAAGTTTGTTTTCTTCGGTAGATGTAGTTTATTGATTTTAAAAAGAATGTAACAATAGGTTTTACACTTTTTACTTTATTTAAAGACTTCGTATATTTTTCTCTTGGTTGTAGTTGGTCGCAATTATAGTGCAGGATTTTATTTCTTTTTAAGTTTGCTATCCGCACTAAAAAAGTCAAGAATCAAGTTTTTCTTTTAAATTTAAGAAAATGCCAAACAGGAGAGCGGGTCGTTAAACGCCGTCGGATTGGAAAATCGGCAATCAATGTAACAATCAATGTAAACGGATTTTTAGTTGGTTTGTTTTTCCGTTTTTTAGTTTCAACGTTAGGTCTGTTTTTTTTTTTTTTTTTTTTTTTTTGCTGCCGCTAAATTGTATACTTCAGTATACTACATTACACAGTCTCTATATCGTGATTTTTGATTGATTTCACTATATAAACCTTTTTTTTTTTAAATAAATCTAATCAGGACTTGCAAACGGACATGAGAAAATGAGTACAGACTAGAAATATCTTTTAGTTACTGTCGCTTATAGACCAGGAACTAAATTTTCTGAATTTCTACCCTTGCTTTTAATTTACCAACGTTATAGAATTTGACCTCGAGAACCATAACAAATCATTTTTAGCTAGGTTAAAAGTTTCATGCTAATTTTTCCCAGTAAAAGTTAGTTTGAAACTTTTAAGAAGTGCTCAATTACCTCTGATGAATAAAAATTTGTCTTGCTTCTTGACATTCTTGTTGTTCACTTGCACAAGATAAAAAAGAGCTGTGAAAAATGCGAAGTTAGAAAACAAACTACACCTTTATTACACCATACTCGAGAGAACATTGTTTCAGAGGGATACAATGTTGTCTTTAAGTTAACTAAATTGCTTATAAAAATCTCCTGCACTGAACCATTTTACTCTCGTTTGATATAATATACCAAAGTATTCAGTTTAATTAAGGATTCTAAATTACATTAAATGTGATCCTTATGAAGCAATCTGAAAAGATACACTGTGATACTATTTTACATTGATTATATTTATTTGTTATAGCTTTGAAGTATTTGATTTAATTAATTAGTCATAATTAAATATTTAAATAAATCATTTAATTTTTAAGTAGAAACAAAAAAAAATTGTTTTATATGTTTTCAAACATAATTTGATTCGATTATGTTTGCTTTTAGAAATTAAATATTTTTCCAAGAAAAACATGCCATTTTCTGCTTTCGGCAAAGACTCCGGTTTCGGGATAATTAAATTAGCATAGATTTTTCTCAATGTTTTTCATAATTATTTATGTTTGGTTTTGTTTAAGAAGATGTTATCTGAATTTTTAAATCTAATTAAATAATAATATTAATCAAATTATTAATTAGAAATTAATATAAAGAAAACTAATGAAAAAATGCTGCCCGGAGATTATTTTTCAACGTTAAAAAATCAGTTTGAAACATGGTTAGTTAATTTTTGCTTTAATCCATGCTGTGTAAGTCAATCGAGCCATTAAATGTCCAATATAGGCATGAATAATAATAATAATAAAAACGTCAACAACATAAGAATGAGTAATGTTTTTCTCTGATAACAATCTAAAATTTTTTTGATTCCTTCTTTTTAGCTCTTCGAAAATATGAATATTCGAACGAAAATAATTAAGGATTCGTTTAATTAAGAAAAAATTTAAGTGAATGAAAGAAAAATACAGTTGTAAGTTGAAAGTTATCTCTGGAAATATAAAATTACTTAATATGAGGAGTTTTGGAAAGATCTTGTCTGTTGTCCAATTAAAGCTCAATTTATTTGCTTACTGCCCATCTTTGATAAAATATACAAAGTTTAGACAAGTTTGTGAATATAAATTTAGTTATTAATATTAATTTGCTTTTAAAACAGATATTTAATTAAGGCTAAAAATATGCGTCGTAAACTCAATTAGAATTCTAATTGTTTATGCGAAAAAGTAATTACACGATGTTTATCTTCGAAATAACTCGTTAATTTAGTAATTATGATAAAAAAATATTTTGAAGTAAATTATTTTTCAGTTTTTTAAAAATTAATATCTAAATAGAAGTTTTTAAGACATTGCGAGTTTATTTTGCATTATTAGCTTAAGATATTCGTAATATAATTTTAAAATTTAAAATTGAAGTGAAGAATAAGAATCTTTTGTAATATTTTTCAATTTAAATATTTAAAGATTCTAAATTAGATTTGCATTAATTTTGCTATGTTTTAACAAGAAATGTATTTTTATCGAAAAGAAAAAAAAATCTAAATTAAGATTTAGCTGTTACAAAAAGTGTAATGAAAGTAAAATATTTTTCAATATGCAAAGAAATAGGTTTTTTAAAAATTATTCTTGTTAAAAATTTAAAGAAATGTAAAAAAAAAAAAAAAAAAAAATCGTGTAATTGAATATTGATTTCAGATTAAATCAGAAGCTCCATTTAAATGGAGAAAATATTTTGGAACTGATATAGTATTTGAGCAGTTTTCATTATTTTTTAATCGACTTTTAATGATTAAACTTGAAAAAAAAAATTATGAGTTTTGAAAAACTGTTTTTTGCGTAAGTGGTTGAAGGCTTATTTTCTGTATTATTATTATTTTATTGCATGTAAAAAAATGACTGATGATTTGAAATAGCTATTGAAAGAAAACGGAAATGAATAAAAATATAAGGTTCTCAGGAAATAAGTTATTTACTTAAACTGAATTTCAAAATTGTTGACCAAAAGTTTGCATTGTTAAATATAAAAATATAAAACAATATTTTCTATTGCATTTCAGATCATTCCAAATAAAATATTTACTCGGATGTCCGGTAGTTTTGTTTTTCGATTGCATTTTGAAAAAAATTGTCTTGTAGTTTTCTTTTTTAGCAAGTACTATCTGTCTCTGAACTTTGAAACTAATTTTGAAACTTGATACGAATAAATTAACTAGTTACCTAAGTAGAACAAATTAAATCGCAAATTTTTTAATTGATTTCTTTAAAATAATAAATCGTTTCTTTGACACCTATTTTTAATATTTTATAGATATTTATTGTTGTTCCATTATAAAACTATAAAAACCAAGAACATATTAGCGTTAAGAACATATCAAACGTTTGTTGTTTCTTAATCTTGGTAATCATCACATAATAATATTAAAATTATCATTATTATTATTATTATAATAAGAAAATATTATTATCATCATTAATAATCTTAGTAATGATAAAATCGTTATTATTATTAATACAAATTTATTATTCATATTATAATTATGAAATTTCTTGTATCATTAATAATGATGAAAAGCTATTATTATTTATTCATTATTAGTAATTATAAAATTACTATTATAAAGAGTGATAAAATGATTAGATTATTAACAACTGACGTAGTTGTGTAGATCAAGGCATCACTTGGTAATTATTGTCTGAACTTGGTAATTATTGTATTGTTGGTAGTATACCACGTTTCGATTTTGTCTAATGCATCAATTGAATTGCTCCTACCGCAGCTCCACCTACCTACAAACCCCGCAATAACATTGTTTTTATTGTGAATAATTACACTAATGAAAACACCATTGATATTTTTAATTATAACTCACAAGAACTACTCGAATTTGAATTACACATTTTAAATTAAAGAAAAAAATAGAGAAAATAATATTTATAAAATCATGAGTTACTATCTAAAGATTTACAAAAACTAAATTTTTGAATTTGTTTATTTTTTTTTACAACAAAGTTATTAAAAAAAATATTTTTCAAGAAAATTGTTTTTATTTTGTATCTCCTATCTCAAAATAAATTTACTATATGTAAGTATGTTTTTTATCTTGTTATGCTGGATATCTGATCTGAATAATTATATCATTAAAAATGTTGATATTTTTAATTATCATTTGCAAAATCTTTTTGAATATGAATTACGAATTTTAAATTAATGAACAAAAATAAATAAAACGAAATTTATAAAATCATAAATTACGATCTGAAGATTTACTAAATCTTAATTCTTGAATTTGTTTATTTTTTAGGATAATTTTATTTAAAAAAATATTTTCCATGAAAAGCGTTTTTCATTTCGTATGAATTTTCTATATATAAGTATGTTTCATATCCTGTTCTATTGGATATCTGATTTGCATCTGATCTAATAATTATAACAATACAAATATTATTCATATTTTTAATTATAACTTACAAAAACTACTTGAATGTGAAATACAAAGTTTAAATTATGGAAAAAATAAATAAAGCGAAATTTATAGAATCATAAGTTACGACCTGAGGCTTTACGAAATTTTAATTTTTGATTTTGTTTATTTTTTACGACGATTTTATTTCAAAAAACATTTTCCAAGAAAAGCTTTTTTTATTTCGTATAAATTTTCTTTATATAAGTATGTTTCATATCCTATTATGTTGGATATCTGATCTAAATCATTATACCAATACAAATATGGTTGATATTTTTAATCATAACTCACAAAAACTAATTGAATATGATGAATTACAAATTTTAAATTAAGGAAAAAAAAATAAAACGAAATTTATAAAATCATGAATTACAGTCTGAAGATTTACTAAATCTTAATTCTTGAATTTTTTTACTATTTACGGCAATGTAATTTTAGAAAAAACATTTGCCAAGAAATTAATTTTTCATTTCGTATCTCCTAGTTCAAAATAAATATAAGTATGTTTCATATCCTGTTATGTTCGATATCTGATGTGTATCAGAAATATTTGCTTTCAAATCGAACCTCCTTTAACCTTTAAACAAACAAATAGATACATTTGATAGAACCTCTAGTAACCTCTCAGATCATATCTGTCATCTAAGCAAACACATTAAAACTCGCTTTCACTGTAGTCCATTTTCCTCTTCCGAATCCAGATGGATTCTCAATGATCTTGAGCTTCTTTTTTTCAACCTCCGCATCTCCATCTTCTTAGAAAAACAAAGAAAGTGAAAGAAGGAATATTAAAGGTAAAGCTCAAGAGTGGAGAGATGACAGTGATAGATGAAGGGGGATTTTACACTGAGATTTCAGGGCGTAACCGACTGTGACGGTGTCTGAATACATCTAGCAGGGGCGCATCTCGAAAGCCCCTGCTTCTCCTTTCAACTCAGTGCAAACTGCTCTTTAATGTCGCTGATTTTGAATCTTTTTCATGGTTTAAAGTCTTGAGATGTGGGGTTTAAAGGACTCATTAGTACATTTTAACCTTCATGTAGGGATTAATTCGAGGGTTAAATAAGTTGCGTGTTTTGAAGGGACCTTTATGAAGTCTTGTTAAATTTAGGGGAGATGTTTAGACTTCTGAAAAAATTTCTTTTTCTTTTTCCAGCTAGATATTCGGAAAGAGAAAATATTGTTCTTGCTTATTGCCGTTACTTGGTCATGCAAACTTCCGTGAACTGCGCTTGCTTTTTTGGTTCTATAACGAACGGTACAGAGTTAGACATTTCTGTTTAAATAGAATGTGAAATGTAGCTAAAATTGAAAAATGCTTTTTTTACTTAATGTTCTTTTATTAATATCTGCAATATGCATATTTTTAAGCTAAATATATTACTGCATATTTTACTGCATGCGTTTCTCTTTATGTACATTTTTAATAGGTCAAGTAATTTAATTTTGTAAAGGCTGAAAGTTTTTTTTTCACTATTTCGAACTATATTCTATTTTTTAAGATTTAAAAAACAGCAAAATTAAATTCCATTTTTATTTTAAAATTTATTGAAATATTGTTCTATCAAATTATGTAGGAATTTTTCAAATAGAAGATCAATGATATTATTTTATACAGGAAGAACATAGCCGCTGATTGATTTCCTATGTTTCTCAGCATTTTCGGCAACAAATGATAATTCATAGTTGAAATCTTCGAATGTTAACTTTAAAATAGAACGCAACAAACAATTTTCTTTTTCTAAATTTGTTCTTTTTTTTTAAATACTATTGAAAAAGGATAGTGTTTAATGAGACATTTTATAGTTATACCTTCATGCTAATGTGAGAAATAAAGTATAGAATTTAAATATTGTAATTTAATAGTGATTGTTTATAATTTTTTTTTATGAATAGAGCGTTGATAAAGTAACCTTACTATTAGCGATTCTTGATATCGAAGAGGGATACAGGAAGTAAAAACGATAACGAAGCCACCGAAAAATATAAAAATATATAGCTTACACTTTAGAGCCTATGTAAAAACGACGCGTTTTTTTCCCTTCAAAGCGTAGCAAATTGGTAACACTTAAACTCAAATACTTTGAACGCCACGTTACTTTTAAATGCTTAACTACATGTTTAACTACTTGTTAGAATTTATCGTTTTCTTTCATTATTCTTAATTCAATTCATGAAGTTCGCTGCAATCGTTTGGTTATTTGTTTGATTTAGTTTAAGGATATCACGCGCTAATGAAAACAAAAGTACATTTTGAAACGCTAATTACAATATCAAATATTTTTACTTCCCTCAATTTTTCTTTTTCTTAAATTTATTTCAATGTTAAATAAACTGCAAATTATTATTAATTACATGCACGATTGATCCTTTTAAACTAACCGAAGAATAAATACTGAAAATAATGATTTCTTCTATTCTTTGTTCATAGTATAATTTATCATATGAAAGAATGATGAAACTGGAGGAAATAAAAAATATGGCAGAAACATTTCATACGAATAATCAATCTAAAATGTAAGAGAAGAAGATTTTGTGTATCAACATAAATACACAATAAGAAAAAAAAATTTGAAAAAAACTTACACAAATTAAGACAGTCCTATCTTTATTCAAGATTTTTTTTGAAATGAAGCTGAAACACTCAACTTTAGACCTATAAATCACGAAGAAGTATTATCATACATACTGTAACTATAATAGTGCTGCAGCAAACAAAAATGATCAATCGATTCTACTATAAACCGTGTAAAAAAACATTTGTACGGAAATTCCAGAGTAGCATGAATTTAGTAATTATAAGTAACAATGTACAGCCGTATTTATTCATCTGTTACTTAAACCAGATTACCACAAGCTCTTTATCATCCATTATTAGGATATAAATGGATGATAAAGAGTTTGTGTGTCTGTCTCTCTCTCTATTTCTATGAGAAATGCTTATTTCACGTAGGTTTCATGCTTATCGTAATTATTTTTAGGAGAAGTTAAATAAAAGTGGATGAAAAAGAGTTTTATTTATTTATTTTTCTTACATTACACGCCAAAATTTTAACACAGAGAAGAAGAAAACTTTTTGAAATTACCCAAACAATTGTAGAAAATGAAATGATGCCACTCCAGGGACGAAACTATTTAAAAGCTAACGATGTTTAAGTATTGCCAACTTAGAAAAATGTCTGCTATTTTGGAGTCATATAAAACAATTATTTATAAATATGATGTTTATTATAATAAAATGAAAAGTTTGCTCTTATAATATCAGTACCGTTTGTTCTATAATCCTGAATTTTGGATATCGGCAAAAGAAAACATTTTAGACCCAAATCTTAAAAAGTGTTCAAAAATTTCATTTAAAACTCTCGGAAGAGATAATTAGAAAATGGAATTTTCTGATTGGTATAGCATTAACCATTTCTTTTAATTAAACTATAGACGACTCTGTTTTTTTAAAATATTGTCTAGATAACAACAGTTTTGTTTGCTAGCTTAAAGATGTTCTTAATTAAAAAAAAAAAAAAGAATTTATTGTACGTTTTTTAAGATTTAGTATTTTTTGTTCCTATGTCAGATAAATTCATTAAACGTGATTCGCGATTTGTTCATTCAACATGGACGTGGTAGGATGGGCGGACAACATCGCCAAATTAGTGTTCCTATATTTATCTGAAACCACGTGTTTATTTTGTTTACAATTATGCTTTTATAACGTATTCCCTGAAACCAAATAATTTAAAATCTTTGGTAATTGATGACATATACTGTGGATACTATACATATACGGTGAAGATAAGTATCTTACTGTACCTTGAAAGGAAGAAGTACCGGGGATAACTACTTGATAGAGGTAAATTTCGACTATCATGAGTTGGCTGCGAACAATATCAAGCCAAGTGATATAAAATAGAGTTAATCTTTATTCTGATGGTATGGGCTGCAAAAAAGCCTTTCAGCTTAACTTAATTATGTAAAGCCACCGGGAAGGAGAATAGATAATTATAAATAATTAACTAAATAATTGGAATTATTTTAGCTTTATTAATTGGTTTGGAATATGCCTTTCAATTTTATACATGTTTTCGTAGTGGTGTTTAGTACTGATGTATTGGTCATTTTCTTTTTTTATGTCCCCCAAACGAAGATCAGGTTTTCAGTTAGTTGATAATGATGGCTACATTATCGGTTGTTATATTATAGCAGTTAAACAATTTTGATTAATAGAAACTTACTAGTTATTTTAAATTTATTTTGTCGTTTTATAAACACTTCTGAAAAGATATGTTATAAATAACAATGGCAGTTGATTCAAAATTTTCCAAATTTATTCGTGCAATATGATTTTGAATACCTTTTATTTTATATTCAGTCTTAGAAATTAAGGAAACATTTTTTTTATCTACCATGACAAAGTACTAAACATTATTTTGAGAAATTACATGATTTGCATGATTTATAGACATTCTAAAAGCTCAATTCAAAGCATGAAATAAGTAGAATCAGCATAACTATAATAGGCAGATACATTAACAATGATAAACGAGTAGAACAACTCGATAAAAGCAACCAATTATTACATCCAACTAAAGGTAATTTGGAATTCATCGCTTTGTTCACTTTACTGCGATTTTCCAGCAAAAAAAGGAAACTAAACAGAACAAACGCATTCATGAATGAATTAAAATAAACACCAAGAAAACCCATTTTTCTCTCGTCACGAATTTCCTGCATCATAGCAAAACTAAAGGATGCACTTACTATACCAAAAGGTTATTACAGAAATCAGAAGCGAGACAGCAGCACCAAAATACACTTTCACACGCCAACTAACTCCCCTGTGCCTTATTCTCGCCATTTTTCTTTCAGTTTCTTTGTTTCTTCTTGAGGTAGAAAAATAGTAAGCCGGATAAATAAAATTTGAAGTGTCCCGATGGAAAAAAAAAAAAAAGAGTTAAGAAAAACGGCATCTTCCATTAGGCGAACTGATGCAGCCGAAATAAGCTATGGATGGAAAAAAAGGAACATAAAAGAATGTATTCAACGTTCTTTTTTATATGATAAATGTGGCGTGGCGTTCGCAGTTTGAATTTCTGATGCTGCTATTTAAAGTGAAATATTATAAAATAGTTCATTTTCTATAGCCTAAATTTATAACGTTTCGTTTCCAAAAAACCAGAATTTTATATTGGAGTTATCAAAAGTTTTCTTATTTATTATTAAATGTGTTATTGTTAAATACTGTTCTGTTTTTAATTCTGTTTAGTTATCTTAAGTGATAGTTTAAGTATTGTTGGATAGTTAGTTATACGATAAGTGTATATATATATATATATATATATATATATATATATATATATATATATATTTATCACAGTCCAGTCACATTAATGTGACATGTGACCACCACCTACTTTCGACGTCAACGTGAAATATCCGATTACAGAAGACAGGTGGCAGCACATTACTGTGTAGTGTATATAAAGGATGTCCTAGGGAATCGGAAAGCATTTTAATCGTTGCCGTAATGCTGAAGCGTATCTATTTATCCGACGTCCTAAAGATCATGATTATTGGTTTTCGGGCCAAAGGTGGAAGCATTTCGGAAACGGCTAATTTTGTGAACTATTCGCGTGCCGCCGTGGTGAAAGTATACCGTCCACGGCAAAATGGCACTATCCCAAACCAGCGACTTCGCACATGTGGTGCACCACGGGCTATAGACGACAGTAGCTAACGAAGGCTATGGAGATGCGTTCGGGTGAATAGACGTGCAACTGTTGAGCAACTGACCACCCAGATGAACCAAGGGGTTACCAAGAGTAAACCTAATTGACTCTCTTCCTGCACGTCTCGCAGCTGTCCGCTCTGCCAAAGGTGGTTATTCTGGCTTTTGACAGGTGGTCACATTAATGTGACTGATTGTTGTCGTATCAGTAGCCATGATTGTAAAATGACGTCATTCTTGTAAGGGGTATTCTGTAAAAAGAAAACAACTCAACAATTCTGGATGGAGAAGTTTTAAATTCTTGTAAATAAAAACTAGTTGATAGAATATACATTTCTGATAATTTGACTCTTAAAAGTCATCTTGTAAAGGCAAATATTTGAATATTTTTTTCGAACAAACAGTAAAAGAATCTGATTGTCTCATATTGTATGTGACAGTTGTAGAATTATAATATTCAAACACAGTTATTCTGCGCATTTGACTTGATTATCATTGTATGTTGTATGTTTATTTGTTGTTCGAAATAGTTTTAAAAGGTGACCAAGCTTGTTGCCAAAGGTGACTAGCTCTGTATATTTTGGGAGTTTAATGTAGTGGCTTCAATTGCTACTATTTTAAAGTACAATTTTAATTAAACAATTTAAAGTAACACACACATTGTTTTTATATGGGGCAAGATCTGTCACGAAATATAGTTCATTTCGCTTTTCTCATCATTTACACTCAATGCGAATATATTTAATTTAGCTTTCCGTGTTCAAAAATTTTTTTTATATGGGTCAAGATTATTTTTTTTATTATATGGGTTTGCTGCAAAAATTAATTTATTCAGTTTTTCTTATTCATAACAAATATTATGATTATTTAATTTGAATTCAAAAATAGTTCTTATACGAACTAAGATTTGTAACTAGATTTTATTTATTACATTTTTTCATGATTTATAACTAATATTAAGAACAAATTAATTTGTTGAGTTTCAAAGTTGTTCTTCGACAGATCAAGATTTGTCACAATATATAATTCATTCTGCTTTTCTCATCAATTATCAATAACGTGTGATGGCAAACAAAAGCGTTCCACTTTTGTACTATAAAATCAATTCACTGTCAGAAAAAATAAAAATGATAAAAAAGAAAACTTTTTGATCGATGGGAGAAGGGATTCGTGGATTGTCATCGATATAATCATCATAATCTCCGAGTTGAAGGAAAATGACGGACCATTGGAGTTCACCTCATTGTCAATATCGTCTGCTTGGAGCCTGGAAAAAATTTATGAACTTCTACTTCGACTGCGAGGGGGAGAACATTGAAAAGGAGTGATGAGCGAATGCAAAATCACATTAAATCGGGTGGGTGTTGGAATTTTATCGCTTTATTTGACGCATCTGATAGCGTATATTGTGCTCCAAATATACTACCAAGTATTTGAAAAACTCATAAAAATTGGTGGTGTTCGAAAATTATGCAGCGACAGAATAGTTTGAATATCGATAATCTGTCCTTTTGATCATGAGGTAAAAAGTTTTATAATTTAAGTGAAGTCCAAAATCTACAGTGAAAGTGTTAGGAAAGAAATAATACTTAATGTAAGCGAAATTTATACATTCGAATTTATTTTAGAATTTTATTTGCAATCCTGAACGTTTTAAATTTATTTAGACAGTATTCGAGAAGTTTTATCGACCCACTAAAAGATAATGAAAAAAAAGTTATTAAAAAAATTATGTTTTTTTTTATTAATTGAGAATCCTTTTTTTGCAGTGACGGAACCCTAAATGGTCGATGGTCGAGCTTTTTAGTGGAACTGTCATTATATATATATATATATATATATATATATATATATATATATATATATATATATATATATATATATATATATATATATATATATATATATATATACTATATATATATATACTATATATATATATACTATATATATATATACTATATATATATATACTATATATATATATATATATATATATATATATATATATATATATATATATATATATGCCCATTCTATCTCATACCACAAATTGTGCGCGGGCCAACGAAGCAAGGTAAAGTGTCACCGTCATGGTCTTCGAATGATCTGATGACAATACGAGCTGTATAACAAGGAGCATTGTCGTTCTTTCTGAAAGTATCCATCCCCGGCTGGGTACATCATTAACATAACAAGCTGTGCTTGATCTGAGATAACACTTAAATACGCTTGGGCATTCATATGTTGTCCAACAGGAATCAAAGGACCCATGCAACGCCAAAGAAACATCACAGAAACCATAACATTGCCTCCACCAGCTTGAAGTGCTCCGGCAATGCATTTGAGGTCCATGCTTTCACACTGTTTTCACCTTAACAGAACCTTCCCCGCTGCGTAGTGTAATTGAAAACGTGATTTATCAGACCACATGACGCTTTTCCAGTCATCTACTGTCCAATCCTAATACTCTTTTGCAAATTGGAGACGTCTGCTCTTGCTCAAGGCTGACAGCAGAGGCTTTCCAGCAGGTCGTTGGCTCCCTTAACCTATACGGTGTCATGCGCGGCTTACAGTTCATTCAGAGACGTTCGTAGAAGCACTTTCATTAAGATTATTTGCTATTTGACGTACTGTTGCTCTTCTGCTGGACTGCACAACTCTGGCAAGTCTTCTTTCAGCTCGAGCATTCAGTAGCCTGTGACGACCACCAGAATGACGTTGAGACCCGGTTTTCTGCTTGGTAGTCCACTCTTTGTACACATTAATAACTGATGCTCTCGGACACTACACAAGAGCAGTAGTTTTGCTGATACTGGTTCCGACCCTTCGAGAGCCTACAATCACCTGCGTTCATATTCGTAAGGTTTTTTGTCCATGTCTCCGCGTGCAATTAACGGTTGATTTGCCTTGCATTCCCTTTTTGCAACTATCTCGCCCTCTAGCTGCAATACGAAGGCGCAATAGCTTATTTTCCATAAAACTGTCAGGTAATCATAATAATTTAACCACTCAATGTATATAAAAGTTCATTTAGCAGTTATGAATATACTTACAACAAAATACTACTAAAATATTTTATGCGAAGAATGCAATATTTAATAATATGAATTATAGTTCTTGGTGTGTGGTGCGTTTGTTAAAATGAAATGAAAAAAGTTGTCATAAAAAATAATCATTGAGAATGAATTTTTTGAGAAGTAATTCTGTATTTTTGAAATTATTTATTTTATTTCGAATCGAAAACCTTGAGCCCCGACTAATCCAGAACTGATTTTTGGAATTTTGTAGACTCCGCAATAAATATTGTGGACAACCCATTTCTCGTTCTACAGTAATGATGCGTTTCTAAACTGAGTATATTTTTTGATGTTTGAGAAGCAAATCACAGACGTCTGCTCGACAGCACAAATTTCTTTCTGTAAAAGCATGAGAAACCCATATATCGAGCTTTCAGATTAAACATTGGTGTTTCAAATAAATATGAACGGTCCAATTCCGTAAATTCTATCTCTGAGCGATATCCAAGTTCTTATTCGACGGTTTGAATCAATAGATAACTTTATTGTGTCTTCATCACCTTCAGGCCTTACAGAACGTGGTGCATCTCCAGCATCAAAATTGTCGGATCGAAATTTTGCAAACCAGTGTTGTCACTTGCGTATTGCCAATACATCATCTCCATATGTATCGGATAATTTTTTTTTCTTGCTTGAACTGTATTTTAACTTTTTCGATAGTACAAAAGTAAAATATATCGAAAATGATGCGTTTCGTTTTCCATATTTGAAAGGGTACCAACCAAAAACTGATAACTGGAATCAATCGAACTTTTTCACAAGCAAGCTTTGCTATAAAACTTGTAAAAATCTATAGTGATTATGTGGCTTAAAGTGAAGTTGGCTGGGAAAAATAACAATTAATAGTTAGAATAATTTTAAATGAAATTTAAGTCAAGATGGAAATGTCACAGTATAAATTTCGAACTCAAATTTTTGTCTTAAAGTGTGAAGAATGACAAATAAATAACAATTAATAGTTAGAATAATTTTAAATGAAATTTAAGTCAAGATGGAAATGTCACAGTATAAATTACAAACTTAAATTTTTGTCTTAAAGTGTGAAAAATGACGAATAATAACAATTAATAGTTAATTAGAATAAATAACAATTAATAGTTAGAATAATTTAGAATGGAATACCAAAAAGATCAGCAATTTTTGCCGGAGTGCTTTGGTAATAATTTCTCTAAGATTAGCAATAGAGTGTTATTTTATAATATGTGATTAAATGTGGTAATTTTATCATGATACTTTAGAACATGACATTAAAACCATTTGTTCGGTTAAATTTACTTTTCAGTTTTGTATTTTTTATTATTCTATGGTGATAATTTTGAAAAGCAGTATTTTCGGTAAACCATTACCATACGAATGGGATAATTACAAAATGAAAGGTTTTAATACCGTATTTGTTGGTTTTATTAACCATAATTATGATTTTATTTTTTTTACTAAAAATGTCATTACCAAACAGTAATGTGATTTTACTGGAACTTTTTTCTCCGTAAAAGGAATTTTGTTCAGATATTTTAATAAAAATTTAATGGCATTTATTTAAAATAATTATTGATATTAAAGTGATTTATTAAAAATTGATTAACAAAAAATAACAATATATTGACAATTTAAAATAACAACCATTATTTGTTTTAATATTAACTGTACTTTCATTAAAAAATAAGAAGTTACAAAATAGCAAAAAGAAAAATAAACAAATAATAAAATAAAAAACGTATTTAATGTAAAGTTTTGCTGAAACTCTTAAAACAATTTTTTTTTTCGTATGTTGTAATAAAACAGAAAATAGAGTTAATGCATTGCTAAGTCCTGTTATTTTTGCTACAAAATTTATAAAATTATCTAAATTGTTTTTGTCAGTTTTTTTTTTTCTTTCAAAAACGTTAAAAACTCTCCATACTTTTTCATTCTCTATGTAAGAAATGAAGAGGATGTGTTTTACATTCCTATAACGAAGGTTGTTTTCTCATCTTTAAGTTAGCAAAGCTATTACTAGCTATTAAGAGGCGGAAATTGCCCCAGAAGATAACTTGCCCAAATAAATGGGAAAAGGGCAAATAGATAGTGGTTTATAAACGTGACTAACATTACCAAATTCCGCCTAATGCTTTGAATATATATTTTACTTTTTGGCTTGCCAGTAAAGAAAGAAGCATTGCATACATTTTTTTATGCTCATTTTCTGAAAGAAAACGATTTTTTACTCATGGAACGTTTATGTTTCAGTGTTTGAATATATTAACTGAAGTGCATAGACTGTGAGAAATAATCTGTTAAATTGTCAGCTGGTGTGCTACTATTTTTTAACCGTTAATTTAATAGAAAAATACTGTTATTTAGGTATAGTCACCTGCTTTTTTAGGCAGATTATTATTTTAACAAACTTCATTATTTAAGCAAACAAATTTTATCACCGGTGTTAAACAGCCAACTCGATTCTGAGTTTTTAATTACAAATGTTCAACGTCGTATCCTTGTTATTTTTAACCCAACCCGAAAAACAAGAGAACTCCTGGGTCAAGCCTAGAGAGAAACTAACCTTCGGGAAGACTTTTCGATGGAATTAACCCGTATTTGAGGTGGTGAGGGAAACATGGTGAGGGAAACCACGAAAACTTCCACGGTGGCTCGAGGGTAAGGGGATTCTAAGCCATGGTCCATCTACCCCTGAGGATATTTTACGTTAACACTGTGGCTGGTGCGAGCCTAGATCAGATTTTGTGTAATCAGGCACCGCTGGTATTCGAACCTGTGTCAACTGATTGCGAGGTGGACGCTCAATCTCATGAGTCATCTTGGCTCCAACAAACCAAATTTATTATTTTAACAAAAACTTCTATAAAATAATTAAGTCAGCAGTGTCGTCGATGCGAGGTGAGAGCAGCATTCGTTCGCCCACCCAAAGCTGGGTTTCGATTCTGGGTCATCTCATTGAGAAGTGAGCACTTTGTTCTCTCAGTTACCTCAGCTCTAGTGTCACGGTATGAAGAAAAATGTTAAAATATTCATAGCTTAAAAGTCGTACCTCTTGAAATAATATTTAAAAACTTTTAAAACTATAGGGTATACTAACTAAACTTGTATAAAAATGTCTTGCATCTTAACTTTTTAAAATATTATATCTAAAGAAATATAATAATCAGGTAGAGTTATAATTTGACAATGAAATTGAGTTGTATTTTCATTTATACGATGAACAAAAGCATAATATAATTGGTATAACCGTAAAAAAATGGAGAAAAACAGTTTTGTCTACGAAACAGCTTTAATCCGTCAAATATGCAGAAGAAGCCTATAAAAAGAAATGGGAATTTTTTGCAGTGCATACTTGATATTTCCAGAATGTAGAGAAGAATTAGTTGTATTTTTTTTTTTACTTTTACATATTTATTTCAATTTAAACTTCTTTAAAAACAAGCGAATTTACAGGAAAGTGCTGCTTTTATCAGAAATCCGATTATTTCTGTATTTTAACTGTTAGAATTATTTTAATACCAGAATATGGGCGTGCTTGGGTTATAGCGGCTTTCTCCAAAGCTAAAACCTTTAGCTGCAATTTCAAATTCCTCGTTTCGAATTACGCTGAACTTTTGTTAAAGAAACTATTGCGAGCCTCGGTGGCTTAGGGGATAGAGAGCTCGCCCCCCAGTGGAGTGATCCAGTTCCGAATTCCAGCGAACGGACCACTGTACTGACGTAAAACATTCTCAGTGGTAGATGGATCATGGGTTGGATCCTTTTGCGTCAGGCTAACCATGGAAATATTTCGTGTTTTTTCTCTCTATGTAATGCAAATGCCGCTTCAAAAAGTCAAAAATCCTCCACGAAAAATCAAAATGTCTTCCACGCAGACTAGTTTGTTCCAGTGCCTGATCCTGGGATTCCCTTGTCTTCTGCATTGGGTTCAAAACTACAAATCTACGGATTTGAACCTTGTAAACTCAGAATTGAGTCGGCTGTTCAACACTGGTAATAAAATAAAATAAAAAGAAACTCTTGCACATTTTATAACTACGACATTTACATACGTATCGCAATTATAAATGAAATAAATTAAAAATTTCACCGGCCATCAAAAGGGTTTACGATTTTCTGAAGGAACTAAAACCTACCCCCTCTGCCCTAAATGCCATCTACACCTGGCTTCCTCTGATCATATCCTGGACTGTCTTGGTCTTCTCTGGGAAGTCATCTACTCTACTCCTCTTTTGGTCTTCGATTTCATTCAGGTCAACGGGCTTATAGATCTGGTCTGACTTCGTCAGGCCAGATGAAGATAAGCAACAACAATCGACTACTAATTAAATCAATTAAAAACTACGTTTTTTAATTGAATTAATGTCTTCTGTAGATTCAATAGTTTAATTTTTGTCACTTCTAAAACGAAAACTTAAGGCGTATATCACTTTCAAAAAGACGTGTTAGGGAATTTCGATAGTGGTAGAGGGTGCTATATTACGAAAGTGACTCGCCATTAGTTTTTTCGTTTTAGGACTAACACAGATTCAATTATTTTCTTTTTTAAAAGTCTAGTTGAATTAATGGTATTTTTTTTAATAACATTCGCAAAACATCAATTTATGGTTGTTCTTATCAAGCATACTAGCCGACAAGACACAGAAGATTATAGGCATTTATGTTTGGGAAATTGATTTCACAACTTCAGTCGTTTTGACAGCATAGCCTTTAAAACCGTTAGTTAAAACGTTGCGTTTTAAATGTGAATTAAAATTAAACAAATTATGAAAGAGGAGTTTTAATTTGAATTCTCGAATTGAATCTAAATACTTAACTTTTTTGCATCAAATTAAAACAAAAAGAAGAAGCTCATATTTTATTTAAAACTAGCCGAATCCGGCGACCAGCTGGCACTCCTTTTTTAAATAAAAAGATAATCAAGTATTTCGTTATTTTAATTCATATATTTAAAAATCAAGATAATCTGTAATAGGGCATAGTCTCGTTCGTAAGGCATTAGGCCCATGTCCAAGTTCAATTCCCGCCAGCGGAAGACTCCCAGTGTAGAAAATCGTGACTAATACAAAGCGAAATCTCACTCTAAATTTGGTTCACAAAGTGCTCCAAGTTCTCATCGAAAACCAATACCTCTTTGGGTACTGGATCAGGTATTGATTGTGCTCTGGTTCAGGTCAAAACTACGATCTGTGAATGGATGGATAGCGCGTGAATGCGTCCTCCCTTTAAAATGGGCTGTGACGTATGTTTATGGCAGAAATCGAGTTTTTGGCTACTGATGGCGCCACTGGAAAACAAGAAGAAGCGCACCCCTCTGTCTTAAAAATTGGCTTTGTAAATATCTGTAAGTATAATCCGTAAGTATAAATCTGAAAGTATAAATTAATTTTGTAAAATTGAGAATGTATTTAATTTTTGCATCTTGCATGTTCGATATTTCAGATCTTGGGAATTGGGGTATTTTTCAGATTTGACCAAAATGAGTATCTTGGTCTAACTGTAATTAAAAAGTTCAATACAATATATTATAATATTAAAAAATGTGCCAATTCATTATATGGCGTTTTTGATTAATAATAATGAAAAAATGAAAAGTTTTATTAAAATCAATACTATTTAAAATTAATTAATTTCCATTGTGTTAGCAACTAAAACTTGTTTCAAGCCAATGTATTTGATTCGTAAGGACTACTTTTTTTCGATTTTCTAAAACTAAACAAACTTTAACTGTTATAAATTTCTTTATAAAGAATACACAAATCTAAAACAGTAAAAAACACATTTTAAAGCAAAAAAGGAATTAAAAAATAATAATTTATTTTAATGGCGATGGCTTTTCACCTTCTGTTTACTGGTTATAAAGACCATGTGATAGCTACTGTTTTTACGAGTAGTCACCCACTCAAGCATTAATATCCATGTCTGATAGAATGAAAATTTTAATATTGTGATGCATTGTCTAAAAATCTAAACATTTAACAATATATTTGCTATATATTTATCAATAAAGCTATTTTAAATAATTTTTATACAGGTTAATACTTTTTTGTCTGAATAAAATGTAGCAATGTTAACGTTTTGAGTATCTACCACTTCGTATAATATTCACGATATTGTCATATTTGGTACGCCATTGTATTTTATCGGGTGCTGATGTCCTGTGTAAGTCAGAATTTGGCGTAGATTTACTTGTTGGCTAACTTTTATGGTCCCTATAGCATATAGATATCGATTTTTTTTACTAGTTAACTAGTTTACTAGCAGTCTTCTGCGACCAGCTGGCCGGCTTTTTTTAAATTAGTAGAATTTCAAGTATTTCGAGATCTAAAATCGTTCACTAAAAATCAAGACAATATTTAAGTTTATTAAACTCATATTTCTCAAATGTGGATTTAATTTTTGTTTCTTACATGTTCATTTGTTACCGTGGATATCATGGGGAATTCGTTATTAAAATGTTTAGCACATCAATATTGTAACATTAAAAGAATGTGCTAATTATTTCAATGGGGCATTAAAGGACAATAAATCAAATCAAAATTTTATTAAATGTCTTATGGGTTTCAGTCAATACTTCATGAAAAATTATTTTATAATGTGAATATGGTTGCAAAATTTTATGTAAGTAGTGTTTCTGCTTAAGTGTAAGCGGTGTGAAGAATTTTCTTACACCGTTATATTTTAAATGTTTAAGCATATGATAAAACAAATACCAAGTTCAGATTAATAAAACTTTCGCAGAAGTCAGAGACTTTAATTTTTAAACGGCACAGTTAACCAAAATTTATTATGATTACTTCTTGAGCTTAAGCTGGATAGGGTAAATTTAAATTATAGTTTGAAGCGCTCTTAATCAGCCTCTTTTTAATTAAGCATAATGTTGTCTACTTCAGTCAAAACTTCCTTCTGCTTTTAAAGTACATATATATTTTTTTTACTGCTTGCTGCTTGAATGGTGGGTTTTATCACGTGACAGTGACGTCGTATGGTTTCTGTCTACTTGAAGTGAAAAGTTCATTAGCTGGGAATGGAAGACTTTAATCCGTTTAAATTAAATAATCTGTGGCATGTCAACTCGCTGAATTGAATTAATTGAAGGGCGTAATTTATTTTGTAACAAGTATTTCATAGTTTAGTTAATGGAATGATTAGTATGTCGCTCAAAACACTTTTTTTTTTTAAAGAAAAGGTCTGTTTTACTTGTTTGTTTTTATTATTATCGTGGATAATATTCTTAATTTTTGTGCGGAGTGCGGGAATTTAATAACAAAAAGGTTTGAAATGGGATAGAATTAGGTTTTAGTCATATTTAATCGATAAATTAAGTGGCAAAAAGTCAACTCACCAAAGGCGTGATTTTAGCTTAGCAAACAATTTTTAAAATTTTTCCCTACCTTTTAGGATTAAGTTTTACTTATCACATTTAAAAAGAGCTATGCGCAGATATTTTGCAAAATATTTTGTAAATTATAACGTGTATATATTGTATTGTATTACGTATACTGTTACATCTCATCCGTTTTATGGTATTTTGCATTATCGGTTTACGCTCATAATTATATGAAAATACACCGACTTAATTTTTTTAAATTTAAAACTTGGACTCAAAATACTTTAACGTTGTTTAAATTATATTAAATAAATGATGCAACTTCATAAGATATTTTGTAACCAATTTACGCTGATAATTTGTTTGATTATATAAAAAATACATTGTTTTAATTTTTTTTTTCAAAGAATTGGACTCAAAATACTTTAATGTTTAAATTATATTAAATAAATGTTACATTTACATAAAGCATTTTGTAATCGTAACTCAGATTTTTTTTTTTTAAAACCAAAGTTTTTTTTTGTAACATTTAATAACTTTAACGTGTTCTTTTATGTGTTTAGAACTCGGTAATGTCCATCCAACTCTTTAAAACTCGTCACGGTATTTTTATGACGCGTACTTTAAAAGATTGATATAAATACTGTACCAAAAAATAAGAAACGCTTATTCCTTTCGCCAACATTTTTGCGGGAATCGAAACTGTATTCCCATTTTACACTCAATTTACAGCAGGGGCGGGAAAACTCTCGAAATTGGCAATTTAGCACTCGGACCTTTCAAGATGTAACAGCGTGAAGTATTTCCTTTTCCCTACCTTAGCACGATTTGTTGAAAAGACAAATGGAACTACGGCAGAAAAGTGTTCTACAATGGAATAAAGTTCGTCTGCAGCGTTTCATTTTAAAGAAGAAATGGATATATATTTTATGGATAATGGCTTTGGGATTTTCAGATTGTAAAAACGGGTTGTAATTTTGGTTTTAGCGAAATCGCCTTAAAATATAGCAAGATAAAATCATGATATGAAAGGATTTAAACCGAAAGTTTATTTTGTTTTCATTGCTGAGCTTTAAGTTTTGGAGTTTCCTTTATTATCTTTTTATATAGCGTTATTTTGAGTGTAGCTTTCATTTTTAGATTGATTTTTTTTTGTTGTGGCTTGGAATCCTAGAATGAAATTGTTTTTAAAATTGTATGAGATTTTTATTGAGTTTTCAGCTTTTTGTAGCATTTTGTAAAATTGCAATATGTAACGAATCGATGATTGAGTACCACATTTGAAAATCAATAATGCTTCAAGAGCTATTTTTTCTTCATTTTTTTCCTGACTGTTTTAAGGCCTACTAAGATTTATTTAAAAATAATAAACATTCCTACTAAGATTTATTTTGAAATAGTTTAAGGCCTATTTAAGATTTATTTTTAAAATAGTAAGCAGTGAAATTGTTTAAAAAAAATATTCAGTTAAATAACGGATTTCTTTAAATATAGGGGACCACAAAACCCGAAAAATCGGTCGTCACGGTTCATAAAATATTGCAGCTGGCATCCAAAGAAGTTTTTATGTTACTTTCCTTTCCATAAAATGCTGGCTCCTAAAAATATGACCCCACTCCTAGAAACTTTGCATTTTTTAACCCCAGTTTTTTATTATTCAGAATATTTTAAAATGTAATTTATTAAAATCAGAATGAAATTATAGAGATTTGAGATGAGCGAGCAAAAACTGTTTTCCTTCCATTATTTCCCCCCTTAACTGCCAGATTTTACAATTCATATGAAAATAATAAACAAATAAGTATTATTTTTCGAAGCAGCATTAAAATATTTTTTACAGTATTTTAAATGCTTTAAAATGAATTGAAGAATTAAAAGATTCATAAAAATTCACGCTCCATATCCCGATTGTCTGCATTTTTGTTCATGCAAGTTTACGATTAGACATACACTAGAAGTGCATACACTAGAAACAAGATATAATGGTGTTTGAAAGTGAACCGTGTTTGGAAGATTTTACCTTTAAAGCAGAAAAAGACAGTGTTTCATGATGTATTTCATAACCATAAATTATAAAATTGCTACATATATTTTATTTTATATTTTATAAACGCGTTGAACAGCCGACCCAATTTTCGGACTTACGACTGCTAATGTTCATCTTCGTAGCCTTGTAATTATGAACCCAATCCAGAAAACAAGGGAATTTCTGGATCAAGTATAGGGAGAAATTTGCCTTCATGGAGGACTTGTTTTGAGGGAACTAACCCGCATTTGCATTACATTGACAGGAAGACTACGAGAACCTCCCGCGGTTAGCCTGACGGCAAAGGGACTCTAACACATGATCCGTCTACCACTGAGGATATCTCACGTCAGCACTGTGGTTGGTGCAAACTGGATGCGGATTCGTATCGACCAGCCATTGCTGGGATTCGAACCCAGTTCCCCTAATTGGAAATCGAGCCTTCTATCCCCTGAAGCAATCGTTGCTAAAATTGCTAAATATAATATTTCTCACTTATTTTGACCTGAATTTATGCGAAATTAAAAAAAGTAGGAAAAATATGTTTAAAAAAAAACTTCTCGTCAAAGGGCTAAGTCCTTCGACATCTTTAGACTTTTTTTCCTTCAGCAAATTGTTTAGCTTAGGAAACGAATGTTTTTTTTAAGGATGTTAAAATCATGAAGAAAATCCCAATGTCAGAATTTTAAGAGAAATTTAAAAGAAAAATTTTGCATCCAAATACAAAAGTGCATAATATGAGATGGGATTACTTCAAAGCATAATAAATGTGTATGTAATTCACATTATATTTTAAGAAATAATTAGACCAGGACTGCACTGTTAAAAAAATCATGTTATATTACTCAAAATTTCTGGCAGCAAAAGTGCCAGAAATTAAGAAATTAAGAGTTTTTATTTTTTTCATTGTTAAGTTCTGACATTCTGAAGGGGGATTCGGACCCGGGACGCTAACTCCTTGACCACCACATAAGCATTTCGGCATCTGTTTTAACGCATCAATTTTTATTTGTGGCCGCTCTTTAAAACCAAAGTTTTTCATATTAAAAACTGAAAAAAATCTGTACCTAAGAGATACAATCTCTATCAATGGTTATAGATTTTATATGTTAACAGAAAAAAATGTCTCTTTTGACAGATTACGATGTAGTTTAACAGTAAATTTCCATAGTTATAGAGAACAGAGATTTCTGCAGGAAAGTTACAGAATTTAACAGAAATTTCTCGCAGTTAGGCACTTTGTAATTTGCACCAATAGCATTTCCTGTATTTATTTTTTTAATACTAAGCTTTTGATTATTGCTAATTGGTATCCCATACATATAAAAATGAAAACAGAAAGTATCCCCTAAAATGCGCTTATGATGTTTCCGTATTAAATAAATCTTTACTTTATCTAGAAGAACGATATCGAAAAAATAGAAGAGCATTAACTTGTAGTAATAGCCTGGAAATGTTTCTTTCTCGCGCAAAAGATAATAAACTGAATACTTTCCCTAAATAAATAAATAGATGTATGTAGATATTAATAAATGTTCCATACATTATTTTTGTATCAAGTGTTATATTACGAGCGATGGTGTAATCTTATTAGGAAGGAATGAGTTGACGTAAGTTACAGTTATTGTACCTTATTACCCTCGCATGTGATCGAAATAGATCGGTTTCATGTCTTGTTCGACCACGTATAAATTTGTTTTATGTACTATTTTAACATTTGTTTAATCTGTAAAAAATTTCAAGACTGAAATGTAAAATATTTCAACAATCATCTGTTCCAAATACGACCTTATGATTTAAAAATAGTATTAATAAAAATAGTATTAATAAAAATGGTAAAATATTCGTAAGGTTTGCTGCAATCTGCTGATAAAACTAGAAGATTTATTCAAAATTAGTTACAAAACATTTTAACAGATGGCACTGCTAACGGAGAAAACTATATAAAGTATTTTCAAGGAGCCACTATTTACTGCAATAACTTGATGCAGGTTGAGGACGAAACTCAACATTCCCGAATCTGTGCAAATATCTTCGTATGAATGGACAGACATGCTGTAAGAAAACAGGGTTTGATAGCATTTTCAGTCAACAGTTCCATTATTTTGAAAAACTTCGCAATTGATTTTGAAATTTGAAAAAAAATATAAAATGATTAGTTCAAGGTCAAGTAAAATAAATGCTTATTTGTTTTGAATATAAAATCGGTTGGTTTTTGAATTAGTTATATAAATAATGGGTTTGGTAAAAAATAAATTTATAACAAATTTGAATTATATCCATTACAAGATTTTGTAAGTGAGTGTTGTAAGTAACTTATCAAACCAAAGTTGACTCTGAGTATATTTAATATTTTTATTTGTCAGATTGAGACAATGTATGGTTAAATCGCTTAATTCTCAGACGAAAATTATTGTAATTGCATTAATCTTGACAATACTTAGATTCAGTTTCAACATTAGCTATTTATGGAGTCCCTCTTAGTTCCGATTCAGCTTCTCTTAGTAGTTACATTTGTGAAGTAGTAAATAAAAATTTAAATGTTTATAGTTATTTAAATTTTATTCACAAAACCATTCTTTTTTCATTTATTTGATTTTCTATGCTTTTTCAGCTTTATAATTGTGATATCTTAATGTTGTACAGTTGCTTTTGCATATCTATCGATAATGTTTTGATAGGTAATGTTAGTCTTTAAAAACTAACACGATTAGCTTTTTCTTAGTTGCATTTGACTTACTTAGTTTTGGTTTAATTTGTTTTGACCTTTTAATAGCGTTTGCAGAAGTTTATTTTATGTTTGGAGACTGTAAACTTTAAAAACTGAGAATCAACTAGCATTTTATTAGTTTTATTTTGTATTAGTTTCATGATTGAACATGTTTGTAATTAGTTTTATGAGGGAGGCATTTTAAGGTTATTCCAAAAAGAGCTTTTTTTAAAAAAACTTGATTGTAAAGAATTTATCAATTTTAAAAATTAACAACTACAAGTTTCCTTTTTAGTAGATTCTGTTAAAGTAAGTTAGCAAATAAAAACTAAGACGGGTAGCGTTTTCATTAGCTTTGGCTATGTGTTTTTAATAACGTTTTGATTCAATTTTTTTTTTATTTGTAGCCTTAATCTAATTTTGAAAAGCAGCACCATAAGAATTTCTCTTAATTTTATCTAGTGTCGTGTTTTTTTTTTTTATAGTTTCATCATATCATCAATAACAGAAAGTTTTTATTTTTTTTAATTTCTAGAGTAAAGCTTTATCTAAATTTGAAACCTATTTCAAATAGTGCTAGATTTCTAAATTCCCCTAATACTGCTAGTAGTATACAGAGGGATTGGAGGGACGGAAGTGACGTCACAGTCAACCGGAGCTTATTTCTGCCGGAAGTTGTTTATTTCTGCCCGCCTACGATCGGAAGTGGCTTATTTCTGCCAACCTACAAACGGGAAGTTGCTTATTTCTGCCCGCTTGCTTATTTCTGCCCGCCTGAGGGTGTTGCCACCCTCAAAAAACTAATAAATTAAATAATATTTAAAAAAACGAAACTAAATTAAAAACAGAAACCGAAACTAAAAATATATTAGGCTTAAGAAAAAAAAGAAATAAGCTCCCCATGACGCTGTAGACGAAGTTTCGATCTTCAGGCGGGCAGAAATAAGCCACTTCCGATCGTAGGCGGGCAGAAAGAAGCAACTTTCGGTTGGGACAGAAATAAGCTCCGGTTGACTGTGACGTCACTTCCGTCCCTCCAATCCCTCTGTATACTACTACTGCTAGATTAGTGATTGCTATGGTGTATAGAGGTGTAAGAATGCCCATGACTTACTTTCGTTTAAATGTCCCGGAAAAGAAAGGTAAGTGCAACGCACTGAAGGGATTTTATTTTAAATACGTTGAAAACATATATTTATACATGTTATCAACAACATACATTTATATTCCTTATATTTGTAAAAATCTAAATCCATATAGTAACCCATTTTTCGGTCAAAGATGCATAAACGCACTAAAGATTTTCTTTCAACACTGTGACGTATATTTTTCGTTAATTTTATTTTTCTGTCATTATCAAAGTCTCTGAAGACATTATAAAAGTATTAATAATTCGATTGGAGTCAACAATTTCTGTTGAGAAATTTTTAAACTACGGGTGTTTCTTATCTCGAAACGATTATTGATACATTCGACATTTCCTTCGAAATACATAATCGAAATTGTATAGTTTCATTTGATATTATTTGATATCATTTGATTTGATATTTGATATTTCATTTCATTTGATATTATTCATATTTTTGATGGATTGAAGTTGCAAAGTCAGTAAATTAAAAAAAGGAAAATAAATAAATTAAATTTTATTAAAAAAGCTAGTGTTTAACTAAATGATTTGTCCAATGGTGCTTATATGCACCATTTAATTTCTTAAATAAGATACTATTTTTCCTTCATTTTTTGAGTCTAGGATGAAATTTAAGCACATTTTAATGAAAATAATACCATATTTTATAAAATTTCTATGCTTGGCCCGAAACAGGTTGAATACTGTTTTAATAAAAATAATAGTTGATAAACTATTTTGCTGGAACTAAATACTCAGTTGTTAAAAAAATTTATATTAAAAAAAGTTTTTAGAAATTTCGTGCTCATAGTCGTCGAATGGATGCCTGTTTTTGCTGAATGCCGGGAACTAGGTCCGCTGCCTCCTTACCCTATCCTTATTCCATTGCATGGTAGAGCATATTCAGTGTTTTTCTATGAAAGTTCTGTTCTTATTTATACAAAAAAGATTTTATTAGACTATTCGACAAGATTTATTATTTACAAGACTATTTAAAACTAACACGCACATATGCATAATATACACGAATGCACAAACGCCATTCATTGAAAATTTGACATTGTCTCGAAAAATTTAATAGTTTTACTTATTATATATTCAAAAAAAAAAAAAAAAAAGGTTGAAATCCTATTTGATTACCATCATTGAAAATTGAATGGACAGCTTTAGTTTTTATAAATTTTTTTATTAAATGTCTACATTGAATTGTTTCTGATAGACTTATATTTTGGATAAAAAAAGAAAGCCAAGTATAAAACAAAACACCATAAGTCAATAACTAGTCTAAAAACTGCTAATTTTTAAGAAATATTTTCCGTTATAAATATAATAATCTATAAAGAGTTTTAACAATTTGCTTACGGTGTTCCATGTTGGACCATCACATGCGGTTCTCATGTTGTACCAGCTGTAAGCAGAAGATTAAGAAAAAAAAAAAAAACTTAAAAAAGTAAGTTATTTTCGAACAAATTTTGTCAAAGTTAGGTTGACGAAAGGGAAAAGTCAATAAATTGCTTACAAAAAAGTTTTTTAATTGAGATTTTGTGTTCGCAGAAAATTTTCTATTTTACCTCAGATTCCTAACACGTGTTGTGGTTTTATAAATTATAATACATTTATCATCAATTCTAAAACGGAACATAGATTTATCATTCTAAAATTTAACATTCCAAAATTTATCAGATCTCTGACAGGAAATACTTCATTGGAAAGAGGACTTTACAAATGATCCAGACGTATTAACAAAATACAAACTTATCGTTTCTAGTTTACAGCAATATAAACTTTGAGAGATGTTTCCGAATTAATGAGTTTCGTGATTTCGAAGCAAGGGTTGGCTGGATTTGAAATCATTTGGCTGCAGTTTTCACGAAGCCATTCGATATATACAGTAGAATTGCCTTTTATTGATCGACACATTTTAAATTGCATTCGAAAGATTTTATGTTTTAATATTGTTTCAAACTTCACAACGATTGCAGAAAGTTTTGCTACCAGAATTGTGTTTTTAATGATTCGAAGTGTTACCATGCGCAACTCAGAGGCATATTTTAATGATTTAGTGTCGTGAAGTTTTGGAAATTTACGTAAAAATATGCTGATTGATAATTTTTTCAAAAAGTTATATTTAAAGTAGGTATTTTTTTAAAATTTTTTTTTGTTAACGTCAATTTTAAAGTATTTCAACTTAAATTTGAAACTATTAGTCTATTGCTTCTGCGTCTTGTTGGTATTCCTTTCTTTATAAAGCTTTCATATTATATTTCAATTTAATCTTTGTATGCATGAATCCTTTGCATGACTCTTATAAAGTATTAATTAATATAAATTTACCAAATGTAAGATTATCATTTTAATTGTATCACTTTTAATATGATCCTCTTATATTTTAATTTCATATTATTTTTATATCTTCATTTTAAAAGGATCCTTATTAATTATAGCGTCATATGATTTTGATATTATAAGTGATATAATCGTATTATTTTATATAATAATTTTTATGATCTTAAACTAATTAATTTTGTTTTTCTAATCAGTTTTATAATCTTAGGAAATATATATTATTATAAAATAATCATTAAGATTTGCAAGCAAACTATTAAAAGTTGTCCCAAATCGGATAATTAGGAAAACAAGATAGAGTTTTTTATAAATGTAGGGTAGGTTTTTTTAAGATAAAAACTGTTTTTATTAAAACAAAACAGGCAAATAGGGTGCAAATATTTAACTCTATTTTCCGAGGAGTTTTAAATAAGGAAAACAAAATAACATAATACAGAGAATTTTGTAACTTTTCGAGAGAGTTCTCTCAATTTCAGAAGAACACAACAACTTTTCCGGAAAAAGCTTATATTAACATTTATCCCAAATAAAGGAAACAACGCTCCGGAAAGATGCTTGGTTTGAATGGGACCACAAAGAACGGGAAAGGTGAAGAGAAACATTTCGCATGTAGCTGTCAGTTTCAGTGAGTGGAAAGACTATGAGGAAATGTATTCTTTTGCCAATTAATTTCTCGGAAATCGAGGAAGTTTAAGCAGACACGTATTACAAGCATCTCCAGAATCAGTGTCATAGTTTTGGTAGTGCATTCGCGGTATCAATAATTCTAACAATACTGAGGAACAAGTTTTTGTTGCATTTATATGACTATTTCAAATTTGAAATTAGTTTTACTCCTAAATCAACAGATTTCTTTTAAAATGACATTTTTTTTATCGAAATGTACATGTTTAGCGTTATATATAACAGAGTGCTGCGTAAATGTTCCAAAAAACTCCTAGGTGAGTTAGGGAACACCACCAGGGTAAAAATTCCACCGGAACCCATGCCCGAAAATGTCGTTGTACATGGCTTGAAGTGTTCCCCTATTATGAAGCACATAAGCACATCAGAAGCACATAAAGTAACAGTTCATAACAATGAAGCATTCATAGCTGCGCATGAGTTCCAATGTAATTTTAATCTTGGTGATGCGCCCTAATTTTTCTCGAAGTTTGTAGCAACATTTACGCCACCTTTTGTTATATAAACAAATATCAATAATATGACTATACAGTGTTGATTTAACACAGTTGTAAATATTATAATTAAGAATTAACATACTATTGACTTCCTCCTGATATATCATTGTTCTGTTTTCATCGAAAAACTGAGAGATTATCTATATTTTTTGTAGAAGAAAATTGCTTAAAGGTGGATCCACTGATGGTCACTTAGTTTTCATATAGTACAATAAACAGTCATTAGGTAGACCCTGCTGTTAATTATTTACAAAAAATGGTGGTTACTACGAAGAGGCTGACCTAATGGTAGAGGTCTCTCTCTAATACTTGACATTACACTTCATGCAGCACTTAAATCGTGACATAATTTTCAGTATTATTTAAGAACTTTAATGTTTAATTTAATATTACTAAGAAACTGAAGCCGTAAGATATTACTTGATTAAAAAAATTCATTGGCTAAAAAAAATATGCAGATGGAAATTAAGTCGACATGTTACAAGCACTCAAAAATAGGTGCCCATTCTCAAGACTTGCCAGACGTGAAGGAAAAGAAACAAGGGCAATTTGAAATATAAAACTTAAAGTTGCCAATGAAAAATTTCATCCCCGTATTTTAATTTCTTTTTCTCGATTTTTTTTTCGATTCTTATGATTGTTTCGAATTTCCTCACCTTTATTTTCCACTTTACGTTGGCAACTTTACGTTTTATATTTAAAATCACTTTTTTTCTTCTCATTAAATGTCTAGTAAGTCTTGAGAGTGAATGTCTATTTTTGAGCTGTTGGAACATGTCAACTTTTTTTTCCGTCTGCTTATTTATGAAGCCAATGAAATTTTTTTAATCGAGTGCCTTTAATGTTCGTTTTTCTAAAAACTCAATCCTGATCCAAGGAATAATTCTGATAGAAAAAGAATTCTACAAAAATTCTTTTACTTTTCCAAGAATAAGTTAGTTTTTAAACACAGCGAACAATTCCAAGAATCGCTATAAGCAAAACGATATTTTATATATAATAGATAACAGCGGCAGAACGAAGCCAGATCTCATTTCCAAAAAAGAAATTCATCATTCCTGTCTTAACATTACCCGCTTTCTAGGGATGGAATTCCGGGAAAAGAAAAGTATTCCGCCGTTTTCTCGATGACGTGATCAAAAGTGAAAGGAAAAAGAAAGCACTTTAATAGAAAGCAGAATAGGGCTGAGGAAATATAGTTTTACCGTGAACAATAAGGTAAGGAATCCGATTCTATTATTGTCTTCCTTATGAGCTCATCTTCATGGATGCCACTCCAAGTCAGATATCATTTCTGGGAATATTATTCCGAACGAAATTAATTATTTTAGTTTTGTGAGTTTGTGTAAAAGCTTTGTATTATTCGTGACTTAGCAATTAATCAAGTTTTCTAATTTTGATCCTTTAAATGTAAAATGTTATTAGTTTGCTAATTAATTTTTGCAATTGTTTTCCATGTTCTGAAATATTACATTTAATTTCTCCAGGTATTATTGATGATTGTCTTTTATTGTTGGTTGTGACTTTATGCAAAATGAAAACTTAAGAATGATTATTATTTTTTTTAAATTTAAACTTCGTAATTTAAACCATTGTCACGAGGGAAGTTAATAAAATGTATAACGTCTGAAATTTAAAATTTTTTTGTATGGAAATATTTGTTTGAAATTCGGCTTATTTAGTTTCAAATTTTCTATTTTTTTATTTAACTAATTTCTGTTTTAACTGAAGTTTAAAACCTTAGTTAGAACAAGGATAAGCTCTTACTAGACAGACAAGGATAAAATTTAGCTAGAACAAGTGTAAAGAAGATTTTATATAAAAAAAAAAATGCCTTTAAGCTGTTAATAGCATAGTATGTTCTGCAGTTTGCATGCAAACAATCTACAGTTTAGGGTGTTGTATTTTTATTTAATTTTTTAAACTTTTTTTTATTTAATTTTTTTAAAAGAAAATTAAATAAAAAAAATTAAACTAAGTAAAGTAAAATTGGTAAGTAAAATTGTTACTCATACTAAGTAAAGAAAAAATCTAAATTGTTATAAAAATTTATCTAAAAGCATTTATGCAGTAAGTATAAGCCATAATACTTATCTGTATTTATTCTATTGCTAGTTTAGAAGAATTAATAGTGTATATCAAGCATATTTATATGCGTATTATATTCAACTTAGAAATAAATTTAAAATAAGAAAAATTAGAGCATTTAAAATAGTTAAATTAAATCGTTATTTACTTTAGGTGCTTTGTTTTCAATTACACTTAACTTTTCAGTGGAAAAAAATATCCAAGTATTTTATAAAGCTAAAATAAACTTATAACCAAACGCTTAATAAGAATTTCATAAATTCAATTAAAACAAAATGGTAGAAAACGATAAAATCTTTGTTTAACCAGTAGTTAAACTTGCTACCGCCTAAAGGTGCTGTATACATTAAAGTTTTGCCATTTTGCTGAGCTTTGGGGAAGAAAAAATCGTGATTTTATGCATGCTCAACAGAGTGGAAATTCTTTAAGTACTTTTCTGCGTTTAAAAGTAAAGAGAGATACACACACACAAATGCCATTTATAAAATCGTTTGCTTTAAAATTGAGTTCTTATTCTTGCTTAGAATAATTTTATTTTAATAACTAATATTAGTAAATTTGAGTAATTAAAAATCTCTTGTTAAAGAATATTTTTAATTAACAATGTACGAATAAAATATGAAAATTTATTACTTTTGCACCATATCCACTTTTTATACTAATTATTTCTTAAGTCTTTTTGTGGTTTCTACGTGTACACTTTAGAGAAAGTTGTTCTCATAGCGTCTAAGACTTGAGAATCAAAAGTTATGATGCACAAAAAGAAAAACGCTATTTATAAAATCATTTGATTAAAAATGTGTGTTCTCTTTTATTTAAAAAAAAATTTATTTTAATAAAATTACGCATTTTTGCACGTTAGAAATTAAAAATTCTCTGTCAAAAAATTATCCAGACCGACAATATATGAAAAATATTCGTAACGATATTTTTTGCGCCATGTCCACTTTTTTAACTAATTCCATTCGAAGCCCTGTTTTCATATTTTTTATGTAAGACATTTATTACTTTAAAAGCTTTTATTTAGTTTCCATATTTCATTGTAAATATATTTAAATTAAATATTTATCAACCCTCTGGCTGCTTTTTCCGCCATTTCCACGGGCAACTCAAATTTAGCAAAATTTGCTCATCCCTCGATTTTCGCGGGTATGTGTTTTTCTTCCTTTATTGAGGAGCGTATCCCGTTTTTTTACAGTTTGACCAGTGAAATAAAGTATATAGAATAGCAGACGTTTGACCAACGGATATCGTTAGTCATCTACTAAATTGAGGCATTTGGAGGTACTTGGTATTTATAACTTCACTAAGTTTGCCGCCTTTTTCTAATTAAAAATGGCTGCTAGAAAACGTTCAGCAATTGACAGAGCATATATTCCTGATGATTTATCTGATTCTGTAATTGATTTTGGTTTTTATAGTGATATTGATATAGTTTTTTTGGTCTGCTGAAGGTATTTTTTCTAAGTGCATTATATATTTTGTAAGTATTATTCATTTTACTTTTTTTATTATGTAATAAACAGAAAGTAACTGTAAATAAATTGAAATTTATGGAAATTGTTTTTTGTGTCTAAGAACTGAAATTTGTTTTTCTGACAAATGAGTTTTTCATGACAAAAAAAAAAAAAAAAATCTATATAAAAAATCTTTTCTAGACAGAAAAAAATGCATATTTCAATTCTCCAATATATAAATACACTCTCCTAAGTTTAAACCCCTTACTTTTAATTATTTTTTTTTTTGCGTGTTTCGCCACATCTCGAGAATTTTCTAAGCGAATGCAAAAATTTTTGTACACAGGTAAAAAATTCGTTTTTCTAAAGATGTTTGAATACAAGGATAACCTTTAATAAATATTTATTGTTTTTATTATTTTATTTAATAATAGTAGAAAAATTGTAACGTATACATTTTTACATAATTTTAAACACTGTATTTTTACATGGCAAAATACATGATTTGAGCAAAATCGATCGATTAGTTTTTGAGAAATCGAATTTTAATGCAGTTGTATTTTTAAAATTCGAAGAAATATGAATCCGTCGAAAAAAAGGGTATTTTTATTCAAAGAAAGTACATTTTTGTGTCTGATTTCAAAACTTAAAATATTGTCTGCACTAATTAATTAGCATATTTGTGGTCGCCCCTTGAACCATTAAGATTGAGTCCTAAAACGTGAAGATACGACCATAAGAGTACAAGTTATTTAGAGTGGCCCATTTAATTGTGTTTATTGTGTTAAATTGATTTAATAAAAAAAAACATTTTTTTCAGATTACAAAGAAAAAAAAATTACTCGTAACATATTTTATATTCTTCTTATTTTATTTTAAATGTATTTATGCGTATCTATTTCAAAATAAAATATATATAGTACTACTATGGTTCAAGGTTTTTAAATTGCAAAAAATACTCTATTGGTTGGACTTCTAATGCAATCTTCTTAATTGATTTCTCGGAATATAGTAATTATTTTAACTACTCCAAACCAAAGGCTGATTTCATTTTCATACACTGTTGCTAGGTTATGCAACAGGTGTGGCCGCTATTGTCACATTATTCATGATGATAAAAGGTTCTTTTGGTGTTAAAAGGCTTTTATCCTGTTTTCTATTCACAGCAATGAAGAAGAAACATTAATAAATGAGATGAAGATTAAGTAATGAATATACTTCGAAATGCATATTGATGTCAGCCGTACAAAGCAATAAGTTTATTCAACTGTAATTGAATTCAAGTTACCCTGAAATATTTATAAATCTAATATCTTAAGAGTAATTGAGTTCAAGGTACCACGAAATATTTATAAACTTAATATCTTAAGCGAAAACAGTATGGTTTGCTTCTAATTTTTTTGCTAGCACAAGCCATCTAAACAATATATATTTAAGGTATGATAAATTCGGCATATTTAATCAAAATCTGATGCGTCATGATCGAGTGAAGCTATCACTATTTCTGACCCATGAATTTATTTTCCCGATTTGCCACGTCATGTTTAAGGCTTTAAATATAATATTTTTCTCGCTTAAGTAGCATCCTGTATGTTTTCGCAGTTCCCTGAAGGCTTAGTAGGCACTGGATTGATTTCGCTGAGCGCAAATTTTGTAAAACAAGCGATTAGTCATATTGGTACTAACTTTCACCGGTGATTTTGTCTTATTACCTTAAAACCTAGGACTATTTTCGGTGATGTGTATATTGACACACTAATTTTGACACTAATTATTGACACACTAATGACAACTAATTTTTGAGGTTCCTCCTGTGGTCGGTGGTGACCATTAATTTTGCCCTATACTATCACCTTATCGATATTTTTATGAAAATTTCCCTTATAAAAAATGTAACATTAGCCCAAAATGGCTCTTCAATACTATACGTCCACAAATGAATGATTTTAAGATCAAAATAAACGACTCTAGCATGCAAGGGCTTATAATTTTAAAATACTTACACTCTCAGAAATAAAACTTCCACTTTTGACGATTTAGCAATCTTTCAGAAGAATTTCGTTAATTTTGAGAATTTCGTCACGAAATCACGTGATCTGTGACTAAACGCTAAAATATGTTATGAAAATGTTTCCTCTACTCAAAACCTCAACCTAGTTCATTTTTGAAGATTGTTAACTAGAATGAGACGAAACTAGAATAAATACGAGATAAGCGAAAATAAAAGTGACGAATTAAGCCGAGGTGCAAGGTGGTCTAGGATTTGAAAGATCCTCGTACCAGATCCGCGTTTCGAATCCCTGGATGTAGTTCATCCCTCTGTTCCATCTGCCCTAGTTGTGTTGTGTTCACGCTAAAATGATTGACTATAAAATTTCGTCACTTTGACGAACTAGAATGTCATTCGTCACTTTGACGAAATTTTCGCACAGAACACACGCCAGGAAACTGTTGCGTCAAAAACGAAGAAAATTTTGTGATATTTGATAATCCGTTTTTTACAGTGTAGATTTTTTTCCCTGTGAAAATATATTTATAAGTAGTTTCATATCTGTGTATATGTTCTAAAAGTTTTAGAACACAGGTTTCCTCTAAGCTTTGTTTTAACTAAAATTCGAATAATCTTTAGTCCGTTTCCTGCTAGAGGTAAAAGCAAATTTTACCAATAGTTTTAACACTTTTGTGGATTATAGTATGCTTTTTTTCAAACCTAAATGTTCAGTAAATTCCAATAAGTAAATTTGTTTTTCTTACTTCTCCGCTGCAGTAGTAGCGCTTACTTACATTTTATATCGGTATATCGATAAAGTAGGCGGTAGAAAGAACAAAATAAAAAAGAAAATACCCCAACGACAACTTCAAAATCCCTGGATTCTTTCTCTGTCTTCAGCGGAAATAGAACAAAAAATATTCCAATAGCAAAAAAAAAAAAAAGTGCGAAGAAGGAAGTATTAGTGCATTTTCATGCACTGCTCTGACAGTTCAATTCATGTTCAGAGCGGAATAAAGAAAAGTTTTGAATAAATGTTTGCGTCCCTATCTGAGAGCCGGGTTCGAGAGAACATGAACGTATCTAGTATCTCTATCTACTATATCAATCTTATATTTTCTTTTTTTTTTATTTGTACTGTGTTGTATAAATTTAACTTGTAAGAGTCTCTGAGTGAAGTAGATTGTATTTTCTTTTCTCTTTTTACTTCCTGGAAAAGAGCGTAATATGCAAATTTTCTTGACTCGCATTTTTTCTCTTTAAATTCTTTTTTTTCTTCCCTTCATCTGTCGTATATAGGTATGTTTTTTCAAGGTCTTATAAAGATAAGGGAAAGTTACACAGCGTACTATTTGTTTTTGAAGTTATAAATACTGGTCATAGATAAAATTTGTGGAAAGTGAAGCAGGTATTGGAAAACGAAAAATATTCTTTTTGATCTTACGATCTTTTTGATCAAATAAACGGGATTGTTTAAAGAAAGGGGGTTACCGAAGACGGTGAATTCATTGGTTCGTAAAATTATATTCTATTTATTCCAACGTTTATTCTTACCCTGAAAAAAAAAAAAGGTTTAGTCAAATTTATTAGAATATGAAAGAACTTGCCGAATTTCTGGTTCTATGGAAGCACTAAAACCTCGGTAATTTTTACCGAAGCTCTTTGGTAACGAGAATGGTAGAATTAACAATAAAATAAGCTTTTACAATATATATTAAAATTTGGTAAATGTGGTAATTTTATCATGATACCTTAGATATGTTATATTTACAAAACAATGAAATTGCCAAATTTGCCAAAAATACAACGCCTAACGATATCGCCCAACGACAGCGATTTTTCCGAGAAGGAGAATATCTATAATGTGTCAAATATATAGGCGAGTAAGGAAAACACATATTTTATAAGCAATATAGATGAAGAATACATGTAGTAAATTTGACATAAGAATAAAGATTGATGGTTAAAGATTTACAAATTATTTATAATACAGATTTCTTGGGATTGCGATTCCTAGTTGAATTAGCCTAGTTTTCTTTAATAAAATTAAGTGTAATAGTTATATATCAGCAATATACTTTAGATTTTACGATGCAAATTATAACTAACGAAACTATTTTTCCACACGGCAAGTCGTTTATGCCATGACATGCATATAAATGTAGCAATATTTATAGAAAGTGTATAGTAGATACATGCTATATAAATGGAATATAGAATAAGGTTACTATTGAAAATTCACATAAAGATTTGAAAATTTGAAATTTGAGATTTGATTTTGTGCTTATTTCTCGGAGTTTATCAGTTAAAATCTATCATAAGAACTATACTGACCATTAATCTACTTCCAAATGTTGCATTAGTTTTTAATTTTCTTTTTATAAGAACGCACGCGCAGTCTTTTCTAATTAGATAATGCAGAGAATAAAACGATATAAAAGCTTAGTAATGGAAATTTTTGCTCTCATTCTAGAATTATCACATTTTATTTTTCTAGTTATCCTTAGATTACTCTAAAAGGAAAAATATATTTTCAGTTCGTTATGAAATTGTTTTTTCTTTTAGATTTTTTTAAAAAATATAATTAGATTATTGCTTACCTTGGAAAATAAATTTATGATTAATTTTTGATAATGTTTTGAATAAATGACTACACGTTTTTATGTTACTTGATTCAATACTCCAATCGCTGTAAAAATATATAAACTGAAAATAACAGCCGACATGTTAAGAGCGCTAAAAAAAAGACACCCATTTTCAAGACTGCCAGATGTCGATCAAAAGACACAAAAGTGTATAAAGCTTTAAATAAAGTTATTTAAAGCTTTTTTCGTTGGAAACTTCACGTTTTATTTTTCCGATCACCTGTTTTTTCTCATTCACGTCTGGCAAATCTTGAAAATGGGTTCCTGTTTTTGAGCTCTTGAAACATACCGATTGTAATTTTCAATTTAAGTATTTTTGAAGCGAATAACATTTTAAACAAGCAATATCTTACTGCTTCAATTTCTTGAGATTATTTATTTAATTAATGAGAAGCGTTAAAAACGCAATTTGTTTTACTATTTTTAAAGATAAATGTGCACTTAATGGAATTTGAAGAAAAAAAAAATTCGAAAAGATAAAATAAGTATTCTTTATCCTGAATTTTGCTTGTGATATAATTTTAATATAAAATTCCACTAAGCATAAAGCAATAACCGGTGAGTAATTTTATATTTTGGACGCTTTGAAAAGAATTTCAGAAAAAAAGTTTTGTAATTAAAGTTTACGACCCTCATTATTGTTTAACTCATTATATTTCAAAGCATTTTTTACGAACACATTAAATTTCTAAATTCAGCAGTAGAGAATAAAAAGTAGTTATTAAGAGCATAAAGTTTTAACTCTTTTGAAAGTTAAATTTCTACATACTTTGCTAATTAGTTAATTTTACAACGATTGCATTCTTTGCGCGTTTTAAGTGTTTTTCAAACATAAAACACTGTTTTAAATTCTAAATATAAATCATCTTGATCGTTAAACTCAGTTTAAATCTGGAATTTTTCTATTATTTTGGAAAAGAATAACTCTTCATAATGCTCTAGTCAGGAATATATTTTCATGTTAATGATTAATAACAATTGAACAAGTAGTATTTTAAAAATGTATTTTTAAATTTTTATATGTCTGTTTATATTTTTCTAATTTCGTGTTGCTTTGAAGGTAGTGTTGCTTTAAAGTGTATTTTAATCTGCATGACAAAAACTTTTTTCTTTGCTGTTCTTGCATATAATCGTTAATAAGCAAACCCTTTAAAAGTGTTGTTTATAGATTGATTTGTTATATTCGTAAAAAGGCATGTCTTCTTTTATTTTTCAAGGATTTATAATTGAAAAAAAAAATAGAAAATTTTATCACAAAATTCGAATTTGTTCTTTTTGAAAATGTGAAATATGAGACGAAGAACGAAATGGAAAAACTACGAGATAAAAATTAAAAGAAAATACAAAAACAATCTAGCATGCTTGAGGAAAATTTTGATTTTTTGTTGACAAGGCGTGAAGGGTCCCTCTTCAAAAATATATGATATTTGAAAGGCTCAGTAAATCAGTAATGAACGATCTGCAAAACTCACTAGCAGTTCCTTGTGGCACTTCAATTTTTTTTTCTCTACAAAATAGGTAGACGTATGGTTGCACACTGTTTCTTAAAATCCACCGAACCTCTTCTCTTAATGATTACATAAGCATATCAGGGAGGAGGGAGTTTTGAGATTTGTCAGTTTTGGCTTACAAAAAGAAAGTGAAAAAAGCAATATGTTACTAAATCTCTTTTATAAAAGAATTTAAAAAAAAAAATCCCTAAAACTGCCAAAATATATAAATAAAATGTTTTCCATAAGTATGGACGGGTTAACGATTATTTTTGCTAGTTAAGGTGAGTAGGGTTTCTGGGTGAAATTAGCTTACTAGGTGATATTTGAAAAGCTCAATATGTGAGTCAGTTAAACTGAATATGAGTTTCTTGTGGTTCTTTAAATATGTATTTCTTAAACATTCTTGTCTTAGTGTTGTACATAATTTCACGAAACCTATTGAAGCAAGCCTTTCAAATATTACAATAGTACATAAGAGTCGTGAGAAAAAGAGACTTAATAGATAATAGTGCAGATAATAGTGAGATGCTTATAACAGTCACTAAGCCTTTTTTTTTTTTTTATCGAAAGCGAAAATCTCGGCAAAAATCTATCACTAAAAAAATATTAAGAAAGCATGAAAGGTTATAATTATTTTTATTGATTAGAGTTAGAAAATATTGCCCTTTCAAATAAATGGTACCATATATGGACAAGTAAAGCACGTTCTGTGAATTACAGAAAGTGTAGGAACTTTCACAAGAGGTTTTACTGCAGTTTCTTGAGGCCACTTTAAATGTATTTTTCTCAGAAACACACTGCCGTATTGTTTTACACAGTTTTTTGAGATCTGTTGAACTGCTTAGCAGTTACTTTAGCGGAAAATGTTAGTTATATCTGCATCTAATGAGTAGATTAAAACCGAAAAGTAAGAACAAAAGTTTCGTTAACACAAAATGATTGAAGAGACTGTTAATACTAACTATTAACCACCATTGTCAACAATGGCAGTGCAATGGTAATACGCATCAACAATGGTAATACGCTTACTTTCCTCAAACTTTAAATATTGTATTGTATAATCAATCTCACGAATTATCAATATGCACGATTCTCTGGATCAATTTGGCACCGAATCACGGTTTCAGAACAATTGAATTACGATTTAGCATAGGCTAAAATTTCTGTCAGTTTAGATTTTTCATATATACTTTGAGTATTATTTTAATTAAATAATAAAAAAAAAGATTTATGATATATTTGTATATATTTTCCAAAAAACGTTAAATATCCACTTTAATTCAAAAGTGCATTCTTAAATTTGAAATCTTTGTTAATTTCAGTAATGGAACTGTGCCTTTAAATGAATCTTTGGGGCAACTTTTATTTGCATTACATTACGAATTGTCATTAGCTTATTACCTAAGACAAGTTCACGCAGTTCAGTAATTAACGCCTTTATTCGTGACTGGTAGAAAACATTTAAACTGATGGCTTACGGAGGCATAAAAATAAACCATTGAAATAAGGTTACTTTAATGTAATTTCAACGCTGCGAGATTTATAGAAGCGTTCGTAATCTCTCAGCAGAAATGTCTCTTGAGCGGTAATGAATTCAAAGACACGAACAGCAGTGCCTGTGAGTAAATAATCTAGCATGGCTTGCGAACGAAAAACTCGTATTATGGTTCCTTTGAGATATATTTAATCTGGCAGTGTCAAATTGGAGAATCGTTCGAAAACACGGTTGAAATTGAAGCTTTGAAAATGGCTCTTTCTGGCTCTAACTCTCCTTGCTCTAATCATCTCGCAAATGGTAGTAAAATTAACGAAGACGAGAAAGGCGCTCATTAAGGCTTTCGAATTTTTTAACGAGTCTTTCGAAGGGTTGGAGATTAAATTTCGCTAAGAGTTATTTTGTAATAAACATTGTACTTTTGCAGCGAAAGTTTTTATTTTAAAAAAGAAAAGATAGTTTCTGTTTTGAAATGAAGCTGTTGCCGAGGAGTTCTTTAGTTTTATAATTAAAGCACCTACCGTGCATTGGGACTTTCAAAAAATAGTGAAAAGTCGTCTAGAATTCCGTGAGAAAATGAAATTATTTAATCAATCAGATTTCTGAAATATAATTCTATTAATGGATAGACTAAGGTTTTTAAAACAGAAAATGCATTTGAGAGGTAGCAATTTTTAATTTCAGAAAAATTTCACGCGAAAAAAATAACCGATACGAATTTTCTTGAGAAAAAAAATTGTGAGACATCAAAATTTTGAAAATCGGCAGAATGTTTTTTAATTTTCTTCTGAAAAAAAAAAACAAACAAACAATAATTCATGTAAATTGTTCCTGATAAAATTATTTAATTTTTAAGTAAATTTAATCTAAAAATTGTTTTGGATTCAGTTGATTTTTGTGCAGACTATCCGAGCTTCAACTAAAAGAACAATTAAGTGGAAAAAAATTGAACTGGAAAAAAGTCTGGTTTGATCAAATATAATAGAAAATATTTACTTTTTGAATTTTTTAAAGTGTCTAACTTTTTTGAGCTTATAGTATATTTACAATTCACCTAACTTAGTTCGCACAATTTTTTTAATCGCACTTTAAATTTATTAATGGGATATTAAACTTAACATTAATATATTTATGTTTTTTCTTATCTCTATTAATGCAATTGCTATCTAGTTTTACAAAGAAAGGTTGTGTTTACCACAATGTTTCGCATTTAGGACTTGTCTTCAAATCTGTGATTGAGGACTTCTATCTATTTACTGATTAAATGTGTAATTAATCAGGACAGGTGGTATTTAATGTTACGAAACTACATCCAAAATTTAATCTTCTAGTAAAACAATATGCCCTGATTGATGATTTGGTATTTTTGATTCTCAAGTATTGGGAGGAATCACTATTTGGAAATTATGGTGTTAACTGCTTTGCCAGGAGAGCTAGTTTATTTTAAGTTTAAACTTCGTATTGTTAATTTTACTTTTTGCGTATTTCTTTAAAACTGTAAGGCGAATCAAAACGTTTTTGCCTACTTTGTTTGTCCAAAGGCGATTTAATGTGATATTTTAATAACTATATATTATATTTTATATCCAATTTAAAAATAGTAAAAAAAAAGAAAAAAAACGAAAGTTATAAAATGCTTAACACGATAATAATTAATATTGTTTTTAATGAAAATCTAAAATGTAAAAGAAATTATTTATACAGAGACCGCCCAATAAAATAATAGTAACCTTTAAATTTGCATTCTCGAGAACTTCTTTTTTGTTATTTCAAATTTTTATTTTTTTCATTTAAATTCATATCAATAAGTTGTAAGAAATGCGAAAAATTCTTTCGATCATTATATAAAGTTATTAAGTAATTATATTGGCATCGATAATAAAGATTTATTGTTGTGTGTAATAACTTTTTGATTGTGAAAAATTCTATTAAATACAATCATTTCTTATTATTTATAATAAATTTTATTAAATTGCTGATTAAATTAAAAAAATGATTCACTTTTGTCGACAATTATCTAATTTAGATTTGTTTCAGACAACTATCTCTTTTTGAAAGGGTTCAATTCATTTTAAATATCTTTTGAAAAATACTTTTAGAAATATTCATCTCTAAAAATTCAATTTTCGGTAAATTCATGACTGATAACTCCAGAAGACCCTGAATAAATGAATAGATTAGTAGTGTAATATAAATGTCTTTTTTATGCTTAGCTTATAACTGATAATGATACATGACTTTAAATAAATTATTATATTTTTTTTCTATATGGTGAACAAGAAATGCAGATGACACTTTTTTTCCTATTTGACGATAATAATGGGGTGCCAAATTACCTTCCACGTTTAGCATTTTAAGCTTTCTAAAAATCGATTAGTCTTAACGTGGTAAAAAAAAAAAATCGAAGCTAATGGATTTCTTTCCTTTTCTCACATGCGAAAAACAATCAAGCTGTATTGTGAAAAATTATGCAATTTGCATATTTTTTTAATAGTTTAGGGAATTAATCAGTATTACAGATAACTGTATAGAATTATAAAAATTTAACTTTAGTCTTTATTTTTTTATATAACATAAAATAATTTTGTATCATACCATTGGTTGTTTGGTATGACAATGCTTTTTTTAATAATGTTTCTGCCCCCTGTGAAACTAGTCTAGATACGAAATTGATCATTTAATGAATTGTACTCTTAAAAAAAAGGGAATAAAATTCCAAATGAAACTAATTTTTGCTTAATTTTGTTTACTTAAAAAGAATTTATAGTCTGTAAAATTTGGAACTAATAAATTAATTCGGAGCTCATAAACTAATTTAGAAGTATACTGTTTTAATAATGCTTTTCTTTTTCTTTTTTAATGTTTCTGCCTCCATGACTTAAAACTAGTGTGGGTACGAAACTGATTATTTAATGTTTGCACACTGGAAAATAGAACTAAAAATTAAACTAATTTTTGTTTTATTCTGTTTGCTTAGGTCGTAAGCAATAGTGAGTAAACATTTTCCGTGTAACATAAATGCACATATTATATTTTAAGTATTTTCTATCTTTGTTTTTAAATAAGAAATTTCAATGCACTTTTTTTTCTTAAAAAGATTTTTGGATTATGATAAAAAAATAGAAAACAAAGGCGAAAAAAGGAGGTGAATTAAAATAGCACATAATTCGAATAACTTTTGTATCCAACAGGTAGAATATATTTGTTTAATTATTTTTATTAAATTTTAAAACACCTGGCTGGCATTAAATAGTGACCTACATTTAAAATGCCAGTCCGTAGAAATTTTCCATCATGTTTTCTAGAATGAGCCTTAAATTACAATGAGTTTATTTCTGAACTTCTAGAAATTATCTCTATTTCTATTGATGATTTAAAAAGAATAATAAATCTAATAGTATATTTAAAATAGTATATTTAAAATAGTATATTAGACAATAAGTGTTAATTGCCTCTAGAAATAGAAAAATACGTTTATTTTTATTTTCATATATGGACGGAACCTCGGTAGTTAGTCAGTTAACTTAATTATATTTAACTTTCGTTAACATATTTATATTACATAAAGTTTTACCGGAATCAAAAGTTTAAACTATTTAATTCCGATAATACTAAATAATATGATGATGGATATCCAGAGAAGGTATTCAAAATTTCATTCACTAATCTTGATAAATTTTTGAATATAGATAGTTACTAATATAGAATAGGGGTATGTAAAAGACCTTTTGTCTATTTCTTCCGAGGTATAGAAATATTAGTTACTTAAAATGAAGATTATCACTAATTATGATAAATTTTTGAATACAGATTTTTACTAATATAGAATAGGGGTATGTAAAAGACCTTTTGTCTATTTCTTCCGAGGTATAGAAATATTAGTTACTTAAAATGAAGATTATTACTAATTATGAAAAATTTTTGAATATAGATTGTTACTAATTTAGAATAGGGGTATGTAAAAGACCTTTCTTCTATTTCTTCCGAGGTATAGAAATATTAGTTACTTAAAGTGAAGATTTTAGTGAAAAAAAATTTAAGCTTTTCATGTGCAAGTTTGTTACAGTATAGAAGATAGTGCTGTATCTTGGACTGAATGTATTTTGAACCAGTGCAAACATGTATGCTCTCTAGTGGATAAATTCTCCATTAGGCATCTGTAGTTGATACATTGTAACAAAGGGGTACATCTTCCGTGTAGTGGAACATTTGAGATTTTCCAGGCACGTATTCACAATTCTCATGTGCTACAGAACTTTTTTGATTACATAGCTGTTGAGTAATTTTTTGAATTTAAAACAAAACCCTTTAAAATTTACATAAAACAGGGTAGATAAGTGATATTAAGATGTCATTCTTCTTCAGATAACATATAAATTTATTTAGAAAAATAATCTTTTTTATTAGGCTTAACAAAGTTAAAAATTCGAATGCATCTTATACCTTAGATCAAGCTCAATATTGTATCTTGGACCGATTCGAGATTTGGGCAATAGGTTCAGTCAAAATAAATATGATGATCGTTGTGAACAACGTTCTTCAGAATATAGAATTTTTTTTTTTCATTTTTAGTAAAGCTATGAAACTTTCAAGTATTTCATTGCTATTACATTTATGATTAACTTGCATTACTTTAACTTTTACAAGCAATGTGAAAACAACTTCTAATTGCATGAAAATACAAATTTCCAAGTTAAGAAGAATATCCAAGTTAGGAAAAAAAAAAAAAGAGTTCAAAATGAATGTTATATAGGCAGTTAGGGTAGACTATACTTGAGGGTGCCCCTTGATTCTCGCCAAGTTGTGAACGCGGTTGATCGCCAAGCTGTGCGATGTTGAAAACCAATCGTGATTCTGATTGGTTTAGAGTTTAGCGTTGTTTTTAAATGAATTTTCAAATGTAATTTCAGAGATGATTTAGTTCTACTTTGGATACCGGCTGGTAAGGTTACTTTTGCTTCTGGTACTAAAAATGAATACTGTATATAAGATAAATCTTAAGTTTCTGTACGCTTTGAATAACAATGGAAAAAAAGCAATGATTGACTGGTGTATGAATGAAGGTTTAATTAGTAATAGATATAAATGTCCTGTTTGTGGGAAAGATATGTCTCTGGTTGAACGTGAAGATCGATCAGATGGCTTTGAATGGGTTTGTCGTGTGAAAGGCTCAAATGCTCACCATATAAAACGATCCATTAGAAAGGGATCGTGGTTTGTGGAGAGTCATTTGAGTATGATTGATATTTTAATTTTTACTTGGATGTGGGTGTATGAAGCTAACAAAACACAATTTATTAATGAGTATATAACGAAGTGAGTTATTTCTTTCTCTGCTTACTCCATTAATTTTTATTTCGATTTAAAATGCATTTTATTGGATTTATTAGTTTTGATTCTATTGTGTTCACTGCAATTTTAAAAAGTTTTGTTTAAATTTTCCAATGTTTCATTGAAATATCATTATGTTTTGGCCGCCATTCTTGTTACCACGGCGTTCCGGGCAAACAAATATGGCGGCAAACATAAGTCGCCAATTTCGCCAAGGGGCACCCTCAAGTATATTTTTCCAGGTACAATATGCGGTGTTCCTATGTTAGCTTGATTTGATTTTTCCTGATTTAAAAGTATTTTTTTTCTGAAAAGCATGATAACATTCTCACATAGAAAAGTGCTTACTAAAAGACTTAAAACTTGCTTAAATTCTCCCATATTTATTCAAATTGTGTGCTAAAGACAATTTTGGCTTTATGCTGCTTTTAGCGGTTTTCCATTTTGACTTATTGTATTTAAAAATTTATCTTCATTTTTTGTTTAATTAAATTTTTTATACTTTTAATGGATCTTATTATTTTCTTAAAAACTGTATTGCATTTTTCACTCTTTATTATAACTTAATCTATCTAAATTCATTCGGAAAAGCATTTGGGTTTACGCCTGGCGAAACTCAGAAGTGTATTAAATCCGATGAAGATTCCGGATTATGTAATATACGGGTTGCAAGGGAATATTTTAATCAGCGGTTAAATGAAACGCTCAGTTGAACGGACTTCTCCTTTCGACTATATCAAGATAATTCTTTCCATATCAGTTATTTGTAATTTAAGATAAAGCACCTGATATTCTTATTAAATGTTTTTTTTAAACATTTTTTATCCATGTTTGTACATCTCTTTTAATGTAGATCTTGTTTAGTTTAACTCAATCATTCTATATGAAAAGGAAAAAAGGCAGTAGAATGACAATTATTTTAAATGAAATTATCTTGATTAGTTTGGAACAATTGTTTGATATGAAAAAGACTGTTGTAAGAATAGAATTTTAACTGATATATCTCGTTTAGTTCAGCATAATTGTTTGATGTGAAAATGAAGAAAACTGTTGTAAGAATAGAATTTTAACTGATATATCTCGTTTAGTTCAGCATAATTGTTTGATATGAAAATGAAGAAAACTGTTGTAAGAATAGAATTTTAACTGATATATCTCGTTTAGTTCAGCTTAATTGTTTGATATGAAAATGAAAAAGACTGTTGTAAGAATAGAATTTTAACTGATATATCTCGTTTAGTTCAGCATAATTGTTTGATATGAAAATGAAAAAGACTGTTGTAAGAATAGAATTTTAACTGATATATCTCGCTTAGTTCAGCATAATTGTTTGATATGAAAATGAAGAAAACTGTTGTAAGAATAGAATTTTAACTGATATATCTCGTTTAGTTCAGCATAATTGTTTGATGTGAAAATGAAAAAGACTGTTGTAAGAATAGAATTTTAACTAATATATCTCGTTTAGTTCAGCTTAATTGTTTGATATGAAAATGAAAAAGACTGTTGTAAGAATAGAATTTTAACTGATATATCTCGTTTAGTTCAGCATAATTGCTTGATGTGAAAATGAAGAAAACTGTTGTAAGAATAGAATTTTAACTGATATATCTCGTTTAGTTCAGCATAATTGTTTGATATGAAAATGAAGAAAACTGTTGTAAGAATAGAATTTTAACTGATATATCTCGTTTAGTTCAGCATAATTGTTTGATGTGAAAATGAAAAAGACTGTTGTAAGAATAGAATTTTAACTAATATATCTCGTTTAGTTCAGCTTAATTGTTTGATATGAAAATGAAAAAGACTGTTGTAAGAATAGAATTTTAACTGATATATCTCGTTTAGTTCAGCATAATTGCTTGATGTGAAAATGAAAAAGACTGTTGTAAGAATAGAATTTTAACTGATATATCTCGTTTAGTTCAGCTTAATTGTTTGATATGAAAATGAAAAAAGCCGTAGAAAGAATATAATTTTAAATGAATAGTGCTGGTTTAATGAAACACTATTTTTTCGATCTGAGAATAAAAAAAAAAAAACGTAAAATGACAATTATTTTAAATGAAGTTATCTTTTTTAGTCCAACACAATAGTTTGATATGGAAAGGAAAAAAAAGCTGTCGAAAGAATATAATTTTAAATGAAATTATCTGGTTTGTTTCAGCACAATTATTCCTTTTTTACAAATGAAGGGAAATGAATGGATTTGACTGGAATTTTATTTAAATTTTGAAAACAAAATACCGGCAAATTTGAGATCATAAAACTCATTAATTTGTGCTAAAATTGACTGTCTCTTCCCATTGGTTAATAAGCTTCCTTACTTGCATATGTTACAAAGCAGATCCTTGGCCAGTAAGGTTTCTCAAATTGCCGAGAACAAAATGACGCAGAAAGTTGAAGACTTCGATCTCATAATCTATTAATATGTGAAATAAGTCCTTATCTTAGAGGAAACTAATTTCGCTTACTGTTGAGGAGTTTCAAATTTCGATGATTAGATAATTTCCTATAACACATCTTTAAGAGCAAACCATAATTTTGTTAAAACAAAGGATAATTTAACCATCGTAAGGATCTAATTAACAGCAATGTAAACAATTTAGGGTAAAGTTTTCAATCGGGTGCCCAAATTATTCTGGCGATTTTTAATGTTCTAGTAAAAAATAGGAAAAATGAGTTAAAAGTGAGATTTTATAATAAGATGAAATCGTGATAGAAAAAAAAATAGGTAAATGGAAAATTTTATGTACAGTTTTTCTTTATTGGCACTACAGCCCAGGGTGGGTCTTAGCCTGCTGCATAATATTTTTCCAGATAGCTCTGTTCCTGACCTTGATCTTCCACTTGGATATCTTTAAAATTTTTAAAGCATTCAAGGCACCATTCATCCATCATTTTTTCCATTGGTCGGCCTCTTGAGCATCGGCTTCCATTTTACCACTCGGTAGTCAGGTGATTCTTCAATATGAACAAGGCATGAAAACCTATGTGTTATTTACAGTACAAGCTTAAAATTACCGTGTTCAATGCAAGAGGCACCCTATTCAACCGTCTTACCAAATATAAAAATAAAAGCATAACTTATCTGACTAAACTTCTGATATCTCTTCTTCGTCAGTACGATGTCGAACATCGCTCTGTTTAAAAAAATCATCCACGAAATGCTTAAATGCTTGCTTTCTCGAATTGTTTTTCTTTTTTATCCTTTTTGTGGTTTGCGGCTAGTATAGTCCATTTCTTTACTTTAATTTTCGTAAAGTGCAACGAAATTTTCAAAATCCCTTAATTAGTATTGAAATAAATATGTACATTTATAAATTTAAAGTTTAATATTATTTATTATTTTTTATAAAAATAAAATGAAATTTAAAAAATGTTTGAAATCTTTCTGATGAAAAAAAGAAAGACAAATCGAATATACAATATTTGTTCTAAATTTGATGTAGTTATTTCTAACGTTTTTGAGATAGATTATTAATTAAGATGAAGCATGAAAAATCGGATTATGGAGAAAAGAGCTTTTAAAGTTTAAGCTTTTCAAGGGCTAAGCCTGGAAATTAGCTTGAAGTTCTATGCGATAAAAACGCATTGTCTCGCTTTCTAATTGCAATATAAAAATCTAATATCACACGCAGAAAGCGAAAGTATGATCGAAACTACCTGAACATGGTAAAATTTATCGTGTTTCTGGCTCTACCAAAAATCTTGATAATTTTTTCCAAAGTGCTTTAGTAATGATTTTAGTAAAATTAACTATAAAATATCATTTAATAATATGTAATAAAATTTCATAAATGAGTAAAAATTTGGTATTTTTATTATGATACCTTAAAGCATAACCTTAAAGCATTAATACAAATACCGTGTATTTTGATTTTTACTACCAGAATTATGGTTTTTATTACTATAAATGTCTTTACTTTCCAGTATGGTAATTTTGCCTGAATTGTATCGCTATATGCATTTGAAAGATATTGTTTTTTTAAACAAAAGTTCATGATTCTTATGATTCTTATATCCCAAACCACTTTAAATTGCATTTGATATTTGAAAAAATGCATGAGCACTATATACTATTTGTTTGTACTATATAGAATGTTCACGTAAGTTATAAAATAGTTCAGATAATTCATAACTTTACGTATTCTTTAATTTTTTAAGCATAAAATTCGCATTTTTAAATATGTATTTCGTAAAATGCCAGTATTTAATTCATTGTATTCAACACATATGCCCAATCATGATATTACTTATTTCTTAACTAAAATAAATAAATTTTATGCTGTACTGTTACAATGATTAGTATTTTTTAATAAAAATTAATTCACTAAAAGGTAAAATTATTTTTTTTTATACGAACTTATGTAATTTTAGAATTTTTTTTATGTGCATTAAAATTTTTTAAATTTTATGTGTATTATAAAAGTTTAATTTTGATTTATAAATAAAGTCTTATTTTAATATCATATGAAAAAAATAAATGAAACTGAATATGAAATTGGTAAAAATTATTATTTTTTTGTAAGTTCTATGTTTTTCTACTTAGAGATAAATTTCTAAAATTTTTAAAACAAAAAAATTTTAAACTAGTAAAACCTTAAATTATCGTGAAAAAATATTTGATTAATTTTAATTTAATGAATATTTGTTTTTCCATCAAAGTCACGACTTTTATTCTGTGATACGGGTCAAAAACTTTTTCATCCTCAAAACTTTTTCTTTCTTTGATCTTTCTCAAAAAGTGGTGTATCTCAACTATTAGATTTAAAAAGTTTCATTTAAAAATCAAATAGAAAAGAGTAAGATGGAAGTTCTTTTTATGGTAATAATTACTTCTCATCATTTTTTTCTTCCATTTAAATCACGGAGTTTTTCCTATTCCGTTTTTCTGTTGCCAAATTAAAGAAAATAATTCTTTGTAATGAAATGTTATTATTTTTTGAAGTTCTTTTCACTGCTTTAAATAAAAATATTAAAAATTTAAATCTTAAAACTAAGTAAAAGTTCGTTTTGTTTATTTTTATATTGATTTTCTAACGAGAAAGGTTAAATCACTCATTAGACTTTTTTATTGGAAGAAGACATTTTATGAATATCTTTAATTTTGAATAGAAATTTAAACAAAACTACTAAAAGTTTCGCCTTTAACTATAGTAGAATTTAGTAAATTGTATTTTAAATTGTATTTACCTCTAATGTAATGTCACCAATGGTTTTAAGACCAGAAAAGGATTAATGTTTAAAAGCTGGGTAGTAATAGTAATTTAAAGAATATCACTTTCTTCATTTCTGAAAAATAAGTCTCATTGAAAGATTTTACAGTATCTTTAAAGAAACTTTCCGTTTTTAATCCTTTTATAATTTTACATGATACTTCTGATTAAAATAGATTCCCAGCTAGATTTTTTTACAATGTATTGTACTCAACTATACTACTCAAGAATTTTTATTTATAACATTATTTAAGCAAATGCATTTATGACATTTTAATTTACTACACGACTTTAGAGAATGTATTCATTACATTTTTAATTTACTACACATTTTTAGAGAATGCATTCGTGATATTTTTAATTTACTACACATTTTTAGAGAATGCATTCGTGATATTTTTAATTTACTACACATTTTTAGAGAATGCATTCGTGATATTTTTAATTTACTACACATTTTTAGAGAATGCATTCGTGATATTTTTAATTTACTACACATTTTTAGAGAATGCATTCGTGATACTTTTAATTTACTACACATTTTTAGAGAATCCATTCGTGATATTTTTAATTTTAATGCATTTTTAATGTTTTAGATGTGCGTTGTTTTTGAAGTCTATATAAAATGGCTATTAATAAAAAAAGATATAAAATAACTTATAAAATAGTATATAAAATAGTATATAAAATAGCTTATTCGTTTTATTAAATATTTAAAAAATAATATTATTTTAAATAATAATTATAATAAAATCACAATATAATTCATTAGACATACAGAAAAAATTAATGTGATAAAAATGATATCTCTCACAATTAATTAATATATCCTTAACAAAGTGTCTGAAATTGCTAATAAGATTGTAGATTTTTGTAATGTAATTTGGTAACTAAATTAGTAATTACCTCTATTTTTTTATTAGTTGTAAATAATTATAATTGTTTTTTCAATAAATGCTGATGTTGCAATCAGAAAAACTGCAAAGCTTTGAACTAATTATAATTAATATAATCCGGTTATTCCATAAGCTTTGAGTTTATTATAATCATTATGTTTGGTTAAGCAAGCAGTTTTAAGTTTATTATAATTAATATATCCAGTCAAACCAGCAGTTTAGGATTAAAAATAATTAATATTTAGAAGTAATTTATTCTAATTATATCTTTATAATAACAGACTTTAACTAATGATTGATAGTTAACTAAGATACAAATAAGTACTGAAATTTTAAAAATTAAATATTTTTCATCATTTGAAGTTAAATAAGCATAAAAAAAAACATCTCTCTCACTCTTATTATGATAAATGCATAGTTTTTCAGCATTTGTAAAAAAAAAAATGCAATTTTTTTTTTAAATAAAAGAAACACATAATTTTTAAGTTTTGTGACGAGATCTAGACTTAAAATTATTCAGCTAATTGGTTTTTTAGTTTAATTTTGGTTTGAATGTATATTCATCAAAATTTTGGCAATTTTTTCTTAAAATTTTTATTACCACAACTTTAAAGAAAAAGGAAAAATTCATATTTTAATTTCATATGTCTAATTATATTTAAGTACACTTGACATAGTGACATTTATAGTTCTCCTTGTTAATAAAATTTCATTACATGCAGCACAGAGAAAAAAAAATCTGGTAAAATGACTCTACTGTATAGTAATGATTGTAATAGTTTACTGTAATAATTTATTGCTATAATTATTAAGTACTGTATAGTATTTTTTCGTATGTAAGAAAAACACAATTCTGCCACACAACCAAAATATGCAGTATTTAAACGATTTACTTAGTAGTTTTTGCTTTCATATGGTAACGGTTTACCAGAAATTCTGGTTTTCAAAATTATAGTTTTTATTACCTTATATTTAGTAAAATGTACAAAACTGAAAAGACATTTTAACTGAATGAGTGAGTTTCTTTGCCATGCTCAAATGCATCGCGTTAAAATTAATAAATTTTACCACATTTATCGAAATTTATCACGTATTATAAAACCATATTTTTACGATATCAATAAAATATTCTGAAAATCAACCGAATAAATGATTTTTATACCATGATTAATGTATCACGGTAAAATTAATAAATTTTACCACATTTAACAAATTTTATTACAAAATATAAAACTATATTTTAATGTTTTACTAAAGACATTAACCAGAGCGCTTTGGTAAAAATTACTGAGCTTTTTGATGTTCCCATAGAGCTAGAAACACGGTAAATTTTACCATATTCTGGTAGTTTTTACCATATTTTTTTCTCTGTTAAAGATTTGTTATAAAAATTATTTAACAGAATTATAATAGGGAGATTTAATTATTGACTATGTCAGCCTTCATCTATCAAAAGGTACCTTAAGATAGAATCAAGTTCGCTCTTTCATTGTAGTGGAACTGGGTGTCTGAGGCCTTACGGCCCTTTTTCCATTCATCCTGAAATTAGACTAAGAAGCATACATGACAAAAATAAAGTTTGGGGAGCAAAATGGAGTTCGTGAGAGAAAAAAATGGCACTTTGCCATTATGAGGTAATAACAAAATTACAAGTAATAAAAAAGTGCATGAAAAAAGGTAAAACTAAAGTACAATGAGAAAATAAACACTAATGAATATTTACAGTATTTACAGTTTGGGAATACATGCAAAAAGGGGGGAGGGCGAGTTAAAGGAATGTGAAGATGTGTGTAGTATATGTGTAAGTAAGTGTGGCTCTGTTAAAGTCTAGCCCGGACGTCCTGATAATTACCACTCTTGCCGGGGGGGTATTTACACTTAAGTTACCGGAATTAACTTACCCCTGATCAGACCCCGAGGGGTTGATAGAATCGAGTTAACAAGTCTTATATACTACTATATTGATACTTAATATTATTAGTGGTAGTTACGCTACAGTACTATAAATATTTAAGATTATTGTGCCCAGGTGTTTCTTAGAAATTCTTAAAAATTATTTTATCAAACGCATTTTATTACTCATTTAACAAAAATTCGTGGTTCCTTTCAATTTCTCTTCATCAAAACTATAATTTTTAAATTTTATTCGATCATTACTTCTAAGTCTATTTCTGTTAAAAATTCGAGCCATTGACACAATGACAAGAAAGTTATCAGAAAACTTGTTACAAAAAGTTTCACTACTGGTTAAGACTTGTTACACAAACCTTTAAACAACATTATCAAATTAAATTTTTTTTTTTATCCTAAACAAATACCTGTCAAACGAAATGATCGATTACTAATAAGTAAAAATAATGTTTCTTTCAAAAAAGAATTTTTAGTCTTTTTTTTCCCCCTATAAAAACTAAAAATCAAGGAATAAAAGTTTTTACAATTTATCTTGCTTCTCTCCTGCCAAGACGAATTCTTTGAGGAATTTGATTAAAATGAATTAATACCAGGAGAAAAATGGAAGAGAGTTAGAAAAAAAAAACTTAGACCTTATCGATAACATAGTTAAAGAATTCTCTGGGAGATTAGGAACTAGTTAGTAAATCCATTTGTTTCAAAATTTTTCACGGCAATCTTTTGGGGGCGTATAACAAATTTTCACCTCCTTTTAGAAAGTAGTTTTATTTTATTTATTAAAGATAAAAAGAAATTACTTGTCTGCATACATTTTTATCAAGGAAACGGGTGACATTATAAGATACCTGAAACATTTTAATACTATGTATAGAAGCAAATTATTTAAACGCTTTTTTTTCTGGCCTCATTCCGAAGAATTACTTTTAAATTTGATATTTTGCTAATTAAAGTTTTGATCAGTAATGGTTATAGTTAAATTATTTTAATATTTTTTAAAAATTATTTTAAACTATTTTAATATTAAAGTTTGCACCATTGCATGAAACACCATTTTAGAGCAAAAAAAAAAAAAATATGCGCTGTGGAGTAAACGTTGTTTTTGGTACAGATTGGAGCATATTATTTTTACTTGTAATCTTGTAGTACGCAGATTTGGACATATCAATGTACAATTTATATCATATTTAACAGAGCTAGAAAAAAAATGCATTATTAAATCGAAAGAATGCAACAAAGCAACAAATTACAGAAATAAATATAGTGCTGAAAAAATTTACTCAACGAGATTCCTTCAAAAATAAAATCTGAAAAAGTCTTAAATCATATTTAAATAAGCATTTTTTTTAAAATATACATTCGACAAAAGAAATTTGCCAATTATATCTGAAAAACCAAAATAAAATGCCGATTTTTTTATGAGACATTATTTACCATCACCGAGAAAAACAATCTTCAGTAGTCAATTGAAGGTTCATTCTAGGCGGGGTTTGCTGAATTTACCCTTTGGATTTCCTTTTTAGAACACTTTCTCATGATTATTTTAAATTCCGACTTTTTTAATACGACAGCGAATTTTGTTTATGAAATGTCACTTTTTGACACACTCGATTTCATCGCAAATCTACTTAGTTTTTCTATAGCGTCGGACATCGCTCTGTTTAAAAAATCATCCACGAAATGCTTAAACGCTTGCTTTCTCGAATTGTTTTTCGTTTTTTCCCTTTTTGCTGCTTTGGTTTGCTGTTAGTATAGTCCATTTCTTTACTTTTATTTTCGTAAAGTGCGCCGAAATTTTCAAAATCCCTTAATTAGTATTAAAATAAATATGTATATTTATAAATTTAAAATTTAATATTATATATTATTTTTCATAAAAATAAAATAAAATTATAAAAATTTTTGAAATCTTTCTGATGAAAAAAAGAAAGACAACTCGAATATACAATATATGTTCTAAATTTGATGTAGTTATTTCTAACGTTTTTGAGATAGATTATTTTAAATTAAGATAAAGCATGAAAAATTGGATTATGGAGAAAAGAGCATTTAAAGTTTAAGCTTATCAAGGGCTAAGCCTGGAACTTAGCTTGAAGTTCTATGTGATAAAAACGTATTGTATCAGCAAGCTAAAAAAATATCTTTAAATATTTTTTTATTATAATAAATAAATTTTATAATATATTTTTAATAAATATTTATGATTTTTATAATTTTTAATATTTTAAAAATAGTAATATCTGGTACAGTATATCATACATACTTACTACTGTTGTACTAGCTCAGAAAAAAAAACAAATAGCAAATCTAAATCAATTCAGTACGATAATTTTTTTATTGGCATTATCCCATACACATTAATACATATTCAAGTTTTCAGAAAGTTCCAAGAAATATATGTTAGCTTACTTTTTATAAGTAGTACTGTATAATATACATATACTTACTAATATTATGTTTTTTTTATTAACACAGCAAAAAATAAAACCAAATTTACAGAATTCGATATTAATTTTTCTTTTATTCATGTTATCCTATACGCATTGACTCAAGTTAGAGTTTTCAGAAAGTTCCAAGAAATATTGTTTAAGCTTATTTTTAATAAGGAAGTTATTACTTTATTTTTAAATTTTAAGAGTGATGTTAGTACAATAAAAATACATACTTACCATATTTACTACTGTTGTGTTTGCTTGGAAAAACAGCAAAAAGAATACTAAAGCGATCTAATATGATAAACTTTTTTCTTTTAAACATATTGTCCGATACACATTAACTCAAATTCAAGTTTTCAGAAAAGATATATGAAATTTTTTTTTTAACTTTAAATAAGGAACTATTTAGGTCTTTATCAAATATTATAAAATTTTAAGAATGAGGTGTAGTACAATATAGTATACACACTTACCATACTTACTGCTGTTGTGTTTGTTTGGTAAAACAGCCAACGGTAAACTAAAGTAATCTAATGCGGTGAACTTTTTTCTTTTAATCATATTATCCGATACACATCAACTCAAATTCAAGTTTCCAGAAAGTTCCAAGAAATAAAGTCAATATTTCTAAATCCGATCAAAACAACTAGCTCAGAATTCCTTACATTCCTCAAAACATACTTATCCTTAAAACCTCCGAAATGAAATATTGTCCTCTGAGCCAAGTCGTCTCCAATCATGTGATATTTATTTTTTTCCACCATATTTTTTGTAATAATCGTCAAGGGTCCTATTGATTTTTTCCGAACGTGATACGAAAATAAATGGAATCTACATCATCTCCTTATTATCTGAAAAAAACTTTTCTACTTTTTTCTTCTTCTTGTTAGCTCGTTACTAAGGTATGCGCTGCTTCAAATTGGATACAAAAAATTGGATGTGCCTCAAGAGCTGATGCCAAACAAAAGTTTAAAATTTTCGTCGTCTTTTCGTCTTTTTTTTTTTTTCTATCGTCATATCGGAGTTTTAATTCGTTTCGAAATTAATTGACAACTTTTCCGGGTCTTAATTAAGGAAGGCATATCAGCGTGATTTTCGATAGAAAGTACTCGTCTTTTTAAGACGGGAGTTTTATTTATTATGATTCGTAAAGTTCTCGGCAATTGTGTTGGTTGTTAATTGTTTTTGAATTCTTTAGAGTAAAATATTTCTTCTCATGTCTCGTGCGGGTTTAATTAAACCATGGTATGTAATTAGGGGAAAGCTGTACTTAATTTTATGATGAATAAAATTCTTGAGCTGTTTGTTACTAGGTGATCGAAAATTTTGTATTTTTGTGATTTGCAAAAATGATTAAAGAATGGAATGAAACTCGATCCTTAAATTTTTTTTAAATATAAATTGACTGTTAAATTAGTAATTTTCTGCACTTTTATCACTTAAAGAGTATCCCGAGGTTATAAGAATTGAGGTCAGAAACTGATAATTCTTGTTATCTCATCTTAATTCAGATCTTTAGTAAATTATAATTTTTCTTGTTTTTCTATCAGAAAAAGTTAAAAATTGTTTAAAAGAAATATAAATTAATGAAAAAAAAATTAAATAATTTTCTTAGAAAACTGAGATATCTAAAGCCACGTACGTACTTTATTTTTTTATTAACTGAGAAAATAAGTGTGATCAAAGCTACCAGAATACGGTAAAATTTACCGTCCAAAAAAATCTCGGTATTTTTACCGAAGCATTTTAGCTACGATTTTAGCAAAATTTACAATAAAATTTGGTTTTATAATCTGAGATAAATTTTGGTAATTTTATCATGATACCTCAAAACATGGAATAAAAATTATTTATTCGGCTAAATTTATTTTTCTGTTTTGGATTTTTTACTAAATGTGGGGAGATGAGAACTATAATTTTGAAAAACAGAATTTTTGGTAAACCTTTACCACATGACCGGAAAAATTACTAAATGAATGACTTATATATCCTATATTTTAATTTTATTTACCAGAATTTTTTTTTCAAACCAGAAATATCATAACTATATAGTACGGTAAATTTACCTAAAATTTTTCTGTGTTGATTTACTATTTTTTTTCTTGATTTTTGTTTTGGTAAGTACCTGTAATTTTTTAGATGAGTCTGTGTTAAAAACATACCCCCTTAAATGTATGTACTTGACTTTTTTTTCATTAGCAGTTTATGAAATTTTCCAGTTTCATTTCAAGTTTATAGCAAATTGAAAGGCTTTTAAATAAAGAAATACATTAAAAGATTAAAATTTTTAGAAATTCAAGCTTACATTTTCATCTGTTTTCTTTATTACCGTACATTGTTGAAATTTTCATATGAAAATTATGGTAAAATAACAGGTAGCAGTCTTTCCATCTAATTAACAGTAAAGTTTATGGTAAGGAGCATTTTTTACCTATGCGGTTTTGAAACAGTATACAACAGAAAACTTTTCTGTTTTTAGCTTGAATTTCCAATTTGTGATTTTTATTATGTGTAGATTGTTTTTATTATAGTTACTTTAACTAATCATCTCCTTTTGGATCATCCTCTTTGTCTTGAGATCATTGGCCTTTATATGACTACTATATATGCTATATATGACTACTATATATGCTATATATGACTACTATATATGCTATATATGACTACTATATATGACTACTTTTAAAAGTTTTTAAACATTCAAATTGTAAAAAAAAATGCTTTAAAATTTGCACTCAACATGTTCTTACGCTAAATTTTTCAAATATGAATATAATTTAAAACTACCGGAATCAATTTGCGGGCATCCTTCAATTTTGTCATTATTCCAAATGCGTAATTTAGTCCTTTATTAAAATATAGTTTCACGTTCAAATTGTGATTTTCTGTTCTCCCTACCGACTTTCAAATGTTAATATCCATGAAAATTGGGCGGAATTTTTTCAAAATTGCTCTAAACATGTTCTTTCGGTTTTTCGACTCATTTCATGTTTCTCATTATTCCAGATGTGTAAGTTAATTATTCTAATAAAATGCAGCTTCACATTTAAATTGCGATTTTCTTTACATCTTGCCGACTTTTAAATGTTTTTAAACCTGCAAATTATGATGAATGTTTTCAAATTTGATCTAAACATGCTCTTATGCTAAATTTTTCAAATTTGAATATAATTTAACCCATTAATTGAATCAATTAATACCATTATTATTAATATAACAATTAAATCAATTAATTAAATCAATTAATAAAATAAATTAATTAAACCAATTATACAATAATTTTAATTTAACAAATTAATTAAATTTTTTAAATTAATAACTACTTGAATCTATTTATGGACATCCATCTTTTTTGCCATTATTCCAAGAGTGTAAATTATTCTTCTAAAATAAAGTTTCACATTAAGCATGCTAAACATACAAATTGTAAGGAATGTCTAGGAAATTGCACTAAACATGTTCTTTCGATTTTTGAACACCTTTCATGTTTCTCATCACTCCAGATGGATGAGTTTTATTATTCTAATTAAATGTACATTTTATTATTCTGATAAAATGTAGCTTCGCATTTAAATTGCGATTTTCTTTAATTCCTGCCGACTTCTAAATGTTTTTAAATCCGCAAATTATTATGAATGTTTCAAAAAACTGTCCTAGCATGTTCTTTCCACTAAACTTTTCGAATATAAATATAATTTAAAACTACCTGAAGCAATTTATCGACTCGTTTCATTTTTGTCATTATTTCAAATGTGTAAATTATTGTTCCAATAAAATTCAGTTTCGCATTGAAATTGTGATTTTTCAGTACACCTCGGACCGTGTGGACCGTGAAATTTCCCTGGTTATTTGGCGATCAATTTCGAATCGTATTCAGTTGTTCTTATTAAGATAAGGGTGAAATTTAATTTGTTTGGCTGACTGAACTTCCTATCTTCTCTAATAGAACTGTTTGACATGAATTTCAATTGGAATATTTTTCTTAATGAATCACTTCTGTTCCAGAACTCTGTTCGGTTTGTAAGTTAGTTTAATATTTTGTGAATTATTTTATAAGAACTGAATTCTCGTTCTTCGCATGGAGTGAAAAATCGTAAAAAAGTTAAATGATTCGGCAATTATTATAAACTGCAAAACCATGAACAAAACTGTAAGGCATATCCGACACATTTATATATTTTTTTAAAACGGTTTAATTTTTTTTCATTGTTTGTTGCCTTTTTCGGTCACTTAACGTTATTAGATTAAGAAAAATATGTAATTAGAGGTTTCTCTCAGCAAAAAGATTTTATAAGAACTGAATTTCCGTTCTACGTAGGAGTAAAAAAAATCATAAAAAAAATCATACGAGTAAAAGTCATACGTATACGTAAAAATCATACGTACGTGTAAAAAAAATCATAAAAAAAATTAAATTAATGATTTGACATTATTTATAAATTAAAAAATCATGCACAAAACAGTAAGGCATTCTAGACGCATTTAAATAGTTTAAAATAATTAAATTTTCTTTATTATTTGTTGTATTTCTTGGTGACTTAACTTAATTTAGAAAAATATAATTTTAGTGGTTTCTCTAGCAAAAAGATTTTATAAGAGCTGAATTCCAGTTCTTATAAAATAAGGAGCAAAAGAATCGTAAAAAAATTAATGATTTGGCCTTAATTATAAACTACAAAATCATACACGACACTGTAAGGCATATCCGACACAATTATGCTATTTGAAGAAAAAAAATATTTTTTTTTTGTTACTCCTTAAATTTTCGGTGACTTAAAACTATTAGATTTAGAAAAATATGTTAAAAAAAGTTTATCTCAAGAAATAAGAACTAAATTCTCGTTCTTCGTACAGAGTAAAAAAAAAAAAAAAAAAAAAAAAAAAAAAAAAAAAAAGAAAAAAAAAAAGAAACATAAAAAAATAATGATTCGGAATTAATTCTACGAAATCTTGCACAGAACAGTAAAGCATATCCGACGCATTTATGCAATATGAAATAATTTAATTTTGTTACTCTTTTTGGTTTTTTAACGTTATTAGATTTAGAAAAATATGTTTTTAAAAGTCTTTTAACGAAAAGAGAAAAAAAAATATTCTGCACAGAAAATAATGTTGTTTATTAAAATGCATGTCAGTTAAGTTTTGACACAATGAAGCAATTTTTTTAAAAATAAATTTGATCTTAACCTATTTTTTCATTTCAATTCCCGTTGAATTCATGTAAATTAAGTTTATCGAAACCAGTTTCAAAAACGAAGCTACAAATAAAATAAAATTTAAGTGATTTTGGCGGTTTTAAGAAAAAATTACTGTATTTCAGTTCTATTATATTAAATTAATGAATTGGCTTTTGGAAAATTTGAACTACTTTATAATAGAAGATTATCACCTTTAGATATAAAGCCTTAAATTTGGAATAATAATGAAAGTCATATAACAATAATTGAAAATAATATGAAGAAAATATGATAAATAAATATTAAGTAACTCTAACAAATAATTAAATGATTTTTAGGTAAAATATTACCTATATAATTTTTGATAATTTTATGTTTATGACAACTGAAGAAATTTAGATCTTTGTTAATTTAGGAAAATGCGACTATTTATTGCATCCAGCGCATGATAATCACTAGTTATCAAAATATTAACTACTCCTATTACCAATCCAAACAATCACGATTACTTGTGCGCTTATTGTATAAGTTATTTTATTTTAATTACTGTTGAATTGAAATTATTTAGTTTTATAGAAAGCCGTTTTAAAAGAGTAGGGGAGAGTGGGGTCAATTGTAACATATTTTACTTAACTATTTTTAACTGACAAAAAATCCAATATATTATTAGTATTAATTAACAGACGAGTAAAGGAGACTATCCTCTACTAGAAAAAAATAATTACATTATTTTAAATGTGATTATATTAGTTATTAACAATTTTTGACGGGTTGTGCACTTGTTACAATTGTCCGCACTTACGGGGTCAATTGTAAGAGTTCATAAATTTAACTAAAACATAGTTAATTATACATATTATCATAGTTGTGATATATTTTTTTATTGATCTAAATAGTAGTGATATTTTAGGAGTAAAAATAATAATGAGCAAAGACCTAAAGAGTTAAACTTTTAACTTTAAGGGGTTAAAAATTTTAATTTATGCTGTGAAAGGTGACAAATAAAATAATGCACATGCAACATAATATAAATGATATAGGAAACTATTGGTGGTTCTTAAAGAGTTAAGTAATGGTTTGTAAACATAAGATTATTTATTTTCAGCTGTTACATTCGTCCCTTTACTTATTGTTACAATCGTCCCCAAGACGCCATTTCAGCTTCATTTGTTAAAAACAATGCTAGTTAACAAAACTAATCTTTTTTTTCTTGAAATGTTAATTAAGGTGTCCACTTACATATTCGGTTAATAATTTTTATTTGTTTAAACGAAATTACTTTGTTACAATATAATATTCGAATACCAAAAAAGTACTTACGTAGTGTGAAAATATCTTTTGTGATGTAACTCTTTCAAAAGTACATAAAAATGGTTGCCAGCAGGGAGGTACATGTAGATTTATTAAATACACCTTTTGCGCCGCCTAGGAACCAAATCTAGAAACTGACACTCGAAAGTTTTGCTCTGTTACAATCGTACCCTGTTACAATTGACCCCACTCTCCCCTACTTATAAATAAAATAAATATATAGTTAATACTTACTTGGTAACGTAGCCCGCACGCTCCATCCAAGTTGATCCATGAACTTTCCTGGCATAAGAAACACGAAATAAATAATTTTTAAAGAAAGTGCAATAAACACCGTTTTTGATTAAACAGAGCTTAGTAAGCAAGCAAACATCACTGTTGTTATTTCCAAATTAATTAAAAAAACGGAACTGTCTATAGTTTAATTTATAGCAATGTCTAATGTGAAATCTATGATAAAAATTTATTTTTCAAACGTCCTTCTCGGAAGGAATTATTAAAATTTCACGGTCGGATCTAAAATTCCCCCTTTAATTTGTGCTTCAAATTACAGGACTTTACTTTAAACGGTTTTGACATTATAAGAGGAAGACACACACGTTGCAGGCAAACGCTTCTTTTTATAATTATAGATTAATTATAATCATTAGTAACATTTAGGTCTTTAATTAGATTTTTGCATGAAAAGTAGGAGATATTTCATATTCAGTGAAAAGCTTCTGAATGTATAGAAGTGAAGAATGCATAGTTTGAAATCAATTCAAATCAAGATATGGAAATTCAGAGATTAATATACATGAAGATGAATTGTTCTTTCAACTAAAAAGTAACTTCAATGATTTTAATAATATAATACAAGGGGAAAAAAAAACATGCAACTGCAACGATTACTAAAAGTTTCCCCTCGGGTAACATTATTTTCATGTTTTAAAAATCCTACTCATATTTATGTTTTTTTGAGACGCATTTAAATACCCAAAACATTTAATTACTATTTCAACGTAAAATATGATGAATGGACAAATAATAGTAATTAAAAAAATCGTTAATTAAAAGATGACATGCTGAATTGCTCTTAATTAAAATACGAAGTTTTTATTTTTCTCTGAAGTTCCAAACATAATGACGTCAAATTGAATTAGCTAATTTGTTTAAAATGCTTTGTGTTTAAAATAAACAATTGAGTCAACTTAAAAATTATTTTGATGTTGAATTAAAAGAAAGACGCTTAACTTACTGTTTTGGCTGCGACTGGCATTAAATTAAAATTGTTTCTCAAGATTTTATTTTGAAGCCTTTTCGAAGTGTCAGTTGCCGAAAGACCTAAGTGAAAAAAAAAACATCCTTACCCATTATTTTACAGACATTTGCCGTCAAATGAAAAGAAATATCGGCTATTCGATTCAGTACTTCCCCGTTAGCGACTTTCCAATCCAGCGGCATTTAACGACCTTTTTTCTGTTTGGTATTTTCTATAATTGAAAATATTTAAAAAAAAAACTTTTTCTTTAGTTCAGGTGGCAATTTTTAAAAGGAATGAAAACTTGCATTATAATTGCGACCTACTACAACCAAAATAAAAAAAAATAAAAAATGAAAACGAGACGTCAAAGATTGATGATTTGTAAATTAGCTCCCTCTAGTGGGTAAATCCTCATATTAGCCAAGCAGGTCGTAAGCGTTCTTTAAAAGCATAGTTTTCAAAGCTTCACACATTAAGTAAAATTTTTTTGTGCTAATTTTTTTAATTACCGTGATACTTTTGAATGTTTTTATAGGTCAATACTGAAAAATAACTCTTTTTAAAATAGTTGACAACATTTTAAAAAGTATAACAATTAAATAATTTTAGTTCTAGTGCAATTACATCTTTTCAGGTTAAATATATAAAGAAAAACCTTTTTACCTTGTTTATAAATAATGTTATGTAGAAGCTCATTTGCATTATTGATATTGCATACTAATAAAAAAGAGTGTCAACGCTTTTTTGCCTCAGTAAATGTCATTTAGAAATATTCAATAAACTCTCACAAAGTAGGTAAAACTATAATAACCATCATAATAAACCAGCCTATCACTTTAAATCATGATATTTGCAATTTTTTTTTGATGAAACAGATGAAACGTTAAGATGAAACAAAGTATTATTTGATGAAATTTATAATGGATTAATTTTCACAATAACGGGGTATAAATCGAAACCGTATTAAGACTATAGCAAGGTTGCACGAACACGTTAAAAAATTAGGAACATATTAAAAAATTTCAATTCAATTTATTTGTCAGAAAATTTTCTCAATTTTTTTTAATAAAAATATGTGTTAAAATAAATGAATAAATAAAATCATAGTTTAACAATGATCTGTTTTATAATTGTTCTGATTAAAATTCAAAACTCAAAAATTCCCAAATTCAAATCCAATCCAGTTTCTTTATTCAAAAAATGCGCAAAATACACTCTCAGGAAATCAGTCCAGCATTGATTATAATATCGTCCAAATTAGTTTCAAACTTAAGAAAAGTACGTAATTGAATCATTTGTCTGTTCCAGATTAATTATTCAGTTCCATCATTAAAAATGTCCAAAAAACTTATTTTATGTAATAATGCTCAAATATTATAATGTAATAATGCTCAAATTCAGTGCAATGTATTAAATCAAAAAATTCATAAAATACACTCTAAAAAAATCAGTTCAGCATTGATTCATAATAACAAGCAAATTCATTACAAAAAAGTACATTATTCAATGACTTTTCCATTTGTTTCATCCGTCTTATTCTGCTTTAGAATTGTTTGTTATAAGTATTTTTCTTTTTTTTATTTAACTACTCTACTACTATACAATAATTCTCAAATTCAAATTCAGTTCAAATTATTCATACAAAAATATCTCAAAATACATTATCAAGAAATCAGCATTAAATCGTAATATCATGCAAATTTCATGCAAGTTTAAAAAAAAAATGCGTAATAGAATCATTTTTCTGTTTTAAATGAATCATTAAATTCCGTCATTAGAAATGTTAAATAAACACCCATTTATATTAACTATCTCATTATTTTATTTTGCAATAAAATTGTTTGTTAAGTATTATTCTTTTTGTTTATTGTCTAACTATATCATTGTAAATATAATATTTATATCTAATAAAACAAAAAAAAATTTAATCCGTTTTTTACTAATATTTTTAAATTAATCTAGTTTACAGTGATTTTACACAAAATGTTCATAATAGAAAGCTGTTCTTTATCCTAAATTTTATATAAAAAAATTCTTTTGGCAAACAACATTTTTAATAAGAAAATTTTGTTAAGTCTAGAATCTTTGCCTTTTAGCCATTGACGACTTTCTGTCGATGGTAATTAAACCTTCTAGGAAAGAACATTAGCCTTCCTACTGCTTTTAATAGCTGGTCTCCTAACATGGTTTTGGTCTTTTTGCTGCTAATATCAGACCTACTGGGCCTTTTTGTTAGAACAAAAGGTTATTAGTCTTGAAAGAAATAGAGAGAAAATTAAAAGGACTAGATCACTGAAAGCGAAAAGAATTCTATGGACGAGGAAAAAAAGTATAATGTTAAACTAGGATTAAAAAAATCGGAAAACATGGGAAGATATAGCTTTAAGAGAAAATGAAAGAGAAGAAACAATGTGGAAGATAAAGGCAAAAGTTACAAATGAAATTCCGGAAATGCTGTTCAAGATTCAAACAAAAAGAAGTAGAGTTTAGATTTAAAGAATAGGAACAAATCTGGTGGTGTAACGCGTTTCATTTTTTTTTCGAGATTTTAAAAGTAAATAAAAGGTTTTCATAAAGTAAATAGTTTTTAGTTTTGTTTACGTTTTATTTACTGATTAATGTTTTTGAGTTTTAACAATGGAAGATGAAAGTTTTTATTGTTAAAAAATGGTTTAATTTACAGAAACAAACTAATAATGTGAGTTTTCACGTAATTTTTTTTTTAATTCGAGCTACTCTAGCTGTATGTAACTAGTGTAGAGAGAGTGAAAAATCCAGCTCTTTGCAAAACATAGTCATCTTTTTTCAATGTACCAGGCTGATTGTAAAAGTATTTTCCAAACAGTCTGTATTTTTTGACTTATTCTAATATGCGCACTCGTCTTTAGAATTGTTAAAAACATATCATACATAACTAGGGTTCACGCCAGTATGGTGACATGGAGACAATTGTCGTCAAATGTTTTATAAATGTTGCTAAAATCACACGCAAGCATGGGTGACAAAGTTGTCGATTGTAAATAATATGCTTGGAATTTACAAGCGAGTAACAAAACTATTTTTTTTTTTGCATCGAATAATTGTAGTAAAAATTTTACTGTTCTACGCGTAGTGTGGAATTCAACTGCGTGGTATTCAAGTGGAATAATTTAAAGTGACTGGTACAAAAATGTTTAAATTTAAATGATGAAATTTTAAATTTGCATGTCGTGCTGTGCTTTGCGATCTCATTCCGACAATCAATAAAAATTTCAGAAATATTCTTCATCAATAAAATATTGTTTTTGCCCTTTTGACTTTATTTAAAGTTTTATGATTTTTAGACAATTTTTAATATAGTATTTTGTCAGTTCTTACTTTCTCTGTTTTCCTCATTTATTTTATTCAGTTGTTCTCGTCACTTTAATCTAAATGCTAAATCTATATACTAATATTATTTTTTCACCTAATTTTAATAAATACTAATCTTCAATCATTATAAGGTAATGCAAATAATTAGTATTAGAGTTTTATAGATTGATTAATAATTTTTCATGCGTACCATAACATTTAAATTAGGGAATAGATAGATGGTCCTATTGGACTATTAAATTGTTATTGCTGGTGTGAGCAATAGTAGAATACTGTAGAATAGTGTAGGCTTATTGCAATAAGTTGAGTGAAATTTATGACTTATTAAAAAAAAAATTTGCTTTGAACTGTTAGATAAAAATAAAATTTGACTTCCACAGTGAAATGAATTATTATATATTTTACAAGGCGATAAAAAAACTAAAGAAGCTAACCTGAAATATCAAATTCATTTTTTAACGCAGTGTTTTATTCCTTTAACCATGCCCAGTGGAATAATAGTACCTAACAATGTCAGTCTCATTATAGTAGTCCTTCATTTTCTTATTAATTAATAATAAATGAGCTGATTCCATCTTCTTCTAAATACAAAACGTGAGCAGAGACTTAATACAATCAGTATAAGCAAGCTAATTCAAATTAATTTCAGACTTCTAAAATTGGAATTATTTAGGTTATGGTAAATAACAACTGAAACTCATTATTGTAATTCACAAAAATATCAAAATCTAAAAAAAAACATGCGAAAGAGAATAATTATTATTTTCATTTCTTATTTAGAATAAATTTCATGAATTTGTTAAATTCAATGAAGTAAAAAGTCATAACTTCATTAATAAATCTGATTGGAAATAAGGCAGAAAGATGTTTCATAATAATGTAGGAAAAGATAAACCAATAATAAATTTGATAATAAGGTTAAAAGATGTTTCCTATTAGTGTAGGAAAAAATAAACCAATAATAAATTTGGTAATAAGGCAGAAAGATGTTTCATAATAGTGTAGGAAAAAAAAAATAATAAACCTGTATTTAGTACCTTTTCTAATGGTGACTTTAAAATGTCATTCTTGTTAAGACATGTTCGAGTGCTGGATCTATGTAGTTGAATTAAGCAGCTTCAATTTTAAAGCATACACTCTCATCTTTACTCAAATCTCTGTGATCGTAAAGTTTGTTGCAATTGAAAATACTTCTTCCAAGTAGAATATCGTATTTGAAGCATTTAATGATATCGAGATGTGATTAACAGGAAATAATTATTTAAATTCGTGGAAAATAGATTTAAAATTTAAGCGATTAATAATAGAATGCTTAAAATCAATAATGAAAAAGTGTTTTTACATCTTGTAATTTCTTATGATTGATTTTATGAAAAAGTGATTGTAATGGATTATAAATAAATAGTTTAAAATGATAACAACCAAATGATTTATTCAAACTAAAGGAGAGTTAGCCTTTGAAATTACACAGAGAAAGAAAGCATTGTAAAAACTACTAGAAAATTTTAAAATTTCTCTTGTTTCTGGCTCTAAGGATACAAAAAACTTGGCAATTTTTTTGAGAAGTGCTTTGGTAATAACTTTGGTAAAAAGGGCAATAAAATAGGATTTTATAATATATGCGATGAAGTTTGGTAGTTTTATCATAATACTTTTGAGTATGACATAAATACCATTTATGTCATTCGGTTAAGTTTGCTTTTCAATTTTGCATTTTTTATTAAATGTGTGGCAAACCTGAAAACCTATTTTGAAAACCTGAATTTCCGGTAAACCCTTATAATATGAACGGTAAAATTAATTAATGAATGTTTTAAATATTGTATATTCAGGTTTTTATTGCCTAAATTATAATTTTTTTTTTACCTTAAAAATCATTACCATACGGCACAGTAATTTTATTGGAATCTTTTTCTCCGCGTGTATGAAGTACTCTTACTCAGTCTAATATTATATTAAATAAATTTATCTTCTAATCAATTTAAAAAGATTCTACTATAACCTTGATCGCAAGCTGTTACTAACCTTTCCTTTACCTCAACGTTCTCGGATAGTAAGAGAAATGTCACTTCGAAAAATAGTGCATGTACTGCAATTATTAGGATACATTTACGAATTTAAAAATTGGTCATTTAAATCAAAAAGAACAAGAGTTAATTATTATATAGCTCTATTTACTAAGCCTGTCATTAGTAAATAGATTACTAATGACAGGCTTATTCTCATTTAAAATATCTAGAAATTTTTTTTAACTTGTTTTAAATGAATAAATGCACAGTTTTTTTTACATCTTAATAAAAACTACAATTTTGTATAATGGTTCTTCATAAATTCTACAAAATGGGAACTTGAGGCTTTTGTGTTTTGAGAAAGAGTCTGCAATAAATTTTGTCCCTGGGGCCCGTAAAACCTTTGTTGGAAGTAGTTATCTTTTTCCTATGCTTCACTGTAGTTTTTGTGGGCTCAGCATAGACACACACCAAAGAAGTGGGCTTCAGACAACGTTGTATCTGGTATTATCGCAGAAGTTATTGAAACGAAACAGAACAGGTGCTAACTATCGAGCTAAATCCTTATTATTTGTTAGGGTACAAAAAGGTGGACAAAAAATGATTTTTTTGATTGTAATGGCCAATAAATAAGGATATTATAATTAAAACCGTCGTTGAACAACCGACCCAATTTTTTGGGTTTACGACTACTAATGTTAAACTCCGTAGCCTTGTATTCTTGAACTCAACGGAGTAGAAAATTAGTAGTCGTAAGTCCAAAAATTGGGCCAGCTGTTCAACGACGGTTATGAAATAAAATAAAATTGTGCTTAAAAAAAGATAAATGTCGAAAAATGAAATGAGGTCTTGATCAACACCTTGCAAGTGATTCAATTCTACTATCTCACATTAAGTAGGTAATATACTGCACAAATCGAAGGAATGCAAAGATAAAATCTCGTCATCAGCTCACACTATAATATCCGCTTAAATGATGCTTTATGATGCTTATAGTCAATGCAAAACATATATCATTACAATACTGCGAGGAGCACCAGAGGAAAAAAAAAATGAAATCAATTCTAAAATAGACTTCCATTTAGTAAAAATCACAAAAGTTTATGAAAAATAGGAAAATATGATACGAGAACACTGAAAAGATGACCCGTATTTACAAATACCTTGTAAAAATGATTTAGAAATACAGGGTGTTTATAAAGTCCCGTAACCATTTTGATGCTTAATAACTCATAAAATAATGAAGATATAAACAAACTTATAGCATTAATTGATGGAATAACTCATATATTTTCCTTTTCAGGTTTGAATATCTTTACTTTTGTAAATTTAGTCTGCGCGTGTGGTTAATTTCAGATAATTTCATTTTCCAGTCTAAATATCTGTACTTTTCTAAATATCGTCTGCTTATTAATTGCATTTTTCTCTCTTTTGTATTTGGCAACTATTGCAATGTTATGTTTACTTTTGATGTGTTTCTTCTATGTAGTATTTTTCTATGTGATGTTTTATTCGAGTGGATATTAAGGAGAATGCATACACCAATGCTGTTTTCTGAAGCGCATAATGTTCTCCGACGAAGCATCCTTTCATGTTTCTGGCATTGTTAATCGCCATAATGTGCGCATATGGGGTTCTGAAAACCCGCATGAATACCGTGAGGCACAAAGGGATTCCTCAAAGGTTAATGTGTGGTGTGGACTAATGCACGACCGAGTCATTGGGCCTTTCTTTTTTACAGAAAAGATGGTCTAATCAGTCGTATACTTAGGCATGCTGAAAAACTTCGTATTTCCACAACTAGAAGAGCTTCAGCCACATGTCTTTTTGCAACAAGATGGTGCACCACCTCACTGGGGTATCATCGTTCGTAGTTCTTTGAATGACCATTTTCCAGGAAGATGGATTGGGCAAGGAGGTCCAATTCCTTGGCCACCCAGATCACCTGATATATCGCCGCTGGACCTTTTTCTTTGGGGATTTGCAAAGGACAATGTTTACAGGAGGATCGTGTCGAACATTGATTACCTAAAAGCCCGAATTACAACCGCAATAGCCTCTGTGGATGCCGGCATGCTTGCCGCTACCTGGCGTGAAATGGACTATCAACTTGATATTTTCCTTCCGATGAAAGGGGCACACGTGGAAGCTCATTGACAAGGGTCATGAAACTTTTTGAGTCTATCTAACCATTTATGTTATTAATTTAAATCTATCTTTATTATTTTATGAGTTATTAAACAACAAAATGGGTCCGGGACTTCATAAACACCCTGTATATTTTCGTGCAACTAAATTGTCAGATTACAAAAGAAGAAACTAAAGCATAAATAAAGGATAATAGGATACATTTTTAAGGCACGTTCATACTGAAGTAAAGAACAGCATTTGAATTGCCTCTTAAACTTGAATTGATTAGCATGCAGTGTAATATATATATATATATATATATATATATATATATATATATATATATATATATATATATATATATATATATATATATATATATATATATATATATATATATATATATATAAGCACAAAATAAAGCACTTAATGCTGTCATTCGTAAATGGTACTTTTATCACTTCAATTATAAAACTACTCAAATTGAGAACTGGTTATCAGCTTTATTTGACACAACTTTCAATTTGTCAGGAATTTTTCATCCTTTCTTTTTACCTGAAACTTACTGACAAATATTTCCTTTACATTCCTGAATGGAGGTGTATGGTGAAATATTTATTGCAAAATATTTCAGTGTCTGGCATCTCTGATGCAGCTGATATTTTTTTTCTTCTTTTTTTTTGTGACAAGAAGGATATTTCCTTCGTTTCCTCTGGAGACCACTTTTGGTAGCCTGAATCTTTCTACAAAACCTTTTCAGGCTTTTCCTAATGGCGTATAAAATTGTTCAGAGAAATAGTAGCTGAATTCCACGCAAGTAAAGGCGAACCTCATTAATTTGTTCTTTAAAGTATAAGAATTTCGGATGAGGAATTCATGCTCGAAGAATTTTTGCTTGTTGGAACTAAAAAAAGGAGCTTAAATTATTTGCTATTTGGAGATTCTTTTGCTTTTTATGCTGGAATAAAATTTGTAACAATTATGAGTGGTAGTAATATTTGCAAGTTTATAAAGAATAAATATAATGAGTTGCGCTATAGAGATGTTTTGGTAACGAAAGTAGCTTTTGTTGAAATGCTTACACACTTAAATATTGCCGATTTATATTACGAAATGGATTTTATTTAAGATACAGGATTAAAAAAAAATGGTTTTTTATGTAAAAAGAACCGGCATTTAAGAAACCAGTTCTTTTTACCGTAAAATTTGTCGTCGTTGCACTGTGTGTTCTTGGTTTTGCAGCTTAGTACTCGACTGTCCCTCTGCTGTGTCCTACGACTGTCCTTGTAGAATCTATGGTAAAATGGATTTTGTTCATGCTGCACGTCAGGTGCCAATAATTTTTACCATAATCAGATCCGGAATTTTTTTTATAGTGCAGTTCTACTGAAAAAAGGCTTTGATTTATGATGGTGAGGTGTTTGACAGCTGATTTATAGAACGGATGTATGGTTTTTAAAAGAATCTTCAGTAATCAGCTTTCTAAGGAACATTGAAGAATCCTTGTTTTATTACCTTGGGAGTACTGATTTATTTCTTAATATCTGGCCTCGCGTAAACAAGAATCGGGCTTGATTGTATAGGTTTTAAGAAAATTTAAAATGATCGTTTTTAAGAAAGTTCTAAAATGTACTTTCATCAAAAAATAAGTGAGAACAATTACTTTTGATGCTTACTTTGTTAATATCACGTAACGAAATTTGTTTACTGTTGAAAGATTGAAAGTAAAAAATTTACTCATTAAAACAATGATTTACAAAAACACCAGCATTGCCAATGACATTTTTAAATTTCCCGAAACAATTAAAATTCAAATAGTGTAAAAATTATTATTAAGCCCAAAAATGCTTATCTGTCTTGTTTTGTTTGGTAAGTACAAAAATTAGGTCACGCTAACCGAAGAAGGTTTTTGAGGGTTTCCTCTCCATGTAACGTAAATGCGGGATGGTTCCATCAAAAAGTCCTCCTCGAAGGCAAATTTGCTCCAATATTTGATCCAGGAGTTTCCTTGTCTTCTGGATTGGGTACAAAATTACAAGGTTACGGAGTTGAACATTAGTAGTCGTAAACCCGAAAAATATGGTCGACTGTTCAACGGTGGTTATAAAATTAGTGAATGAGAGGCATGGTGGCTCAGGGTATAAAGTGCTCATCTACTAATGAGGTGAACTAGGTTTATATCCTAGCGGTGGTTTGCTGATACGAATTCTGCTCCTGGTTGCATCGAACTCACAGCTGACTTAAAATATCCTGAAAGTTAGCTGGAGCATGGGTTAGAGTCCCTTTACCATTAGGCTAACCGTAGAGAGTTTTCATGGTTTTTCTCTTTTAGTAACGCAAATGCGGGATAGTTCCATCAAAAAGTCCTCTACGATACGAAATATCTATGACAACATTTAATTCCAAACTGTTTTTACCAAGGAAATGACGAGGTTAATCCCATTTTGAAAATTATATCATGATTATTTCTAAAAAAAAGTTGCAATGATGTGCAATTTTGATTCGCTTTAAAATTTCCCAAGATAAAGCAATGTACGTAAAAAGTGAAATTAACATAAGTGGCTTAACTTACCTTGATTTTTTTGATTCCTATTGAGACCATAATTTTCTGATTGAGGCTAACCCCCTCAAATTTCGATGGCCAAAAATCTAAATTTGTCAAAAAAGAAGTAATGTTGATGATCAAAAATCCAAATCTGTCGAAAAAGAAATAATTTTATTTAGAGAATATACGTTTTTGCGTATAATTCCTAACTGAATTAATAGTTAGCACGAATTGATTAGCGTTTTTAACCCCTTAACGATCGGTTAATTTTCAAGAAAACGTTCGTAAAAGGGTCTATTTTGCCAAATACACGCATCTGATTAGTGCTAGTATCTAGTTTAAAATAAACTAACTATTTACAATTACCTTAAAAATATCCTGGTACTGCTATATGGCGTGTAAAATGAGAAATAAAATGTTTCCCCGGCAAAAGAAATGAATAAGTTTTATTCATATTGGCGCATTACCACTGAACACTCCAGCCCGTCAATATCACGGGAGCGAGAAATAGCGAGCGAAAACTCACCCCGTCATTTTCACGGGAGCGAGAAGGAAGGGGTTAAGAAACTTGTACTTGTTTAACTACAATTACGTTGTTTATTGTTGTTAGTTTTTACTATTGTTGTTAAATCATTAAGAATGAATTATAGTTTATAAAAATATAACCATTAGAGCAAAAGTTTTTCACTGTGATAGGTTTTTATTTTTGTTTTAGTTCGCTATACTTAGCATTTTCATTAAATTTTAAAATTAGGCTAAACGGTTGCTAATTTACAGTTCAGTGGATTTTAGCGACTTATTCCTTTCTTTAAAGATTTTCCACTTGATTCTAATTTTATTTTATTTTATAACCGCCGTTGAACAGCCAATCCAATTTTTTGGGTTTAGGACTACTAATATTTAACTCCGTAGCCTTGTAATTTTAAACCCAATCCAGAAGACAAGTGAACTCCTGGATCAAGTATTGAGAGAAATTTGCTTTCATGGAAGATTTTTTGATGGAACTAACTCTCATTTGCGTTACATTGAGAGGAAGTCCACAAGAATCTCCCATGGTTAGCCTGACGGCAAGGGGATTCCTATGCTCCGTCTACAACTGAGGATATTTTACGTCAGTACGGTGCAAGCCAGATGAGGAATTCGTAACGACCAGCCATCACTAGGATTTGAAACTGGTTCCCCTCATTGGCGAACGTTCAAAGGCGAACGTTCTATCCCATGAGCCATTACGGCTTGATTGTAATTGATCATAATTATTATAATGGAGCTTTTATTTCTGTTAAAAGTTTTACGTGAACTAAAAAAATGTCAAGAATTAAGTTTTTCCCCCCGCCCAAATTCTTCTGCTAGTTTATTTTATTTTAATAAATGATTTGAGTTTATGCCTTGCAAGATTAAAATATTAACTACTTGGATTAAGCTGTCATATTTTTCTTTTGAATTCATTACTTTTTTCTTCCCGGAAAAGTATCTGTTCTGATTTTTAAATTACTAAAGCGAACTTCAAGATTAATATTAGAATTTAATTTGTAATTTATATATTGAAATATTTATAAATAATCTGAAGATGGATTTATTCATTATTAAAACTCGCTTCAATTTAAGCAATTTTTCATTTCACGATAGAGGTAATTTATAAATTATTAAAATGTCTTATAAGAGTATCGAATAATAATTATGATTTTGGTTAGGAAGTACAAATATTTTTGTTGGTTTTTATGTCAAGGGCATCTCTTAAATAACTGCATTTTACAAAGAGCTGAAAACTTGTTGACAAAGTACTGAATTATTCAACAATTCACTGGTTGGCTTAGCATTCTATAAAATGCCAAATGTCAAACCACGCCAGAATGAAGTATGTTAATTTCATACTTTTAATGGTATGATTATGATTCATTCAAATAATTAGTAATAAGTAATAAGTTGGAAGTAATTTCGTTGTACAACATGTAGGTTCATATTTTATTTTGTTTTCTTTTATAAGAAACATGAATTTTATATTACTTAAATTTTAAATTTATCTTTTGTACGCTTTATGAATAAAAGTTTATATATATATATATATATATATATATATATATATATATATATATATAGTTATATATATATATATATATATATATATATATACATATATATATATATATATATATATATATATATATATATATATATATATATATATATATATATATATATATATATATATATATGTATATATATGTGTATATATATATATATATATATATATATATATATATATATATATATATATATATATATATATATATATATATATATATATATATATATATATATATATATATATATATATGTATATATATGTGTATATATATATATATATATATATATATATATATATATATATATATATATATATATATATATATATATATATATATATATATATATATATATATATTACGTGTTACTGGGAAGGTTGGCCTTTTTTATCATTTTATTCCTCTTCATATTAATATTTCGTTAAGCAGAAAAAAAGCAGATGACATTTTCTTTCATCACATTTACCAAAAAGTAAACTATCAGTAATTGTAATATTTTAATCCTATTAACCGGTTTTACCGAGATCAAAATCCAGCAGGCATGTATGGTAAATATCCGGGTATTTCTTACACTGGGGAATTTCAAGATAATTAGCCATTTTTTCGATAAACACTTGTACAGTGCTCCATACGCTGGTTTTTTTAAAGTACATGGCTGACATTTCCTATACTGTTGATTTTTAAGGTAAAAGAGCATTGTCCGGTATTACCTACTTTGATGTTTTTTTTCTCCATTGGTTATAATTAATTTTAGCAATTATGCCAGTTAATGTAAAATTTGTGCTTCGTAAAATAACTTTTTTATTGAAGGAAGAAAATAGTAATATTATTAAATTTTATACAGTGCGCAAAATAACAAATAGGACACCCTGAATAACTTTTGATCTAATGATCAGATTTTTGAGAACTAGTACTCAATTTTAATGGTTTGCTGGCCCGACCTTAAACATGATTATTACTTAGCACAGACGAAACTTTAATTTACGAAATCAGACAAGACATCTCTGATTAAACATATTTTGACCTTCAAAATATGGGAGAGGGGTTATAAAAATCTTGAAAATATGCTCCCAATTAGTTTGGCCAGGAGAGCGATCTGATGTCTGAACCCCCTAATGCTAAATTTACAATTTTTCGTATTTCGCTATATCTTGCAGCTTTTTTAAGTGAATCGAAAAGTTTTTCGAGACATTTATGAAATTCATTTATACAAAGATAATTTCATGCAAAAAAAGATTTAATGTTTATTTATTATTTTTTAAAATTTTATTTAATGATGGTTGAAAAACATTTTAAATTGTAAAGCATATTATTTCTCCATAATTTTAAAGAATGTAATTTTAATAGCAAAATACAAAAGTGTAAGCAAATTGGCCATATAATTTCTTAGTTATCAAATTTTAAAAAATGTCTCGTATTTAAAATTGGATTTCTCGATAACTATTTGACCAATTTCATAAATCGGATTGATATTCTATCAATAGAAAACGTACCGAGGTGGTAAGGTAATCCATCACACACCTCTCACGTAAGCTTGCAAGGTGGTTATAATAGAAACAAACGAAGAATGTTAGAAATCTTGATATTAGTTGATATAAAAATCACTATCGAGAACAAAAATTTTATTTCTTTAATTTTTTTTTATTTAACGTATAATATTTGTGTTTGGCTCTATCCAAAAGTAAAAAAAAAGCGCCTCTTTTTGTTAATTTTTTTGAAATATGTAAAAAGAACTCCAAAACTTCCACATTTAATATTTCAGAAACTGATTTAAAATTTTAAAAAGATCTAAACTGCTTTTTTTGTTTTTTACTTTTAGTCATAAGGGGATGTGGCCACAAAAAATTATAAATTTAAAGTAAATGCGTTTTTCAAAAACTAATGCAAAATTTGAACAAAGTGAAAATCGTTATATATTTTTTAAATATATAGGTTCGTGGCTGCCAAAAAATGTTAATAGTTCTAGCTAAACTAGATCAAGTGGCATAAAAAATAAATATTTAACAATGGCATAAAATAACTTTAAAAATAATGATAACAGCAATGAGGCTTTGGTATGAGAATAGTTTTTTTAAACATTACTCTAGAAAAGTGAAAATTTCATATTGTTTCATCTAATAAATTTAAGTTATGTCAGTGAAAAGCAAGAACGACGAGAATTTTCTGAAACAGCTGTGACTGCTGCCGTAACTCTTTTTTTTTGTAATATAGAGAAACAATGAAAATATACAAAAAAAGAATGTTTTAGTTTTTACTACCTCAATATGGTAATTCTTGACATAGATTTTAGCTATATCTACGGAATGCAATTAAAAACGAGTATCTCCCCTTATAGTTAAGAAACTTTTTTTAATAGACAGATTTGAAACAAAAAGAAAATTATGGATTTTTATTTTTTAATTGAGTTTATGTTAATTACTATTGCGTGATTAGAATGATAAAGGAAAATTTAAAAAAGGAATGCTCTTTTGAATTGATGAACACATATGAATGCCAACTTAAATTCTAAATAAAAAGTTAAAAAAAAATGTACTTAAATAATCTAAATTGAAATAACAATTATAAATTGGATTAAGAAAAAGCTCCGTTGACAATTAAAATGTAGAAATGTATAAAAACAAAATAATAAATTTTCTTAAATTGCCAGCTTCAACTTCAGTGAAAATTACTATTTCACAATTGAAACAAATTTGACGAAAAAAGACGGCGATGAAGGTATTTTGCTTTTACATTACGAACTCGATATTCATTTACGTTAACTGATGAGGAACTTGCGTGATTTTTAATGTGCTAAAAGGATGCGTGAAGTAAGTAGCTTAAGAACACATCGTCTCTCTGCATATAAATTTCTTCCCAGCAAGTTTAATTAAGCTTAATTTATCTTAAGCTTACTTAGTTGTTCATGAGTTAATAAGAGATTTCATTAATGAAATTTCATTAGAATAACTTGTTTTATATTAAATTTTTGGAAAATCTAAATGTAATGTTTATATAATAATTTGAAAGTAAATTTGAAAGTAAAACTTATCCTAAAACTAACTATTTATTTTCTATTCATTTTAAGTTAAAATAACAAGTTTATGAAATATTTCGAATTCGAATGATTTAAATTTTTGCTGAAACTACACAGAGAAAAAAAATCCTGGTAAAATTACCGTGTTATAGTAATGGCATTTTTAGTAAAAAAACCATAATTCTGGTAAAAAAGAAACCCCAAAATATATTGTATTTAAACCAATCTTTTGGTGATATTTTCGTTGTTGTTGTTGCTTATCCCCTTGGTATAGAGCCCTAGACTAGTAATGTATTTAGATATTTTCGTTCATATGGTAATAGTTCATATGGTTTGCTTTTCAAAATTATATTTCTTATAACCTCACATTTAGTAAACAAATACAAGACTGAAAAGTAAATTAAAACGAATACGTAGTTTTTCTGCCATGCTCTAAGATATCACGATAAAATTACTAAATTTTGCCACATTTATCAAATTTTATCACACATTGTAAAATTATATTTTATTGTTAATTTTATCAACAAAAAAAAATTTATAAATATCTTCGGTAAAAATTCTAGAGCTTTTTGATGTTGACATAGAGCCAGAAATACTGTAAAATTTCTATCTTCTGGTAGTTTTGACCAAAGTTCTTTTAAGTGTAGTAAGTAATCTTATCCAAATATTTTCTTGAAATGCAATATTCAGTAATATTCATTTATTATAATACTGAATTATATAATTTATTATATTATATTATTTACTAGGAGGCTTCGCCCCCTGCTCGCTGGCGCTTACCAACCCCCGGAACTGCTTTCGCAGTTCATTTCGGATTCTCTCGCAATCCAATGCTCGCTTTTCTCGCTCATTGGATACATTCTTAACGTCTAGCTTTTGTATACTTTTTTGAATACTGAAGTTCCGAAAACTTTTCACTGTAGAAAATTCTAAACCTGTACATTTCAATATTAATTTGAAATTGCAATTGTTAATTTGGGCATTTGGCGATACAGCACTTATAGAATTGAAGGATTTGTTACGTCAAGCGTTCAGGTATCATAATTTTGATTTATGTTGCTAAGTTAACTTTCAAAAAATTCTATGGCTGGCAACAGCATTTTTATTTTTTAAATTGTTTATTTTTATTTTTGCCGCAGCTGAATTGAACAACCTGATAATGCTCACTCTGGTTATTGTTTCCGTTTTTAAAAGCGCTATATGTTGAGCCACCTCAGCTAGATTTGGCATGTGAGATTTTTAGATGCAATCATTGGTCGATTTTCTAACGTTGCCATTCGGGAAATTGTAATGAGGCTTTTTTTTGGTGCCGTGTAAGAGAAATATATATATAGATTATATTATATTATTTATTATATCATATTATTTATTATATTATACTATGTATTATATTATATTATTTATTACATTATATTATTTATTATGTTATATTATTTGTACTCTTTCAGTAATATTTTGTAAGCATACGTTATAATTTAAGAAAAAGTATCCTCAATTTCTAAGTAAGTTGTCTTTTAGATAACTTACTTAGAAATTGAGGGTCCTGAATATTTTAGGAAGGTCAACTGTATCAATTATAATAATTATCAAAAGAAGACCCCGAATTTCTTTCGTAGTTTAAATGTATCATGTATAATAATTTTAATTTTTAGGATTGAATATATATTTTTTTACCTTTTTTTTCATGTACGATGGTAACTTTAAAACTATCCATTTGTTTAATTAATTAAATTTTTGTAATAAAAATTGTTTTTTTAAAAACAAAACACTGGACTTATATTTTTTGTAAGACATATCCACTGTTTTTCAGAGCTTTTGGGAAAGCAATGATTTTTTTGTAATATGATACACATTTACAATTAAGATCTGCATCAAAGTTTGCAAAGTTTTTTTAAAAGTGGGCAATTTTTCTTCTTTTTTCACATATAAATTATAATTTCAATAATGCATTATCTTATAATATTAATAATAAAAAAATACCAATGGGAGTAGCCAATATACCTTTTCCAATATCACAACTCGACTAGAGGGCTATAGGTTGCTGACAACTGATTTATATTATCTATAATATTGATGCGTATATTGTCATAAATCTGATGCAATTTCTTTACTCGTGTTGGCAACAAAAAGCTGAGAAAACTGAGCTGTAAGTTCAAAAATCAAAGATTAAAAGGAAACAGTTCATATAAACAAACAAAATATTTAGAATTTTTATTTTAATTATGCCTATAAGTTTACCCGGGTAACACAATTGTTTAGAACTATTTTTAAATTTTGATAATAATTAATAATTAACACAGGCGAGAGATACGTTTCATCAAATGAGGTCGGTCAGAAATACGTTGCTAATCTATTCAAAACTCATGTATTTTTAATTTTAAACTCATGTATCCAATCTTGTTTCCAAAAATCATCCATTTTTATCTACTTTGTTTCGATACTTTTTATTTTTATTTTAAAACCTTTTTCTTTGGTTCTTATACATTTTACAAGTTTATGTTAGAATAAAAGACTTTTGTACCTTGAAACGCTTAAATTTATAATTGCTTAACATTATATGAATTGTTTGTACTAAACGCATTTTACATTAAACGCATTAAATTGTATATAAATCAAATCTTAACAGGATGTTTATGTTGCACATGTTTAGAGCATCCTATTTTTAGAACACAAATAATTATAAAATGAGTGAGCTAAGTGACCTAGAATCGAGGAGTTAGCCTACAAAAATATGAAAGCACTTCCAGAGTGACGCGAGCAGGGAATAGGGTTCCCAGTATAATGAAAAAGCATTTTATTTAATTAAAAATAATGTTTCGTTATATTTAATACGTCTGAACAAATACTAAATAACTAAAAAAAACAATAGAAATGGTAATTAAATTCTGAAGTTTTAATCAAGCATATGTAAAAATAATATTATCTCTATTTTCACAAGCTCTTTAATAATGTGTTAGTTGCTGATTCTATAGAGCTATTTTATTGTTCTCCATATTTTGTAACAAAAAATTTCAATTTAACTAATGTACATTAATTAACAGCATATTAATTAAGGAGATTTTCTGTCTATTAATTTTCGCCTACTCAGAAACGAACTCAGGCAACTTGTGGCAAAAAAGAGGGAAAAATAAAACGAAAAAGTCTAATACCATGCCAGCATCAGAAATAAGGTTTTGTTATATTTAATGACATCTGAACAAATACTAAATAATTACGAAAAACCAATAGAAATGGTAATTAAAATTTGAATCAAGTATATGTAAAAATAAAGTAATATTTTCTCTACTTATACAGGCTCTTAATAACGTATTAGTTGCTAATTCTATTGATCTATTTTATTATTCTCCACATTTTGTGACAGAAAATTTCAAATTAACTTATATCATTGATTAACAGTCTACTAATTAAGGTGATTTTCTGTCTATTAATTTTCGCCCACTCAGAAACGAACTCAGTCAATTTGTGGCAAAAAAGGGGGAAAAAAAAAGAAGAGCCTAATACCATGTCAACATCAGATTCTAGTATTCCAAACCCTCTTCAAATATTAGCACAGTAAATATACTCACACTGTTCCTATGCTTCTCTTCGTCAGAATAGGTTAAAAAAATTTCCTAAGCATCAGCACAAATTTTCGCTCAGGTAGTATATATTGGGTTCTTTCTCAGCCCCTTAGAGGGACGATAGGGCGAAGATCGGATTGCAGGGGCGGCGCTGAACATCGGGGGGATCGATAGGAAAAAGTGAGGGAAAACACGATCTCTACAAAGCAGCCAGTAGATAAGGTCTAGCTGGGCGCGAAAACGAAAACGTCTGCGGTACAGTCCGGAGCATGCCGGATACTGTTCTTCAAATTCCAGAACATTGACACCACAATATTGTCACCAGCTTCGTTATTATATTAAATTTTTAGTGAAATATTGTAATAACATCATTAAAAAAGATTAAAAATTTTTGAATTAATTAAATATTTGAATTTTAAAATGTTTATATTATAATATAATTTTGAAGTAGATTTTCACAGTCAACGTGTAAAGTAATTTTTTTTGCTCAAATATTTGACTGTAATGTTAAGACTGTGTTTAACTCGTAAGAATTGTTCCAGGCTTTAATATAGAAGCAACAGGTGATGCGATAGATTGCTTTATAATTTCGAATCTTTTTATGACTATTTATAGGTTTAAAATATGTTTAAAATAAGACTTTAATTTAAAATCTCAGCTGCTGAACATTCTTCAATAAGCTGTTCAATATTTGTCATCAACGGTAAGTGAAACTTTTATAATTTAATATACAATGGGTCTTAACCTTTTCTGATTTTTACGATGTAAATAAATAATTAATTGTGAAAAATTTTGATAATAATGGAAATTTTTATTTTAATCTCGCTTTTAGTAATTTTTGTGATGTAATGAACTTGAAAACTGCTGGATATTCTTGCTAATAATAAAAATTTCGACATTGTATTGAAAATGTTTGCTAATAATGGCAATTTTTATTTTCATCTCACTTTTAGTAGTTTTTACAATGTAATTAATGAATATGAAAATTGATGAAAATTTTTGTTAATAATAAAAATTGCGACAATGTAAAAAAAAATATTTGCTAATAATGACAATTTTTATTTTGATCTCGCTTTTTAATTAAATATCGCTGATAAAAGCTCAGTGAAAATACTGAAAGAAATTAGTAAATTTGTTTATGACTTTTAAGATCTCTGTAATGTTTCTTAAATATTATTCAGTCTTAAATAATAACGATTGTTTCTTTTCTAAATTTTTTTTATTGAACTTCTATTTTTGGAAAATAATTTTTCATTTTTCCATTCTTATTTTAGATTCGAATTACTTAAAGGCAATAAATGTTTGATAAATTTTATCATATTTTAACTGAAATGAATTCAAATAAAAATTTAAATTTATCACGTTGCCGTTGTTTACATCTGTGTTAGAATTATTGGATATATCACAGTGAACGAATGTACGTCCTATAAAGAGTTTAGTTTTATTAATAACACGAAAAAAACCGTTTGAAAAATTTGAACTTAACCCATCATTTTGTCATCGTTTATAAAAATATTGCAAAATAATATGCAGATAATATAGAAATAGATAACATTGATAATAGATAATATCTAATAATATAGAAATATTATTAGATATATTGGTCAAAGACTCATATTTTTTTAAAATAATTCCATAATTGGAATTTAAATTGTAATAAATTCAATCCTTTATTCTGGAACAGTTCAGTTTTATATTCGAATTATTGTATATGCATTGTAAAAAAAAGTATAGTTTTCAAGAGTTTAATGTTATTAAGAACTCGAATAAAAATTGTAATACATTCAAATCATAAATCTGTCATGTTTTAGCCTTGCAGTGGAATTATTAGAGAAACAATAATAAAGGAACATGCTTTATTTAAAAAGTTCAAATCTTTAAAATAACTAAAAATATTATAAAAAATTCAACCCTTATGTGTTTTTCATTTTGTTTTGTATCGGAAATGTTTTATACAATTCAAATTTTAATACATTCAACTCCTCATTCTGTTATGGTTTTGTTTTAAATTAGAATTATTAGAGATACTATAATGAAAGGACATAGATCTTATAAAGAGCTTAACATAACTATTAACTCGTATTGAGATAGTAATAAATTCAACCAATCCTTCTTCACGGGGAAAAAGAAAATTCTATCAAAATTACCATACGTGTATGGTAAAGAAATTTCTAACGAAAAAAAATAAAAACAAACGATAATTCTGGTAATTAAACTATAATAACGTACCACCATAACGTACGATGAAAAACGAAAAGTGGATGCAGAATTTCCAGGAAATTGTTACCATAACAAACGGAAAGATTACCATTTTTGTGGTCATTTTTCCGTTCGTTATGAAGACGGTTTTCAGGAAATTCTGGTTTTCAAAGTTAAATTTTTTATCACCACACATTTAATAAAAGTACAAAACTGATATTAAATTTAAGCAAAAAAAATGGTCTTAAGCCACATTCTAAAGAATTACGATAAAATAACCAAAACGTTTTTCAGAACTATCTTTCATTTTATCATTTACTTGTTAAATTAAAACTTTTGATGTCTATGTTTTTTACCAAATCGAAAAGCAATGACTTGTTTACACTTCTTTGGGTTATTTAAAATAGAGGTTTATTGGTTGCCAGGAGTTAAAATGGTTGATAGGAGTTTAACGACGGTTAATGATTTGTTTTCCCAATAAACTTCCCATTTATAGCAAGGAGAAAAATGACATAAAGGATAGCTTTAAATATTTAATTTAAGTGTTTTAACTTAACTAATGTATATGGTGTCTGTTTCAACCATTATTTATGAGAATAATAGGGTTTATTTACTAGTTCACTTACTTTGGGGTTCTTTTAAAACACAAGGAATGGTAGAACTTTTCAATTTGAAAGATAGACAGAACAGGTTTGAGAAAGACAACAATTTACAGCAAGTGTTACAGCGGGTTTTGACCCCTACTGCACTAATCTTCAAAGTATTTAGCGGAAAATCGATTCTGTACAGCAGGAGAAGAACCCAAATTTTGACGTTACATTATTATTTAAACATACATTATTGGGGTACTCACTGCAGCGAGGTACGCTCTGAAGCGTAGAGGTAGCTGGTTCAATATCTTTGTTCTAGCTTTTTAGTATTTTGTGCTACTAGTCTTCAATTTGACAAGAGACAAGCCATTCTTTGCATTCAGCACATGAGTTTGCGTATGTAAGTGAACCAATTTTTTCTAGTTATTGTTTCACGCGCAGGGTAAAATTTAATTCAAACACAATATCTCGATTTTAAATAGCGTTTGACGGGAAGTTGAGACTTCTCGGCCGGGGAGGCCCCTGTAAAACAAATGATTAAAAAAATATTCCGTGTATTTATTTATTGTTACACATACATATGCAGGTTTGTTTGCTCATTACAAATCATGATTTATTGGGAATCCTTTAAAATTGAAAAACAGTTAGCACAAGTTAGAGAAATACATTATAAAGAGGCATCTATTGTAGGGGGAAGGTTGTGGGCTCAAAACCCGCTGTATAGGACTATCTGTTCTTCGACTGGATAAGAATATATAAGGAGCTTTGTAATGGTAATAATACATAACTTTGTAATTTTTTAAGCCTCACACAAGCCTGCACATGCATGCGTACACTGTTAAAATTTTCCTTCTAAAATTACGGTAATATAACTGGCAGCTGTCTGTCCATCCGATTAACTGTAAAGTTTACGGAAAATAAAATTTTTTTCCTTTATGGTATTATAACCATTTACAAAAATATCGTTATAAAACCATGAATACAAAACTATACGGTTTTTCAACCATTTACAACTAGTATTTTTTAAAAAACGTAATAATTTTTTAACTAGATATAGAAGCTCGGCTTTTCGTAAGTTAATGGTCATTGGAGAGTGCCGGACACTGGGAATTCTTCACGCGTTGAACGGAATAGAGAAAATATTGTAGTGTCAACACTAGGACTCGAACTCCAGTTCTGAAGGTTATGAGATTGACAGATAAGCTCGCTCGGCTATGATATGTACGCAGTAGCGAAGAACTAAGTAGCTTCATTAGGTGGTTCTAGTTGGTGCGATAAAATTCTGGTTGTTTAACCGTATTAGGTGAAAGCAGTTAATAAAATTTTTTTCTTAAACTTAACAGTTCGTTTAACATTTTATTTATGGTTATTTGACTGTGTTGATTAAATATGGTAAAATAGCCATGCAATCAATTGTTATTTAACCGTTTTTCCGAGAAATTTCTAACAGTGTAGCAATAAACAAATAAATATAAATAAAAAGATACAAACCGGGTTGTGATGGAATTCTAACGAGCTATCTCCACGTTTCCATTTTAGGATGTGGGACAGCCCAATACGTCATAGACCTTAGCTCTTAATTACCATAAACAATAAATTTGATCCTATAGTAGTCCAAACGTAATGGCATCATTCGTATGTAACTGCACTGCCTTGTAGCCCGAGCGTAGTGACATCTTTCTTATTTATTATCAGTTTATATTTGTTATGTCGGACTACTAGATTGATCCGTGCTGAGGCCTTCTTTCTTTTAGGAGGTGTTGGATAGCCTGATGAGTAATACTTAAGTTGCTTATTATATACTTCATCTTTGTACAGGCGTTTATAAGTTAATAGATGTTAGCTATTAGTTTACAGAAATCTGTAAAGACTGCGTTGTACCAAATTATGCTAGTACTGTTAAAATTACTAGCTCTTTTGTTAAAAGTACCAAATCTTACCTATTTTACACCCAAACAGCATGATAATATAAAAAATATTTTATTGTTAATTTAACCAAAAGTCTTTACTAAAGGGCTAGGATGAAATTTACCGTACTTTTTTAAACATCCAAAGAACGGGAAAATACGCTAGCTTCTTCTATATTCTGGTAGTTTTGACCATACTTTTTTCTCAGTGTGTCATCGTTTGGTTTTGTGTTAGAATTATTGAAGAAACCATAATGAAAGAGGATATATATATTTTGAATAAAATTTAAAATTATTAATAATTAGAATTTAGACGGACGTTTTATAATCACTCCTGTTACCATTTGATAAAAATGCAGATTTTTCAACAGATGAATGGTTGTAAGAGGTTAAATATTAATAATAATTCAAATTTAATAGTTCTCTCCATTGTTTGATTTTACAAAAAAAGTATTAAAAAACACAAACACTTTCAAAGAAGTTCAATAAAAATAAAAAAACAAATTGAAATTATGATTTATTTCTTCAACATTATTAGAAGTATTGTAGATCTACTAATGCAAATATACATATTTTTCATTAGTCAAAAAAGACGATTTTTGGCGAGAATCAGCAATTCAAAGATACAAATCCCTTAAGAAATATGATAGAAAAGAAATATAATAAGAACCCTCAAACATATTGGATAAAAAAGCGAAACTTTTTCTTTCAATGCCCGCCTGTGTTACCATCCGTCAATTCAGGCATCTACAGGGTGATTTTGTTAACCTCTCTTACAGGGGCACCATATTAGGTGGGCCAACGTCGCTCCCACAGTAAGGACAGATAGTACAGAGAAGGAAAGAACATCAATGTCTTGCCCGGGATTCGAACCCAGAACCTTTCAGATGCAAGGACAGTTCCCTGCTCCCTACACAGGCCCGTTGGCGTTTTCCAGTTTTATCAGGGTTCCCAAATACCCTCGGTGAAACTTGGAAACATATTACTAAGAGTTTTTTATTTAATTTGTTTTGTTCTTAAACATGATATTATTACATTAAACTTGAACTTTTTTTCAAATTGTGCGTGGGTTGAAAGCGGTCAAAACTCGTTAAAAACCCCTGTTTTTTTCTTAAAATTGTCCATTACTTTGTAACAAACTTTAATTATTTTTCTAAATTTAGTTTGCTTTATTGTGTTTGTTAATAATAAAGTTAAGAAATGGAGTATGAATCAAATGTATTAATTTTTAAATTATATACTGATGTACATCTAAAACTGTAAGGAAATTGAAAAAAAAAAAAAAATGCAATTAATATTTAAATTTTTTATTTTTTTAAAAATAAATGGGTGCGTTGTCTATTCCTTTGATATGTAAGTAAGAAACATTTCTGGAAAATTAATGTGACTGTCGGGTCGTATTTTAAGATATCCCCCTTTTTTTTAAAAAAAAAAAAAAAAAAGGAAATGTGTAGAAAACGCGGTTTGATATATTAGTCTAAATAATGTTATGTCAGTCTATGGTAAATATTTGTCTTGAATTGTAACTCTTGCTCTAATTGAGATGGAAACGAAATTTAAGTGGTTTTGGAGGTTTAAAAAATAAAAATAAGTTCTTTTAATTTTAAGTTAAAATCTGTAGTTTGGTGATTTCGTCCTAATTCCCCCCCCCCCAAATAAAAATGGCATCTTTAGTATTTTGAGTATCTTTAGTAAATCTTTTTGCTCAAAGCTTTTCCTACGTAATATTTAATTTTTACGATGCAGAGATTTGTTAAATTTAAGTGGTTGTGGAGGTTTAAAAAATTAAAATAAGTAAAAATTTGTAGTTTGGTGATTTCGTCAAAATCCCCCCCCCCCTCCGAAAAAAAAGATGAAAGATTTTTGAGTATCTTCAGAAAATCTTTTTTATCAAAGCTTTTTCTACACTGTATTTAATTTTTACGCTGTAAAGGTTTGTTAAATTTAAGTGTTTTTTGAGGTTTAAATAATAAAAATAAGAAAAAATCTGTAGTTTGGTGACTTCGGCATGATTGCCGCCCCCCCCCGAAAAAAAAGATTTTTGAGTATTTTGAGTATCTTTATCAAATTTTTTATGCTCAAAGCTTTTCCTATATTTTTTTTTAAATTTTTACAATGTAAAAGTTTGTTAAATTTAAGTGGTTTTGAAGGTGTAAAAAATAAAAATAAGTAGAAATCTGCTGTAGTTTGGTGATTCCGTCATAATTGCCACCCTAAAAATGATTTTTGAATATCTTTAGTATTTTGAGTATCTTTAGTATGTTTTTTATGCTCAAACCTTTTCTTATGCTGTTTTTAGTTTTTACGTATTTGTTACATATAGAGATTTAGAGATATAGAGGTATAGAGAGAGATATAGAGGTTTGTTGCATCTTTGGTGCAGCATTTTTAATAACACTTGTTAGAAATGCAATTTCATTCCTCTTTTATTTAGTGCCAATTGCGCCAATTCAAAATCTATCTATTAAAAATCTGAAATTAAATAAATAAAAATACACGAGCTATTCATTAAAGAAACAACGCTTTTTGAATTAATGTTAATTACGCTTTACCGGGCTATGTAAAAAAACTCATTTTAGCCATTAAACTTTAATTAATTAATTAATTATTTTATGAGGGAATTAATAAAATAAATAAGTACAATTAATTGATATTTTTTTATATTTTATTAGATAAAAATAGTCTAAAATATATATATTTTATACCTCCGAGCGACCGTGGCTCTGAGAACAAGTTTTGAAGAATATTGGATTAAAAGCATCGAAATTTGCTAGATTTCTGGGTGAAATTTGAAAAATTGACAATTTCTAAAATTCGTCTTTTTAGCCGGCTTTGTTCGAACAACCCAATATGATTCTATGTTTTTAATCCGGTATTCCTCGTCAATGTTTTGATTAGTTTTCATGAAGTTTTTTTTCAGCTTTGCATAAAAATTTTATTTGCGATCTCCAATGTGTAATGTTTTTTTACTTCTTCACTTTTCATAAGAATTTTAGAAATATTTAATTAGGAGAAAAATTGTGAAATACCTTGCATATATGTAATTTTTATCTAGTGTAAAAATACAAGTATATGATGAATTATTATATAAATATATCTTTTACCCTGTACTTCATACTATGCTCAACTATAATGTCTTTTTAATATATTTTTGGTTTTAATTAAATTTTAATCATTCTTTTATTTTATAATCATTTCTCTAGATCCCAGAAAACATCTTTTAAAAAATTTAGTTTTTAATCTTGGCACATGTATTCTTTATAATTGTGAAATTTATCTTTCTTTTCTGGATGACGAGTTAAGGACAGAATAACAATTGGAAATAGTTTTGCTTGCTCATGCCCAGTAGTTATGATTATTTGGTTCATGTGAACAAAAAATTTATTTCAAAAACACTTTTTGAATGTCAATTAACATTTTTCAAAGAGGCAGTTAAAAAAGTAAGGAGTTTGTTTTTATTTAATTAAAATAAGAACACTCGTTTCGTCTCTATCTGAGAAAGATAATTAAAAATATAGGGCACAAAAAATAATCGAAAAAAATATTGCATGTTTTTTTAAAAATTATTTCCATTACATAATTCATTTAATGAAATGAACGGATTAAAAAATCCGTACAATTTGTATGACATTTAGAAAAATTGGACTTTAAAAGATAAATTTTTTTGCAAGTAAAAAAGAAGTACATCTGAGTAATAAAAAATAAATTCCAAACATTAAGTTTACATTTTTGAAATATTTTAGCTAAATGAACATTTATTATTTCAAAAATGTTTCTGCGATTTTGTATTTAAATAAAATCACATAATCATTCTATCTACGACTACTATTAAACTATTTTATTAAGATTAATTCAATTAGTTTTGTAGTTTAAATTTATTGAAACTTGATAAAAAATGACACCAACAAATAACATTGATAATAAATATTTTAGATTTTGCTATTATTGTACTTCATGTTATTTGGTGGTTAGTTTAACAAGCTGCTATGGTTTGTTTAACGGTAACAAGATGCTAGTTGCAATGAATTCTATTAGCGAAATATTAGCTAGAAAGAGCTTTTCATATTTTATAAAGACATTACTTTGTAACATTTTATAGGGACATTATTTCTTCATATTTTGTAGTGACGTTATTTCTTCATATTTTATAGGGACATTATTTTTTCATGTTTTATAGTGACACATGTCTGTTTAGCGTTTGCTCGCTAATACAAGAGTCTCGACCCGCTGCTCTGGTTCGTTTAACGGTAGTGGTATGCGTTTATCAAGATATTAGTTGCAATGAATTTCTTTAATGTGATATTAGCTAGAATTATCATTTCATGTTTTACAGTGGCATTGTTTCTTCATATTTTATGGTGGCATTATTTTTCCACATTTTATAGTAACATTATTTCTTCATATTTTTTAGCGACATCATTTCTTCATAATTTAATAATGGCATTATTTCTTCATAATTTAGTAGTGACATATCACCGTTCAGTTTTTGAAAGCTATTGCAATGTTTTCATATGCAATAAATACATGACTGCAGAATATTTGATAAGTCATAGCAATTAAAAGTAGCAATTCAATTGCGGTTTCGTCACAGTAGCTCAACGTTAGCCATGATATTGGTATCCCGAACAAAAATATTTTGAGATATTTATTGCAACGTGAAAAAGGTATTAAATTAAACCATGTTTCCGTCCAAGTTTCACCATAGTAAAACAATTAAATACAATATGATCTAATTAGCATAATTGAATCTTTTAACCTGTCTTCACTTTAAGTGCACAGCAAATTTATATGATATTTTCTATTAACGTGCTTCAAAATTCTTAATAGTGTAAGAAACGTATTTCAGAAGTTTATATTCTGTCTCAGTAACCCAAATGAAAGGTTATTCTTTTGATTATAAAAAGACTAATAATTTTGTGCATTACGTTTCACAGAATAAATAAAAACGTTTTAGTGTAACATTTTTTGCTATACAGTAATTGCAAATATTTTAATTTGATTATACCCGGATTTTCATGCGGGCAATAAGAGTGTTCTATGCACTGTGCTATTATATACACTGTAAAAAAAATTTCTGATCAAATTACGTTAAAAAGTGAGTGCTTTTACGTAGAATCCATTTTTAGCGGAACATGTTACGGAACAATAAATCTGCTATACAGTAATTTTTACTGTATTATCTACAGTAAAATCACCCTCTCACGCCATTTAACTTATTATTGCTGAAATTATTGCGGTATACTATTTTAAGGTAAAAATAGAATTTACGATAAAATGGATTTTACAGATGATGCACCCAAAGTACCGGTATTATATACCGTAATTTCATGCGGATTTTTTTACAACTTAGAAAAATTAACTGGAAAAATTAACTGGAAAAAATAGTAAGGAGAAGTTTCATAAAAAATGTCACATTTGGAGAGTGTGTCATTACATTCTTTTAATACCATAAAACATTTGAATACCTCTTTTTGTGTGCTACATATAACAATTTTAAATAATTATCTGCATCCTTGTAGCATTTATTTTTTGATTTACGATTACAGCACATTGTGAACTCAGTAGTAAGTTCGCCTAGATGCTATTTGATTGAAATATGATAGAAACATTCCTATAGTCATTCATTATTTAATTTACTAATGACTAAAAAAGTTTTGAATTACAAAATAACAGTTTATATGTTTCTGTTAGTTAGGTAAATTTGTATGCTAAAATACAAAAACAAAATATAGATAGTTTTGGGCAAATAATGTGTATTTTTTTATTTCTATAAGGATGGCGTACTTGTATATTTTATTTTTAAAAATTACTATTCATTAATTGTAATACTCTGTCAATTAAATACCCAGGAAAAGCTCTATTGTGCATTATTTACTAACTTAATTGGCATGTGCTAATTAATTAGCAGATGCTAAGTGGTTCCCATGAAACATAAATATTTCTACTTGATAAAAATAACTTTTATTCTGATTTGCTTCAGGCAAAAAGATGCTTTAATCCATCTGATACAAAATAAAGTATGAAATTTTGAAAATTTGTTTTAATGTATTTTGCAATAAGTTTTAAACTAAACTGCACGTTTTAAACCAGAAAATTTCCATGAAAAATAGCTTTAAACATTCTATTGAAACTGTTGCTGGTTATTAGGTTTCTTTTCATGTTCCTTATTTCACAACGTGTCTCTTAATTGCAACCTCTGACATGTATATTTTTCAAATCTCCGTCTGGTAGAAAATAAAAAAATACATAAATTAGGGGTCCGAAAATATATTTAAGCTTGGAAAAAGCGCTATTTAAAATTTACTAATCATATTCAAGGAAAGATTAAATAAATACATCAATACGTTTTATTTGCCGGAATAAGTTGAGAGAAGATGATAACTGGTTTTAATTATTTACATATGCTTTTGTTAGATATCGATTCGTAAGATTTTTAAAACATTTCTGTTTTTAAGTATTAATTTGTGACCCCTAAAATGCATGTTTCACTTCATTTTTCATAAGGCACATAAAAGTGTATGTTAAGAGTGGTAGTTATAGAACACCTTGTATTTATTATAAGTGTGCAATAAGTGACAAAATATAATTTCTCAAAGTCAACATGGCATGAATGGAATGATAAATATATTAGAATTTTAGAAGATCATGCAAATTATTTATTATTATTTTTTTGCATCTTATCAAGCTAAAGTTTTAGAAACCATTTCAAGAAACAAAATCGTTGGCTTAATCCACGAATAATGACGATAAAATTATTTTTCTCTCTGTTTGGATTTTTTTAAATCTCAGTGTCAAAAATATACATTTCCTTCAACATATTGTATCCCTGAAGAAGTGGTGGGTGCAATCTTCAACTAACGCAACTTGGGTCCAGGTTCGATCAAGTCTTAGTGATTCGAATTGCATTTAAATTTAATGTATGAGGCGGTTTTAGACCCAAAAAAGCACAAATATGATTGTGGAGTGGGGGGAGGATTTTGGGTGATTACAACCACTATCTTTCTTCCGATCTGAATTGTGGTTAAGTAGTGCGTACTTGCGCCTTAATTGTCTTCGAATCATTATGGTTAGTTGGTTGGTTCTAATGCCACTTGCCACACGGGCAAGCCTGCTTGGTGAAACCGAGCAAATTTAAGGCAGAGTATGCGATTCTTGTTTTTCAGTGGCGCCATCTATGGCCAAGAATTCGACTTCTGCCGCATCATACGTCACACCTGTTTATAAGGCGGGCCCATTCATACTTCCATTCATTCATCCACAGATCGCAATTTTGACCTGAATCAGAGAACGATCAATCTCCAATCCAGTACCCCCAGAGCTATTGATTTGTTATGGGAACATGGAGGACTTTGCGACTCGACCGAATTTTAACGTGCATCAGTCACCAACTACACGCAGAGTCTTCAGCCGGCGAGGTTCGAACCCACGAACTCTCGGACATGGGCCCAGCGCCCTACCGACCAGGCTATCCCGGCCTCGAATCATTATACAAGAGTTAGTGATCATCCGACCATCGCAAAAAGAGAAACAGAGTTGACCCAGATTGTCGCCAAAATAGCTATTTTGGATAGCTTTACAGCTTCTGAATAAATCCATTTGTGGTTCACAACGAAGGCGAAAAATTTTTCTAACAAATAGCAGTAATGCTAAGAGGCACAAAAGGAGATTAACGGAAGATAAACGATAGGAAAAATCTCTTTGCCAGCCAAATCGGTGCAGCATTAACAACCAAATCAAAAACCTTCTATGAACCATCCACTAGATTTACACGTACTACAAGCAGTACGCTTGCAGCCAGTGGGAAACGGACGGTATAAAGCAGCGGTTCCTAAATGATGTTTAGCTACGTTTGGATTGCGTAGAAAGGTCAAGTGGGTTTCAAGAGTTAGAGCAATATTATGTCTGTTACGAAGATGTATAATAATATTTTTATCGAATTGATGTTTAGCTGAACGCTTGGGTTGCGTAGAAAGGTCACAGTGGGTTTCAAGAGTTAGAGCAATATTATGTCTGTTACGAAGATGTATAATAATATTTTTATCGAATTGATGTTTAGCTGAACGCTTGGGTTGCGTAGAAAGGTCACAGTGGGTTTCAAGAGTTAGAGCAATATTATGTCTGTTACGAAGATGTATAATAATATTTTTATCGAATTGATGTTTAACTGAACGCTTGGGTTGCGTAGATAGGTCACAGTGGGTTTCAAGAGTTAGAGCAATATTATGTCTGTTACGAAGATGTATAATAATATTTTTATCGAATTGATGTTTAGCTGAACGCTTGGGTTGCGTAGAAAGGTCACAGTGGGTTCCAAGAGTTAGAGCAATATTATGTCTGTTACGAAGATGTATAATAATATTTTTATCGAATTGATGTTTAGCTGAACGCTTGGGTTGCGTAGAGAGGTCACAGTGGGTTCCAAGAGTTAGAGCAATATTATGTCTGTTACGAAGATGTATAATAATATTTTTATCGAATTGATGTTTAGCTGAACGCTTGGGTTGCGTAGAGAGGTCACAGTGGGTTTCAAGAGTTAGAGCAATATTATGTCTGTTACGAAGATGTATAATAATATTTTTTGTCGAATTGATGTTTAGCTGAACGCTTGGGTTGCGTAGAAAGGTCACAGTGGGTTCCAAGAGTTAGAGCAATATTATGTCTGTTACGAAAATGTATAATAATATTTTTTATCGAATTGATGTTTAGCTGAACGCTTGGGTTGCGTAGAAAGGTCACAGTGGGTTCCAAGAGTTAGAGCAATATTATGTCCGTTACGAAAATGTATAATAATATTTTTATCGAATTGATGTTTAGCTGAACGCTTGGGTTGCGTAGAAAGGTCACAGTGGGTTCCAAGAGTTAGAGAAATATTATGTCTGTTACGAAAATATATAATAATATTTTTATCGAATTAATTTTCCATTAGTTATTTTACATTGATCTGATAACTATTCTCAACATTTAATTGGTTTTTTTTTTCGTTTTTATTTAAACGAGAACCGCATCTCTGTTCATTCATTCATTTAGAGTTTATGTCTATAATAAAACCAAATTACAAACTAGTCTAGATGGCACTTTAAGCCTGTAAATTCAACTGTCTGACATAAAACGCAATTTTATGACTTGTAATGTTAATAAAAAAATGATGAAAAATTTTTTATTCTTTAATATTTTCCAAATAATTAATAAAATTTTAATTCATTAAATATTTTAAAAATAAATATTAGTCAGATGAGTTGATTAATATTTTTCACAAATTTCTTAGTCTTGGGGTTCCTCTAAAAGAAGGTTGATCAATTAGGGTTCCATTCTCGAAAAAAATGGGAACCACTGGTCTAGATCAACATTTCCTTACCATGGGCTCAAGCGGGTCGTGGGCAGCGTGGTGCTAGGCCGTAAGCGGAGATAGTTTGAGCCAAGATAAATCATTATGTCAGTCTTTTGGGACGATTCACGAGGGACGTTTCTTTTCACTTTTATGTGTATTAGTAAGTGGGATTTGATTTTTTTTATAAAGATAATCGATATTTTTATATTTCATAGTCCATATGCCGCTGGTCTAGAGCATTTCAAATAATATGTACATCACAAAAAAATTTTTTCCTCACTCTAGAATAATTGAGCTTATAAAAAAAACTATTACACTTTGTTTTAATGAAGTTAACTTGTTAAAATGACTTACGCTAATTTTCGAAGTAAATTATCTAAAATATTCAAAATGCATTAAATGCAAATTGAATGTGTTATAACATTAGTTAATAAAACGTTTAATTACTTTTCTTTTAGAGATGTGGCCTATAATTACTTATTATGCATATTATTTAATGTTAAAGTCTTAACTTCGATAACTTGTCATGCCAGTGACAAATGACTCTAAATTCAAATCTAATTAGAGCTTTTGGGTTTGGAAATGAATTCTGAGTGTCAAAGTCAGTGTCACGTCCTGCCAATTATATTTAACTCAATTAAGTAACACACTGTGAAAAACAAAGCGGTTTCAATTAGCGTATTTTTCTTTCCTTAAGTATTATCTAAACATGTATTACATAGTTAAAGTTAAATTCTCTAATTTCGTTTGCAAGAATAGTTCATTATCATAATTCGATAGTAAATGATAAATAGCAGTGCTTAATAGTAAGTTAGTTGGGGGAGACTTCAAAGGTATTTGTTTTTGTTAAAATAAATTACCGAACTTATAAATAAATTCAGTCTAGTTTTAAGGCTATTGCCTCATATGATGTAATAAATGAAAGGTTTATAACATATGGCGATGTATGGTAAAACTCTTTTTTTATATGCTATACATTACTGTATGTTTATCTTTGTCGATACGTTTCTATGGTTCTTACATGCTGAAATGAAAAACAAATTTAGAGAAGATTCATACTTTCTTTTTTGAAAAAATTAAAAATTATTGTTGATTTATTTTTAATTTTGTTTAAAAATTTACTATCTGAAAAATATGAGCAGTGATTGCTGAGGAGATAGAGCGCTCTCCTCCCAATGAGATGAATCGGGTTCGAATCCCGGCGGTGGCTGATAGATTCGAATTCACCGAATTGCACCGGCCACTGTGCTGACGTAAAATATCCTCAGTAGTAGACGGATCATGAGTTAGAGTCCTCTTGCCGTCAGGCTAACCGAGGGAAGTTTTCACAATTTTCCTGTCCATGTAACGCAAATGCGGGTTAGTTCCATCAAAAAGTCCTTCACGAAGACAAATTTCTTCCAATACTCGATCCAGGAGTTCCATTGTCTTCTGGATTGGGTTCAAAATTACAAGGCTACGGAGTTGAACATTAGTAGTTGTAAACCCTAAATTGGGTTGGCTGTTCATCGACGGTTATAAAATAAAAAAAAAATTATATGAAAAATATGAATTTTTATTTTGAGTTCACAAAATATGCAAAATTTGAGAATTATTAATTGATTTTAATAATTTTTATATGAATTGGAAAATATCACTAAATTACCGTTTTTTAAACAGTTTTGACAATTTTTTTTAAAATTGTTTAAAAGTTCATTTTAAGTTTAGTAAATTTTTTTACCAAGATTTTATGTAAAATGTGATAAAACAGAGCATCCTGAATAACTTTCTATCTAATGATCGGATTTTTATATGCTGGAACACTATCTTAATGGTTCGGATGTCTAAACTTAAATATGCCAATTATTAGCACAGCCAATATCTTAAGTTACGAAATAGCACACATAAACGTTCTTAATTCTGAATAAAAATAACATTTTTAGGAAGGGGGGTAGCTACAATCTGGTAAATATGGTCCCAATAGTTTAAGCAAGTGAGATGTGTAGCTTTAGCTTTGCTTCGACTTTTTAAATCAAATTAAAGCTTTGCCTCGACTTTTTAAATCAAATTAAAGCTTTGCCTCGACTTTTTAAATCAAATTAAAGCTTTGCTTCGTCTTTTTAAATCAAATCAATTTTTTCCTCGACTTTTTAAATCAAATCAAAGCTTTGCCTCGACTTTTTAAATCAAATTAAAGCTTTGCCTCAACTTTTTAAATCAAATTAAAGATTTGCCTCGACTTTTTAAATCAAATTAAAGCTTTGCCTCGACTTTTTAAATCAAATTAAAGCTTTGCCTTGACTTTTTAAATCAAATTAAAGCTTTGCCTCGACTTTTTAAATGAAATCTAAGTTTTGTTTCAAGTTTTTAGAGCTTTGCCTTCACTCTTTCTCCAAGTTCTAATTTTTTAAATGTAAATTTATTTTATTTCACTTATAATTTTTTAAAAAGATTTAAAAGGTTTAAAACTTTAAATTTCACAGATTAAAAATAATTCGAAAAAAATAATAATAAATAAGACAGATAAAAATTTTTTTCTTTGGATCGATATTATTTTTAATTGGTTGATAAACTGATTGGTTGATAAATTTGATTGATTGGTTGATAAATTTGTTAAAATATTATCAAAAAATTTGAAAGCCCTGGGTCCTGAAGAATCAAAGTTTGGATAATCTAGCGGAATCATTGCCTTTATTTGTTAAATTTAGTTTTTAGTTTCGTATATTTTAATGAATAAGTAATAAGAACTATAATTTTAAAAACCAGAATTTACCGTTACCATAACGAACGGAAATGACCAAATGCATTGCTTAAATGCCATATATTTAGTTTTTTTTTTCAATGTTGTTGTTTTTTTTTAAACAGAAATGTCATTATCATGTAAGAACGGTAATTTTACCAGAATTTTTTTTATTGGTGTACCATACCCATACCATTTCTCTATAATTTTTATTTTGTTTGTTAAAAAAAATCAAGACCCAACTATATTTTTAACGTTTAAAACTATTGCGAAAATATACTTTGAGACAGGAAAGATAAATTTGTTTTTGTTTTGAAAGTAACACCGTTTGAAAAATAACGATGTGTTTAATCCGTAACAAATTACCTCTTTTAACGGTTGCAGCAGACGAATCATAAATTTTCTCTTTGTAACAGTTTATCAGGAAGAAATTATTTTCTTTTGTAGTTTTCTTTTTATGTTTACACATAGATTGCACATTGAAAAAGCATTTAAGATATTTTTCAATGATTTTCTAGTCGTTTTTGACTTTTTCTGGTAAAAAAAAAAAATTGGAGATGGAACTAAATGCCATTGTGATGAAAATACAATATCTAATGCTTCTGTTTAAGGAGATTCTTTTCAAATTAGTATGTGTCGATTTTAAGAAGCTTTTTGAAGACATAAACAAAACCCAAATACTTACTAATTTGTAATATTGTAAGTAAGAAAATAAATATTTCTAAACATTGTTCGAAAATGACTTGCATTTACTTAAGAAAATTGTTAAATATATTTGTTTGTTTAAAAATATTTGGAACTAGTATTTTATTTTTAATTGGTGACCAGGCCGTTTTGCGAAATTTAAACTTCTGAATTTAAATTATTTTGCTTGACGCAATAGTAATTTTATTGTTTAGGAATATATAATAATAACTAAAAGAATAGTTTATCTATTATAAAAACAATCTGTTTATAACTGGAGTTTCACTGGTTACGATTTATAAAAATGGTTGCAAGAACTAAGTATTATCTCACTGCTGCCAACTAGTTTGTAACACGATAGATTTTAAAATTTTTTGTTAAAGTTATATATATATATATATATATATATATATATATATATATATATATATATATATATATATATATATATATATATATATATATATATATATATATATATATATATATATACTTATTTTTACTTTGCTTATTTTTTGTTATTTGTTAGGAGAAAGAAATATATTCTTTTCTTTTCCATTTATTAGGAATGTAATATACCGCCGGTATTAATTCTTCCAATAAATTTATTAAATAATCACTGCAAATTATAAATTAAATGAATCAAATTGCAGAAATAAGCTTTACTTAACTTATTTTTTATAAATAATCTTCTACTGTCAAGTTATCCATTGAATGGCAAATAATTTGTCAGTGCTATTTCCTGTTGACAGGAAATAGCACTCATTTTCTTCAGTTATTCTTAAGGAAAATAAACTCTTTTTCTTTCCTTTTATTAGAAATGAATAATGAAGATTTCGATTCTTCGAGTAATTTCATAACAAAATCGTTGTCAATTATATACGAAATGAATAAAATTAATACCAAGTTAATAATAAATCAGCTTTACTAAATTATACCTTTATAAAACTGTATTTTGCTTCAAAAGTATACGTTTAATGACAAATAGTTTGCTATCGCTATTTTTGATTGAAGATTACTTTCTATCTATTTGAAATGAATAATAAAAGTTTTGATTCTTTGAGTAACTTTATAAAATAATCACTGTCAATTGTAAACGAAATGAATAAAATTAATACGAAGTGAATTATAAATCTGTTTTACTAAATTAGTCATTATAAAAATAGTTTTTACTTTTTAGCTATTCATTTAATGGCAAATAGTTTGCTAGTGCTATTTCTGATAGACTCCTGAGACTCCGATAGACTCCTTTCCATTTATTAAAAATGAGTAATAAAGGTTTTGATTCTTCGAGTAACTTGATAAAATTATCACTGTCAATTGTAAACGAAATGAATTAAATTTATACCAAGAAAATTATAAAAATCAGCTTTACTAAATTTATTTTTATAAAAATATTTTTAACTTTTTAGCTATCCATTTGATGGAAAATAGTTTTCTAGCACTATTTCGGATCGACGCTTAAGACTGTGATAGATTCCTTTTCATTTATTAGAAATGAATAATAAAAGTTTTGATTCTTCGAATAATTTCATAACATGATTGGTGTCAATTACAAAAGAAATGAAAAAAATTTATACCAAGTGAATAATAAATCAGTTTTCTAAATTAATCTTTATAAAATATCTTCTATTTTTTAGCTATCCATTAAATATCAAATAATTTGCTAGCGCTATTTCCGATTGACTTCTGAGATTCCTTTTCATTTATTAGAAATGAATAATATAGGTTTTAATTATTCTAGTAATTTGATAACATAATCGCTGTCCATTATAAACGAAGTGAGTTAAATTTATACTGAATTAATAATAAATCAGATTTACTAACATAATCTTTATAAAAATATTTTTTACTTTTAAGTCAGCCATTAAATTGCGAATGATATGCTGGAGCTATTTCAGACAGATTCCTTTTCATTTATTAGAAACAAAGTATAAAGGTTTTGTTTTTTCGAGTAATTTGATAACAAAATCGCTGTGAATTATTAACGAAATGAAACAATTTAATACCAAGTGATTAATAAATCAGCTTTACTAGCTATTAGCTTTACTTGCTAACGCTATTTCGGATAGACTTCTAAAATATAAATTATTTCTCTTCAGTTACTTGTAAGGAAAGAAACAAACTCAACTCTTCTCCCTTTCCAGGGCTTAATTGTTAATCCTTATAACAGTCAAATTTGTAAAGCAGTCAAAGTAGATAATAAGAATCGCATTGTTTCGACAGTCTCTGTAACAAAAAAGAAAGTATTTAATCTTTGAGAAATGATTTACATTTAAAGCTTTTTGGAACGAAGAAATGAGAAGTAATATACGTTCTCGAGTACCAGAAAAGAATATCTTTCTTGAGAATGAATGGAGAGGGTATTAAAGAAAAGATAGTATTGTTTTGTTCCTTAAGATTGAAAAGACATCTTAACGAGAGTATTTATTTCAGTACTAGCTTGTATTATTAAAGTAGTAATATCTTAGAGTTCAGTTTTGATTCATTATAAGAACTTAATATTTTTTTAGGTAAAGTGTACTTCTATAAAAGGAGATTAAATATTTTATTTCGGAAGCTAGTTTTTGTATATTAAAAATTTCTAGCTGTAAAAAAGCAAAATATTCTGTATCTAAAAAATAATATGTATCTAGTTACAAAATCTATTGTTCCAAGTAAGAGATTTTGTATTGCTCTAAATGTAGCAGAATGGTATAGTATACGTCATGAGTATAAAAATTATGTTTCGTATAACAAATAATGCGGATATAATAACAGAATCTATTTTAATAAAGTAATTTAAATGTAATAAAATACATAAAAATAACAGAGATGTCTAACTATACAAAATAAGGCATTCTGTATGCTACAAACAAATTAAATGATTTTAAACATAATTTCAAAAGGTATTAGATGTAATTATTTAAATAAATAGTTACATCTTACGAAGTAAGGTATTCTATTCTTAACAATAAATTCAGTTTTTTAAACCGTTGAAGTTTTTAGTAAAAAATATATCTTACGTATCTTAAACGTATTAGATGTAACTATTAAATTTTATAACTCTTAGAAAGTAAGTCATTCTAGTCACAATGACAAATTCTGTTTTTTAAACCATTGAAGTTTTCTAATACGTAATATCTTACCGCTTCAGTTTTTTGAGATTATTTATTTAACGTGGTTTATTGTTTTAATTATAATGAAGTCAAATATTCTGTATGTAACAGCCTATTCAAATGTTTTTAAGCATAAAACATTCTAAGCTTATTATATATAACTTTAAAAATTTCTAACTATTACAGAGTAAGGTATTATTATTTATAACATCAATGTCGATTGTTTTAAATAGAACAAAATAAGCATTCTGTAGTGTTACAATAAAAACCTTTGTTTTAAATAAAAGAATTCTAAGTTTGTTAGATGAAACTTAACTTTAATAAACAATTATTATTATTTCAGTGGATGGAATTGTACAGATATTTGTGTTCCTTATTAGATAAAATTCGCATTTAATCATGGGGGTACACCTTTATCATTACAAAGTAATGCATTCCAGTTTATAGTGTCACAAAGTTGATTGTTTTAAATATAAAAAATTAAGCCATTCTGTAGTGTCACAATAAAAACCATTGTTTTAAATAAAAAAATTCTAAGTTTGTTAGATGAAACTTAACTTTAATAAACAATTATTATTATTTCAGTGGATGGAATTGTACAGATATTTGTGTTCCTTATTAGATAAAATTCGCATTTAATCATGGGGGTACACCTTTATCATTACAAAGTAATGCATTCCAGTTTATAGTGTCACAAAGTTGATTGTTTTAAATATAAAAAATTAAGACATTCTGTAGTGTCACAATAAAAACCATTGTTTTAAATAAAAAAATTCTAAGTTTGTTAGATGAAACTTAACTTTAATAAACAATTATTATTATTTCAGTGGATGGAATTGTACAGATATTTGTGTTCCTTATTAGATAAAATTCGCATTTAATCATGGGGTACATTTTTATCATTACAAAGAAATGCATTCTAGTTTATAGTGTCACAAAGTCAATTGTTTTAAATATAAAAAATTAAGACATTTTGTAGTGTCACAACAAAAACTATTGCTTCCAATAAAAAAAAATTCTAAGTTTGTTAGACGAAACTGAAACTTTAATAAACAATTATAATTGATTCAGTGGACTGTTCTTTATTAAATTTTTTTTATCTTCTTAATTTGTGTTCGTTATGAAATAAAATTTGCATTTAATCATGGAGGTAAAATCAAAATTTGATTTTTCTATCAAGAAATGTACAGGTTCTTTCTTTTTTTAAGCTTTATTAAAACTAATTGCACAGAAACGTAATTTTATTTTAGACAAATTTATTTTTCTACTTGCTGTAATTTTGGTTTAAAATTAAATTGAACATGCATTCAGTATTTATATTCTACGATGACAATGATAATACAAAATATACAATGATACAATGAATACAATGATAATACTAAAGACGTTAGAGCACATGAATAGGAAAATTCAAAGTTCTGTAAAAATGCTCGTAATTTTGTCAAATTAGTAAACTGTAAAGAGTATTTCTTTCAAAGCAAAACAAGACTAAATGTATAGCTTATATTCGATGGAGCCTTTCCTTTTGAAAGGTTTACGGGTGAATCAACAGTACCTACAGCTTTTAAGTTAAAAAGTGAAACAGTCTTCTTTATTAGACACGAGATTAGCTTAACAAGTTTGTAGGATTGTTTATTGTGCCGATAGAGATGTCTAAGCCAACTTTACTTCAGTTACCATAAATGTTCCACCAATGATCAATAAACACACGCAACCAATAGAAATACGATTCTACTGGTATAGGAATATGAATCGCCTAATAGAAATAGCCAAATAAGTAGTTGCCATTCAGAATCATAAAACTGCGACAATTTTAATTTATTCCACTCAATGATATAGTTCAGCCTCTGGTTTGGACATCTCTATTTTAACAAAAATAGTGCTTTCAAAAATAAATTCGAAATTTCCAAATGAAATAGCATAAATTATGCAATAAAATAAAACAATTCAACATATTCCTGTAATATTATGTAATAAGGAATGCATTTTTAAATATGCTGTATAAAATTGAAGTGAATCGTTGATTTGTCGGAGTTAGATTTTCTACAGCTTTGAAATCGTTTCGAAAAATACCATTTTGGAGTTTTGAGGATGCATTCATTTTGTTGCGTAAATATTACACTAACAGAAATTTTTTCTGGTTATAAACTTAGTATAACTCATTTTAAGGTATAAAGAAACATTTTAAATAAAGAAAATAACAATGATTACTACAAATCCTAGAGGGACCAAACCTTTTAAATCAACAATGACACAATCATATTATTATGTGGTTATACGCTATTTTTTCCAGGATCTACAATTCGAATAATGCAGGACTTTTGCCAAGTAAAAAGTAAAAAAATATAAAAATAATATTAGGTTTTTTGGGTTCCGATATCACTCCTAAATACTTCTGGCCCAATTTTCATCATTCCAAACTCTTCGGGGCAACCTAAAATCAATGTTTTCACTCTTTGTCTTTCGTAACAATGATTGATATCAATGGCTTACTTGGAACCGTTTCAAACGATTTGTTAGAGCCACATGTTATCATTAGTCAAGGCAGCTTCTTGTCTTATTTACTCTTTGTCACTAAAACTCCTCTTTTTTATTGAATAAACGATTATTTAATGTTTATATTGTACTCAGAAGTTGTGTCCAATAGACTTGAAGTGAAGAGACTTGGTTTGTTTATGAAAGCAGTTTGCGTTTATTTTTTATTCTATCAATTGTTACTTTTCAAAAATATTACTTAGAAATTTAGGTATAAACGTAACTCTAAATTGTTTAGAATTATTGTAAATTAGAAATTTTTCTAGACAAAAAAATTGAAATAGTTTTCTAGCTTAATTGTTCTCAATAATTCTTCTTCTTCAATGAAAGTTTTCAAGTTAGCATTTGTGATTATATTACATATTTTAGAAAAATGGCGTTTCAGAGGTACTTTTTTCTCTATCCACGGACAAAACATTTGTAAATTTAATTACATTTTTACTGTAATGTTTACTTAAGCTTCTAGAAATGGTTTATGCGTGTAATACAATGCGTGACGATAAACCTTTCTATTACTTGCCTCATCTGTGATTCATACATAAACATTTTGCCAATGCATGCTAATGTTCTTTTTAAATGACCAATACTTAATAATTAAGGTATTGCACTCATTATACAATAAAATGTGTAACATAGGGCGTGAAAATACAATCAGTTTGGTCCAATCCAACCACGGTTACTTGGACACAAATTCTATATTTTGGATCTATTTCTTTTTAAAACTATTATAAAATTATGCTTGTCTTCTTAGAAGATTTTTCTTACAATAAATATATGTTTTCGGTTTATGACAGTTATCACAATAGTTTTTCATTAATTCCTCTTTAAAAAAGTGATAATTATTGCGTTCAAGTTGACCTTAGGTTGAGCAACTTATCCCATGTTGTATTTCTTTATATTAATGCATTAGAAACAATAAATATATTTCCTTTAAATGATCGAACTGAAGCGAATACGTTTTCTTTCGAAAATATTATCAAATGTTGTTGTTGTCGTATGCCAAGGGGTGTGATTGTTCTTGTTTCCAGTGGCGCCATCTATGTCCAAGAATTCGACTTCTGCCTCACCCATACAACACACCCGTTTATAGGGCGTCGCTCAATCATACACCCATTCATTCATCCACAGACCATAATTTTGACCTGAACCAGAGAACGATTCATCTGCAATTTAGTACCCCTGGAGGTATAATTTGTTATGGAAAAATAGAGGACTTAGTGACCTGACAGATTTAATGTGCATCAAGTAAGATCGGTTACTAAACATTCTTACCCCTTTAGTGGAGTGATACTAAGTGATTTTACATTTTCTAAAAAAAACCCCCACATTTATGAAGAAAGTAGCGCATCTCTGATCTTTCAGGAATGATATATTGTGCACAACTAAGCAATGAATATCTTGATCAAATTTGTCAGTTTCCAAGCCGAATCGTTTGACTACAGCTTCGCTTCCAATTTGAGCTACCTGATCTTACATCATTCTATAGTATCTTGTATATATCCAACATTCTATGATATCTGTCCCGCAGTGGACTGATTGTAAGGTTTCGAAGTCAAGCATCACTGGTTGCGGTCAATAAGTGGGTTAGGCGACCACTTTGATCAGTATGAGTAGGGACCGAGGGTGCGCGGTATCGGTCCTCTTTAAATTGTTCAACCGTAAAGTGCTCGACTTTGTGCGCAGATCATCGGGCTACCAAAGCAGAGGAGCCATCCCCTATGAAGAGGATCCAAATTGAGATGGCATGTCTTCGGATCATCCGCAGGGATGTTTCCCAGGCCGTCGTCAATAGGCCATTGTGCAGCTCCTGTACGACGTAAATAAAGTACCTACCTGCCTATCTATGGTATCTACTTTTTTTTATAACCGTTGTTGAACAGCAAATCTAATTTTGGACAGGTAGGTAAATACTTTATTTACGTCGCACGAGCACCGCAATGGCCTATTGACGATGGCCTGGGAAACATTCCTGCGGATGATCCGAAGACATGACATCGCAATTTAGATCCGCTGCATTAGGAATGGCTCCTCTGCATCCATCAAATTTTGAGTTTCAATGTTCAACACCGTAGACTTGTAATTTTGAACCCAATCGGGTTTCCTTTGAAATGCAACAGACTAATATTAAATTATTAACTTGTCCTAAAACACTTCACGGCATAAGCTTTCGAAATTTCTGACTTGATCTTTTTTATCCATGTTGTTTCATCTTGAATTCGTTAATTGTAGTCTTCAGATATTCTATCTTTACTTTTAAATAAAGAAGCTTAATTTTTTAAATGAAAGTACATTTTATCAACAAAATTCGTTAAATATTCTTCTATCATTAAGAGACTTAGCACCAATTCTATAGATTCTTTGATTTTTATGTTATACCATTATGAATATGCCAAACAACACATTGAATGAAAGAACAAAAAAAAAAAAAAAAAAAAAAAAAGAGTTGCGTATATACTTAAAACAATTATAACTCATGTTCTCTTAGATGTCATTACGTTACTAATCCACCAAACTCTTTAAATATTTGCATTTATCTACTTCAAAACTTATAAATTAAATTTATTATTTGGAAATAATTTTTAGGACATAGAATTTATAAAACGTTTCCATGTATGATAGAGAATTGATACGCACACTTAATTGATACGGACTTTCAAACTTAGACTAATAATGAATACATTGAATTTTTGCTAAGAGTTACTGAAGTTTTTATTTTAAATTCAAGTCGAAGTTAAAGTGCTTTTATACTTTAACAAATGAAAGTCTGAAAGTTGAATTTATCGAAAATGGAATCTTAAGGAAAAAAGCTATTAATTAGCTAGGAAAATACTTAAATTGCACTTCAATGCTTGTTTATTTTCTAAAACACAAAATTCCCATCCAATTAGTTCTTTTTACACTTATTTTGTGATAAAAAGATAATGTCAGATTGTGCTTTATTAATTTCTTAGAGGATTTTATTGTGCTATATTTTTTGAATGAAAATAACTGCATTAAGTAGGGTTTGAATTCACTACAGTAATATTCAAATATATAAATTATAAATATTAAAATTAGTTTGCAAAAAAAATATTAATTAAATTCATTCATATCTATTCCTTTGTTCTGTATTGTTACAGCATAGATGAATAATTATTGAGATATTTTTTAAAGATTATATATTTCTTTAAAAAATTACTTTGATGTATATTTTTAAAAATTTTCAAAACTGTTTTAAATTATTTGTCTTTTTAATTCTTCATATTTATTATTTTTACATTTAATTTCAATTTAAATTTTTATAAAAAATCTGTGGATTCAACAAATAAATATATATATTTTTTTAAAAATACTTTTTTAAAAATTTTTTTAAGAAAAACCTATAATTATAAGAATTAAGGTATATATATATATATATATATATATATATATATATATATATATATATATATATATATATATATATATATATATATATATATATATATATATATATATATATATATATATATATATATATATATATATATATATATATATATATATATATATATATATATATATGTATATGTATATATGTATATGTATGTATATATATATATATATATATGTATATATGTATATGTATATATGTATATGTATATGTATATATGTATATGTATATATATATATATATATATATATATATATATATATATATATATATATAAATATATATATATATATATATATATTTATCTTTTTATAATATATATATATATATAAATTATATATATATATATATATATAAATTATATAAAAATATTAATTGATTTTTTAACTATTTTACACTAAAGTAATATTTTAACATTTAAAAAGCAATTTAAAAAAAGTAAAAAAAAACAAACAAACTAGTTTATATTATTATTTGGTAAACATATGTTAAAGAGGAGCTGAAAAGTAATTATTTTTAGTTATATTCTTGTTTCATAGAACAAATACTTTCGTAATAAGTGCTAATTTTAGTAAAGTAAATCATAGTAAGTAAATAAGTCCTAATTTTAGTTCTGAATTGTATACAGAATGAATGTAAACATTTAGTGTTATGTTGATATTGGCATGAAAATAAGCTTTAGGATGCGCACTTGAGAAAAAATTTAAACTCAAGAGTTATTCCTTTTTTAAAATAACATCTTTGACCTATAATTATCGGCTATTTTTCAATTTGCTAAGCATAGTCAAGGTTCGACTATTTTTTTAAAAAAAATAAATAAATTATACTTTGCTTTTAGATTTAAAAAAAAATTATTTATTGCTTTAAACGTGCTTAAACACATTCGTGTATTTGTGTGTGTGTGTTACAAAATAAATAATACTTCATAAGTTATTTTATTCTAATCTATTTAAGTTTTGAAGAGAATTCTTTATAAAACATTCTAGGAACGCTTTTTTATGTTGTTTGACGTGTTGTTTCTGCGTCTTTGAACTTGCACTTTTATTTTTCTAAAATATTTTCATTTCATATTAATTTTATTTTATTATAAGTTATTGTCAAGAGTTGGATTACAATAGTCTTAGAAATGCTGTTTTTATCGTAATTTAATGATTAGGCGAACTTGTCCAGATCAAATACAGCCAAATTATTAAATTACTATAAAAAACTAATACTGTTTCTATTTGAAAGCAGTTTTGGATAATAATTAATAGATGGTCGGTAGGGCGCTGGGCCCATGTCCAAGAGGTCGTGGGTTCGATCCTCGCCGACCGAAGACTCCCCGTGTAGTAAATGGTGACTGATGCACGTTAAATCTGTCGAGTCTCAAAGTCCTCCATGTTCCCATAACAAATCAATACCTCTGGGGATACTGATCCAGGAGTTTCCTTGTCTTCTGGATTGGTTCAAAATTACAAGGCTACGGAGTTGAACAGTAGTCGTCGTAAACCCATGAAATTGGGTCGGCTGTTCAACGACGGTTATAAAATAAAATAATTAATAAAAAGCCGTGGGGGTTCAGGGGATAGAGCGTTCGCCTTCCAATGAGGTGAACCGAGTTCAAATCCCAGCGATGGCTGGTTGATATGAATTTCGCACCCGACTCGCACGGACCACAGTGGTAGACGGATCATGGGTTAGAGTCTCCTTGATGTCAGGCTAACCGTGAGAGGTTTTCGTGGTCTTCCTCTTCATGTAATGCAAATGCGGGTTAGTTCCATCAAAAAGTTCTCCACGAGGCAAATTTCCCCCAATACTCGATCCAGGAGTTCCTTTGTCTTCGGGATTGGGTTCAAAATTAAAAGGCTACGGAGCTGAATATTAGTGCTGGTAAACTCAAAATCGGGTCGGCTGTTTAACGCCTTTTATAGAATATAAAATAAAATTATTAATAGAAAACAAAAAAGTAAGATAATTTAAATAAATGAAAGTACCTGATGTTCAAAGGCGCACGATTTAACAGTTCATAATAGGAAAGCGACCTTAGTGGCATATGATAACATTTCTTGTCATGGTTTCCTAGTTAATTCTTATTCTAATGATCTGCCCACTTCTTCTAGATGTTTCTCGCAACAACTACGCGACACCCTATATATTTGACTTGTGTTTTCCATTTTTCCATTTAACATTCTTTTGGAACTTCATTTGATTCCCTCCCCCCTTTATTGATAGAGCAGGAATACGGATTTCAATAAGTTATAGAGGAATGGAATGAGGATGGACCAATAGGGTACCGAAACAAGGTCAAGCAAGTTTATTATTGATATAAATGACATTATTTGTGCTCTTTTTTCATTTGGCTCATAACTTCATTCATATACAGAATAGATTATTTTTAATTTGAATCTTAAAATATTCATTAAATGTAGTTATTAAAATCTTGATTAATTAAGGTCATTTTAGGCCAATTTAAGAGATATTTTTATTAGTATCTGATTTCTAGTAGTGTATCAAGTGTTGTTTATACCTATATTTTTTTTAAAAATATCTTTTCAGATTAAAACATAATTTATGGAATGATTTGGGAATTGTCTTTAAAAAAGCATTACACTTTACGAATTAAAATTAAAAGAAACGAGCACGAAAAGCTAATTTTTTTCCGTTACTATATACTTTTTCCCTAAACTATCAATACTTTTTTACTGGTATTAAGTACTTTTTACAAATCATAATGAGAGCAGCATGCATGCCAAGCAAAATTACGTTTAAACTTGTGGGTGAAGACTGTTTCCTACATCCTAAAAATGAACTATTCATCTGTTTAACAAAATAATAATAATAATAATGATATTATTATTATTAATAATAATAATAATAATAATAATAATAATAAAAATATAAAACAGCAGCGGTAGCCATAGTAACGCATGCAGTAACGACGCATGCGCGCTGTTTACTATTACTCTTGATTATTGTAGTTGAAAAGTGTGATGACGCCATCAAATCCAAACCAAGACACATTTTGCCACTGGGTAATAATTGTTATCATTATTATGACTAATTATATCAACATATCATTATTAATATAAAGATAATGTATCAGTTAGCTTAGCTGAAGTGTTTTAACAACAGAATTTTATTTTTCTCTTATGTTAGAGGATATACAGAGCACGTAATGTTTATTTATAATAAATATTTGCTTATTACGGTATATAATATGAAATACCTGCACTTATTCTTTGATCGTATGTTAAGAGACTAACATAGTTATTTATCTTCTACGTAAGTAAGAACAACTGTTCTTATTGCCTTAAATGATAGTTGAATATACTTATTTAAAGGTCTAAGCTAGTTACTATCCAAGTTTCATTGAGATAAACAAAACTTAGAAAGTAGGAAAACATGTTTTTGAAATTTAATGAAATTGCGTTCGTGAATAGCAACGGAAATTTTTTAGTAAAACTACACGAAAGCAATAAGTTTTGTTGAGTGTGAATAAGAAAAAGAATTTCAAGTTTATCAACACACAATCCGGATGCGGCTATGCAACACTAACCAGGAAGTAGCTACATAAATAACCTCAATAAACTGAAATGGTGAGATATTGCTTGATTCAAAAAAGAGTTACCACGCTCATTCGCTTTAAAACCTGAAAGGCCGAGGACCATATCGGTCACGATTACCATCCCATGTAGTTTTTATTGTTCTATCTTATACCTTTTTTTATTCTTTTGCAGCTGCTGTGGTTTTACCCAGTATTGTTTTCTCACCTTTAATTTTTAATTTTTAGTTGGCATCTTCACTTTTGTTTTTTCTCATCCACGCCTGGTAAGTCTAGAAAATGGGTGCCTATTTTTTCAGTGCTTGAAATAAGGAGACTGTTATTTCGAATTGGAATTTTTTTTTAAACGAATGAAGTTTTTAATCAAGTAAAAGTAGCTACTTACATTATCTAAACTAGATAACAATTTAGACTGGTAAACTGGTATTTAGAAACTGACTCTTGAAATAAAATACAAGCACAGAAAAAGGAGAAAAAAAAATCGCTCTTGCTCCTCGAAATAGGGGCACTTAGCAATAAAATATTAATTTCGGATATTAAAAATTAAAAATACTAAAATTTAATCTTAACAGAGTTGCCACGCTTATTTTATTATATTTAAAATTAGCTTGAAGTTAGACATATTGTACATATTAATTACTTATTCGTAAAATTTATGAAATGTTAATAAGTTTTAAGTTATAAACCGTTTATACTTCTTTTAGTTAGAAAAAAAAAGAACAAGAACAATTCCAAAACCAACGATATCTTTAAATTAAAAACAAACTAGTGTTTCTTAATATAAACTCAAAGATATTTAAAAAGTATGAATCAGGAATGTTTGCTAAAAAAAAAACTTTTTAGACATCAAACGTAAGCATTCACTATTTCCTGGAGTATCTAAGAAGAAAGATTTAATTTTTTTTAGTTGAAAAATGAGAATATCTTCTTGATATTTCATAAAATGTCAGAGTTTAATCAACTAAGTGGAAACAAAGCCCTTAACTTATTTCATTTAATTCGTTAACGTCGACTTTTTATTAGGTTTTTTACTTCATGGAATTCTAAGTGGAGCGTGCTGAGGTCAGTTTTATTCTAAGTTTGTCTTGGAACTTTTTTATTTTTTTAATTTTTGAAAATGAGAAAATGGGCAAAAGTTCTTTCCAGTGCTCTCTTTACTAGCAGAACATAAAACTTCATTTATTTTAGTGGTAGCAGATTGAAATGAAATTTCCTTTTACAGTTACTTTACCCTTTTTTATCAACTGAAATAGGAAAGCGCTGGGAGTAAACTTTTTCTTCGTAATAGCTTTTAAAATTAATTTACGTTCCCGGGATACCCTGGTTGTCCAAAAGTTCGTGAGTTTGATCTCTACCGACTAAAGACACCCCTTGTAGTTAATGCTGACTGGAGCACAGTAAATCTGTCGGATATATAAGTCCTCCATAACAAAATACACCTCTGAGGGTACCGAATTGAAATCGTTCTCTAGTTCAAGTCAAAATTACGGTCTGTAGATGAATGAAAGGATGTATGAATGGGTCCACCCTATAAACGGAATGCGACGTGTGTGGGGCTAAAGTCGTATTCTTAGCCATAGATGGCGCCACTGAAAAACAAGAAACGCACCCTCTGCCTTAAAAGAGCAGATTTTCAGGTATTGGCAAGTGACATTAGAAACAACAACAATAACTAGCGAAATTAATTTAATGCTGGCTTCCTTCTATATTCAAATATAGACATAATTGACATTATATATGTGAAATGAGTAAATATTATTAAACTTTTCAGATTAAAAACATGTTGCTAAATCATTTATACTCAAAATAGGTCATAATGATATAAATTTTATAAAAAAATTTAAAATTTCAAAAAAAAAAATAATAATAATGCTATTTATAAAGTTAATTGCATTCTAACCATTTCTTGTTTTGAAGTAAATCTTTTTATTTTATTTAATGCCCTCTGGTTTCATTTTTTTTGTTTTTCAATTTATTACAAGTTTTTTTTAAGTTAAAGACCCACGATAGCACGGTCAGTAAGCTTTGAAGACAGGTAATGTTCAGTGCTCAACGCGTCATTATTGCATGCGAGGAGAACTAAAAAAACATCAGTGTAGGATATACCGGGCAAATGTATACCGGGCAGTGGCACTGAACCTTAAAAAAACATCAGTGTAGGATATACCGGGCAGTGGCACTTAACTAGACCTAGTATGACTAGACCTTTGGTGTACGTATGACTAGTATGATTAGACTATTAAATAGACAATTAATTAATGATTATTAAATTAATGATTATTTAATAGATAATTTAAAAACTTCTATTTTTTATATTTTTAAATTAGAAGATTTAAAAGAATTATTTATATAATTATAGAAGGCCGCCAAAGTAAAATATTCACTGATCGTTTAAATTATTTCGAACTTTGGCCAGCCATCTTCTGCCACTTCGCGATCTGGCCGGCCAATTCCCGAAATCAAGAAAATTTCGGACTTTGGCCGTAACATATATATTTATATACATGTTAAAAATATGTTTCTATTAAGTTTTACACTTTAGCCAAATTTTTTAGCATTTTTGTATTTTTTATATTCTAGAAATAAATGCCAAAAAAATGAGGGGAAATATTTTTAAGTATGTTTCTCACTTGTCTAAGGTCACTCTTGAAATATTTTCGAACCCTTATAAGAAAAATAAGCGGTTTATTGCGTGCTTAATTAGTATTTTTTTTAATTCTAAATTAAAATTTATCTGCTATACTTTTAGTTTTAAGACAATGCGTGCTTATTAGGTACGGATATTTGCTTCTTTTTAGAAGCTTTGATTAATGTATGAGTAACATATTTTTAAATTAAAAACAATTTCTGTAACAACTTACTGTTTTAACCTCAACAAACTAATATTTTTATACTATCATGGCTAATATACCTCGAGTTTTTAAGTAGAGTTTTAAAAGCATTAGATATGAAACGGAAATATAATTACAAAAATCTCCTAGTCATTAAAATGCCATTAAGGTATGTTAATGACTGAAATTTCCTTTATCGAGTTTACTCCAAAATATTATCTTGATTATACTTCTATAATTTTTATAAAGCATTATTTAGGACAAATACATTTTCTAATTTCTATGCTCAAACCACGCTTTTATTTGGATTGATTTAGCATGTAATGAGAGTGTAATTTTTTTAAATATATATATATTTTCACCTGATTTTATTTAAAGTTTAAAACCGAATACGTATCATTAGTATATTTTTTTATTGAATTAAAATTTTGTGCCCATATAATTGTTTTCCGATAATTGACCTACGATTTGTTAAAGAAAAACAGAAAGAAATAGAAGTACTATTAGTTTTACTGCGTTCTGCTCTGGAAACTAGATTTATTTCCAATAAGGGTCACAATTTTATACAAATTTCTTCAACAGAGAGCGCTGCTGATTAGGTTTTCAATATAATCACCAATTATAGCAATAACGATCCTTAAGACACTATTAATAGGCTTCTGTGAAAATATTTCATGCTGACATTTATCAGGAAATATTATTTTAAATTTTATTCTTTATAAGCAGCATGATCTGTTGACGAACACTGCAACTAACGTCAAGGTGAGAATTATCATGTAGCTTTAGCAGAGTCTACTTTCATCTGACTTTTCAAATTGTCTGCTATTTAAAAAACACCAGGTAGTTTCAGAAAAAGTAAAATAAAATAAGGTTTTTAAGAACTTCTAATTGAGAACATTGACCAAAAAGTATGCATTTAAATTTATAAAATTGGAGAAACACATTTTTGAAATAAAACATTGCTATTAATTTAATATGGAAGCTGAAAACAAATTGTTTATTAGATGTTAATGATATTCAAATACTAACTTACAAACTAGGATTATTTTTAGGTTGAAATTAATATTGTCTGCATATCTGGACTTGAACTTTACTTATAGTTTATAAGAATTATCAGTATATATTTATTAATTTTTTCAGGGTAACTTTTTATCCAATGAGAAAACAAGCATATTTTATGTATTCTGATAAGTTAAATTATTTCCGATATTAAATAGTTTTATTTAAAGGTACATTTGTATTTTGTATTGATTTTAGGATATTTTGCCCATTTTTAAAAATACTTTTAATGAGTTTGTATGTTATCAAAATCTGAATAAAGGTAAATTTTGGGCAATGTTTAGAACATTTTTTGGCTATCTTAATATTTACTTTTAGTCATCAAAATCTAAAATTTGTTTGTTCTAGTTTTTTTTTAGAAAAAATATATTCTTTTTTTTTGTAGATTTATAAACTAAATTAATTAAATAATGAATATAAAGAGCGCATTAAGCTCAAATTAACAAGTTCGAAAGACAAGCTAAATGCAATATTTTATTTTTTGTCATTTTATTTCTTTTAAATTTAATTATTCGTATTTGTCAAGTTATCACAATATAATTGTAATGCTAAGATAAAGAAAAAATCTTTTAGTGATTTTATTCAAGTAAGAGCATTGAACGAATAGGAAGGTCACAATAACTAATGTCAATACAAATGTTTCTTGATCCACTATCTGACCAAAAGCTTCTGGACTCCCACCAAAAAATGCGGATCTGACCAATAGCACATCCTAGTGTAGGGATATATGTCATGGTATGGCCTGGGTCAAATATGGGGAACATGGTGGGAGACATGAACTCTAAAATGTTTGTGAACTTTATGGACAAAGCAGCTCTTCTAACTCTATGAAAATATTTCAGGGAACGGGCTTATTTCTTTTCCAGTAGGAAAACTTTTAAATTCATACATCTGAAGTTAAACAGCCATTGTTTGGTGTTAAAAAATGAACTGGCTTTTTCAGAGCCTCGATCTAAATTCTTTTGGCACTAATTAGAACGCTAACAAAATCGACCATCCTCACTGCCAGTAAGAGCACACTTCAGTTTTGATGGATGGATGGAAGTCAATTAATTTCTATGTCCACCAATCAAAAACAGTTGGAAAATCTCTACTGACTTGCAGTCATCCATGCAAAATAAGAACCATCATCATATTAATAGGTATATGATGAGCAAGCAAAAGAAGAAAAGGATTAAGGAAAATGAATATGTTAGTTCGCTATTTTGGAGGTTCTAGTGAATCAGAGAAGCAGTGTATAAATAAATAGTTGGATCAATAAATCATCGAATATGTAATTTGGGGTGTTTGTGAATTTGTGATTAGGAGTGTGCATAAATTAATTGTTGGATCAACAAATCATTGAATATGTAATTAGGCGTATTTGTGAGTCAGTGAATCGGCGTGTGTAAACGAAGAGTTGGATCAATGATCCATTGAATGCGCTATTTGGTGTATTTGTGAGTCAGCGAATCGGTGTGTGCATAAATGAAAAGTTTGGAGCCGTGGTGGCTCAGGGGATAGAGCGTTCGCCTTCCAATGAGGTGAACCGGGTTCGAATCCCAGCGAATTCCGCACCCGGATTGAACCGACAACAGCGCTGACGTAAAATATCCTCAGTGGTTGGCGAATCATGGGTTACAGTCCCGTTGCCGTTAGGCTAACCGTGGGAGGTGTACGTGGTTTTCCTCTCCATGCAACGCAAATTCCGGTTAAATTAATTAAAAAGTACCCCACGAAGGCAAATTTCTCTCCATACTTGATCCAGGAGTTCCCTTGTTTTCTTGATTGAGTTCAAAATTATGAGGCTACGGCATTGGTAGTCGTAAACTCAAAATAGGGTCGGTTGTTCAACGATGGTTATAAAATAAAAATATAAAATAAAATGAAAAGTTTGATCGATAAATCATTGAATACATTATTTGATACATTTTGAGTCACCGAATCGATGTGGGTATAAATGAATAGTTGGATTAATGAATCATTGAATGTATTATTTGGTGTGTTTGTGAGTCAGTGAATCGGGTTTTTTTTTTGTTAGAGAATTGGTACAGTAGTGAATGTATCAATTTGTTTTTAAATAAACAAGAAAGTCTAAGAAACTTATAATTAGTGATGCGGCAATCGAGAACCACACCTTTTTAAATGAATTATTCCTTCTTTTTTTTTCAATTTGGAAAACTAATATCAAGTTATAAATAACGCGTTTAGTAAGTTCAGAGTTTAATTGAATTTCATCTCAGATATCGACAAGTAATTAAGTAACTTAATGAAATTTAAATAGTTCAATTGATGTTTTAATTACCGTTTCTTTTTAATTATCCTTTTCCTACATTTTACGTTCATAATTACTCACTATCCTTTGAGTAAATTGCTTTAACCGATTTCAAATATTTCAACGATTACTTCCTTTTGTTCCGTAATGTCTTAGAAAAATGTTTAATTGCTCCCGCCGAAGAACTTTTCGAATCAACAAATGTGTAAATTAGGAAATTGGTTTGGGAAAGAGTCTCTTTGATTAATTAAAATGTTGTTAGAACAAGTTCCTAATACCCAGAAGATTATTCTCAACTCATTAAATTAGTAGAGCATAATACATGCCTTCATACAAAGTTTAAAAAAAATCGGTTCGTTCAAGCTTCCGACGCTCTCTTGTACCCGATTCTTTCCTATGCGGCGGAAGAAACGAAATTTCAGGAAGTTCGATAGAGTTTCCTTCCGTTATAACGCGTTCGCTATATCTATCGATTTGCAATTTCCCGCTATCCTCTTGGAATCATTATCGAATAATTGGTTTGAGTTTAGAAGTTCATCGCCGACATCGTTTACAGATAAGAGGTGATCTACGACCGCCTCGCAGTTCAAAGTCCGTAAATAAATGAGGAACCCTGACACTTCTTTTCAAGGTCATTGTTGCCACCGGCTTGTGAAAATAAATTTTATTGGAATTTGTTAATTTAAATTAGAAATATTTTTAATGTTTAATTTTATTGGAATACACATTAAAACGAGTTTTTTTTTTTTTTTTTTTTTTTTGAAGTAAAGAACAAATTCTTGGTTTCCGTTAAGCGGTGATCTACGATTGTCTTTCAAGTTCGAAGTCCATATAAAAATGAGAAAACCTGACACTTCCTTTCAAGGTTATTGTTCTCCAGGTTTTAAGAAAAATATATTGGAATTCGTTAATTTAAATTAAAAATATTTTTTACGTGTTTCATTTTGTCGAGCGAATCTCGGTTATGCCAATGAGGTGTGATCTACATCCACCTCGAAACTAAGAATCTATGAAAATAAATGCGACATTGACATATTTTTCGAGGTCATTGTTAACACTGAATTATTAAAACGAATTTTATTGGAATTCGTTTTAAAATTATACTTATTTTCTTAATGCTTAGTTTTACTAAACTACATTAAAATGTGTTTACCAAAATTTAATTTTTTTTTCGTTTTTATTAAACTTCGACGCCTTGCAGATAAAATAAAAACCTTGATTTTAAATAAAGGAAAAACTAATCTCAGAAGAATTATAGTTGTTTATTACCACGTACTTTTATGATGTTATTAGTTGACGAGTGATATTGAGCAGAACATGCAATCACAAATATCATTATTTGAGTTAATATGTTTCTAACTTGAAGATATTTTTCAATTAAGGTCAGAGAAAGCCATTAGTTGTAGGAATACTGTATTTTTTTAGTTACATACTTTTATTCCGGAAATAAACAATACGTCTTGTTGTTGTTATCATCGACCATTAAGGTAGAGGTGGTGTGATTGTTCTTGTTTTCCAGTGGCGCCATCTTTGGCCAAGAATTTGAATTCTGCCACAGCCATACGTCACACCCACTTAAACCGCGGTCCCATTCATACATCCATTCATTCATCCTCAGATGACCTGACCTGAACCAGGGAACAATTAATCTCTAGTTCAGTATCCCCCACAGGTATTGATTTGTTATGGGAACATGGAGGACTTTCTTACCGACAGATTTAACGTGCACCAGTCGCTATTTACTTCACGGGGTGTCTTGGGCTGGCTGGATTCAAGCTCCCGTTCTCACGAAAGTGAGTCCAGCGCCGTGCCAACCAGGCTATCCCGGCTAACAACAATACGTCTTATTATGTTTAATTCTCTACTTAGTTTTGAAGAAATTATATTGCAAAGCGGAATTTTCTTACGAACGAATATAATTCCATTATCTTGATTTTTTGACTCTTTATTGACTCTGTCCAAATGTGAGTTGAACTGGTTAAATGAGCGAGCAAAATGATCTGAAAAGAATTGCAGTTACGAGGGTTGGCTAGTGCTTGTGTGCTGAGGGTGCAATATTTAACAACCCTAAAATGAAGAATAAAATATATTAAAGTATAAAAGCTGGGATATTAAAGAACACAATAGAGGAATGAGCTGAAAAAGCGAGCTCAACTGGATTTTGGCGATTGAAGGCAATCATAAGACGGAGTAGAATGAACGAAAAAAATTCAGAATATGATAAAGTCATATGAAATCAAGGGAATTCTTAAAATTGGGAGAAACGAGACAAAGTAAATGTGTTTTCTTCATATTGTTTGTTATTTTAAGTCGTTTCACCGATACACACGTTAATGTTCAGTAAAATTGAATCTAATTCAGCCATTAAAGAAAACGCATTGTGAAAATAAATATAGATAATAAAAATAGTGAAATGTTTTTAAATTTAATGATATGTAACAAAAAAAAAAAAAGGCAAATTTAGACAAAATTGTTAAAATTTTTTAAGAAAAACAAGACAAAGAAAAAGTATTTTTTCCCCTCAGATATTGATTTTGATATCAAGTTGTGTCAAGAATTATTATTTGTAGACAGATGTTAATTTAGATCTAAAGGGATTTAATTAACATTTAATTAGATGTTAATTTAGATCTAAAGGGATTTAATTAACACTTAATTAGATGTTAATTTAGATCTAAAGGAATTTAATTAACATTTAATTAGATGTTAATTTAGATCTAAAGGGATTTAATTAACATTTAATTAGATGTTAATTTAGATCTAAAGGGATTTAATTAACACTTAATTAGATGTTAATTTAGATCTAAAGGGATTCAATTAACATTTAATTAGATGTTAATTTAGATCTAAAGGGATTTAATTAACATCTGTCTAACAGGATTAGATCTAAAAGTATTTTAAAAATGAGAGTAAATAATAAAAACATTAAAAAGCGTTAACATTTACAAAACATTTTGTACAGTACAAAAATACAAATGCAGATTCAAGTGCACTGTTAAAATTTTCATTGTAAAATTAAGGTAAAATTATCAGCAGCAGCCTGTTCAGCCAATTAATCCCAAAGTTTACAGTAAAGAAACTTTTGTAACTTAACGGTTTTCAAACCGTTTACAACTATGGTTAAAAAACTATGGATACAAACCTGTACCAGTTTTTTAACCATTTACCTTTAGCATGGTTTCTAAACCTTAAAAAAAAAAAAGAAATTTAAATGGGCAATGGAGCTAAGCTTTTAGTTAGGTAATTAGCATTGGAAAAATCTTCCGTGTTAATGGAAATATTGTGGTGTTAATACTAGGACTCGAACCCCCTTCTCTTGGCCATGAGGTCGAACGATTAGCCCATTTGGTTAGAATATGTTCTCAGCTGCTGCGAGTAAAGTGGCTTAGTTAGGTGGGGATAGTTGGTGTGATAAAATTCTGATTATTTAACGACATTAGATGAAAGCAGTTAATAAACGATTTTTCTCACGCCTAACAGTTTAAATATCATCTTATTTAAGGTAATTAGGCTGTTTAGTTTTAATATGGTTAAAATACAATTAAATAAAAATAATTATTTAACAATTTTTTTCGAACGATTTTTAACAGTGTGAAATTACGTGAACTTAAATGTGGAAAAAGATAAAAAAAAAGGGATTGAGTAAAAGTGTAATAATGTTTTTTGTATTTCCTGATATTAATTTTGAAAAATTAATTAAATATATTTAAACTTTTTGTTACTATCATGTTTAAGTAGTTTAACTTTATAAACTGATGCATAAATAAATATTTTGTTTTGCATGAAAATATTTACGTCTGGATTTGTTTTTTAGTTATGCAAAAATTTTTGCAATAAAGTCAGGCAGAGAAAAATATTTATTTTCACTGAGGTAATGGAAAATGAAATGAGAAACCGAAGTTATAAGGATTGATTTGGCTTTTTGTAAGATTATTTCGTTTTCTAAGTTTGGTTGATAGTTGAAATCTTCGTGAAATTTAAGTTGACTTTTGAAGAATAAATTTCTGAGTTTTTGTAGCTTAAGTTCTTTAACAAAAATAAGAAAAATTTGCTATAAAATAAAGTGTTTTGAATTATTTGACCGAATTCCAAGTAAATGAAAATTTGGCTTTTATAAATTTCTTAACCTAAAGTGAAAATTATTTATTCAGGGTGCTCTGCACTTTAAAACAATCCGGATCAAATTACGGTAAAAAGTACCGGCTCTCAGGATGCCCGGTACTTTTTACCCTAACCTGACCATAAAGTCCTGATGATTGGACAACTTTGAAAAACAGCTGTTTTCAGAAACTTCGCACTTTTTTCAGACTTTTTTCACACTTTTTTCAGACATAGGATTAGCAGTTATAGAAGTACTTTTTAAAGCCTATTTCAAATGGCGTGTTCAAAAATTTTAATTTTTTAAAATTTTATTAGAATTTTTTTTCCTTTATTAGAATCTATTTGCAACCCATCTTGAAGTTGGGCGAAAAGAACGTAAGATTCTTTTCAAGATTACCAAAGGCGAAAAGAAAAAATCCAGCTTTTTTCCGATAAATGAAAAAGCTATTTTTTTCGATTTTTCCTTCTTTTAAAGAGGTTGAAGGTTTTTGAATGATCCAGGTAAATCCGGTAAATCTGCGATCGGTGCTGTACTGTATGTGAATTCATTATAAATAACTTTCAGCAGTGACGCACGGAAATCGGTATTTTCAACTCATTTGTTCTATTCCGTTGGGTATATCACTAAGTTCACGTATATCTTTTGTCTTGACGAATGCCATAATCTTGATATTTTTTTTGTAAAATATTTTAAGTATTTTTTTAAGTAAAATATTTTGCCTTTATGCTTTCTTTATATTCTAAGTTTGCACATCTGTTTTCATAAAATATGTTTTCTTTTGTGCGTTTTTCCTATTATTGGTCATTCACTTGTTACGCATATAATCAATATTTTTGTTGAAATTTTATTTTATTTTATTTCATTTTCCTCTTATAAACTAACAATGTAGTTGTTACTTTTTAACGATTTCGGATATAAGGCTCTTTGGATTATCATCAGTAAAGTAAGCTTAAAAGTTTTGTTGCAAGTTAATTATTTTATCAAAAATTAATTATTAAGAATTAGTTCATTTAGCTTATGTGTAAAATATTTTTTTCTAAAATTGAATGATAAAAAAGATAAAATATTTGTGTTTCAAAAACATGTTTAGATTAAAAAAAGAGATTTTTAAAAATTTTTTATAAAAATTAGTTCTCCCTTTTCACCCTTGTTACATATTTATGATAGAATGTAAAATAATATTGAAATAATATTTGTAGTCTATTTCATCTTGATTGTAAATAAAATCTTCTTCGAAACTAGTATAATAGTTAATGCAAAAACAAAAGAAAAAGAACCAAATTTTTAACAATTTCGATCGTTACTGCACTTAGAAAAAAATTGTGGTCAAATTATAGTAAAATCATGGTAAAAATTATAGTAAAATTATGGTGTCGGGTTTGTGGCTTAATGGGGATATCAAAGTGCTCGGTAATTTTTAACGAAGTGATCTGGCAGTCATTTTGGTAAAATTAACAGTAAAATATGGTTTTATTACCGTTCTGTTTGGTAGTAAATGAAGTAAAATTTGGTTTATTTATCATGACACCTTAGATCATGGCATAAAAACATTCATTCGAGTAAAGTTATTTTTCGTTTTTTATTTTTTTATTAAATGTGTGGTAATAAGAGCTGTTATTTTGAAAACCAGAATTTCTGTTAAACCGTTATCATATGAAAGCAAAATTTTTCAAATGAATGGTTTAAATATCGTGCATTTTTCACCATGTCATTACTAATTAATTACTAATACTCTACTGTAATTTTAACATAATTTTTTTTCTTCTTTTATATCTCATATAGAACAAAGTAGAGTTGCGTGTAATTTCAGTTTTTATTAACAGAATTATGTTGTTTCAAACCAGAAATGTCATCACTAATTACTGTACTCTACGGTAATTTTAACAAAAGTTTTTACTTCTTTTGTATCTCACAAAGAACAAAGTAGAGTTGTGTGTAATTTCAGTTTTTATTAACAGAATTATGTTGTTTTAAACCAGAAATGTCATCACTAATTACTATACTCTACGGTAATTTTAAAATTTTTTTTTTACTTCTTTTGTTTCTCATATAGAAAAAAGTAGAGTTGTGTGTAATTTCAGTTTTTATTAACAGAATTATGTTGTTTCAAACCAGAAATGTCACCACTAATTACTATACTCTACGGTAATTTTAACTAAATTTTTCTTCTTCTTTTGTATCTCATATAGAACAAAGTAGAGTTGTGTGTAATTTCAGTTTTTATTAACTGAATTATGTTGTTTTAAACCAGAAATGTCATCACTAATTACTATACTCTACGGTAATTTAAAAATTTTTTTTTTCTTCTTTTGTATCTTATATAGAGCAAAGTAGAGTTGTGTGTAATTTCAGTTTTTATTAACAGAATTATGTTGTTTCAAACCAGAAATGTCATCACTAATTACTATACTCTACGGTAATTTTAACAAAATTTTTTTACTTCTTTTTTATCTCATATAGAACAAAGTATATTTCAAATATTTGTGTGTAATTAGGTATATAGGTTAGAGAAGTAAAGGGTGGAGAAATATAAGTATTCTTAAGACAGTAATGTGAGTTAAAAATGATTTTTTTCGGTAAAAAAAGAAAAAAATCAAACGAATAAAGTGTGTTAATAAATAAAATTAGAAGTAAGAAGTGCATTGCTCACTTTAAGGTTTGCTTTAGAAAAAAAAGGAATAATATTTCACTGAAGTTAAACTTTCCGAAATGTTTGAGATACGTGTTAAAATCTTTTTGTAAGTCTTAAAATATTTACCATACTCTGAGAAAAAATTTTGGTAAAAGTATTAGAATATGATAAAATTCACCATGTTTTTGTTTCTGAAGGGTAAAAAAATTTAAATTAAATAATTTAGAAACTAATTAGTATGTTCCTAATTGTTTTAGCAGTTGGAGTTTGTCAGACATATCAGAAAGATTGTTAAAACTAAGGAATGGATCCACATAATCGAATATTATATAAATTTATAATTTTTTAAAGTATTTTAATTGAAAAGATAACGAATATCGAATCGCAATATTCAGATGGGAAATTAATCTGTTCAGTTACTGGATGTCCCAAAAATGATCGGCGATTTGAAAAATAAATTGAAAAAAACAAAACAAAACAAAACATTATTCCATCGTTTTCACAGACAGAAGCGCTGTCTGTTGACTAGCTTTGTAATTAATTGTAAACATGTTGAAAATAAAATATCTGATTTCAAAGCACAACGCTACATGTCGTGTATTTTTTTTAAAATCTTCATCCGGTTTTGTTGGTCTAATCTTTTAAACCTTCTGTTATTTTTGGATTCTGTTCTATTGAGCCGGAATAAAATATTCTGTGCTGTTATTAAAAACTTTTAAACATTTCAAAAATGTAAAAGAAGTGTTTTAACTGTTTAACGGTAGAAAACGGACCTTTCTACGATTTAGAGAGGAAATGTAAACGCATTGTAAAGTGGAGAAAAAAAAAACACAAACTACATTGTATAACTTTTTTTCTAATGATCGGATCTAAGCTTTCTAGGACTTATTCTTAATGGTTCAAGGGAGTGCCCTGAAATCTTAAATATGTTAATTAAGAAAGGCAGACGATATTTTAAGTTAATGAATCAGACGAAAAAACGTACTTTCTCTGAATAAACATACCTTTTTTTCAATGGATTTGGATTTCTGACGTAGGGGGTAGCCGCAATTTGGGAAATATCGCCCATAGTTCAGTCAGGAGAAACCTCCAATGTCCGGAGCCCTTAGTGTTAATTTTACTTTTTGAGTATTTCACCACATCTTGAGAATTTTTTAAGCGAATCGAAAAATGTTTGCACACAATTATGAAATTGCATTTGTCTGAAGCTAATTCCATGCAAAAAAGTAAATTTTAGTAAATATTTATTATTATTTTATTTAATATATTATTTGAATATTTTTTTATTACATTATTATTTTAATATATTATATAATTATTTTAATTGTACGACTTGCAATTTTTGTTTTACATTATTCTTAAGTGTGTAATTTTACTCGGCCGAATACAAAATAAAAGTGTCAAATATACTGTGAATATATATGAATTTCGTATATGTTCATATTCAGAGTATATTTGACGTTTAAAAATATGAATAAATAAACGAAAAAAATACAGCATTAAATAGATAGATAAATAATTTATAATTTAGAAGAGTGTTATGAAATCACTTTAAATTTGAAATGGCGATGTCGAAAAGTAATTGACTCTGTGCCAAAATTATTTAGGTTTTTAGTCTTTGTAGTCTTAGTTTTTAATGCATAGTTACTATTTGAAAAAAAACATCAATTGCTTAGACTGAGCCGTGATGGCTCAGGGCATAGAGCGTACGCCTTCCAATGAGGGGAACCAGGTTCGAATTCCAGCGAAGGCTGACAGACACAAATTCCGCAACCGGCTTGCACCGACCACAGTGCTGAGTAAAAATATCCTCAGTGGTAGATGGATCATGGGTTAGAGTACACTTGCTATCTGTGGGAGGATTTTGTGGTTTTACCCTCCATTTAACGCAAATGCGGGCTAGTTCCATCAAAAAATCCGCCACGAAAGCAAATTTCTTTCATTATTTGAATCAGGAGTGAACAGAAGGAATTGAACCCTTGTCTTCTGGATTGGGTTCAAAATTTCAAGGCTATGGAGTTCAACATTGGTTGTCGTAAACCCAGAATTGAGTCGGCTGTTCAACGACGGCTATAAAGTAAAATCGAAAATTGTTTAGACTAATATTTTTATTTAGACTAGCATTGATTAAAGTGAAAGCAAAATAAGCCTGCCAAATTAGCCATACCCACATTTAAGCTATCGTTTATTATTTTTTTCCATCCTGATTTCAATTTTACATGAATGATTTCGTTTTATAATAAACTATGGGTTCTAAAGTTTTAGAGATATTTTTCATTCTCTTTTATATATTTCTTCCTGTAAATTCATATTTGTTCACAGTACATTTGGCAGTTAGAAAATGAATAAATAAACGAAAAATATATAATAAATAAGTAGATAAATAAATAATTTAGAATTTTTGAGGAGCTTAATAGAAGAAATTTAAATTTGAAATGGTGATGTCAAACAGTAATTGTCTGCTCGAAAATTATTAATTTTGTCAGTATGAGTTTTATTATTTGTTACTATTATTATGCATAGTTACTATTGAAAAACCATAAATTTGTTTAAACTGACATTGTTATCTAGACTAGCATTGAGTAAAAGAAAAGCTAAATAAGTCATTCACTTATATAGGTTTCTTTCTGTAAATACGCATTTATTCACAATACATTTAACAATTAAATAAATAAATAAATATACAATAAGTAAATAGACAAATGAATAACTTTTAATTTATTATTTTCGAGGAGCTTCACAAATTTAAATTCGAAATAGCGATTTCAAAAAGTAATTGCTTGTTCCAAAATTATTAATGTTTTCAGTATAATTGTTTAATGCATAGTTACGATTTGCAAAACATCAATTTGTGGAATTTTACATTTCCTTTTATGAATGAGAAAAATGCCGCAGGCTTAAACTTTTATTGAGGCGAATGAATAAATTATGAGAAACTTTTATTTTGATTTATTCAACTTATTTTTTTCATACTTTGAAAAAAATAATGGAAGGTATTCTGGATAACAAGCGGTTAAGAAATTTAATTTTCTTTTTTGCATTTCTATTTTAATACCACTATAATTCTAATTGGCTCACATTTTTTTCCTAAATTGTGGAGAACAATGAATAAAATATTCAGGAGTGGAAGATTTGCTAAATAGTTCTTTTTGACAGCTAATTCAATTGCTTTTTTAAAAATGAATTTAAAGATCAGCTACTCGCTTAGAAATGAGTTCAAAAGATTTAAGGATTTAACTGAGGTTCGCATTTAATTATAAAATTTGCGATAAATATAGTTGTCAAATTTTATTGAATCATATTTTTATTCAGTTTAAAAAGTAATTTTAATAAAGATTGTCTAGAAAATAGTAATTACTCTACACTTTAAGTAATTTTGAAGGAAGAGTTATTTGTTTAGGAAAATTTGATTTGAGTCTAGTACTGATTATTACTATTATTGGTTGTTATATGCACTGAGAAAATGCTTTAGTAAAATAACCACATTGTATCTTAATGACTTTTTTTTTAAAAAGAAGCATAAGTTTGGTTAATAAAACCAAAATGTACGGTATTTAAATCACAGTTTAATAACGGTTTACTGGAAATTCTTGTTCAAAATTATAGTTCTTATTAAATTATATTAAGTAAAAAAAAAAAAAAAAAAAAACTATAAGGTAAATTTAACTGAATAAATGGTTTTTGAACCATGTTCGAAGGCAGTGATTCTCAACCACTGTGCCGCGGCACTTTTGTGTGCCGCCAAATTCTTAAAGTGTGCCGCCAAATTTTAGAAATGTATATGGTAAAAATTATAATGCATTTTTTATTACGAGTAGAGTCCCAAAGGATTTTAATAAAACTATTCATAAAATTGTTATTTACCATTTGACAACATTAGAGGAGAGAATTATTCATTATTTCCCAAATTTAGGTATTAAAAAAATTTATTGGGTTTGATCTCCATCTGTGATAACGAATACTTCTGTATTTTAATTAACTTTGAATGAAGAGGAAGTACTAATTTCGCTTTTTAGCAATCGAGATTTAATTTTAAAATATTCGGAAGAATCAATTAATTCATTTTGGATTAACATTAGATGCGATTATCCCATGATAGCTAAAAAAGCTTTAAAAATATTATTACAATTTTCTACATGTTATTTGTATGAATTCGGATTTTCAGTATTAACCAATATATAAACGGAAATAATATTGAGCTTGTTAAGTGTAGAAGACGATATGAGAGTAGCATTGTCATTTTTAGGACCAAATATAAATGAAATTATCAAAAAACATTAAAAAACAAAGCTCAAATTTCGCATTAAAAGTATTCTTATTATTCATTTGTAATTAATCCCTTAATAAACGTACTGTTGTTTTTGTAGTACATATTATATTATTTTATTTTACATTCCAAATTATTATCATAAACTATATTACGCAGTGTATTATAGGTAAGTAAACAACTTATAACCTTATATTTTTCTTTGTCTGCCGCCAAAATTTGAGACCGTTAAAAGAGTGCCGCGACAAAAAAAAAAAAAAAAAAAAAAAAAGGTTGAGAATCACTGTTCTAAGGTATCACAATAAAATTTCCAAATTTTATATCATGTATCAAATTATATCACTAAATATAATATTTAGGGTTAGTTTTGTCCAAGCCATCACCAAGGAGTTTCGTTAAGAATATAAATTTTTATTCAGAATTTTATTATAATTTGTAATATGACTTCTCATCGATTTCAAAGCAGTTCCACTCGTTTTTTAGAATAATTTCGGTTTTTTAAATTAATTATGGCAAAGATAATTCCATTGTTCTGCTGTAAAATTTTAATCTTTTGATGAAAACTCCTTCTCTCTGTCCTCGTGATTTCTTCAACTATTTTTTTTTTTGTGCTTGTCATTGTCTGTTGTGTCTTACACATTTTATTTTCTAATTTATTGGAAAATATAAAAATTTATGCTTGATTCAATTCAATTAGGACACATGCGACTGTAGTTTGTTCATATGAAACTTGATGGTTTTTGATACGTTTTCAACTGCATATTTCTGCAGAGATTTATAATATGATAATTTTGAAGTAATGCATCTAAATCATCATGTAAATTGGAACCTGGATAAACAAAGTAGTTAATACTTAAAATTATGGATACATAGAATAGTTTTTTTTAGTGTTCTCATAAAGCCAGAAGCAAGATAAATTTAACCAGATTCTGGTAGTTTTGACTATATTTTTCTTGTCAGGGCATAATGTTCAAAATAAAAAAAAACCGACGTATAAAAGTAACGGAATATATATATATATATATATATATATATATATATATATATATATATATATATATATATATATATATATATATATATATATATATATATATATATATATATATATATATATATATATATATATATATATATATGAAAACGGATACAAAATCTAAATCTTTTCAAGCACAAAAATGTAATATTAATAATTCGTGGAAGTAACCCTAAATATGTTAAATATACATAATAATAAATAAGCTTTTTCTAAAAGTTCCAAATTCTAAAACTGCACTTTTTCTAAATAAGCATGACTTTTTCTCCCGACTAATTTGAATTCTTAATTCACAAAATATAAAAGGGAGCCACAATCTAGAAAATATAGTGCCAATATTAAAAAATTAATCTCAAGAAACTGAAGCGGTAAGACATTACCCGATGAAAAACTTCATTCATTTCAAAAAAATATAAATAGGAAATAACAGTCGCCCTGTTTCATCTGCTCAAAAACAGGAGCCCATTTTCCTGACTTGTCCATACGTAAATAAGAGGGAGAAAAAATGATTCGAAATATAGAACCAAAAGTTGCCAGCGAAGAAGAAATAGAAGTGAGAAATGAAACTGAAAAAAAAAAAAAAGAAAAAAACAAAACACAGTAGCCGAGAGAGAAAAATTATGGAAAATAGAACAAGAAAAAACAACTGTGACCGAGATAGGCTAATCAAGGTTGCATCGACAAAACTGGACGCGCTTTAAAATTTAGATTTGAAGAACACGATAAAAATGTCTGTTATCAAGAATATGGGAAATCATCAATAGCTGCACATTGTTGAAATCTTGGGCACAAATTCAATTTCAAAATGTTGAAAAAAATGCCAAAATTATTACCAACCCAGTTACATCAGCTCATCTTGATACCCTGGAATCTTGCTTTATTCTCATGAATGCTGATTCCCTTGTTAACGTCCCCACTACCTTTCCTCACCACCTTTCGAGTGGAAATGCGTAAAATGAATGGAGTTTTCAATCAAGTTAATATAGTCGCAATAGTTTAGATAGCAGAGCGGTCGAAAATTTTGGTTCCTTAATGTAAATTTCTCTTTTGTATATTTCTTTATAGCTCTGAAATTATTTTAGACAATCAAATATTTTTTTACACATAATTATAAAACTTGCTTATTCAGAAAATTTCATGCAAAAAAACAAACAAACAATTAGTCGTAATTATTCGCTCTTTTGTTTATTATTTATTTTTAATAATGAATTTAAGATGTGTGAATTTAATGAATGTACGTCATTTTAATTAAGGATGTACCGAATAGAGATTTGGCAGAATACTGAATATTCGGACAAAAAAATCTGCCCTATACCGAATATTCAGCGGCCAAATTGGAACATTTCTTTAAAAAAAAAAACTCATTAATAAATATTATTTTTATATATAAATAGGTTTAATAATTATTGAAGAATGATCCAAATTTAGCTATGTATGGAGTAAAGGGTAATAGTTGTGCATAAAAAACTATAATAGTTATCCATATGAAATATTTAAGGTGAATAAATTGACAAACAGCTATAAAAAACATTTAATAAATTCACAGACAGCTATAAAAAAAAATTTAAGATGAAAAAAAAAGTGAAATAACGAATAAATTCTCTTAGTTTTTAAAAGAAAAACTTTAATGCTAAAAATAATATTTTCTGAAAAAAAGCATTCTTGAAAGAAAGTTAAAAGAAATATAGTTTTCAGAAAGGCGCTTAAAAATGTTGTGCTGTCATAAAAACAAAAGATTATGATACAAAAGCGAAAAATAAAAAAATGATTTCATTTCTCGAAAGAAATTTTAAAGCTGAACATTTTCTAATTACCGTATTTTCAATAAAAAGGGAAAACAATCTAATAGAAATCCTCTTAATTGCCACGTTATAATAAAAACGTCAATAACAACCAAAGTTTCTTTTTATATAAAAAAAGCTAGATGAAAACCCAAACAAAAATTTCTCGTAATTTTTAAGATAAAAATTTAACGCTAAAAATTTTGATTTAACCTTTTCACCTTGCCGAACTTTTGGAAAAAACTGACGATATTACAGTATGAGGTACAGTCTTTTGAATAAATTTTAACAGAAAATGCTCTAAATGTGTTGCCATAATGAAAATACTGATAAAAAGAAAATTTAATCGAAAGTGCAAAAGAGAAACAGAATTTTTTTTTCTAAAAACATTACTTTACCGTTGAAAATCAGAAATTTCTGTGTTATATATATATAACCGTTCAGGCGAAAAATGACAATGCAAGAATAAGTCTATCAGAAACATTCTGCTACCTAAGTTGCTGCGCTATAATAAAAATTGAAAAAAAAAAGCTCTAAATTCTTAAAACAAAATAATTGTCGAAGAAACGACAAAATCGACTTGCCTGAACATAATTAAAAAATAACTAGCTGTACAAAACTCATAGTTCTGTATTAAGTAATCTAGTTTCCATTATTCAAATTTTGCTTTTCCATTTGTCCTCCAGGACATAAATTAGCCGTGTGCAAAGTTTAGAATTCAACAAATGTATATAAAAACTGTTTCTAATAATGTATAGTTAAAAATTCAATTTTATATTATTCTTAATTAAATCTAATTGAATTGAAAAATTTTTGGTCAAAGAAATACATTGATAATTTCCAAAAAATACTTTGCCGAATAATTTGGCCGAACATTGGCTGTATAATTAGTCGAATAATCGGCCAATCGAATATTCGGCAAAAGGACCGAATACCGCATAGTGGCCCGAATGTTTGTTACATCCCTAATTTTAATCTGTGTAAATTAATTAATAGAAAACTGATGTATTACGATTTGAAAAAAATGGATTCGAATTTCAGAATTCTATATTCAATATAAAGTTTATAAACTTTTTCACTTCTAAAAATTATATACTAAATAATATCTAAAATTCGTCTACCAAGAATAATATTTTGCCGCCACCTCTCTTATACGAACAAACTTACATCATAGCCATTTTGTTAAATCTTTAAAATACAAACTTTCCTTTTTGAAAAATGTTCTTTTAAGCTAGATACGCGTTTGGAAAGAAGAAAGAAATAAATTTAAAAGAAAACAAAAACGAAGCATTTAGAAAACCATATCTTTCATTTAAAGTTTTTGATTGATTTTTATTTATTTTTGAATTAATCTTGAGTATTGCTAAATTCAAGGAAAAAGCTTAGCTTGACATTGCATTCGGTAAAACATATGGATTAGTGGACAGCTAACTCAAGACAAGAATCGTCGATACAAGACAGAAAGCTAATACAGATAAAATCCACTGTAGCGGCAAACTCCATAAAACTCAAAAAGCCTCTGAAAGTAAAAGCTATAAAAATCCATTTGCCGAAGAAAGGGATGGGATTACTTTTTCAAAATACCAGGGTGGTGTGTAAAAGTAAAAAATACAAAAAAAAAAAAAAAAAAAAAAAAAAAAAAAAAAAATCGATTTCAGATTCCAAACTGAGGAAAACAGAATAAAAAGAAATCGAAGAATCGGTTCAAAAGGCAATCAATCAATTGGAATTTCGTGCTTCGTGGAATGATTGTTTTGCTCTATCTATAACCAACAGAAAAAGCCATAGCCCCTGAACAATCAATAACTATTTTCCACGTGGATCTTCGTGCATTATCACCCTAAATGTTTCTGGAGGGTTTTCTTGTACCCCCTTGGGCATTCTATTTCTTATTCTTTCGACGACTGTTTGCTCAGCGTGGGCGTAAGGGATTTCACGGCTTTTCCCCTTTTCGGAAGAAAACTAAGTTTTAAAAAGCGGTACTGGCGTCCAGAGAGATACTGGAGTTCTTGTAGTTGAACAATGCTGTTTGCTTCTTTGAGGGATTATGTTGATCTATAGCAGTATTTTCTTTTGGATATTAATTACGTTTGCCTTTTGTTGATTCTGTGTTAAAATGATCAATTTATCAACAGAGAAGGTGTTTAACTTTATAGTCGTAATTACACGTTATAAATATCTTGCTATTTTCATTTCCTCATGAAGTAGAAGATATTCCGTAGTAATAAATTTTATGCTATCTACAAAAAGTAACAACTATGCGAGAATTGATTGAATAGCAAAGAATGGAATGAGAACGAGTATAGTTTTTTTTTCAATGCCCACCTGGATAATGACCTAGGTCATACAAGCACCTGAAGGGCAAATTTGTTGGCCACTCTTTCAGGGGCACCATATTAGGTGGGCCAACGTTGCTCCCACAGTAAAGACAGATAGTACAGAGAAAGAAAGATCATCCATGACTTGCCCGGGATTCGAATTTAGAACCTTTCTGATGCAAGGGCAGTTCCCTAACCCCTACACAGGCCGGTCCGCAGAACGAGTATTGTAATCAAGGTGATTAGTTTCAGTTTTACGATGTAACATAAGGGAGGTAAATACTGATCAACACAAATTAGTGCTTTCTACAAAAAGTAAACATTATGCTAAAATAGTTTAATGGCCAAAAATAATGAAAAATGAAGAAAAGAAAATTTACGCTATCAACGGTTGATTTGATTTTACTATCTTTCAAATAAGGTAGATAGCATTCTGTATCAATATATTTAACGTTACCTACAAAAAATTACATTCGTGTTTAACATAGTTAATAGGCAAAAAAAATGCAAACTTACGCAATGTAACGACAAGTGATTTTATTTATCTCAAAGTGGATAACATATTTTATTTTATTTTATAGTCGTCAGCGAACAGTCGTTGAACATTAGTAGTCTTAAATCTAATATTTTGGGTTTAAGACCACTAATGTTCAATTCCGTAACCTTGTAATTTTGAACCAAATCCAGAAAGTAAAGGAACTACTGGTTCTAGTATTGGAAGAAATAGGCCTTCGTGGGGGACTTTTTGATGGGACTAACCTGTATTTGAGTTACATGGAGAGGAAGAGCTACATAAGAGCATCTGTTTTGAGCATGTCACTATACTCCACTATGAAAATATGGTGTTTTCAAATTCGACTATTTGTTTCGGGTTATTTTGACACTTTTTTCTTTTATTCTAAAAAAAACCTTTTTTTTTTAACAGTGATATCAAATGGTTAGGTGGTTTCAACTTATCTTATATGGGCATTCATTGTTCACGTGTAAAAACAAAATATTTATATTATAAAAAGATATTATATTGCTAAAAATACATAAAGTTTATGCTATGAAACGTGAGTTATGCTATACAACGCCTTACGTTTTTTTTAAACAAATTTAATTATTTTCTTAATGAAAATTTTCTTTTAAATGCAGAAATATGAAAAGAAGAAAAGGAAACTTCTTATTGGTGCATTGTTAGCTACAAAGAAGCCATCAGTAAATGGTAATTTCTTTATTGTAGTTAGAAAGAATTTTAGATTATTGAAAAAAAATATGTGCAATGCTATATATGTGAAGTTCATCAAGTAATAAATGCTTAATGTATATTTTAAGTGTACATTCACAAAACTTTTAAACATTCAAATGAATAACATTGATGCCTTTAAAAACGATAAAACGATTTTCCTTTTGTAATTGTTCAAATGTAGTTTTCTTTAGGATTATTGAAGGCTATTAGTCATTAATGTCAGACAATCTTTACTTTATCATTTAACATAAATACAGTTCATTACCATGAATTTTCGTTATATTTTGTTTTAAACGACTGAAATTGAACAAATTAAGAAATATAAATATTTTTTTCTTTTGAAATTATTTGAAATATTATAAGTTGTTTCACATTAGTTTTAAGTAACTAAATGTAAAACGTTAAATGTTAGAAGAAACATCTTTATATCTGATATTTATTTAATTTTCCAAACATATTGACTTTTTTTTAAAAATTAAATAAAATCAGTATTCTCAAAAATTAAACGTACCAAATAAAATCTGATTAATTAGGTTTTAAAGGCAAATGTGTTAATTCTTTGTTTTATTTTATATTATTTAATTTCACCTATAAATTTAGATTTTATTTCTATAACAGCCTTATTTTTGAAAAAAAAATTAAACTTCCGATAGTTGCACATTTTAAGATTTTTTTTTTTTAAATTTCCGATTTTCAATTAGAATGAAAAGCATTTCAGATCGTGAATGTACGACAATATGTTTAAGACGATTAAATTAAGTTAACTTCCATAAATTTTTGTCGAAAATGCGAATTGAATTGACTAAGAATTTTTTAATTTTCTAATTTTGGCAATAATTAATTGTTTATTCTATGCGATAAATTTTATAGTTATTAATTTTTATCAACAACTTAATTGATCACCAATCAGTTAAAATTTTTTTATCTGGATAACAATCATGAAAATCAATAAAAAAATCAATTTTTTTTTTGCGCCAGCATGAACCTTTTCTAATATTAAAAAAAACGAGCATAATTGCTTTTCATTTTCACAATTTATATTGATATACATGTTGGCATTTTGTGCTATTCTCTCATAATCAGCTTAGAAACAACTATAAATGGGCAAAATGCAACTTAGAAAGTTAAAAATAACCGTTACAAACTAACAACAGTTATAAAAAGCATATTATTTGCTAATTATATGCTTTTTACGTAATTTCTTGTCATTACTGAGACTTCGAAGAAGAGTCTTAATCTGTAGTCTATAATATTTTTTGAATCCGATTCAGACTCCTATCAAATGAAATTTCTGAATGTCAACAGTTGATAACTTGGTTTGGCTCTCATCAAAAGCGTGTTTTGCAATGGTTCCCTGTCCATTTTTCCATATTATATTTTATAAACGTCGTTGAACAGCCGACCTAATTTTGGGTTTACGACTACTTATGTTCAACTCCGTGGCCTTGCAATTTTGAACCAATCCAGAACACAAGGAAACTCCTTGATCAGAAACCCCAGAGGTATTGATTTGTTATGGGAACATGGAGGACTTTGCGACTCAGCAGATTTAGCGTGCATCAGTCACCATTTACTACTACTACACGGAGAGTCTTCGGCCTGCGGGTTCGAACCTACGAATTCTTGGACATGGGCCCAGCGCCCTAACAGCCAGGCGATCCCTTTCCATTTGAATTTGTATGGTAATGAACAGACAAAAAGTAATCCCTGACTAAAATAGATTACTTTTCTGAGATACAACATGCTATGCGGAGCGCTGATGCCACTTACTGAGCTGAGCGCTGAGACACTGCAAAGCAAGAAACCTATTTCCACACCTCTAAACTATTTATTTATCAAATTATTTAGTCGTATTAGTAGTAAACTCTTAACTAAGACATAAACCAAATTTGGAAAAATAATTGTCTTCTAGATATACCTGACAAACCTAGACTGAAGGCAGTGACCCCCCCCCCTTCTTCGATTTACCAAGCATGATTGCCTTGCTGTCCATCTCAATTGCATTGGCACATTTACCGAAGTTGTCTGCTACCTGCCTTTTGTCTGAAGACCGAAAGATGAAGCGGAGCTCTCCATGGTGATATAGAATATATTTTGGGGAGAACATGCATATACAAAGAGAGTACATATATATATACATATACTATATTATTTGATGGATATATGTAATCATCGTGATATTGGGAAGCGAGAGGACTTATGGGTTCGGTTATTGCATTGACTTTCCGATATTATTGTTGCTGTTAATTTCTTTGTTCAAATTTTTCTGGTTCCTGTTATTGCTTATGGCTGTAGCAATCAGGAAAGATATTCTTTGAACTACTTTTTAAAAAAAAACAATTAGTATTCTTAGTTATTGAAGTAAAAAGATGTACACTTGTGATTGAAAACTTCATTTGCTTAAAATTTGTAATGGGAAAAAGTCGACATGTTTCGAATGGTCAAAACAAGATGCTTAATTTCAAGAGAATAATTAGCATGAATGATTAAAACATTACAGATTTGAATTCAGGTCAGTTCTGTTATTATTTTTTTATGTGTTGTTGACTTGAGAATGAGCGCATTGTTTTTAGAGTTCAATACATATCAACTTTTTATCCTCATTCATTCTGAAGCAAACAGGTTCGAAGTGACGAAGGAATAGGATATACTAATTCAAACTAAATTTAGTGTTTTAAAGAATGTGCAGCTGTTAAAATTAGAAACAATTAAACACTTAATGAGTATTATACAACAAAATTTATGTTACACAATTAATTTTCTGTTTCCCTTTATATCTGAAACTTCAAACAAATGATTTTAAACAGAATTTTCTAGGGAACTGTATAATTTCTTTTGTGATAACAACTGTAGACAGAGCATTAGTCTCTAGGGTTCTGAGTAATCAGTTGTTTCACAAGAACGACGTTGCAGTTCCCATAAAAATCTGCAGGAGGGCATGAACGCATCTCGGGAAATGGGCCCTAAAGCTTCAGACAGGAAGAAAGCCATAACCTTAAGGGATGGTGGAAGATAGAAGGGAAAGGGAGAAAAGACATAAAATTCTTAAAATTTTGAAAGAATGTTTTGTTGAAGTTCGAGACATAACGTTGTATATATTCGGTTAAATTTAGAGGAAAATAAGTTCAAATTTTTTTTAGGCTAACAAAGTCACTCTACTCTATCTTGCATTCAGACTCATTAAAAAGTTCGTCAACACATCCTTGGAAATCATACTGTAACTGTGGCACACAGTACTGAGGGTTGAAATTAAAACAGAAACATATTTTGGAAAGCATCATTTTATTGAAAATTTTAGCATATTTTGTAATATGACTTCTTATTGATTTCCTATCAGCTCTACTTGTCCTGATATAATTTTTTTAAACAGATTTTGACATCTTTAAACAATGGGATGCTGCAAGTGATGTAGTGTAGGTATCTCGATCCTGATTGGGCATTGAAACATGGCATTTGTTTACGTTAGTAACTGTTCTTTCCATTCGATTTCGAGTAAGCCAATACAGCCAGCATCAAATATCTTAAATGGCACATTCTATATTCTCTCACAAAGATTTCAATTCTTTCACCACATATTTTCTTACTTAACAAAACGGCAGGCATGAAGCCATGTAGAGCGTAAACAAAATAATTGTGCATCGAAGTTTTCAGGTATACAAAACAAAATATATCACTGTTACAATTAAATACATCAACAGAAATTAAATATATGCTAGGTAAAAGACGTAGACGAGAAATAATTATATTTAAATAAATTCGATGTGCGACACGAATCTGTATTAAATTAACTTCACGTTAATTAGCATTCTAATGTATGTGGAGAAAGCTAGTTCAACTTTAAACGCCATTTTGCTTAAAAACGATCAGCTGTCTCTGACGTCATAGGTCACATGAGTGGGTAAACCGCTATCTTTCTCGTCTAAAGAACAAGTACCCAAGATCACCTTTTTACCTTATTTGAATTAATGAACAAATGGGACTATTTTTCTCCCAGATGTTTAGTTTTGCGTGCCTTTATTGATAATAAGCCATAGATTTGGAAAATTCCCCTCCACAATTATTCCTCGAGAGTCGTAATTGAAACAAAAACATATTTTAGAATATAAATTTTTAATCAGAATTTTATTATAATTTGTAATATGACTTCTCATCGATTTCAAAGCAGTTCCACTCGTTTTTTAGAATAATTTCGGTTTTTGAAATTAATTATGGCAAAGATAATTCCATTGTTCTGCTGTAAAATTTTATCTTTTGATGAAAACTCCTTCTCTCTGTCCTCGTGATTTCTTCAACTATTCTTTTTTTTTTTGTGCTTGTCGTTGTCTGTTGTGGCTTACACATTTTATTTTCTAATTTATTGGAAAATATAAAAATTTACGCTTGATTCAATTCGATTAGAACACATGCGACTGTAGTTTGTTCATATGAAACTTGATGGTTTTCGATACGTTTTCAACTGCATATTTCTGCAGAGATTTATAATATGATAATTTTGAAATAATGCATCTAAATCATCATGTAAATTGGAACCTGGATAAACAAAGTAGACATCAGGTTTGACATGTTCCGTGCAGTTATAAATTGAATTGGTTAACTTATCAACCAAACTCTTAAACTCATGTTAATAATAAAAATTGCAAAAAAAAGTTATATTTTAAAGTAATTTATGTAAAGTTTATGTAAGAATAACTGCAAAAAAAAAGTATTCTTAGTACCCAATTCTTGCTCTCAGCCGAGTTTAAGTTTAATGATTAAATAGTAATTACAGAGAACTTAAACGAACTCTTTGAACGTTGAAGAAAACTATTTTCAGGTCAGATTTTTTTAAAAAAAGGCTGGAGTACAGGCCAGAGATCCTCTACGTGCTGCTTTTGATAAGATTCAAGGAAAATGCTAATAAGTTATTTATGTCAAAAAAAATTTTTCATGAGTTTATGACGAATTCTTATAATATTCTATAAAAAGAGGTACAAATGGACTGTTTAATATTCTTAGGTGATTATTAGCGAGCACTCCCCTTTTACCCCTCTCCCTTTATATATATATATATATATTAGCTGCAAGTAAATAGAATTCACAAAATAAGTTCAAAATGTAGAGAAAACATTAAAAAAATTCCAGAACATTGAAAAAAGGGGAAAACAGAAAAATAATAATAAAAATAACAAAAACCCGGAAAAAAACCCGAGAAAAGGAAAAAAAAAATAAAAATCCGGATAATAAAGGATATATTTTTTTTGAGTGCTCCTCACACTCTTGTATTGATATATAATTAGCTTTGGCTATACTGATACAATATTAGAAAGCACTCCTCTTTGCGGATATAATGTTGTGAGCTGATGAATTGATTATATCTCTTATTTTCCGGATTTTTATTAATTATTTTCCCTTTTTTCGGTTTTTTTCCGTTTTTTTGTTATTTTTATTATTATTTTTCTTTTTTCTCCTTTTTTCATTGTTTTGTAATTTTTTCCATGTTTTCTCTACATTTTGAACTTATTTTGTGAGTTCTATTTACTTACAGCTTATGCTCAGTAAATAAAAGTTATTGTTTTTTCTAATTTTCTAAGTGTTTTTTTTCTTTATATATATGTTATATATATGTTATATATGTTATGTATATATATATATATATATATATATATATATATATATATATATATATATATATATATATATATATATATATATATATATATATATATATATATATATATATATATATATATGTTAAAATAATATTCTGATTTGAATAGTGTACACATAAAATTCTGATTTCAATATAGGTATGATAACGATTTGGTATAAATTGAAATTCAGAAAAATTCAATTTCTACAACTCTTTCTTTCCTCAAACGTAAGAATTCTTTTTAATAATATTTTTCTTTCCATTCCAACATTTTTTCTCTCTGGCGTTATAACATTTTAGCAAGATTTCTAGTTTCGTATTTATGTAATATCAGAAATGCTTGATGGATGGGCTTACGTGATTCGACTCCAAGCAAAAGAAATTTCCACAATTTGATTCTCAAGTAACATCTGCTGTGATATATTTTTTCTTTAAATTGATAATCGGAAAACGTCGATATAGCACAAATAATAGGGCTATAACATTTCAAACTATTTCTTTCGTATGGAATCGTAAAACTCTGCAGTATATATATGAACTAAAAGTTCTTAAAGTGTCCCCGACCTTTAATATAAAAAGAAAAGTAAATGCTTACTTCTTAAAGAGTAGGCGTAGAACAAACTTTCATTATTTACATAAGTTGTCTAAATGCATAATTGCGTTGTTCGTGTTTTTTCTTTTTCAAAAAGATATACGAACGATGTTTTTATTTTAAAAAAATCATGATAAGAGAAAAAGTAAAGAATTCAATAAATTATGTATTGAAACATCAGGAATTGTTTACGAAATATCAATTTTTTGTACAAAAGAATCTTATACAAAGGATTGGTAGAATAAATAAATTTGATAATTGTTATTTATATAAATTTAGCTGCAAATTACATGTCTTAAAATCGAAAGTTATAGTTTTTTAAACTCCATTTAAAAATTCTTTGACAAAATTCTTCCTTTGTCAAAAAATAATTAAAATATGAGTATTGAAAAGAAAGGTGTCATAAATTAATATTTAAGTAACAAAATAGGATTTTTTTTGGAACCAAAATAGCAGAATTAAAGCTTGAATTATTGTTATTTGAATTACATTTTTTTTTCAAATTAAATTGTTCGATAACGTTCATTTGACAAATATCATTTAAAATATGGAAGGTATCAATTATAGTTTCTAATGACTTCGTCTGAAAATTATAAAAATATCTGCAGAAAAATGATCTAAAAGAAGAAATGTCGATTCATAATTAACAAAACAATGTAAGACATTCAATATTCAATCAGTTATACTTTGAAACAACTCGGAAAAAAGTAAATAACCAACTGTGCCACTACTACGTTTTTATCAACTCGCCTTGGCTGTGAAAAAAAAAGTATTACACTTGACATTTTAACTGCTTTCTGAGTAGTGTATTTTACTAGAGCTACAAGCTTGATAGGCAATTTTAAATCATCACCTGGACGCTACATGGAGAACTGATCATCGATTTATCGCTAAAATTAATGGATCATCAATCAAAATTTTGACCTTCTCAAAATTAACTAGAGCTCTCATATTTCTTCAAAAACCCTATTTTTGAAGATAATGCAAGTTTCATTCAGTTTTTGACCACTACAAGTAGAATTTATTGCTATAAGTTCCCCATTGAGAGAACATTAATAAAAAATTTGCCCACTTTCCGATTAGCTGGTCTGCTTATATTTTAACTCGAGCTATATGCTCGATGACAATTCTAATTCTGACCACACAAATAGAATTTATCGCTGTTGGCGAAAATTTACTGTCAATCAAATTTGATCTAGATGGAATGCCCCATCTTCCTCTAGAACTCCGTGTCTGGTGCTAATACAAATTACGTTTGTTTTATAATTTTATAAAAAGTAAATTGTTTCATAATTGGAAATTTCGGATCATTTAATGACATAAACAATTTACCAAAAACTATTAATATTTTCAAAGACTTGACAAGAGACAACAAATTTTTTTTCCCAGACTTGAACATTAGACACAACATTAGAGTGCGTAACTTACGTAAAACTTCTACCATCACCAGAAATTCCTTCCGTGTTTCTCGAAAGTGCTGCGTTTATCTTTTTAGGTGCATTATAAAAATAAAATTATTTTCTATTTAAGTCTTCTTAAAAATGGAATTTGAAAATTTCGACTTTTTTTTTTCTTTTTAAATATTATTAGAGTTTAAAAAAGGAGCAGCTGAATTCTTGGATTGTGTAAGTAAAACAAATCGATCGCGACAAATTAATTGAATCATGTGTGCAAAAACAAATTTTGGATGTCTTTCCTAAAAAAAAAAACCCAATTGCTTTCATCTGGCAAGGATAATATATATTTGGCGATAAACAAACAAATAATTGGCAAAGGAGAATTGATGAGCCGCGAGTATTAAGGCCAGGCAAGAATGATGTATAACCCCGATCTCTATGAAGTCTGTGTTAATGACGCAGGACGTAAACCAGCTTTTTCATTTTATGACCATTTGCTCTTTTCCTTTGGCGGTTATATGTAGAGGCTCAGCATCTTCATTAGAAAAAGTGCCTGCAAGAAATTGCTTTCCTATTAGGACGAAGATAGATATTGATAAATGGATGGGGATTAGGTGAAAGAATCGGCATCCCAATTAAAGCTGACATCTTTGATTTTACCCGGGAGAATTTGTCTCGGTATATTGATGGAATTGGCACTGATTTTGTCGGATGGACAGTTCGTGAATGTAATCTATTTTAGAAACTTAATAAACATATATATATATATATTTTTGCAGAAAATATAAAGATGTATTACATAAAATACATGAAAGCTTTTTGAACATTGGTTCCCTCACGTTTTTAGAATTAGTGCTTTTTTCCGAATGAGGAGTGGGTTATATGATTCTCTAATAATTTCCGTTGCTATAGATTCACTGGTTTCCATAAATTAAGTAACATTCTCACTGGAAGTTTAGGAACTTTCAAAACACCATAGTGTGTTAGACATACAAAAGTACGTAGTAATTACAAAGGGTGAACCTATGTCATATCAGCAATTCTCTTCTGTTTGTAATGGGTGATTTCGTATGTCAAACTATGTTGGAATATCATGACCATAACTTTCAGAAAAAGTGAAAGTATTATCTATTTTCAGGTTTTGTACCAATTACAATAAGCAGAAGTAGTTAAAAGTTAGTTTTTTTGTAAATATATGCAATAACAATATTTTTGTTGCCAATGCAATATTTTTTCTTTCTTGTTTTCATAAGAAATTATTGTTTGCGGAGGTACGGTCTTGTGAGTATGCTGTAGTACCATCACTGTATGTCACTGTAGTACCAAGGTATCTGTGTGGATATGTTTTGGGTGGTCTTGATGGAACGCTGTACTGTCAGTATTCGGTGGAAGAAGGTAGAGATTTCTGCAATTTTAAAAATAATTATTAATTTTAAATTTAGTAGCAGCGGTTCCCTGTTTTTTACGGCCACAAAACCCTCAATGATCTAGCATTTTTTAGCGAAACCCCAACATATGAATAAAATTTATTAGCTGCCGTGAACATATTGAGAAAAGATACACTATCAATTATTTTGATAATATTCCTCAATGATCAAAACCCTCAATGATCTAGCATCTTTTAGCGAAACCCCAACATATGAATAAAATTTATTAGCAGCCGAGAACATATTGAGAGAAGATACACCATCAATTATTTTGATAATATTCCTCAATGATCAAAACCCTCAATGAACTAGCATCTTTTAGCGAAACCCCAACATATGAATAATATTTATTAGCTGCCGTGAACATATTGAGAAAAGATACACTATCAATTATTTTGATAATATTAAATGTAAAGAATGAAAATGTTTTTTTAAAAAAAAAATCGTTTTATCAATAAAACTCTTTAAATAATACGTTTTATGCAAAACAATTTAATTCGCAGGCCAGGAGTGGTATCTAGTCTAGTTCTAAATTTTGTTTTGGTGCATACATTAGCTGAAAATGAATAAAATAAGCTGAATAATGTTTTTTTTAAAGGAACTCTTATAAACGTTGAGAATAAGTTGTCAGAGAAACATAATTCGTTATTCTTGAATTTGCAAATTTTATTTTGAGTTGAAAAGTTTGACGAGAACTATTGCTGCAATTATTTTTATAAATTTTGCCATTTCTTTTTTTACTAGCATTTTGCTTAAATACTTTCATAAAAATGTCCAAACTATCAAAGAAATCATGGTTTATTCATTTGATATAAATATATTTTGCATGTTCCAAAAATTATAACGGATTTAAAAAATTCTTTATAAATTTCAAAAACTCTCCCCTGTATCTCTTCCAAGGAACTCCAGGGTTCCGCGGATCACTAATTGGTAATCGCTGGTCTAATATATAAAAGATATTATTATATAAATTTGTATCACCAAATTATACGATAGTGAAATCAAAGTGTTTTTCATTTATATTTAATAGTTTTGCAGCAAAAAAAAATTTTTTTTTTACTAAAAAGTATTTTTCAGTAAAAAAAATTATTGAAAATTTTTTTTATTTCAGTAAAATAATGTTTTTAACGCAAGAAATTCTTTTTATTATAAAAAAAAAGCTTTTCGTTAAGAAAGTTTTTGTTAGTAAAAAAATTTTTCAGTAAAATTTTTAAAAAATATTTTTATTTTATTTTATATTTCCAGAAATAATTCTGACGATATCCTAGTTCATGTCATTCCATGGTCTTTAGGTTAAATAAAAGCATCACAGTTTAAGCGTCTTAAACTTTTTTAAAATTTTTATTATTTATACTATTTCGTTTAAAATAATTAGTTGATCTTGGACACAGGCAAATAATATATATATATTTTTTTAAAACTGATACATACCTTAAAAAAATAAATAAATAAAAATACCACCTTATAGCGAGTTTTTTCACAGCCCCAAGATTGCTGTATTGGAGTAACTATTAAATGTAATGAATGTAAATAAACGGTTTTCAATTATTAAAATACTGTGGCTTCACGTCTTTTCTCAGCATCGACAGGGCTGACTGGAACTGAACAAAACCTAATCTAGCAATTCTGAAAAACTCTTGTGAATTCAATAACAGTTATAGTAACAGTTCAATAACAACAGTTCAATAACAGTTCAATAACAACAGTTCAATAACAGTTCAATAACACACTATACGCTGCGCAGTGTTATTTCCTATGATGAAAACTGCTTTTTAAAATACTCTCAAAACATTTTTTGAATTTAAAGTCTCATAAATCTTTAGTAATTTTGCATGCATAATGTATTCTTTTTTATTCTATTCTTGTAGTATTCTTTTTTATTAATTGAGGATGACAATAGAATTAATAGATGGCGAATAGATTTCTTTTCTTTTTAATAGAATTCGAGACTTATTTAAACATATTCGATATGATTATAGTTACGATACCTGTTAAAATATTTAAATCAGGAATAATGTTATGTATTGTTTTTAGAAAAATGGATTCTTTCGCATTTTTGGTACACGGAGAAAAAATATCTTGCAAATTTCCGTATTGTATGACATTTCTGTTAAAAAAAAACATGATTCTGGTCATTAAAACCGAATTATACAGGTTTTAAACCATTTTTTTAGTAATTTTTCCATTTCTGTGGAAGCGGTTTAAAAGTAATTCTGCTTTTCAAAATAATAGTTATTGTTACGACACAATTTGTAAAAAAACACAATACTAGATGGTAAATTTAAGCGAATAAATGTTTTTTTTTTTTTGCTAGGCTCTAAGATATTATAATAAAAATTTTTAAATTTTACCACATTTACCAGATTTTATCTCATACTATAAGATCATATTTTATAGTTAATTTTTATAGATTTTTGTAGTATTATACAAAAGCGCTTGGGAGAAAAAACTACCGTCTTTTTGGGTGTTCTCATAGATCCAGAAACACGGTAAATTTTGCCAAATTCAGGTAAATTTAACGAAAGTTTTATCATATTTTTTTCAAGGCAGTAAATGAAGATAACTCTGTTGTTTTTCTTCTACGCAAACATAGTTACAAATTAGTTACGTTTTGGGAATAATTGCAATAAAAGTAAATTGTTAGCACTTACTATTTACCTGTAACAGCAGTTGATATGAAATAAAAATGATTTTATTAATAAAACGCATAATACTTTTTCTTTGCCTAACCTTACTCTCAATTTATCGGTCGCTATGAGTTGCTGTTTTCTTTACACCTAGATTAAATTTCACTGTTTTACTTTAAATTGACTGATATTTACTTTTATTAAAAAGAAAAACAATATTTCAAAATGTGAGTATTAGATCTTACATAGATACAACTTGGCAAAACGCCGGAGGATGACATGAACGTATCAATTTAATATTGTATGAGAGTTCTCTGTTACAAAGTGTTGACTTTTTTCTTCCAAATTCCGCTCAAAGTATCGAGAAAATATTGTTTTCATTTAAACTGAGTACATTTTTCACTTTTCCAATTTTACTTTAATTTAAGCTAGGAAGTCATAAATTGCTATATAAAATATAAAAAAAATATTGTTTTAATACTGTTACTTACTGCATTTTTATTGGACTTTAAAATCAGACGATGGAATCCTTAGTAAATAAGAAAAATCTGGAAATGCTTGTTCCTTATTAATATAAAATTAATAAGTTAAAGCAAAAAGTTCAATAAAATAATAAAAATTCATTAAAAGATCAATGAAATAATTAAAAAATGTAAATCTTAATATTTAAAATTTTTAATTATTATATTGATCGACTACAATTATATTTATGCATTTTAATTATTATATTCATGTTGTGCTTTAAATTTAAACGGCAGCTCTAACAAAACCGAGAAAAGGCTTTTCTTCAACATATGACAGAGAATTTGCGCATGGGTATGTGAAAAGCAAAAGTTAGCAGATACTGTCTGTTTTATTTGGTCTTTTATTTATAATCTTTTTCTTCTTTCTCTCTTGTTTTAAACTTCAGAAATTCTTCTCTTTAGCTGTTAACTTCACGTAACAATGGTACCAATTTCTTTATCAGTTGCCATTTTCTGTTCTTTGAGTTCTTCAGGAAGGTTTTTCAACTTATTTTCGCATTTTTTTCTTCATTTTTTCGACAATGCTTCAACAGTTCTACTAGTATCCACTAGCTGGATGTCAGCTGGATAATATTCAATGATACTATTATAATATATTAATACTGTTATAATATATAATATATTATTATACTCAATAAGAAGTGAAGTGATTATGCTTAACCATGTGATTAAACTCATGTTTTTAACTACAGAAATCCTTCTCTTCAGCTGTTAACTTCACGCAACAAGGGTACCAATTTCTTTATCATTTGCCATTTTCTGTTCTTTGAGTTCTTCAGGAAGGTTTTTAACCATATGTATTAAGATGAAGAAGAAGATTTTTTTCAATTAGTGAAGAATATTTTAAATTATTGAGAATAAAGGAATCAGAAAAAAATTTGCATTTTTCTCAGTATGCCTATTTTTATTACAAAGTTTGAATACCTGACAAATATTTTTCATTTTCATTAAAATTCATATTGAGTCATAGTTTATATTTAGTGATACGTTAATAAAATTATAATTTAATTGATTTGAATTTAGTTTAATTGACGAAGAAAAAGAGAGAAAGTGTTTCCATAGTGGGAGTTTTGGTGTCCAATTGATTTTATCCATAAATATAATAGGTTTTTAATCATTTAATAATACCTGTGGTATTTTTTATGCGTTACTTTCTTTTGAGAAAAAAAAAATGAAATTCTCGATCATAAGGAAATTAAAGAAAATCAAATTTAAAATTTTATTAAATCTGTGCTTTTCACATAATAGAGTTTTTTCTTTCTCTTATAATCTTCAAACACAATCTTCTTCAGCTAACATAAAGTGATAGGTATTGCAGCTCAAAAAAATATCTTTATTTCAACACCTCTAGCGAGAAAATGATAAAAATTGCAACCTCTTTTTTTTCTCCCCCCCCCTCACTCCAAGTGAATGCTTTTCAATTTTACCGCTAGGTGTCAACGTTGCTTTGACACAAGAAGTAATTGTCTTTTCAAAGAATTTCAGATATTTTTCAGGTTTCTGAACAGCTATCCATTTCTTTTTCTTGAGGATGCCATTTAAATCAAAAGCTATATTGAGTTTATTTTTTAAATATTTTTAACACTTGATTTTGCACTTTTGTTAAAGCAAATACCATATTTTTTCCGTAAAAAATATGCTAGTAAGAATTTTTAGAATAATATTAATAAATATTAATGTAAGTTAATGTAAGTTAAACTACGTGACTAAATAAATAAACTGTTCTATATAATCAGTGCAGGAATTAGTTTTTAATTGAGTTACTTGTTTTTTGTTATACTTTTAATTTACTACGTATGTTAGTTATTTCTAGTAAAAGCTCAAAATTTGTATATTTTTCAAAAAAAAAAAAAAAAAAAAAAAAAAAAAAAAAAAAAAAAGAACAAGAAGGGGAAAAATACATAAAAGTATGTTAATTTATAGATATTGTTTTGAAAATAAGTAATTTTATAATATAATATTTTAGATATGATATGTTGTTTTGTTTTATTAAAATATAGGAATACAAAATATAATGCAGTGTAAAAATATTGAATTATATCATAAATATATTAGTTTTTTTGTTTTTTTCATTCTATTTTTGTGAGACAGATTTATTCTTTTAATTCCTGTTATCAATTTCATATTTAATTCATTTGCGTCCGGCGTCCTTTAAGAAGAACGGTACCTTCCTTCAAAAAAGGGGAATCTTAAGTATTTTATTCATTTGTGTCCGGCGTCCTTTGAAAAGAACGGTACCTTTCTTCAAAAAAGAGGAATCTTAAGCATTTTATTCATTTGTGCCCGGCGTCCTTTAAAAAGAACGGTATCTTTCTTAAAGGGGAATCTTAAGTATTTTATTCATTTGTGCCCGGCCGCATTTAAAAAGACCTTTAAAAAGACCTTAATCCTTTAGCCATACCTAGGCATTTGTGCCTTTATTTATCATTTCACTCTTTATATTTCACATATTTTATAATTTTAAATGTTGGTAAGTGTTAACTTACAGCTTACACATGAAATAAAACAAATAACCGACTAGAAACAAAGTTAATAAGTAAACAAGTTTGCTAAATAATATCGAAGCTATCAAAATGAAAATTTATATATATATATATATATATATATATATATATATATATATATATATATATATATATATATATATATATATATATATATATATATATATATATATATATATATATATAAATAAATAAAAATATAAATAAAATAAATAATATTGCTAAGACATAAAATTTTTTTTACGATTTGTTTGATAGTTAGTAAATTATTCTTTTCCCCATAAATGTTGAAATATAGTAATAATACCAAGCTCTGCTAAAGTTCAGTAATTCATCTCAACTTTTTGATGAATATCTCTTTAGAGATAAAGCAGATGGGAAATAGTAGGATATCAAGTTAGAAAATATGGATAAAATCAAGAGATATTTCCAGCTATCCACATTAATCTTTCAAAACTCGAGAATTCTGCAAAAGTTATGAAAAGAACCCATCTTGTTGATGAGGAATTCTATTTTTCACGCGTTCCCTAGAGTAAGTTTGGATCAAAATGATTAAATTCTTATCCGAGATGTGATAATATTAAACAGTGTTTGTTAAAATATATCTTGAAACATTATCTAAATTGGAGCTAATATGGAGTAGTATTTTTCGAGGAAACGTAATGATAGGGTTATTATTTGATAATATACGGAAATGCTAATTCATTTATAAGATAAAGTCGAACATAATTTTTATATAATTAAAATCTTTTGCCTTTTTTGATAGCTACAATATAATAGCGTTAAGAATTTTGGAATTGAAAGGGTTAATTATGCATCGATTCAAAGTAATAGAATTATGATAATGAACGGAATTTAGAGCCCATCTTGTTCTTTAGGAATTCCATTGCTCACATATTTTCTAGAATGTTTTTGGATGGTGGTAATGTAGAGCCACGAAGTGGTGAATCCGTAGTTGAATGAGTCTATAAATGTTTAAAATAGGAATGAAAGTTTTAAATTACTACTGTTAAATTCTGTTAGTTTTTTTTAAAATATTTATATACCTTAAGCAAGTGAATCAGATTTATTTTCAAAAATAGATATTTCGCAACTCTTTTATCTTTTTAAAAGGGTGTTTCGGAGCTTTTAATTTTTGGGTATTAGCCCAAGTGTTCCATGTCAACACGCTTAGCTTTGTAAGTAAATGCTAAGTTAATAAATAAATGCATACCATAGTCTTAAGGAAAAATATTCGCTGTTGATACGAATTTAATTATTGATATGTTTGTTAATGAGTGCTACTTATTACATAAAAGAATATGTTTGATATTTTTTGCTCAATTTTATAGAGCTTGGGTAATTTTAAAGTCCCTTGATGACTCGCGATATTAATTTTTTTTGGCATATTCCATAACAAACTTGATGAGCATTGCATATTCCATTTGTTTACATGACAGATAGTTTTTTGCTAAGCAAGTGAAATTTTTTAAATTAAAAAAAAAAAAAAATACGAATTAAAAAAAAAAAAAGCAAAAACAAAACAAGAGCAACATAAACAATGAGGGTTACATAAAATAAGACGATTAATTAATTAATAGCCTTATTTGTTTAAATTTTTTATTTACTAAAAGGAATCGTTATAATTTGTGATGGATACCTTAGGTATAGATTTTTACTGTTAATTGTATTTTTCAATTTAATTCTCTTTTTGTTTACAGATAAAAGAAATGGTCTGTTATTGACTGATTAAAATATTTGGGCTGCAAATTCATTATCTTACTTGGCAGGTATGATTTTTAGGTTACTTACTTATTTTTAAAGTTTTACAGTTAGATAATGTTCTAGTTTTCTTTAAAGTTCTAAGCTTATTTTTAAATTTTAAACATATTTTTAAAGTTTTAACTCATAGTAATGTGGTGAAGAACAAGTTTCATTTGATAATTGTAATCATTGCAAATTAGTAGTCCTCTTGATGCTCTATTAGTCCTCTTATAACTCTATTTTTACACATTCCCTAGAGTAACCTTGGACCAAAATGACTAAAACCTACTAAAAATGAGGTAATATTATGCTGCTATTGTTAATTTATATCTTAAGGTTAGCATCCGTAAAACTTTTTCTAGTTGTTGTTTTTGAAGTCTAAGTTTTATGCCAACAATTACACAACTTTCACAATTTGAATTGAGGGATGTTTAAATGAATTTCAGCCACATTTATGTTAAACGTATCGTTGAAAAGTTTGGTATTAAAATTTGTATAAGCTGAGGGAACCATATGCCCGATATTCTATTCCATATATAACCCTATACTGCATACTTTATGATTCAATAAAAAGTTACACTTAAAATATAGTGCCTTTTTTCCCGTTAAAATTACTTAAATGAGTTTGATGACATCCTGTAAAATAATTACACTTCCATTTGAATAACATTTTGAAATTTTTTCTAAGACTTCCTGAGTGATACTAAGAATTAAAAAATTTATATGTTAACTCAACTTAAAGTTCAGAATTATTTTTTTTCTAAAAATATATTTATCATTGCAACTACTGAATTCCCTGCTAAACATTTATATTTAATAATTACCAGAGCTGAAAGAACGCTTTCGTTGAAAATAAATTCTTGTAGTACGGATGTTGAATGTTTATAAGATGTGGATTATCACTATTTTATTCCCGACTTCTTTAATTATTGAAGGAAGAAATCATGAGTTGATCATGGATCATTCAGTACACAGCTATAAATCCATTTGACGGGTTATAGTAAATTAATGATAGCTATTGGATATGCACTTCGAGATATAATTTCGAGAGACAATTAACTGGATTAGTGTAATCAATACGACAATAGTCTGTGTTTACCTAAGGCTAAAACTGCTACCAGTCTACGTGATTAATTGCGGGCTGTTTGTCGGATTCTCTGTCAGATGGATTGCAATTGTGCGTCTGGGTAAATGTATCTGCTTCTGTCATGTATAATCGCTTCATAAAACTGTATTTATTTTAGATTCTTGACAGGTATTTAGTCTGTTTCAATTTACGGAAAAAAAAGGGCATGGTTATTAACATTAATAAATAAGAATTCACGGTTTTGGCGTATTATCTTAAGTCTTCTTTTTGGTCTGAAAGGTATTTTCGTTTGAATTCGGTCAAACCTTTTTCCGTTCGATTTGGTTGCATTAATATATTTCTTCAATGTATGATTTTCTCCTTGAATTACAAGAGGAAAACTGGCTTTTCCTATTTGATTAAATATCATAAAAAAATATTAGATACTACTGGTGAAACATCATCTTCAGGAGTCACCCACGCACCTCATTCATGGTGGTTTTAAAACTAATCTTCCGATAAATGAATTTCGTTTAATTTTTGTTCGTTAAAACTACATAAATTCACTGTAAAATTACTTATCAGTCTAAAAAAAACTTTTTCGGTAAACAGATAAAACCTGTACTCATTCATACAGATTTTATATGTTGGGTGCTTAAAAATAAAATTCAAATGTTTGAATTTAAGGGAAGTTCTGATAGAAAATGAAGAAATAATTTTAAGATATAACTTAATTTTTATGCTTTTATACAAATAGAGTTTTTGAAATTAATGAACATTAAACTGGAACAAGGAAACAGTTAAAATAAGTTATAAGTAGGTAGATTGAACTTTATTCAGATTTTCACTTGATTTTATCAAGGAAAGAGGGCACCACGTGTAAATTACTAAATTTAATATTAGTTATCCAAGATAATAAATAAAATAGCAATTTAATTCAATAATTAACAGTTTCAAACTATTTTTTCTTTCCTTGGTGATATCATAATTAGGACAATTAATCTATTAATTTTAATGTCGTTGAATAAAAAGTGATATTAGCTTTATTAGAATTCATGAATTCGATAATTACAAATTTAAAATATAAAACATTTATGGTAAAAAATATATATATAATTTTTTAAATAATTGAAATGAATCCTTTCCAACAAACGAATCTTTGTCCATGTGGTTTTAATGTTCTGGAATTCTACACCATATTTGTCAGCCCCTTGAATTCTTTTACCCACTTCTTACGTTCTTTTAAATTTTGAATACTGCTTCGGAGGTGTAATAGAAATATTGGAAATTATAGTTTCAATTTCATTTATAAATGAAGAGACTAGTTTTGCAGGTGAAAAAGCATATTCTAAAAATACTAAGTATTGTAAACTGAAAAAGAAATATAGTTTGTCTAAAATAAGAACTCCTCCAGCCATTCGTCTGGACTTGTGGCGGTGACTATGGTAACGAGGTATGACTATTTCAAGTAGGGGTGCTGGCTTACTGTTTTGGAGTGGTTTCGGCACGGGTAGACGGGAGAAAGGGAATCTTTTTCTTCGGTCTATTGTCTTAGTCCTAGAGTGAAGCTACCCTCCCTAAAATGCGCCATTCTTGTTTCCATAGCACCAGATGACCTCAAATTTTGAAGCTGGCGGAGTTCTTAGCATAGACAGACTAGACGTCACATATGAGGTTCAGTTTGAGTACGCGCAAGGATTGTTTTTATGTCTCCTGGCTCACAATCAACGCCAAGATATTTTTGACATCAACTGTACAGACGTATACGTAACCTGTTCTAATGAAAAGGATCTATTATGTACGAAGATTACACAAAAAATTTCTTCAACGCATTTTTTCTTCGTAAAGTAAATTTGCGGCAATTTTGCTGCCAGAAATTTTGTGTAGTAACATAGGAATTTTTTTTCAGTGTACGTGTACACCATTCTACTAACGTATCTTTTATTTAGATTTAATCAATTTTATTTTTAATCTTGGTTTAATTTATTAATTTACATGTTCATGACCCAAATTCTAAATTCGTTATTAAAAATTCGTTATTCTAAAGCTTATTAAAGTTTAAATGCATATTTTAATATTTTTCACTACAAGGTTTGCGATTGATTACATAAATAAAGAAATCAAAGACTTCTTGTTAAAAACAGAGTTTGGCTAGTTTGATTCTGAAAATATAAAAAAATCTTTAATATATCAAAAATTCTTCATATATAAAAAAATTCTTAATATATAAAAATATCAGCTCTGCCTAAATACATCTACATATTATTTCTACATCTCATGCATATTATTTAGGTGTATTAGTATTTAATAGTTAGTTTCTCAGGACACCCTTTGTTCGATTTCAAGCAAAACTACAGCTTCTTAGTTGTATAAAGAAGGTAATAAGTTCGGTTAAAATTGACAACAAAATGTGAAAAGAATGTATTAAATCAATTATTATTTACTGCCTTTTTGTTTGAAAACAATGATTTTTTATAAGTTCACAATCAAATTTTAAATATAAAATTAAATTTTAAATTAAACTTGATTTCAAAACAGCTTTTCACCAGAGATATAATTATTTTCTTAACTATCCAGAAAAACCATGTTGCTACTTTTGAAACAACGTCTTCTAATAATTAATGTATGCCAAAACTAAAAGCATAAATTCAATGGTTGTATGTTCTTTCTTAAAGTTGAAAGAAAGAAGAAAAACAAAAATTAAGGTTAATAATTCATGATCTTTTTTTAACGCAGAAGGTGAATTGACATGTTTTCAGTTTTCTTTCTTTTAAACATGAGTTGTGCAAAATAAAGAAAAACTCTTCACGATCTGTCATAAAAGTTTTTTTTTTCTTTGTACTTCAAAGAAGAAAAGGAATTTAGAAAATACTTCATTTCTAAGTCTATCTTACAAGTGTATAAATAGTCTGGGGAAAAAAATCGAAACTCTAAGCTATGTAATGGAAAGCAACTGTGAAATGATTAATGTTAGTTTTCTGTCTTTTGATAAATTTTTGGTAAAAGCCATTTTAGTTCTTTTGAAAGCATTTATTTGAAGAATCTGTGATGGGTTAAGTTAACAATACATAAAGGAGCACTGGATAAAAATGGTTTTGCTGTTTAATATCCCTGATAACATAATCATAAGTTTAAACATTTATCTTTGAAAAATATGTACATCATTACTGACTTGTTGGGACATTACTAACACTTTTCTCTTTCGTAAAACTATAGGCTTTGTTTTCTATTATGTAATTTATATGTGACTTTTAAATGAATGACTGTGTCAACATTAAATAAAGGAGAAAAGAAGGAAAAACATTATTACAATAGAATTTATCCATTATTTTGTTACTTGCCCTTTTGTTTTACAATAAAATAAAAATTTTTTTAAGAATATTTAAAATGTCTGAAGTTTTAATATATGCAGATTTGGTTTGGTTGTTAACACCACTGTAGATCTAATAAGATAATGGTGAAGGTTTAAGATTCATTTTTAATGATGATTCAAAAGAACTACTGGTGTACCCTATATCACCACTATCTAAATCGGAAGAAAGATAGTGGTAGTAATCACCATTCTCTCCAATCCCCCAACAGTTTGTTGAACCTGAAACCACTATGGACACTATTAAAGTGGATACCAAAATACTCTAATGTAGTGTACGGTTGAAGTGAAGTTCAATCATAGATCCAACTTTTGCTCGGGAAATGAAATTTTAGCTTAAACTGTATTAGGCGAAGTTTTCACAGTTAACTGCTGCAAAAATACATAAAGTGAAATAAAAGCTAATGTTCACTATTGTAAAGGATGTTAGAACTTGCTAAAGCAAACATATCTCGCCATACAATGTGGAATCGGAATGCAGAGAACAATGCGCGAGAAATTAACTGCTTGGCAAATAATACTGGCAATATATTAATGGATAAAGAAACTATATTGTTAAAAACTTAACAACAAATTCTCAGGTGAGCGATCATTAGTTAGGTACATCAAAGCCTTCATACTGGAGCGGATCATGCAAGCGTTGGAGATTTTCTGAACTAGGAACAAAAGTAAGATAAAAACTGGCAGAATATAGCAAAATTTACCTTGCATGTGACTCTATGGGAACCCCCAAAAAAGCTCGGTAATTTTTTCCGTAGCGTTTTGGCAATGATTTTGGAAACCTTAACTATAAAATATTGTTTTATTATATGTATATAAATTTGGTAATTACATCATGATGCCTTATTAAAGCGTGGCAAAAAACTATTTATTCGGTTTAATTTATTTTTCAGTCTTGTATTTACTCAATGTGTGGACATAAGAACTATATTTTGGAAAATCAAAAATTCTGAAACTTCTGGTAAACCGATGCCATAAGAAATAATAATTTACCTAACAGAGGGTTTAAATAACGTATATTTATTGTTATTAACCAGGTTTATGCATTTTCTTTGCCAAAAATGCCTTTATTATGCAGTGCAGTAATTTTACCAGAATTTTTTTCTTTTTGTGGTATTTCACAAACGTATGCGTCTGCGATGCACTTCATTGTCTTGTGATTTGATAAGTGTTTTGGAAACGACGCCTTTTTGATTGTAATTGGTTGTAAAAAATGGTACAGTTCAAAAAATCTCGGCTTCAAACCTTCTTATAGTAAAATCAATATTCGTTCAGTGTCCCAAAGTAGGCACCCATTTGCGGCTCTCTCTTTATTTTCAGATCCGACATTGTCTAGTATAAATTACTTATTTTGGCAGGTTACAGTTTTTAAAGGATTTTAAAATGTACATTTTGAACAGTCATTACAGAACATCTAAAATAATTTTCAAAAAACAAATATTTATTTAATAATTTTTTAACTGAGGTAATAGAATAACATCCAATCTCATTCCAAACCATTTACACTTGTTTATGTTCTAATTAAGTATGTGAATTAATTAATTATTAATTATTTTGAATAATTAACTTTGTAAAATATTAATTATCCTGAATAATTAACTTTGTAAATTATTAATTATCTTGAATAATGTATTGAATAATAACTAAACTCATATTTTACTCTGTTATCTCCCAGTAGAACCAAAAGGAAAATATTTCATCATGAACTATTTTTAGAATAAAATAGTGTTGTACTAGTTTATTTCAATTTTCATTTTTTATAATGTGCACTTTTTTACTGACTAATTAAAAAATATCTGTTTTATTTTAATTTATATGATATTTTATATCCGTCTGAAAAGACTCGAAACCTTTTATCACAGAAATATTTTGTTGATTTTCCCAAATTTTTTAAACTAATATTTAACATTATACCATAACAACTAAATCATTTTAAGCAAAATCATTCCGTAGCATTACTCTTCAATTGAATGGTACCAAAGAGAGGGTTTTGGAAAGACTCGAAAAACGCGGATCACTGAAATTTGGCAGAATAAAAGATCTCTATTCAAGCTGACAGTATTCAGAGTTCCATTGACATAAACAGCTTTGGACAGGATGAACAAATAATTTTCATAACAATGAGTTTAACTGCCAGTTAGATATTTGGGATTTAAAAAGGTTATCCCTATTTATCATACTTCCATGGAACTTTCATTCCTTCTAAGAAAACTAAAGCTAATGATCCATACTCATCACTGAAAGCATCAATTAACCCTTTGCTTACGGCGTTCCATGTTGTACCATCATCTATGGTCCACATGTTGTACCTGCCGTAAGCAAAAGGTTAATGATCTTGATTTCAACTGATTTTTCGTGTCTGTACCAATGGGATCTTGCAATCGAAATTTTAACCTGTTTTCCACTAGCTAGTATGCATACATTTTAACTACAGCTCCATGCCCGAAGACCAGTTATAATCGTTTTTTTTGACAGATACAAGCAGAATTTATCGTTTTTTTTTTTTTACATTTAAATCAAACTGATATGATTATCAATGGAAATTATGACCATTTTAAACTTATTAGAGCAGAGAAGTCAAATTAAACTGAAGTTCTGTGCTGATAAAACCTGATTACTGCAAGTAGAATTAATTTTAATATTATCGCTAAGGGAAACTTATCGTCAATCAAAATTCCGACTATATAGAGAGATTAATTTTCAACTAGAACATTGTTCTTAATAAAAATACAAGTTATATCTATTTTTTGAACTCTGAATGAAAAAAAATCATCACAATTTCATTGCTAAATTTATCGTCAATCGGAATTTCAGCAGCTTTCAGACTAGCTAGATGGACTAGCTACTCAGATTTCAACTACAGTTTTGTGACTGGAGCCCCGGCTCTCTCCTTAAAATCAGGTTCAGCAGAGGCTTTCGAATCGCTTTAGCAAGGCTTACAGGTGAACATATTAAATATTTGTTCCTTTTCCTAGAAGGAGGAACAAAGATATTTATCGAGGACTTTCAGTAAATACAATACAATCCTTGAAAACAGGTGTAGCAGAGACTCTAGAATCGCCTTAGCAAGCCTTACAAGTGAACATATTAAATGTTTTGTTCCTTTTCCTGGAAGGAGCAATAAATATATTCTTCAAGGACTTTCAGTAAATACAATACAATCCTTAAAATCAGGTGTAGCAGAGACTCTAGAATCGCTTTAGCTAGGCTTACAAGTGAACATATTAAATGTTTTGTTCCTTTTCCTTGACGGAGCAATAAAGATATTCTTCAAGGACTTTCAGTAAATACAATACAATCCTTGAAATCAGGTGTAGCAGAGACTCTAGAATCGCTTTAGCAAGCCTTCCAAGTGAGCATAGTAAATGTTTGTTCCTTTTCCTGGAAGGAGGAAAGATACTCATCAAATACTTTCAGTAAATGCTACACACATCAAGCTTCACCAAAACATATCTCCCAGAGTCCTAGACTTGGAAAAGAAAATTTTTTACACATCTTTTGACTATAACCGATTTCATGAACAACCTTATAGAGTTAATCTGCCTTGTTTAAGTTAGCTCAGAAGATTAGAAACAAGGACATCAACAAATTAATTTTAATACTGAAATAATCATATTTACTCGAACACTTCAATTTCTCAATATCAAATTTTATGATTAAATTATCAACAATTAGAATAGTTTATTAAAAAAGGCATTTTAGAAACAATTACATTAACAGTTAGTTAAAAAACACAAAAACATCTTAATTTAAAGTAACGTTTATTGCTGCGAATGTGATAAAGTTTTTTTAATTTTATATTTACGTTTTTAATAAAGTATTTGACTGTTTATTATTATTATTTTTTTTAAAGCACGAAATGACTCCCACTGCGAAAGATATTACACAGCTAATTTCGCCTGCAGGTGATTAAAAAAATTAAAAACTAGATTAATGAGGAACTTTACAACAGAAAATCTTAGAAATTAGTGTGGGTGAACTATCGATAAATAGTTTGAACGCATAAAAAGTCATAAATATCTTGATGTAGATATGAGTTTATGTTAACGAGATTTATTTAAAATAAATACGATGGCGAAATTAGTGAGATATTTCACGTTCTTTTAAAAGGAATGTAGGAGAATTTTTCTTCGTAATATATTTTATCTTTTTTACAGTTATATTTTATCTGAAGATAATTTTGTCGTTTTTATTAGTTAAGAAATATTATAAAATGTTTAATGAGTTAGGGAATATATAATTAGATATTAAAAATAATTATCTTATTATTGTATAATATAATATGAAGGAAATTTATGCTTTTTTTGAAAAATGTTTTGCTCTATTATTTCTTGTAATATTTAAGTTTAGGGTACTATAAAAGCATATCGTATAATCTTTGGTCAAAATCTATTTCAACATACACGTGTTAGGCATTTTTTTAAACCTCCTCTGCACAAAGAATAAAAATCATAATTATGGTTAATAAAACCAAAATATTTAACGGTATTTAAACCATTCATTTGGTAATTTGTCTGTTCATCGTGTGACGGTTTTCTGGAAATTCTTGTTTTCAAAATTGTAGTAATTATTACTATATATACATTTAGTAAAGAATACAAACTAAATAGTAAATTTAACTGAATAAATAGTTTTTATGCCCTGATCTAAGGAATTAAGAAAAAATTACCAAATTTTATCTCATTTACCAAATTTTATACGGTTTATAAAACCATATTTTATTACTATTTGTTTCGAAGCGTTTCGGTAAAAATTGCTGAAGTACCGCGAATTTTCTGGTCGCTTTGACCATATTTTTTTCTCAGTGTAAATTTAGAGAATTTTTAAGTTTAGTAAATTATATGCAGAGTTGCTGATTTTAAAAAAATTTTTTGAATTTTGGATGATATAATACAAAAAAAAAAAAAAAAAATCAATGATATTCCACTGTGTGTATATTTCTCTGATCTATTTATTGATAAGAATTATAATATATATACAGATATTATACAACCTTCCAGTCAGTCATTTTAAAACAAAATGTTTCATTTAGTCTATGTGTTTGACAGTTGACAAAAATGTTAAAAATTTCTTATAGAATTTTTTTAAAACAGAAAATAGTTAAAAAAATATATAAAGTGATAAGTGATAAAGTTACTAAGGGAAGCAATAATTTTTCTCCTTAAAATTTATATGCTCAAATCTTATTTTTCAATGCTTTCATTCTTACACGGTAAATAAAAATTGATACATAAAATCTTAGTAGGAAATGTTTAATCCTTTTTTCATTGAATTTAAATTTATGACAATAATACCTTTTCCCGAATTATAAATGTAACTATAGTTAAAATATTAAATACTTTACAGTTGAGTATCATTAGAAATATTCAAACAATTCTTAAACGTGTACTTACATTGGAAATATCACCCATTGATATTAAAACGCCCTTTCTATGAATATATCTACTTAGTCACGTTTTGTTTACGTTTCTGTTTGTTTAATAGGGGTCTACGCACCATGCACAATCAATATAGCAATCTATAGAAGCCGCTCACTGTTTGGTTATGACAGTGAAATAAATCTTTTACATCTATTAGATATAAGCTATTGGAATTATTTTACGACATTTATTTATGCGAATTTTAACTTTATATTCCGATATAACTGTATAGAATATGTAGGATAATTTAAAATATATATATATATATATATATATATATATATATATATATATATATATATATATATATATATATATATATATATATATATATATATATATATATATATATATATATATATATATATATATATATATATATATATATATATATTATATTTTTATATATTTCTGTCTAAATAATGAGAATTATTACTCGAGCTTGAACAATTAATTGTTTGAAAATATATCTTTTTTTGCTCCAAAAAAAGTTAAATGTTAAAAATAAACAAACACATCTTTTTAAGTAATTTAATCAAAAATTAAAAGAGGATTGCTTTTTAACGGATAAAACATCCTGTTGCTATATGCCAATTGTCCGAAAAATGATCTATGGTTAAAAAAAATCCATTAATGAAAAACAGAAGGAGTGTTTTGTTTAAGAAATGTTTTTTTTTTTTTTCTAACCAAGTTAGCTGCGAATTTTGTTAGCAAGTATCGTTCTTGTTGTCAACAGATATCGTTATTGGCATAAAAACTAAGCGAAAACATTTTCTACTGCATGCTAGGCTTATCCAGCAGAAATATTTATAAGGAAGTCAGTAAATTTTGGATATTTTTTGTTGTTGAAAATATTGTAATGTTCTTTATATCTGTCAGCAGAGCCACTTGTTGATATAATTAATGTAACTTATGTTGAAATTTGTTAAGATCAAAAACTGGTATCCTAAGTATACTGCACAAACTGCATATTACTATCTTTTTTCGATTTCCAATTACTTTTTTTCTACATAGCTTTGCTTGCAGAACTACGTCTTTTGTGCGCGAAAGACTTATTATAATATAATAAGTACTATGAAATTAGCAAAAACTGAAAAATTGTACTAAAAATTAGTGTAAATTAATAAAAAAAGTAGATAAACAAAAAAAAACATAAATAAATATAAAAAATTACAATATTCAAAAGCATAAAATACATAAAATTCAAAAGCTTTTTATGCTTCGAAAATTTTTTTAATCTTGCTTGTGTTTACTTTTCAATTTTTATAAAAATTAGTTTAAGGCTCTGACATTCAAAGTTAGTTTCATTAACGAATTTTATTTTTAAGTTAAACCAAAAGAAAAATAAACTTTGCCTTATTAGAAGAATAAATTTTGAAACAAAATCAAATTTAAAAATAATTTTATTTACCTTTATTATTTATACGAACTGAGTTTCGCTAACGCAAATTAAAAATTAAATGACGTTATTTAAATATTCAGCGTTAATTATGATTTTTATACAAACTCTTCTGACGAATTCAAATTCTTTGAAATACCAATCATAAATATTTAAGAAAAATAAAAAAAAGTCTACTATCTGTACTTGCTGCAATAAAAATTTCGGTAAATTGGAGAAGTAATCGTGTCTGTGCGAACAGTAAACACGTTGATTTTGTTGCCGATAGTGCCTTTTTAAATCTTTTTAATACATTCTTTTAAAAAAATTGTAGCAATTAAAAAATAAAATTGGACGCGGAATCAAAACTTTTTTGAAAACAAAAAGACCTGGACCTGCTTTATTTGCTGAAATTTTTTATAAAAAATTTATTTCAAAGACGCAAAATTGTCATAACTGCAATCACGGACAAATCGTAAACCTAATTCTTCGATTATTAGAAACGTCGTTTTGAGAAAATGTCATTTTTAAGTAAAGAAAAAGTATACTTGTCATTGATACTTACGTCAACAATTTCATCTGGTTACTATTAATAACCCGTCCTTAATTTTTTATTTGAAAAAATTACTTTAAAAAGTTTTTTTTAGAAAGAAAATTATAGTTTTCTATTAGATTTCTTTTTTTAGTAAAAAAATGAAAAAAATTTGCAGACAGAAATAATGTTTTTAAACAAAATCAAACAATTTCATACCTCTAAAAACTGTTTAAACTTAGAATATATTTTTATTAATTCTTTTAAGTAATAATTTCTGAGGTATAAATATTTTGAATGCTTCGTTTTGAGTAGAAATGTACTCAAACGCTTGTGAAAATATTAATAAATTCTCGAAAAGGGTAAGCATATGATGGAAAAGATAATTTCCAATTCCATTCTCATCTCACGAAGAAAACGTTCAAGGTAACTTACGAAACCAGAGCACGCTGTTCATTTCCCAGTTATTTGATTACAAGAATATTTTATGAGTTCAAAAGTTTTGGCAGGTTTCACCTCTTTAATATTTTTATGATTTATCTTGTTGAGAGTTTTAAGAAGAGTTATGTAAATTATAGATAAAATACCAATTCTTATTTTAAAACTTTAAATATTAGCTGTAAATTACTGAAATACTGCTTGAAAAATATTCTTTGGAAAATTTTTCTTCGTATGTCTGAAAAAAAATTATAATTAGAGCTTTTTTTTGTTGTTAAAGTATTTAAAATTTTAGTAAAATATTGCAACAATTTTAGAATATAAATTTTTTTGCATATTTAAAGCTTCTAATTTATGATGTTTTGATGTTAAAATCCTTTTCAGTATCAAAAACAATAATTTACTTCAAGCATTAAATTCACTATAAATTCTAAAAATAATTCTTTTAATTTGTAGAAGAAAATACTTTTTTTTGTATCTTTAACACTACTGATTTGTTTGAATAGGTAATTAGAAACTACATTATGCGCCATTATTATTTAAGATAGCCAGATGAGGCACCCTTATTATAATTCCAGAAAAGGCAACCTTAGGGGAAACGCAGATTTTCATTTTCATTTGTTTGGCATAGAAAGGTTGACTAATTAGTCCTTTTTTTAAAACTTAGTAGAAGTATTAGTATGCCAAGAGTTTGTTTCCTTACAGATTAAATAAAGACACGCAAGAAAATGTGCATAAAATCTCATTTTATAGTTTTTACTGTAAACCTTGTTTTTGCCCTTTTTTTCATTCTAACTTTGCTCCGGCTCTCAAATGCCAAATTTTTTTTATGTTGAAAACTTAATAATATAACAAACCTTCACTTTTGAATTGTTAAAGAAAGTATATAAAAGCCTGCGCATATTGAAAAGTTTTCGATTGTTGATTTACGAATGATAATTAATCCTTGATTTCCCAAGGTTTTTCTAGCCTTGTTTTCTAAAGGCAGATTCAATCTCGATATAAAAGGGTTGCTTAGGCAAGCTTAATGTGAACCTTAATGTGAGTGCGTAAGCTAAAATAGTTAAATTTTACATTGTTTTAAGCTTGCATGGTTTTTTTTCTAATAATCATAATAAATGTTGTTGGGCTTTGTGATAAAGGTAGTTGCTGAAATTAAAATCAACATTACACTGATATCTGGGGTATAGTTAGCACCCTTTTAAATAAAAAACAAACATACATTTCAAACAAATTTGATCCAAGATATATTTTGTTTGAAGTAAGTAAATAAGCAATTGCTTTATTGACTACGAATGGGCTTAGGTGTTTTTTTTTTTCTTTCTTTTAAACATCGTCACCAAGCCTTTTCATTCATGGTAACTCTAGTTAAATGACTCGTGAAATTTAAAAAAAATTTTTTTAACTGGACACAAGGCATTGAAAATCATCTTACTTTAAAAGAAATATTTATATAAAAAGTAAAGAATATTTATGTTTGATGTTTAATGTTAAAATTTTTAATGTATAAAATAATTTATAATGTATAAAATAATTTTTAATGTATAAAATAATTTTTAATGTATAAAATAATTTTTAATGTATAAAGTAATTTTTAATGTATAAAATACAAGAAATCTAAAAATCTACAAAAGTATACAACAAATATCTACAACAGACAGATGTTTGTAGTTGTAAAATACTTTTCCTGAAATTCTTTATTAATCAACCCGCTCCTAAATTTTTTAATAATTTGTAATAATTCAAGATTTGTAAGAATTACTTTGTTGAACTAATCATTACAGAACTTTTATTTGTGATTTAAAAACTTAAAATATAATATTCTTTATTTTACTCAAATGCTAAAAAACTTAAACTAAAACTGATACTTATGTTGGTCTATATTCTTATCATGCATCTGTAGCTAAAATATAATTTATTGCTCAATTGATTGTTAAAATATAATATTTTGCTCAATTGATTGTTAAAATATATTTTTTTGCTCAATTGATTGTTAAAATATAATCTTTTGCTCAATTGATTGTTAAAATATAATCTTTTGCTCAATTTATTGTTGAAATATAATCTTTTGCTCAATTGAATGTTAAAATATAATCTTTTGCTCAATTGATTGTTAAAATATAATATTTTGCTCAATTGATTGTTAAAATATAATCTTTTGCTCAATTGATTGTTAAAATATAATTTTTTGCACAATTTATTGGATTTATTAACATAGATTTCTTAAATTATTTTAATTTAAATACCTTTCGAAATTAAGTCAAACATTTACACTATTTAATAAAATGTTGCATAAGTTCAAATAAAACAAATTCTAAAATTTGCACTTAACATGTTTCGTATATCCTTTAACTAAAAATTTAAATATTGTTTAAATTTTTCAAGAAATAGTTTAACATTCTAGGTATAAATCGAGCTATGCTAAACTGTTTTTACTATATATAAGATTCATGATTTTTTATTTAACAGAATGAAACAAGATCCGAGTTTATTTTCGTCGCTAGTCTAGATATACGCAGGTAAAAAAAAGAAAAACTCATGGCATTTTTGGAAACTAAACTTTTATTAAAAATTATTTGACCGGAAAATTCTAAATTTATGAAACATTGCTGTTTTCCCCCTGACGTTATATATTTTTTAGAAGGCTTTATGGTCAAATATTTTTTACAGACTATTTATTTAAAATAAACTGATTTCATATTGGGATATTATTTTATTAGTTATATTAAGCATAATAATAATAATAATAAATATACAGTTCTCATATCAGAAGCACATTATTTTATAAAATTACATATTTAAATACTTACTTATTATTTTTGAAATAGATTGAGTAAAAGTAAAAACTGAATTCCCATGTATCTAATATCTTAATATATATATATATATATATATATATATATATATATATATATATATATATATATATATATATATATATATATATATATATATATATATATATATATATATATATATATATATATATATATATATATATATATATATATATATATATATATATATATATATATATATATATATAGTTCAAAATGAAGATAAAACAAAGGTAAATTACAGACAAATGAAAAAAAAAAGGGAAGGGGGAATAATAATAATAACAAACGACTGGGAAAAAAAAAAAGAATTAATTAGAAAAAAAAAAAGGATAAAGTTTTTTTAAAAAACCGGAAAATAAAAGATATAATCTTTTCATCAGCCCACACGATTATATCTGAAAAAGAGTGCTTTCTAATATTTTATCAATATAGCCAAAGCAAAATATATCAATACCATAGTGTGAGGAGCACTCAAAAAATTTTTTTACAAAAATTACGACAAATAAAATTAAACACAATAAGTAAAAATAACACGTAAAAACAGAAAATAAAATATAAAGGAAGAGCAGAATGAAACAAAATCAGTAAAGCGAGTAGTGAAATATAATGAACTTACATGAACGGTAAATTTTTCAAGAATGATTTAAAATGTTTACGTAACAAGATTGCCAGATTGCAAAATATGAAAACTATGAAAACAAAAGCGCAAATTGAGCGTAACTAGAGGAGTTTAAAGTGCGTTCTTGCTGCATTACTTTGCTGCATACTTATTGTTTTTCTTAATTTTTTTCTGGTTTTTTTGTATTTATATTTCGTTGTATATATATATATATATATATATATATATATATATATATATATATATATATATATATATATATATATATATATATATATATATATATATATATATATAATTCCGTATTCACCACCGAAATCTTATTTTTCCGAAATCTTCGTTAAAAATCTGTACCTTAAATGTTGGAAATTTATATATTTTATTAAAGAAATGAGAACTGAATCTGACGGATCATAATGGAAGTCACACATCTGAAGTCTGTTGTAGTTTTCAAAAACATTAGTTTGGTCGATGAACTGCAGTCAAAATTTTGGCAAAGGACATTATTTCATTATAAAATTTTAAAATGTTAAACAAATATTAGTTCCCCAAGCTTTAAGCAATTTTAAAAACATTCAAACTGAGATGTCTCCATTCTGCTAGAAAAAAAGTTTTCTTTTTTATTTGATTCATTAGTTAAATGCGTATAAATGTACGTTTTTATTAATTCTACCTAAAATAATTCTAAATTTGTACTACTCTTTAATTTGTTCTAACTGTTAGAAGTGCTTCTAACCCTGTACCTTTCAATGTCTGAAATATCCTGCTGTGAGTTATTCTTTATGTTCTGTTCCGTTTCACCAGCCATTAATTCCTGTTAGGTAGTATTCACACTTGACTGGCATGTTCTCGCAGATGCTTATTGGATGATTAAAACCAGCGCGGTGTTAGGCATGTTCGAGAACAAATCGACTGGAGTATGCCCCCTCGAGATTTGTGTGCAATTATTGATGACCAGACTTATTATGGCTGCTCTAGTAGGAGAATTCTAATATTGTCTCGGTGATTAAATTCACATTCTTGCAAGATAACTATATTGAATTTAATTTTATTAATAGATATATTAAAAATAAGGAATCAGGTTTAGTTTTGTCTTTAACTTTTGTTCAGATGTTTAAAAAATGAGTTTATATAACATATCTATAGAGTGCGTTTAGATAGAATGTCTAAGAAAGGTGTTTAGATAGAATGTCTAAAAAGTGTGTTTGGATAGAATTTCAAAAAAGGGTGTTTAGGGAATGCCCATAAATGATGTCACGCAACGATAAATGGTGTCAAGACAAGTGATGTCACGTAACTAGGTGAAGAAAAGTGTGACAGTTTGTTACAAGGGGATGGGAAGAAGTATGCCATTTAACATTTCGGTTAAAGTAAAAACATTTAAAATCAACTGACTGAGTACTTTTTTATTATTTGTTTTATATTTTTTCATATTTTCATCAAAAAAGTACACATCTTTAATCATTTGTATTGTCACGCACACAAATGACGTTAAAAGATGTAGTTAAAGTTTTAAAATAAAATTTTAAATAAGATCGTTAGCATGTGTATCGCTTCTAGATTGCTAGCATCTGTTTATATAATGTAGAATGACTAGTGAAGAGATGTAGAGTTTATGGTGAAATCTGATAAATGAGGGGATTAAAAATATTGAGAAAAAGTAGATGCATCATGCATCAACGACCCCTCAGAGAGAATGTCTAAAAATTGATTTTAATCAAAAATTTGACTTTACAGTTGAATCGCAATGTTTAGGTATAGAATGAAAGTTGTTGACTTACGAGGGAAAAAGATCTTGGTAACTTTTAAAACGATGGCGAGTATTTTTAAAATTTAGTATTTAAATGCAAAGTATAGGGCAAGTGGTTATTGTCTTATTATTATCCTATTATGCTGTTGTTGTTAATAGAAATATCGAAAAATCAAGTTTCTTATTATATACCAATCGTCATCAAAAGCCACAAAATCTCATTAGTATTGCTATACTTCATTGGTATTCATCAACGCCACATCATTGATTGCGAGTATATAAAATAAATGAAAAACTAAATCCAAATTTATTCAGCTATTTTTAAAATTCCTATAAAATGATTTGAATTCAGAAGTTTATGAAAATTTTATGTTTTTATTTCATACAGTTCAATAATTGTTTCCTATGTGCATTGGTTATATCATGGCGTAATTTAATATGAAAGTATTAAAGAGTGAACAGCTCTGTTTAGAAAATTTGTGGATAAGTAATGAATGGGGAAAAAAATGACAATTATGTTAAAGCATATAGAAAATCCCATAAAAGTGGCCCTATTCGGTTCTAATGGCAACGTAGTTCTTGCTGTTATAGTAACGGTACATAAAGCTAATTATTTAATTTTTTAAAATAAATTTTTTTTTGGTCTTGAGATATATTTGGAAGAAGATGTGAATAACTAAAGGTTTCATTTTAAAATTCTTGTCGAAACTTTAGAGATATTTTATTTGTGTGGTCCTCCCTGAAAATTTAATTTTCCCCCCTGATCAAAAGTCTCAATTATCCAATTATCGAACCATTTAGAAATAAATTTCTATCGGGATATAATAGCTAGTATATGTAATATGCTAGTATATGTAATTAATATGTAATAAATTTCTATCGTGATATAATAGTTAGTATATGTAATATGCTAGTATATGTAATTAATATGTAATAAATTTCTATCGTGATATAATAGCTAGTATATGTAATATGCTAGTATATGTAATTAATATGTAATAAATTTCTATCGTGATATAATAGTTAGTATATGTAATATGCTTGTATATGTAATTAATATGTAATAAATTTCTATCGTGATATAATAGCTAGTACATGTAATATGCTAGTATATGAAATTAATATGTAATAAATTTCTATCTTGATATAATAGCTAGTATATGTAATATGCTAGTATATGTAATTAATATGTAATAAATTTCTACCGTGATATAATAGCTAGTATATGTAATTTCAATAGATTGGCCAGATTAATAGGGACAATTTTATTTATAAAAATATTTTACCTGAACAAATACGCAGATTTAGCTTGCCGGGAATTTCGATCAAGGTTACATGCAATTATGTCATACTAATTTTAAGTCCATGGATAATCACCATAGAAATCCTATTGTTTGTATTGCTCAATAAAAATACCGCTGGAAGAAATTGGAAAATAAAGGTTCGGACAAAGAGTGTCCCATTGATCTATCGAAATATTGATGGCCAGTTTTTCTAGGCGTTATAAGTATTTGAAAAAAAAAGTTCTTAGTCCTTAGTAGACAATAAATAAATAAATAAAAAACAACACAATGCATTGAAAATAATAGTTGAGATGAAATTCTGGTGAACCATATTTTTCTCGCATCGTTTCATTGTATACGGCTCCGTTTGCTGAGTTTTTTTCCTAAAGCGCCACTCTCCTACTCTTTTTGGACTTAAGAGTACTAATGCATATTTTTTTTATAAGAGTTGCTATTAAAATTCATTATCTTCTCATATAGAAAAAAAATATGTCAAGTATTGAATCAATCGCAAAATATGTCAATGCCAGATTAATCATGGACTTTTCAGGCTTTAATAAACTCTGCATAAAAAAAAACCATTTTTAACCTAATTTTTTTTAAAGTTTAATTTCTGTTGTATTTTTTATGTTTCTCTTTAAAATATAGTCTTTTGAAAACGCGGAGATGTTTACGAATAATCTTCTTTTTTTCTTAAAATCTATCAGTATAAAAATAAATCTAAAAAGTCAATGTAAAAATTTCTCTTTTAAAGAAATAAATGTTTTGTATAAATTGGTTATTTTTCTAAAAACTAACTGTTAAGTAATTTGACGTAAAGTTTGTTTTCATTTGACTATATGACGTGTAAAAAGTATTTATAGATAATTATATACTAAACAATAATTATCATAATTATATATATTTTTTCTCTTAATTTCAGTTCAATATCAACAAAAATGTCTGCACCTGCTGAAGACAAAATAATGGATGGATATGTTCCATCAAGAATAAGTATATTTTTAATAGTATTAGTGAAACTTTGTACATTCACTTTAATTGCTCTCCAATATTTCTTCTCAGAGCCAATGGTTGTCGAAAAATGTGATGACGACCAACATTTGGAAAAAATCTCCAGTACCGTGAACTATAAATTAAAATATCATTCTGAAATCTCATAACTTGTTGAACGCAATGATGGCTCTACAAGTTGATAGAAAGTCCTGGCGTATTCGTTTGGTGCTGGTTTCTATGGTAACTATTGCTTTCATGCAAATGATAGTAGCTCAGAGAAGGACTAAGAGGACAGCTATAATTCCCGGTGATATAATGATAGGTGCTTTGTTCTCTGTGCATCACGCTCCCGGTCAGAAACAAGCCCAGACAAGAACTTGCGGCGAAATTCGAGAACAGTATGGTCTACAAAGGGTCGAAGCATCATTCCAGACCATTGACGAAATCAATCGAAACCAGACCTTGCTACCAAACATCACGCTGGGCATTGAAATCCGTGATTCATGCTGGTACTCTCCTATAGCTCTTGACCAAAGCATTGAATTCATTAGAGATGCAATTAAGCTCAATGATGATGCCATTTCTGATAATGCCACGGCAGCCCAGGCTGAGAATACACCAGAATGTCCTACGAAGCCAGCCAAGTCCCTCAAGAACCTTGTCGGCGTCATTGGTCCTGGATCCAGTACCGTTACCATCCAAGTACAGAATCTGTTACAGCTTTTTAGTATTCCTCAGATTGGATATTCTGCCACAAGTCGCGATCTCAGTGATAAGAGCTTTTATAAATATTTTCTGCGGGTCGTTCCATCGGACTTTTATCAAGCTCAGGTTATGGTTGATTTGGTTCGTGCATACAACTGGACGTATGTATCAACTGTTCATACAGATGGTAAGTTTTACATTTATGTACTTGCATGGTTTTCACAATCATAATTTAAAGTATTTTTGTAACATTAAATCGAAAGTCGTCACAGTGTCTCTGTATGTTTGCTCAAAAACGGTTATACCATTCCTCACCACGTTTTTTATTTTCAAAATTTTGTTTCGATCCCTAGTTGCGAATTAAACTTCATTATTTAATCATTTTCCCGAAATGACAAAAGGTATTTTACTACAAATTACTAAAACATTTAGGATTTCCTTCTGCTTTTTTATTTTCTTCGCAATTACTTTCAGCCCGCTGCGTTTTAAATTGTTTGCGTGTAATATTCAAAAACATGTTTTTATAAAAAAATTTAAATTTTAAAATAAATAGAAACAAAAGACAAGAAAAAAACTGTACAAGAAACATGTAAACTTATGATAATTCATTAAAATAAAAAAAAATATTGCAAAATTTTAATTGATTTGCAATATTTTAATTTTCAGATAATTTTACAATACATAAATATATTTTTTTTGCGATACATTTTGCTGAATTATGAGTGTACGGTGCAAAAATATACAATACGAAAAATCTAGGTGGTTTAAAAACGCTAAAAGTTTCACAAAAAAATTCAAGTTCAAAAAACTCCCCCGATTAGAAAATGAAAGGCGTTAATTTTAAGTAAAGTTTTGACAAAATATTAAAATGTTATATGACTGTATCATCCATCGTTCTAGTTTTAATTAAGTCTTTCTACATTGTTAACGAAAATTTTCACTTTCAGATTTACTTTAATTTTATACATATCTTCTTACGAACATTTAATTGCTTGCGCGCAGCTTTTTATGGTCTTTGCAAATGGAAAACCTTACATATTTTTCTTTCCTTTCATTAGTAGAAGTGAGTTTTACTAGTTAAGGAATTCTTTGATCACTAGACAATCTTAGCATTTTGTATGGATAGAAAAAAAAAGTTCTGAACGAAATTACTTTTATTGAACTTTTGGAAGAAGATGGCTTTGGAATGCAAGAGGTATTTCCTTTCCCTGCTGGATTATTTTCATACTTCCTTTATTATAGCTGGACTATATGAGTCTTTCATCATTTTTTTCGGAATTGCGTGATTCGTATGTTCTATCCTAGAAATGAATTTCTCACTTTTTTCGTCGACATATTTTGGAACAATATAAACGAATGTGTAGAAGAATAGTTGCGATAACTTCTTTTATGGTTGGGGTGCTGGATAACAAAATCAGCCAGTCACTTACTAAGAAATCAATGAAATAATAGAGAAATATTTTTTTTTCGAGTGTGAAGAATGCATGCTATTACTCTATTTTTTTGTTATTCCAATAAAATTAATTGTGTGAAATATTTTAGTGAAATTCTATGACACTGGGTAATACTTCTAAATTTCGAGTGCAAAGAAAGTATTCACTCCCTCATATTTTCTCCCACGCTATTTTAGTAAAGTTAGGAAATTATTTCTTAATGTAATATTTTTACTATTTGAAAGAATGTATTCAATTACACTAAATTTTTTACTCGTTAAACTAAAATTAATGTTGTGAAATTCTGTGATACTGGTAATACTTCTAAATTTCGAGTGTAAAGAAACTATTCACTAGCTGATATTTTCACATATGCTCTTTAATAAATCTCAAAGTTAGGAAATTTTCTGCTATAATGTAATATTTTTTTTTTACTATTTGAAAGAATGTATTCAATTGCTCTAATTTTTTTATTCGTTATTAAACTAAAACTAATTTTGTCATTAAACTATAATTAATTTTGCTATTAAACTAAAATTAATTTTGTTATTAAACTAAAATTAATGTAAATTTCGAGTGTTAATAAAGTATTCACTGGCTCATATTTTCTCCCACGCTATTTTAATACATTTCAATGTTAGGAAGTATTTTTTTAGTGAAATTATGTGTTAATGTAATAATTTTCATTTTCGAAAGAATGTATTGATTTAACTTAATTTTCTTACTCGATATTCCAATAAAATTAATTGTTGTGAAATGTTATAGCAAAATTCTGTGAAGTATTATATACTTCGAAATTTCGAGTGTAAAGAAACTATTCACTGGCTCATATTTTCGCCCATACTATTCCAATAAATTTCAAAGTTGGGAAATATTTTCAGTGGAATTATGTGTTACTTTATCTTGCATGTGTTACCATATTTTTTTTTTATAAGAAAATATTATTTTTGTCCAACTTTATATGGGCTTCGCGGTATAAGGAAATGAAATCAAAAATTTTATTTTGATTAATTTTTACTTGATTTATTTTTACTTCCGATATAATTTTATCTAATTTTCAAAGTATTTTATATGGCACGTATTTAGTTTTGAAACATCAAATGCCATTCTAAGCAATGAAGAATAATTATTTTCCTCCATAAATTGACTATTGATATTTTTTTATTTACATTTTGAAAGTACCAATATATTTCGTCTACTACAGTCGATCTGCACTGAATCTTGTTTTTACTACATATTTGCTATATATGTTATTTAATAAAAAAAAGAGTATTTCATTTGGTGTATACGCTAATTTGTTTGACATAAATGAAAGAAATATAAAAAGAATTTTAATTCTTAGTTAATGAGTCAAATGATTAGTTACAGAGTCATACCCAGTTTAGTATATAAGTTTCAACAATTGAAAAAAATTCTGTATAATGTTGTTTGCTTTGAATAAAATATTGCTATTTATTGAGGGCACTAGAATAATAGTGATGTTGTTTTTTCCAATTCTCGCGTGCTATTCAGTTTTTCTATTGTTGTTTAAAGTTTTAACATCTGTTATTGCCTCAAAGTGTTATACATTTTTTTTCTTCATTCTTTTTGAAAATACAATTCTTCAATGATTTGAAAATAGGTTCCCAGCTACATGTGTGGAAAATATTTTTATGGAAATATTCCATAAACTGAGTATTTTTGTAATTGTTTTGTAACCGTTTAATTTCGATTCATTCTACAAACTAATTATGTTTAATCCACAAAGACCTTTTAGGAAGAAAGGTCAAAAATTTTCCATAGGATATTAAGTATTTTACACTGAAATATATATCATGTTCTGGCACTCTTAGGTCTCTTACATATTACGTAGTTTAAAAAGAAATATAATAATTCGTGTAAATTTTCAAAATTAATTAAAAAACTTACGAAATTGTAAATGGAGATATTGTCAATATGATAGAAAAAGAAGAACAATCAATTTAATATTTCATCGCAAAAAGAGCAAACGACTTTAAAACAAAGGCTCCAACGACATCTTCCGCCATTAATACAATCGTCAACATATATTTTTCAAGGTGTGGTTCCATTTCAGGCAGTTGATGCTATGACCAAAAATTTTACATATAGTCATCTGTAAAACATACGTTATAAAAATAAAATTCTTTAATTTGTGTTAAATACTTTGTTAACGATTATACATGCGTTTGCTCTGCAAATGCTTTGTTCCAGCAATTCTACATTCTTTAAATGTTATTATTTTGATGATGATTGATGAATAATGTTTTATACCACTTTGTATGGATAATGATTGATGGATAATGTTTGTATATTTGCAATGTACCACTGGTTACCTAGGTACACGACAAACCGCTGGTTACGTTATGCCTCAACTTTAAAAATGATGGTCCGCCCCTTTGTGATTGTTTTTTTAAATAAGTAAACGAAGAACTCATATGATAATTTAAGTGACGATGTTGTCACAAAAAATTGAATGGTTTGAAAAAGGGATAACTTTAGTTTATTTAAACTCGAAGAAGTTGTGATCTTACCATGGTAATTAATAGCTACTGCGATTTCTTTTCTTTTGAAAAGTGTTGTGTGTTCTAGGTCTGTGAATTTAAGAAGTTTAGAGCTTTCGTGGTAGTTATTTCAAAATCTGAAAGTGATTATTTAATTTTGCAAATTCTTTTTGCCGTTTCGTTCTGCCGTTTTGTGCTGTGAAAATAATCAATGTTTAGGGAGGCAAAGTTTGAAAGTTTATGAAAGGGATGAGTCCTAATTATTTTGTATTGCTATGGTGACAAGCTCTTAAACTAGAGATTAAATTTTTTGTGATTTAAAATTAATAAGAATAGATGTTTTAAGAATAATCATGAATGAATCTTTATATGCATTGAGTTCACTTTTGATTTTTCTTAAGACTATTTGATTTCCTTTTAAAGGTTGTTTTGTTTTCAAATATTTATTGTGTGTTTTTTTTTTCGATTGCTAAGACTATGTTATTTCATTGGGATCACATATTTTTAGTTTTCTTTCCATTTTTTATAATGATTTACCTCAATAAACAGCTTTTCATTCGCTGTTTTTCAATGTTTTATATTTTCCAGTATAGATTGATTGCTTTTGTAAAGAAATAAATTTATTTGTACGTTTTTTCAATACTTTAGGCTTTTTTTTTTACTAAATTCATACACTTTTGTTCAGTTAAGAAATTGATACATTTTATCCTTTATTTTAGTTTTAAAATTTTGAATTTTAGTATCAGTTGTAAACTGTCTCTTTCCAAAATTGTTTTAATTGTTCAATTTACCATATAAAAAATTTCTATTTAAAAAAAATATTTTATTTAAATAGTAGATGATAATAAATCACTGCTTTTTCCAAGAATGACCAATTTATAAACATGGTCATTACTATACCTTTATCATTCGCTGTTGGCGTTACCCACATAACACCGTTACCAAATTGCAACAGAAATGCGACGGTCACGAAACTGAGGTCGTGTGAGTTTTGCGATGCCGCTGCGCTGGTCGAAAAAGGTTACAACATGAGACCACAACGAGACATATATCTGTTGCAGTAACGTCACAGTATGACGTCACAGTAAGCCTCACCAGGACCACCGTGTGACTAAGTTGAGACGTGAATATGTCCTATCTTTGTTACACGGTTCACAGTTACATTTACAGTGGTTTCGGAAATGCAAAACCGTACTAATCTCATTATTTTTTGTACTGTATGACTGTTAACATTACTAGTTTTCAACATAATTTTAATGTTAATAAAAAGTTTTTTTTTTGTTCTTAAATTAATTTTTTTCTTACGTTTTTGTCCTTGAAAATTTTGCATTTTTCTTATTTCAATTTTCTTATACATCTACTGTTATTATAAAATAATAAAGAAAACAGTGCGTGGAGTCCCTCCTCGCGGAAGAAGTGAAACTGCGTAATGTGGAAATGAAAATAGGAAGGGGTAGAAATTGATTTTTAGTGAAATCATATTGTTTCTTTAAGACAAACTTTATTAACATTGCTTACAACCACCTATCTACATAACTTTATTTTAAAATGTAGCGCAGAATTACATTACAATAATAATAATAAACTTCGTAATGTGGAAATGAAAATAGGAAGGGGTAGAAATTGATTTCTAGTGAAATCATATTGTTTCTTTAAGACAAACTTTATTAACATTGCTTACAACCACCTATCTACATAACTTTATTTTAAAATGTAGCGCAGAATTACATTACAATAATAATAATACACTTCGTAATGTGGAAATGAAAATAGGAAGGGGTAGAAATTGATTTTTAGTGAAATCATATTGTTTCTTTAAGACAAACCTTATTAGCATTGCTTACAAACACCTATCTACATAACTTTATTTTAAAATGTAGCGCAGAATTACATTACAATAATAATAATAAACTTCGCAATGTGGAAATGAAAATAGGAAGGGGTAGAAATTGATTTTTAGTGAAATCATATTGTTTCTTTAAGACAAACTTTATTAACATTGCTTACAATCACCTATCTACATAACTTTATTTTAAAATGTAGCGCGGAATTACATTACAATAATAATAATACACTTCGTAATGTGGAAATGAAAATAGGAAGGGGTAGAAATTGATTTTTAGTGAAATCATATTGTTTCTTTAAGACAAACTTTATTAGCATTGCTTACAAACACCTATCTACATAACTTTATTTTAAAATGTAGCGCAGAATTACATTACAATAATAATAATAAACTTCGCAATGTGGAAATGAAAATAGGAAGGGGTAGAAATTGATTTTTAGTGAAATCATATTGTTTCTTTAAGACAAACTTTATTAACATTGCTTACAACCACCTATCTACATAACTTTATTTTAAAATGTAGCGCAGAATTACATTACAATAATAATAATACACTTCGTAATGTGGAAATGAAAATAGGAAGGGGTAGAAATTGATTTTTAGTGAAATCATATTGTTTCTTTAAGACAAACCTTATTAGCATTGCTTACAAACACCTATCTACATAACTTTATTTTAAAATGTAGCGCAGAATTACATTACAATAATAATAATAAACTTCGCAATGTGGAAATGAAAATAGGAAGGGGTAGAAATTGATTTTTAGTGAAATCATATTGCTTCTTTAAGACAAACTTTATTAACATTGCTTACAATCACCTATCTACATAACTTTATTTTAAAATGTAGCGCGGAATTACATTACAATAATAATAATAAAAAATTAATAAAAAAAAAATAAAAAAAAACAATTATCTTAGTTTTAAACTCTTGAATTAAAAGCGTAATAATAGCGGTACAGGAAAATAACATTAAATTAGGGATGAAAAAATATTTATAGAAAAACAATACTTTTATGACTTTTATTAATTTTATGCTAGTGAGAACCAAAATAATATGGAAATGAATGAGGGAAAACTGGATCCTACCACGTGATTTTCCGGCCAATAAAAATGTAGCGTTAAACGTTTAACGCACCCTTGTTGGAAGTCGCATTGGAAGTTTCACTTCAATAAACTTTAACAATTGAAAAACAGATGGAATGAAATTCAAATCAACCATAATTCAAACTTTCACAGATTATCAATATTTACTTTACAGAATATATCTGAACAAAAAAAAAAAAAAAATGCAAAATAATAATTGAAATCCATAAAAATTTGCTGGTTATCAGAAGCTTAAAATTGTTATGCTGAAAAATTATTTATTTCCGCAATTTTCTAATGTTAAATTAATAAAGTCATAATTTTTCCTTAAAAAATGTGCAAAAGGGGTATATATAACTTTAAGAACACACTGCATTTTAAACAGATCATTTTCAAGTTATATACTATATAATCTATAAAAATATTAATAATGTTAAATAATGGGGGGAGGGGGTAAGCAGATCTATTTTCTATATATTCTGTTATATTGTTTCTATAAAAGAAATTTTAAAGAAATAAATTTCATAAGTAATTTTCAAGTTGATACAAAATCTGAAACATATTTTTTGCGTTACAAACTAGGTTTTAACTGAGTCATTCAAAAAAGGTAATTTTTTTGAATAAGTTAGGTATTAGCTTATTTCATAAGAAACAGCCCTTTTAATTAATCAAACGATTTCTGTTACTTTCGTCATGCTCACAATGCTTTATCATATATCTGAAAATTTCATTTGTTAAAGTAATTCTTTTTTGCCATTCTTTTTCTTATCTGAAATCTTTTCTGGTTTAAAATGATTTTTTTCTTTTAGAAATTTTATCCATTAATTGGAAGACTATATTAAGACAAACCTAATTAACTTAGGAAACAAAAGTCTTTAAATTGCATGCTAGCAGTAATTTTTTCGCGTGCTTTCTAACAAGATCTAATTAGCGTATGGAGTTTGGTTCTAAAATATATTTTTTCCCTTAACTTTTCATTACTTTATTGAACATGTAATTTGTGATCATCGATATATTATTCATAATTCAGAATCAATTTTTTTATTAAATCTGATTATATCGAGAATTATTATTTATTCATTATCTTAGATTTATCAATGTTATTCTGATTACTTATAAGGATGAAGCAACAGTTCAAAATTATTACAAATCTATATTTCAAAGATATATTTTTAATTTAAATGCTAGGCAATGAACACAACTATTTACACAGTTTCATTTCATTTAGTTTCACGGTAAGATCTTGAACTTTGTCACCTTGATCTTGTTTAATGTTCTAATTTTTATATTTTAATATCTTCGTTACTTGTGTTACTTTTATAATACTAGAGGATACGCTTCCTGTTCACATTCGCTCACAAATCCTCGGAACTGATTGAGCAGTTTTTTCAAATTCACTTCGTGATCTGTGATCGCTTTAATCACTCATTTCATCTGTTAAACTCTTAGAAGAACGAGTACCGATAAAGTGGCAAAAAATCAAAAAATTGGAATGAATTGATCTTTGTTTTCAGAAAGAATTTACAATTTAATTTATCTCAAACTATCAGAAATTCAAATAAAATAAGACGCATTGATTATATCTTGAGGCTTTAAGTGTACATGGCTACAAAATATCATAGTTTCATTGCATTTAACTAAATCACACGACTCAAAATCATATTTAATTGCGAAATAAAAAACCTTCAAAACTAATGTTATTTTTACAAAATTAATTAGCAAAATTTATTAGCTTTTACTTAGTATATGCACGTATAATGAAATCGATAGCACATAATAAAACAATCTATACATTTCCAGATATGAGCTTTATACTATTAATTATTCAATATTTTATACTTATATTTCACTTCTGTTTTATTTCAAGTATAGTATGAGGATTAAAATAGAAAAACCGTTTATGTCTGTTTTTCACAAATATAACGGTAGAATCGCCACATGTTGCATTTTGAGGCTTAATAAATTTTGACAAATCAATACCTTGGAGAATCAGTTCTCCTCGAAAGTTATTACACAGTTCAGATAAGTTATTACACAGTTATTTTGTTAGTCCTTTGGGATTGTACTGATAAATTTTATTCGAAAATAAATTCATCGATTTAAATTATTATTAAATGTATCGATTTAAATTATTATTAAGTTTATCGATTTAAATTATTATTAAATTAATTTTAAATTGTTATTACATTTATTAAATTTATTTGAAGATAAATTTATTTTGAAAACTTTAAAATCTATTAAACCTAAAACCAGAAGTTGAAACGGAAGTCAGAATACGTGGCTGCAAAAAATAAAACATTTTCTGTGATTAAAATTTTTTTTACGTCACATAATTTGTCAATATAAATGAATTAAATTGATTGAAAATTATTTTAAAGTTCGAAACTATGAAGGTGTATGCATCATCTTCAGATTTAAGAGTATTTGATTGAAAAAAAAATCATAATTCTTCTGATAATAAGTTTTTATTAACTGAGTCACTCAAAAAAGTAAGAAAAAACGTAGATATATAATTAATACTATTCTCTCAATTTCTTAATTAATTTATTTTTTTAGCCTCATCTGAAAAAATATCTTTACAGAAGATTTTAAAAATCTGTAAATTCTTTAATATTGTGGAAAATGTGGTGTAACATCTCTTTGAATAAGATGTTGAACAACCGAACAAAGTATGTGAGAGAGCACTTTATTCCAGATTAACACCAAATCAGGAGTTCACATATAATCTAAAGGATGTAATTTAAATCTAAACATTTAAAACGGAGTAATTTTACACCAAATTCTCACGTTTTCACACCCTATGAAAAACACCAATGTTGGCGCGCTTTGAATATTAAAAATTCAACAAACGCCAAGTAGAATATCGCCAGAAGTTTATTTACATTTTGGAATGATCCGGAGAGAGTCTTTTTTTTTGCTTTTTAATGCTGAAATTCATCAACAGAAACAAAAATTTGCCGTTAACTATGTATGTGTGCTTTTAGTTGTGTAATAAAGATAATTTTATTCCAATTTTTATATCTCTGATGATTGTATTAAACGCTTTTATAATGTATAGTTTTTATCCGCTTCTGTTCTGTTAAGCCAAGTTCGTCTTAATTTCCTCTCTGTGATTGATTCACAAACAAATTTTAGTTTAAGAATTAATGTTTATGTTATCGCCAAAATTTGAACCTTCGTTTTGGTGTTGTGGAACACTTAGTGATACACCACTTTGGTGTAAAGTATAGTTGTCGCAATTTTTTGTGTTCAGATGCACGAAAACTTCTTACAGTTTAGGAAAGGTAAGTAAAAACTCTCATATTTCATACGTTGCCTAAAAATGTCCGGAGTTATATGCAACGCCTAGACATTCTATAGAATGTCGGCGTTTCAGTCTTTGCCGACAGCGTATGTATATATTTTAAATGAATGATTCTTACTTTGTATTGTATCATAAAAATAACTTCACTGCCTCTTGTGTATATCATCGTATCTGTAATAATAAATTTTAGTGTCACTGCATAAAAAAAATGTGGCTCATACTTTGCACTAGTATGAAATGATACAGCAGAGAAACACTAGATAATCCGAGAGTTATCTATGGTGTCGCACTACACAATTTCTTCATAAAATAGTTGCCGCCATTTTTGGCTTTGAGTTACACTAAAAATGTTATAGTATATTAGAACGCGATATTGGACTAAATTTAGTTTTTGTTTTATCTGCATTGAACTTAGAAATGATGCAAAACATAGAATGGGTTTTTTCTAGCATAATAAAATTTTTTAAACTTTAAATTGCTAAAACTATAAAAAAGTATAAAATATAACTTCAGAAATTTTAAATGTATTTATTTAGTTTGGGTACACAATTGTAAAACACCACTTTGAGATTAAAAACATGTTTCCAATTTCGGAATATATAAAAATGAAAAATATGCAAAGATAATTTTAAACTTTTTTTTTAAAATTAACAAAAGTGACACTGAAAAAATTAATTTATGTGTATTTTTATTTAAACGAAATTAAAAGTGGTTTATTTTAAATAAAGATTTTTCCGCTCTCTCACAGATTAAAGACCACATTTTAGTAGATTCCGAATATTTTAAAAATATTGCATTCCTTGTGTCTTAATGTTTTCAACTGAGTATAAATGATAAACATCACATAAATTACAAACGATAAGCGTCACAAAATTACATGGATTTTTGTAAAAGTCCTAAACTGTTTTAAAAATGAAAAAAAAATTGCTTTAGTTTTCATAGAAAATATAAAATTAAGATATTTGCATTATATTTATTCTTATTAAAAAAACTGCTTTTATTCGCATATAAAACTGAAACTGTGTTTTCATTTTTAAAGCGTAAAATCTAACGTTAAAAATATGATTTTTTTTTCTATTATGTCTCCGTCAGTCACAATTTAAAAACAATAAATACTAAAACTCTTATCATATTTACAAATGAAATCATATTTGTTGATGTTAGAAAAAAAGCTTATTTTCGCATAAGTCACTACTTAATAAAAGCTGTGTCACTTATTGGAACTATTAATAGCTTACAGGGCTATTTTTCCAAATGATAATGAATTTTACTCAAACGTTGTCAGTTTCGAGTTATTATGCATTTGCTTCACCAGTGAGGATTCTTTAAAAAAAGGAAAAAATATCTATAAATAATGCATAATTTTTATAAATAAAAAGTTTAAGAAATGCGTCCTTATGAAAATCATAAAAAAAATATTACCATATTCTTAAGATTTCTCTAAATATCTTAAGTTAACTGTTTTTAAAGTCTCAAGCCTAAGAAGCTTATTTTTTTTTATTAACTGTTATCTTAGCTTATCTTTGTAAAATTCACAATTGAAAAATGAAAGCTGAAAGAATTCTCATCATATTGGAAAGCTTAATCATGCTGGTTGATATTAGAAAAAGTTTGCTAATTTCGTATGAGTAGCAAATGGAAAACAAAAATTGCAACTGATTGAAATTCTTATCATATTTAATAACTTAATCACATTTGTTGATGTTAGAAAAAAATATTGCTTATCTTTGCATAGGTTACAACTGAAAATAAAAAAAAACATGTAACTTATTGGAACTCTTAATAGCTTTCAGGGCTATTTCCTCAAATGACTACGAATTTCGCATTCAAACGTTGCCAGTTTTCAGTCATTATGCATCCTCTTCATCAATGATGACGCTTTTCACTCCATTCAATCTTAACAAAGGCTTAAAAGACGGTAATTAGAGTCGATGGGTGAACCTAATACTTTTAGCTCTTTATTGGGAATCATTATCACCCTCTGACTCAAGCCATTAACAATTTACTCAGAGCGATTAATGGAAAAAAAATTCCCCACAAAATTGCAGACACATTCAATTTCAGTAGAAACTTCATCGTTTTCCAAGACAGTAATCTATCATCTTGTTGGAAGTAAATGCCTCCTTAATTTCATCCAGATTTACAATTTTTTTTTATTATTGAGAGATATTTTTTATTGCATTTAGAAAGAAAATGTATTTTACATGTATGAATATTAGAAATGAGATGAACTCAATAAACTTAAAGAGGTTGGTACTCATTACCACATTTCTGGATTCGGGTGATAAAGTTTTCATATATTTCCTTACTACAGAGAAGGGGTACCAGATTTTATTATATTAAAGGATTCAAAATCAAAAACCTAATTTTTATCAGTAGACGACGCACAATAACGGCTTATACTAGGAAAAATATATTTCATGTATTTTCTTACTATAGAGTTAGTAATATCCTCTACAAAAAATAAAGTGTTTTGAGGTTGACTCATGTAAAAAATGCACCAGAGGTCAAAAATGAAGTTATGTTTTGCACAAAAAATAATCTCATTTATAAACCTCAATTTCAAGCTCATTTATACCTCATAAAATCAACCTCATATATTACTCAGAAATAATTTTAGTTTATATTGGGTGAAATTATTCACAACCTCAAATATACGTATTTGCTTGATGTGTAGAAAAAAAAAATCCGTACACCTAAAAAGCAACCTTCCTAAGCTGGTTTCTCTAACGAAGATTGCCCTTAATCGCAAAATACCCTCCAGTGTTAATAAAGCAACTTCATTATACACTTTGGGAGGTTGAACTTTTAGGGTTGTTTTGGAAATCAACTTCGAATGAATCATAAACCAACCTTGACATTTCAAAACAACCTCATATAAACCTCAAATACACCTTAAGTTTTTGTAAGCGACATGATTCATTCAATACATAGGGTGAACGGGACGGTGCTTCATAACTGTTTCGGTTTATGTTTGCCTTATAAGTAAGGTGATTTCCGAAGTCAGGACAGAGATTTAATCAGTTTTATTAAGTAGCAAGTTTTGCTTTGTGCATGTTTGAAAACGGGGAAGCCTCCTTGCACGCTTCGGAATCAGTTTTTGTTAAATAAGACCTTTATGAGAAAAATATTCACGTTTCAGCTTTAAATTGAGTGAACAAATTACTCAGCTACGTCACAAAATAAAACAAATTGACTATTGTCTAGTTCATAGGACTTTTATTTACAAGTATGTGACGTGCATAGATGAGTGTTACATGAAAAAATGCATAGACTCACCAAAAGTCCAGTACGGAATGTTCAATATGAGTACACTTACACATTCTACACGCATTCTAATGTTAGACTAGCACTTACCATACGTTCCATTGTATGTTTCTATGAATATCCGCATTGGCAGAACTGATATGTTCCCGCAGTGCTGTTGGCATTGGGGTATAAATACTCTGCCTTTCTCAAGTTGGCATTGAGGGTACACTAAATTCCCTCTTGCAGAGTGCTAGGGAACAATTAAAAGTATAGATTTTCTACCACAAAGTATTTTTTTCGGACATTTAGTTGTGGATAATTAATTAACTACACTGTAAAAATTGTTGCGTAATGTCTCTTCGAATTTGATGTTGAACAACACAAGAAATTATGAACTTTCCATTTCAAGAGTATTGTTCAATCTAAACATCTATAAAGTTGAAAAAGATAACGCAAAACTCGACGCGTTGTCACATAGTAAATGAGTTAAATTTGCTATAAAAACACCAACCTAGGCGAGCTTTGGATATTGCTAGTAGTTTGCTTACAACGGATTAGAGTTGACGCAAGTTTGTTATTTGCGTCCACGTTTCTATAAAATGTATATACTGAAACAATAGTTCACCGTTAAAATTCGGATGTATATTTTTAGTTGTTTAATAATGATCATTATATTTTATTTTTAAATATTTGTGAACTGGTAATTTTATAATATTTAATTTACACCCACTTTAGTTTTCTTAAGCCTAGTTCGAATACATATTAATATTCTCTCTTTGTTTTGTTTGTTTAAGAAACTAACTTTATTTCAAGAAATATTGTATTTATGCATCCTAAAGTAATAATTCTTACTTTGTATTGTACCGTAAAAATAACTTTCATGACTTTTATGAGCATCATATCTTACTGAAATGATGACAGTTACTGGCTTGCTGTTACTGTACACTAAATAGTGTAAGAGAACATTCTAGATGTTTTACTAGGTCCTTGGTGTTTGGTGTAATGGAACAACACTTTGGTATAAAAAAAGTTTTTTAACGTATTTATTGTTCGAACTGACGTATTTATTGTTCATCGCTTTTTGTAAAACAGAATAATAATCTGAAAAAAAAATGCTAATCTGCTATTTTATAAGTTGCTTAAATTAATTAAGCTCAAAAAATATTGTTCCACTAAATGTATTATATTTGTGTGTTACTAATAAGATAAAATAGAATGGATATATTTTTTAGCGTGAATTATTCTCAGCTTATTGAACATAAAATACCCTTGAAGTATTTGTCTCGAAAAATCCTATTATAATTCACAGTTATAAAAGTTAATTACTTGCGTTACGTTAGTCTTTTTTTTGTTTCGCAGATAATTTTTTCTGTTAGTGTCATTATCATCAAAAGTAATTATAGTACTTTTTTCACTTTTTCTTTAATATTTTTATTTGTCTGCCTTTTTTTTATAAAAGTCAAGCACATTTTCTGGCAATACGTTTCATCTTGATTTTTTCACCTAATTAAGACGTAATCTTAATTATCGGAATTTTTATAACGTTAAGGATTTGTTTTTTTTTTTAGCTAAATCTATTTTTAAGAAAATATTAGAAAAGTAAACTTTTTTGTGTTTTTTTTAAAAAAAAGATAATTTATGAATAAATGCTTTTAAATAAAAGTAACTATTTTAAATTAACTTGGCATTATATTCAAAAATGCTCTTTGTACTTTATATATGAAAGTACTTTATAAATGGTAAAATCTTTTTATCAACTTTTCCACGACAGTTTTAACAATTGTATCTTATTCTTTTAGGATTGTATTTGTATTAAATACTAAGTTCTTTTACTTCAGATAGAAAATTAATTTCCTGCTTATTTTTATTTACTGTTGAAAATTAATAAATTTTATTCATACAAAAATATACACGAAGAGCGCGGTTGAAGGAATGTGCTTTAATCTTACTAAACTAAAAAGCATTAATTAACTATCCCAAGTCTTTGAATTTACCAAACCTCAGTGGATGATGCTATTAAGTTACTATGTTAAAGCGTCTTGAAGTGCACTGTAAAAATTTTCATTTTAATCTAACTGCCAAAATAGTGTAAGTTTAGTGTATCTTACAGGTCTTTGATTTCCCCAAACCTCAACGGGGGATGGTACTAAATGCACATTAAAGCGTTTCCAAAGCTCATTCTGAAAAAAAAAAAAAAATACTTGAGAATCATCTTAACACCAAAAAATGGTGGCAACTATTTTACACCAAACGTTGTTGTTATTTGCCAATATCACTACTTGCCAAACTCAGCAAGTCTGCTCCAAAAATGGTATAGTGGAACACATGAGATAATTTTCTTGGTAAAATAAGAGACTAAGATAATTTTAGGTGTAGTGAAGCACCAAGAACATTCTTTTGTTTTGGATGTAAAATGGTCTGATTTACTGTAAAGCTTGAATGGCCCGGGCTGCGTATTTCCGATATAGCGGTGTTTAACGACCCGCTTCCATGTTAAGCCTTTTTTAAATATAAAAAAAGAACTTGATTTTTGAATTTTTTTTAAAATCTAGGGAACAAATTTTGAAGGATATAAGAGCTTGTATTATAATTAGTAGGGGAAGGTAGGGCAAGATGGGATCACCGGGTAAGACGGGACATCGCATTTTCTTCTATGCGAATCACGGTAGCGACTTCTAAAGTGCATTTTCGGTAAGAAAATATTATTGTTCTCAATACGCAATAATATTGTTCGTCAGTTCACAAGGTGTTATCAAAATGCAAGCATTGTTTTGTTTTTCTTATAACGTGTTAAAATATTTTTCCAGGTTTGCATGCTGTTATTATTTGTTTAATACTTTGCAAAAAAATTTTTATATTTGTGGCACTGTAGTGTTATTATTGTACAGACATAATGGGTAGTGAAAATTGAAATTTATTTGTTTAAACAAATTTGCAGATAATGTTTTTAAAAAATGTACTATCCGGGCAAGATGGATCGGGCAAGATGGGACAATGTTCTAATTTTGTTTATGTTAAGTTATTATTATTATTGAACTTTATTATTTATTTATTTTCTGTATGAGATATGTAAGAGCAATGTTCCCACTATATGTTTACAATATAAAAGATATAAAATTGCTCTAGTTTACTATTTTTTGAACCAAGTTTCCTAAAGCGGTCCATCTTGCCCTACCTTCCCCTACCAACTGTAGACATGATAAAAATCACAAAAAAGAGAGCAAGTCGTTAAAGGACGCTGGATTGTAAATTAGCTCTTAGGCTTAGGTCCCTACATAACAGATTGCCCTCTAAATGTTACAAATATTTGTTTGTTTGTTTTTCCTTTAGAATTGCTGATTAGAATTATGATTTATCACAAATTGAAGTAGGTATGAGCGCACATTCATAATATATATTATAATTTACGTATGTTATGAAAAGTTCAAAAGCATTTTGTAAATGAGCAACATTTAAATTTAAGAACCAATGGGGCTCCATCGGTTTTGTGACTAGAGCTTCCGAATATCTAAATCAGGCCCTCGGAGTAGCCACTATTTTAGATGCTCAGTAACACTAAAATTTATGATAAAAATAAGATATCATGCATAGTAAATTATTGTTATGGTACAATATTAAGTAAGACGCATTTATTCTTAAAATGAAATTAGTCTACAAAGAGAGAATATTCGAAGTCGGCTTAAAAAACAAAACAAAAGTAGATAAAAATGTAATATTATGAAATTATTTAAAACAATTGACACATATTTTTGCAGATACAAAGCAGCGTTTAAAACGTCAGCAAAAATATGAGAATAACTGTAATCTATAATATATATAATCCTGATGATTTAGCCAGGAAAGTTAAAACTCTTTAGTTTCCCTTTTTTGCGCATTTCGCCCAAACCTCTGAATCTATTTCTGTTATTAGAAACTTTTTGTACACGCATTGTTATCAGAAATATTTTGAGCATTCGTGAGTAGAGTATATTTTCTCTTAGATAACTGCAAACAAGTGCAAATTTTAAAAATTATTTTTTGGAAGTGAGTCGAGTTTGGAAGATCTTACCTTTAACGCAGAAAAAGACACCGGTGTTTCATGATGTTTTTAATAGCCGAAAATAATTAAAAGGCTGAATATAAAACTTTTCACTTCTTTAGACCTAAATTAATACTAATTAATGTAAAAATTGTGTTCTGCATCAAAGGTAAAAGACACCACCATTAGTGAGCCAACTGAAAGGTTAATGTTTTTCTGAAACCGAATAAAAAAAACTGAAATGCTGTTATATTTGAAACTATTCTTTCCGACAGTTTTCATCATCGACAAAATTGAATTCACGAGTAAACTTTTCTTACAGACCCGATTCATCTCTTTTTTATGAATTTATATTTTAATCTTCTAACTTAGATCATACATCTTTCCAAGATAAGAATAAAATCAATTTAAAAGACCCCGCTTTTCTAGAATTCATATTCACAAAACACCCAAAGATCTTCTTCGAACAAAAGAGTTCATTTCAACCTCAGTGATATAAAACGCATTATTCATCTCTTCATCTTCCCCGTTTCGTGGGTTTCATGGTCGAGTTCTAAAGCGAACGAAAAAGCCTTTAAACTCAGTAATTCACGTTTCTATCGTCACAAATTCAATTATCCAGTCGAAAAATTCAACATAGGATAAAATGATGTACGGCATTTAGCGAATATTAGTCTATTCTATAGCTTTTTTAATTCGTTTACTATACGTCTCCTTTATTGTGCATATTCCATACATATTGTGCAAATCTAAGGTTTCATTTAATAGCTCCGAATTTTTTTCTATCAAAGAGTTTTTTTCATTTTAATTTTATGGTTCGTTAAATTCATGGAGTTGAGCTATTTTATATTCAAGCATTTGAATTCATATTATGTATTCTATTATCATGATTTCGTCCTGTTTTTGTATTCTAGGTTTATTTTTTCTATTTTCTCGAGCATAAAAAATAAATGGCAACTTGAATTTAAAAGTAAATAAATAATTAAAAAACATCTTTGATTTATGTTCATGTATCACTTTAAATGTTAACTTTTGTTAAAATTTTTTCAAAGTTTTTTGTTTAGCTATTGAGAAAATCTTTTTTTTTTTTTCAAAAAAAAACTTATTTTTCGACTAATTAAAAGAATTAAAAAAAAATCTACAATTGTAAATATTTGTGTGGTATTTACTTAAAGACTTTAATCGTTTCGGTGTTTTGAAAGTACGAATCTAAATTTATGGAAAAATTGTAGGACTTACAAATTTAATTATCCACTCTAAAACAAGTTATATGTGGCGATCAAATGGGTAATATATATCAATCAAATGCGTGGCAATCAGTTTATCAATATCGTGTAACGAAATTAATTTATTTAAGGCATTTTTTTTCCACGTAGGCTTTAGGTGAGCTTATAAGCTTCTTTAAGCAAATAAAAAATACTTTATTAAAAAAAATGGAGAAATTTTCTTTGAAAAAAGAAAATTTGTTTTTGATTTCTTCCAATGGTCCTGCTAAGAATTTATTTTTTTCAAGTAAACATGTAAAATAGTGTCAAGAATATTCTTACTTTTTCTTCGAGCCAGATTTTGCTTATGACATCCTTCCTTTAATTGGATTATTTGGATAACGTAGTACTGCTTACTTTTAGCGTAGCATAACCTATAACCCGTTGTATCATTAAATTTAACATTCAACTAAATATGGCATTCTTAATTTCTTTTTCCTTTATAAGGATCTCGTAATTTACAATTAAATCTTTAACCACAGCAAAATAGATGGGAACAAGCTCCTTTACTTCATTTTTCAATTTTTCTCACTTTACGTTTTAATACGATTGATCATGTTGCATTTTTGTAATTTTCTCTTCATTCTGTATCGATGATTGTGCTTGTTACAACATCAAAACCTGTCCTTGATTGCTTCACTATTTTTGCTTTTATTTACATCGTTTGTTTTAATTTATTTACCAAAAACTAACAACTTATTGATATAATAAATAATCTTAAAAAAATTTAAAGTGCTTTTGAGGTGTTAAAATAGATATGAGGTTTAATTGAAGTTGACTTCAAAAGCAACATTAAAATCAATTTTATTAAAGCTTGAGGATGTTTTGAGGTTAATAGAAATCTACCTTAAAGCAACCCCCTTAGAGAGATGTACAGGTCCCGTAGTGAACTGATTGTAAAGACACGGTTCACAACACAACACTGAAGTAAAGCGTCTCAGACAGAGATCAGTAAGAGGGTGGGTGTCCACTTTGATCAGCCTGCGTAGAGACCGAAGGTGCGTGGTATAGGTCCTCGTGAAACTGTTCTACCGTAAAGTGGCCGACTTCACGCGAAGGTCGTTGGACTACCAAAGCAGGGGACCCTCTGCTTAAGATCAAAACTGCGATTACATGTATTCGGATCATCTTCAGGGATGTTTCCCACTCCGTCGCCAATAGCCCAAATTGCAGCTTTATTGTGACGTAAATGAAGTACCTACATACCTCGAAGTGTACGAGATATTTTTTTTTTCATTTTAGGTAAATAAGTATATTGGAGGTGTGAAAAACACCAGAGTTCCAAAGGTGTGAAAAATTCATAAGATTTCAACTAAAAGTATTGCTGAGCAATATATGCGGTTCATTTTCTGAGATATAAATGAGGTTGAAATCGAGGTTTATTGAGGAGGTTATTTTTGGTCCAAGCATAACTTCATTTTCTACCTCAGCGTGTATTTTTCTATACTTGTCAACCCCAAAAACACGTCATTTTTTGTAAAGGATGATATTTGGATTAATTGTGTATGTATGTTTGTTGCAGGGAATTATGGGAACAGTGGGATGGATGCATTCGTGAAGCTAGCTCACGAGGCAGGCATCTGCATTGCCGCCAGTGATTCAGTCTTAAGCCATGCCGAAGACTTTATCTACGACCAGATCATCCGTAACCTCCAGAAGTATCCGGGTGCAAAGGTGGTTGTCTGTTTCTGCGAGGGTATGACCGTTAGAGGAATCCTCAAAGCTACCAGAAGGCTCAATGCAACAGGAGAATTTCTGTTGATTGGAAGGTAAGAAAAACCCTGATTCTTTTTTCTCCCATCGAATAACGATCTATAAAAGGTCTTTACTGTTTTTTATTAAAAAAATGTGGAAGAATGTCGAACTGGAATAACGTGCAATTACGATGTAATAAGGGGCTAATTTGAAACGTAATGTCGATTCAACTAATCATTTTAAACGAAATTACGTGATATTATGACTGATATCATCATACAGAAGCGCATTTTAACTTCGTATTTAATTGAAACTGATGCAAATTTCTGCGATTTTGTAAGTCAAAAACGTTTTGTGTACCCTTTCTGCTGGGAATTTATTTGACTTGTGTGCTTTCATTTGCATTGAATGTTTTACTAACGGGGAAATAAATTCTGTCATAATTATCGTACTGTGTTTACCGCTTGCCGGAAATTCTGGTTTTCAAAGTTATAGTTTTTATTACCAAGCATTTAGTGAAATATTGCATTGCAAAGCTGGAAAGTAAATTTACCCAAATAAATGGTTTTTATGCCATGCTCTAAGGTAACATTACAAGAATACCGAATTTCACCACATTTACCAGAGTTTTAACACTCATCATAAAACCGTATTTCATTGTTAATTTTTCCGAAATTCATATCAAAGCACATGCGTGAAGATTACCGTGATTTGTGGTGATTTCATAGAGCCAGAAATACAACAAATTTTACATATTTTATATATTTTTACATATTCCCAGAACGATTAATCAATAAAGAAATCTTTTTCAGGCTTCCTGTCCTATACAGTGCCTTTGCATTATTATCTGATACAATAAAATTTAATAAAAGGAAAAAGGGTTGAGCTTTAATGAGAGGGAAATCAAATATTTATACTTACACAATACAATATAAAATTCGTTAAATTAATCAAATACAATACTTACACAATACAATATAAAATTCATTAAATTAATCAAATACAATACTTAATCAAATACTTTAATAAAAATTAGATTACAATTAAGAATCTTAGAGCTGTGGTGGCTCAGGAGATAGAACGTTCGACTCCTATGAGCTTCCGGGTTCGAATCTCATCGATAGCTGTTCGATATGGATTCCGTGAGATGGTGTGATTCCGTGTGGCTAACCGAGAGATGTTTACGCTGTTTTCCTCACCATGTAACGCAAGTGCGGGTTAGTTTCATCAAAATGTCCTCCACGAAGACAAATTTTTTCCAATATTTGATCCAGGAGTTCCCTTGCATTCTGGATAGAATTCAAATTTACAAGGCTATGGAGTTGAATAGCAGTAGTTGTAAACTCAAGCATTTGGTCGGCTGTTCAGTGACGGTTATAAAATAAATAAAATTAAGAAACTTTTTTTATAAATTCTCTTTAAAGTGCTTTGTTTTAGCCCAATGCAAATATTTTTATGAATAGATAATTTCTTAAATTTACAATGCTTAAATGCTTAGATTCATAAAACGCAATAACCAATAATTTTCTATTGCTTTATTAGATATTTCACTAGTTTGTTATCTTGTGGTTTCAAATATGATTTAAATATGTTGAAGGAAATATATTCATTCGATTGTGCTAGTTATGAATTATAACTGTAGGCAATTTTGTAGATTAAGGAATTAGATTTTTTTTGTTAAAATATATAAAAAATTAAATATTTCTGCGTAATTTATACCTTTTTTGATTTTCGCCAATAATATTAAATGTCTGATTTTTAGTCTTCGCTTCATCAATTACAAAGAGTTTAAATTAAATATATAATGCTCGTCAAAGCAAACTACCTAAATTGTATACAAGAATCATTTCCACTGTTTTAAATTACACTAAAACTCTTATTTTTAAAACAATTTCAGTTAAGGAATTAATTATTATATTTAATAATAGATAAATTCTCAATGATTATAGTAAAGAACAAATCATGTTAAAAAAAACTTACCCCAGGGAAATGCATCAGCTGTCGTTGATATTCAATATCATCAACCATCTGTATTTAGGTTAGTGTAATTTTCTTTTCAATACAATAAGACATTTAGACAAGTGAGGTGTCTTTGATTTGCCAAAAAAGAAAAAAACGCAATCCCAAAAAGAACTTAAGGGATTAGTGGTGTATCGATAATTGGCATATCAAAGCAAATCTTGACGTCAAATAAATCCTTACCGGATAAAGATTGTCCGATAAAATCGGTTTTTCTTTTGTTATCAGGAAAAGAAAATACTGAGAATCAGGTTGACGAACATATAATGTCGAACAACAGAAGTAAGAACTATTATGTCAAGCCATTTTTTCTTGAACTCAGCAGAATATGATATTTTATGCTTAGTATATATATATAATGTCTTATGACATATTTTTATTAATGTCTCGTCAGGTTTCAGATTTAACTGCTCGTCGTACGAACTCTGAAATTTTTTTTATTTACATTACCACTGATATTCTTCGTATTTGACTAGTTTATAACTTGTCGATACTTGTACTTTGTTTACTGTAATCGCCTTTCTTTAATCAAACAGATTTCATATTTCTTTTTAGATTGGTTTAACTTAATACTCACTGTAGCCTAATTTATATATTTGTCATAAAATTATCATAAAAGAGAAAAAGAAATAAAATATATGAAATTATAAAAAAGTTTCTTTTTATTTAGTCTGTGAAACTCGAGATACCTTTTTATAAAATTCTGAATTCTCCCCTATTATCTAGCGTGATTTTATACATGGAGACGAGTTATTATTTTTCACTGTTTTCATGTAAAAATACTAAATAAAACTTTGAATTTTAATTGCACTAATGGAAATTCAATACTAATATTTAATTTAAAAATAAATTTAAAAAAAAAAAAAAAAAAAAAAACAATTGCATGAACGCTTCTTTCTTGTTCACAAATTTCTGAGATAGTTTTAAGGAGCTACAACATCTAATTCAACCACGTAGCTTACGAATGAATATATATATATATATATATAATTATATAATTATTCTTGATTTCGTGATATATATATATATTATGAAATCAAGAATAATTATCCTAAGATTGATTAAAATTACTCATAATAATGAGTCTATATCTGTAAGAGGCGTAACTATTCGGAAACAAGAAAAATAATGAATTGAAAACGAATGTAAAATGAAAGAAGTGAAATAAAGTGAAAAAGGCGTTAAATTTAGATTGACTGATTTATCTGTTAATAAAAATTGCTAGGAAGGAAAAGATGCGCTTTTAGCTTTATTGTATGAAACGAATGGTGAAAATAGTAAATTTAACTTCAGTGCCATCTATAAAAAAAAAAAAAAAAAAAACACTTAAAGAATAATAATAATTGGAAAATTTAAGATATAAAGCTCATCACGGGAAAAGAAATTTATAAAAATTAAGAAATAATATTATTAAAATTGTAAAATCATCCAAAAGAAATAATAGCAAAAACATTTGTATTTGTAATATTTGATGGTTTTTACACATAGACGCTAACTAGGGATAAACAATGTCTTGCATTAGTTTCTTGAGTAATCTGTTTAAAAAAAAAACGGGATTTTTATGTACATTGGGTGGACTATACAATCGGCTAGATTTATCTGGGTCTCAAATATTCGGCGACATTACATTAGAGAGGAACTGTAATCACCAATAAAAAAAATACGATTTGAGAAAGTACAATCTGATAAGATACCGAACTTCGGCCCAAGCCAAGAAGGTTAAAGAAAGAGGGCAAAAAGGAACAAAAAAATTTGATCTGTGTCAAATATCACAATAAGAATTTAATATAACTCTAACTATCCAATTTTATACATTAAAAATTGACTTTAGATTTATTATATAGATTAGATACTTGATTATTAATTTTAAAGATTACTTGAATTATACACGTGATTTTATGACATTTGTTGAACACAAGTGAGAAACCTGTTTTATGACCAGCAAAAGGGAAAATTATTTTATTTCATACATGTTTTGGTTTTATATTTAGTTTTATATTATTATATTTGTAAAAAATACATTGTTCTTTTGTTCTTTACAATTAATGGTAAAACCTTGAGCAATGTAAAGAAAAACAAATTAAACTTTTCTTTATAAATCCATTTGATATTATTCAATTGTAGGGCTCTTAAATAACTAAATCCTCAATTTAAGAATCATTTACCATTTTTACCTTATTATTTATAGCAAAAACGAACTATTCTAGAAAATATATATTTCTTTTCCACAATACAAAGTGAATGGTTTTAAATTTACCTCAAATTATACCGCATGCATGTTAAAATATATCCACTATCAACTATTTAAATAAAATTTATTTTTTTGTTTGTACTCTGCATTCTCCAACAGTGATGGTTGGTCCGACCGGAACGATGTTACGGAACAATATGAACAAGAGGCTGCGGGCGGAATATCCATCCGTATTCATTCCACGTACGATCACAGCTTTGATCCCTACTATTTTTCCCTCAAACCTCACAACAATCAGAGGAATCCCTGGTTTCGGGAGTTTTGGGAATACAGATTCAACTGCTCTTTGGAAAAAGGATCAGGAAAATACAATAAAACTTGTACTGGTAAGCTCAAAATGTGTTCTTTTTTGCTGATGCTTTATGTTGCATGTTTTGAAAATACCTTTTGTGCGAGAGAAAATGTTATACAAATGAAAGTCAGAAGGTAAAAATTATTTTTGAAGGGTTACGTTCAGCATGAATATACGATTTGGAAAATCTCTTTCTATTTTTGAATTTATTTGTTTGCTTGATACTGAAATTTATCGATATTGACCTAAATTTATTGTTACCTATTATAAAAATCTATAAAACCTGAAAGTGTCGGGGAAAGTAGTAATAAATTCACGCCGTCGATGTCTTCGAGAGGATCTGAGATCAACACACACACTAACACTTAACCTCGCTCATACGTCCCCAAGGAAGCATTTACCAGTTAATGGTTAAGTTTTACAGGCGAAGTTTAATTAAAAAAAAAAAAACACATCGAATTCATTAGTTAGGGTATTATTATTAGAATTTTTCCAGGTGCAAATTGGCCAATTTTAGTAGCTGTCATGGCACACCACTGCATATTTTTCTGTTTTTTTAATTCTTTTTTTTATTATTATTACTTCAAAGCCGCAATGGTTCAAGGGATAGAGCATTCATCTTCCAATGAGGTGAACCGGGTTCGAATCCCAGTGATAGCTGTTCGATAGGAATTCCGCATCCGGCTTGGACCGACCACAGTGCTGCCGTTAAATATCCTCAGTGGTAGACGAATCATGGGTTATTTTAAATTGATTTCCTAAAAGCTGTGAAGAACTCTTGATTTGAAGTTTAAAGTGGCATTATGTGGTGAGTGGGCATTGTACTGCATAGTGCCAGTAATTAATAGTTATTATTACTACTCAATTAACAAAACTCCTTGCCTGTTTCTTAGAGTCTATTCACTCAATGTTTTGTCTTAACATGTTAGAGAATATAAACACTATACACTACTAACGAAATTATAATAAAAATGAGATATTTTCTAAAAATGTAACGTTGTGAAAATAATTCATTATTTTTTAAATGTGTTTTGGTTAAAATTTCTCTTTTTACTTTAGTGTCTACTTGATGACCTTTATAAAGGCTCTGATTTGAACTAGCATTAATTCAATATTGGTCTATTTAAATAGTTCTTATTTTAAATATAAACAGAAAATTTATGGAAAGGAAAAATCCCATATCATTAATTACTTTTCTTCCCTTTCACAGAACAATGCTTAAATTTTTTTTTTTAAATTATCGCAACAGTTATTTTTTTCTAACCTTGCATTGCGCGAATAAAAATCTCGTAAAAACGTTCTTGTGATGCAAAATTACAGAAATTCTCTTAGCATGTATACTTAAATTCATTAACAATAGTACCTTAATAGTAAAAATAGTAACTTCTCGAAGCATTATTCTTCGAAAAATATGTTAGGAAACTTGGAATTAAGGGAAATAAAATTAAAATTTTACAAGAATTTGCTTAAGGCTTTTGTTTTTCTTTTATTTGATATTATTTAGAGCTTGATAGTCCTTATTGAAAAACAAATTCTGTTAAATAAAAACGTGCGGATTAATTTTTGCGTTTAAAACTATATACAGTAAAATTTCTATTTCTATCTTAAAAATCAACAACTAAAATACTTATTTATTTTGTTTACTTGATTAAAAACTTCATTTGTTTAAAAAATATACAAATTGGGAATAAGAGTCGGCATGCTTCAAGCTCTCAAAGATAAGAGCCCATACTCAAGACTTGCCAGGCGTGAATGAGCAAAAACAAAAATGATTCGAACCATAAAAAGTAAAGTTTTCAACGAAAACTGGAAAAATAAAGGTGAGAAAGAGTCCCATAGTGGACTGATCGTTAAGACACGGTTCCCAGCAGATCACCGAAGTCAAGCATCACTGGCTGTGATCAGTGTGCGGGTGGGTGACCACTTGGATCAGTCTGTGGTTCTCGTTAAACTGTTCTACCGTAAAGCGCTCGACTTCGCGTGTAGGTCGTCAGTCTACCGAAGCAGGGGTGCTATCCCCTCTGCAGAGGATCAAAATTGTGATGGCATGTTTTCGAATCATTCTCAGGGATGTTTCCCAGACCGTCGCCAATAGCCCATTGTGCAGCTCTAGTGAGACGTAAAGGAACTACAACAACAAAGGTGAGAAAGAAAAGTAGAAATATAACAGTAGCCTAGAAAGAAAAAGATGAAAGACAGAACAAGAAAACCACTATGGCCGAGAGCAATAAGTCACAGTAACATGCATTACCACACGCTATGGAGAGGTGGTGAGGAATTAATGTTGTTCACAAGGAAATCAACATTTAAACGAAATTCCGGGACATAAAGATGAGCTGATATGACTAGGGATGAAATAAATTTGGCATTGTCAAAACTCAATTTAAAATTTTTTTCTAGTTTTGTTTCTCACTTTAATTGTTCCATTTTTCGTTGGCAACTTAACGTTTCATATTTTAAACCACTTTGTTCCTTCTCATTCAAGTCAGGCCACGATTACCTATTTTCGAGAGCGTAAAACATGTCTACTGTTATTTCCAATTTGTATATTTTTGAAGCGAATGAAGTTTTTAATCAAGTAGTATGTTACAGTTACAGATTGTTGGGGTTATTTATTAAACTTATTTTGTTTGTTTTTAATGCGTTTATAATAGGAAATGAAAATCTTTCGGAACGCTACAAGCAAGATACTAAGATGTCCTTTGTTAAAAAAGCTATCTACACAATGGCTTATGGACTGCACGATATGCAAAAAGCAAAATGCAATACTTCTGGACTGTGTGCTAGCATGCTTCCATTGAATGGATCTCTTTATCTTCAGTACTTGATGAACGTAAGCTTTGTATGGGGAAACGAAACTGTTAAATTTGATGAAAATGGAGATCCACCTGGAAGGTAAGGACATCATTTTAATGTCTCCAAATGCAAATATTTTTATTTCCAAGACGTTCGCAGAAAATTTTAAGTGTGTAACAAATGCGGGTAAACTCGTTTAAAAAGTTTGCGTTTAAAGAAATTTTCAGTTTATTGAGTTTATATTTCGGTTAGATTTTTGTTTACATTTTTACAAAATAAACTAACCCTTTAAAAAATTTTTGTTCTTAACTTTTATCTGGTAGAAAAGCTTATTCCAGCAGCCATTTTTTCTTTCAAAACATGGAAAATTATCTTTAAGTTCATGCAAGTGTGGTATCTGGATTCAGGAAAGTTCTAGAAGGTCTGGATTTTGCGGTCACTTGATTTTGACCTATACATACCTGGTTTAGAAAAATTGCGTCTTAGAAAAGTTGAAGAGGATGAGTCATCGCAGTAATAAAATGTATAAAAAGATAGTTTAGGTAAATATTAATAAATATGATCTAAAATGACGTGTACGGTATGATAACTAAAACAAGAACTTTTTCATATGAGTAATATTTATCCATTTAAGATTTTTGAAAAAAAATTTGCTTTAGCCTAACCGCCTAAAAAAACTTACCTTTTAAGAGGTTCTATCTTATTTTTTTCCATGAAATTTTTTTAAAACGGATTTATCGGTCTACAATAGTCATAAATAGCATATAATAGCCCCTCTTTCTTCCTAAAAATAAACTTTTCTATATTTTTTAATACAAATAAACTTTCTGTAAAAAGATTCAATTGATAGCAAAAATATTTTTACTATAGTTCTATTTTTACAGTAGCAACTGTGCCTTTTCTCGTTCCTAACTTGTTTTTTCTTCCATTTATGTGTTGTATTCCTAGCGGATAGTGTCTACTTTAGAGGTCACTCGAAATACGTCGAACCTTTTTTCCACTTTAGCTAAGAAAAGAGGTTTTTTTTTCATATTTTCAAGCACACTATAGTACTAGTTAAAAGTAAAGTATTTTAGTAAATATTGTGTGATATTTTTTTCGCTCTCAAGAAAATATTAATTCGCTTCTAAAAAATGTGAAAAAAGAGAAACTTGGAAAAGAAACTGTTTTTTATTCCTACTAATAAATGTTGTCAATTTAATCTTGTTATATTTTCGATTGTTGACGTTTCACACTTCGTGACGTTTTAAACTTATCTCTCTTTAGTGATAAATCCTTAATATCAGTACTCTAAAAATCTTTTTTAAATTAAGATTCGTCATTTCTTTTAAGATCTTTCATCCAATTTTTTTTTCCATTTTAATTAATTCTCTTATTTATATGTGAGTGACGTACCTGGTTTATTATAAGGGACGTATTTTCTTAAGATTCTTTATTCGATTTTCTTTATCAGTCTCAATTTATTCTCCTATTTATATGCGAATGAATAAAGAGTGTATGTGACGTATTTTTTTAAGGTTCTTCATCCGTCTCAGTTTATTCTCTTATTTATATGTGAATGAATAAGGAGTGTATGTGGGGTATTTTCTTAAGATTCTTCACCCAATTTCCTTTATCCATCTCAAATTTTTTTCTTATTTATATGTGGATGAATAAGGAGTGTAAGCGACGTTTTTTCTCAAGATTCTTCATCCGATTTTCTTTATTCGTCTCAATTTCTTCTCTCATTTATAAATGAATGAATAAAGAGTGTTTGTGACATTTTTCCTTAAGATTCTTCATCCGATTTTATTTACTCGTCTCAGTTTTCTTCTCTCATTTATAAATGAATGAATAAAGAGTGTTTGTGACGTTTTTTCTTAAGATTCTCAATCCGATTTTCTTTATTCGTCTCAATTTTTTCTCTCATTTATAAATGAATGAATAAAGAGTGTTTGTGACGTTTTTTTCTTAAGATTCTTCATCCGATTTTCTTGATTCGTCTCAGATTTCTTCTCTTATTTATAAGTGAATGGATAAAGAGTGTATGTGAGGTATTTTCTTCAGACTCTACACCCAATTTGTTTTATCCTTATCAATTTATTCCCTTTTTGATATGTAAATGAAGGAAAAGTGTATGTGGCTTATTTTCTTAGAACCTACATTCGATATCCATTTTAAAACTAAATAGTTTATAGATTTAATAGTTTATAGTTATAGATTTATCCATTTTAGTTAATCGTATATTTAACAAGTGGATGAATGAGGATTTTAGGTTTCGTTTTATGCATGAAGTGCATCTATTCAACAAAGATGAATTAAGATACCCAAATACCTTCAGAAAATTTCTAAAAATCATGTTTGAATATTCTAAATCTCAAACTAAAACTTGATTAGTACAATGAAATGTTTTTAAATTATTTCATTTTTAAATTCACTCATAATTTGAGAGGTGTTTTAATGTACGATGATAAAATTATATATTGTTTGTTTGAGAATATTATTTAAAGAAATGCATTGGAAATCAAATGAAGTCATAATCGTTTGAGTGTAACATTTACGGAAATTGCCTGCAATTCTTCTACCTTGGGAATAACCCTGCTGTAAATTAGTCTCGACAATTTCAGCCCGTTGTTTGAGAAATCAAATTAGAAAAGAAAATGAGCTCCCTAGGTTACAGAAGTCACAAACACTCTTAATCTGATAATGATATCTAAATAGTTCTATCTTATGTTAACTAGGAAATTTAATTTAAAACATGAATGAGTAGTAATTGGTTCATTTATATTGATAGAATGGAAAGTAGCTGATATCATTTTGATTTCTTTATAGATAATTAATGAAACAAATGATATAAATGAATTGTGGCCTAATTCAAGGAAGACACATATTCGTTTTATTTTCCACCGCCCTTCCCAGTTTATCTATTTTTGATAAAAAATAAAGTTATAAATTATTAAAAAAGGAATTAATAGAACTAAAATACATAAACTGAAATATTGTGGCTTAAAGCTAACACATATACTTATCTGAAGCGCTGGATTTTGTAATTATGTTTAATTCTTGTATTCAGATTCGATAAAAAAAAAGAAAGAATATTTTGCTTTGCAAAATGATGATTCACTGCTATAGAATCAGAGGTATATTTAGAGAACCACCTACAGCTTTAATTCCGATTTTTTTAAGACTCAAAATAATTTTTTAAAAAATTTGAACGTACAAAAACACTTTTACAGATACTACGCTTAAAATCTATTTAGTTTTAAAAACAGTACATCTTAAACTAAAAAATAAAAAATCAATCTTAAGAGAAAAAAAAATTGCTAATAGTTTTCCGTTTGTTTCATTTTTGCTTGTAAGTTTTGAGGTTCTACGGTGATTTGGTGGCATTATAAACATACACATTAGGATGCTTGTAACTTCCGTGTGTTCCTTGGATGAATCGAACTATCACATAAATAATTTATTCTTTTATGGTATAATAACTGAATGTAATTTGATTTGATGCAAAAGAAACATATTGAAGCCTCGGAATTTATATGATTATTTCATTAATTTCAAAACAATTTTGAAACAATCTTTTTCGTTTTTGAAGAGTAACTGGTATAAGTGTTCATAGATTGACGCAATAATGTTACAACATGGGTCTTTTTAGGTACGATTAGATGAAATTTATAGTTAATAAAGTAACGTTCGTATTTGTTTTATCAAACGCATATTTTGGAGAAAAAAAACAGTTTATAGGGAATATCACTATTTTTTTTTTCTTTATTAATATTCAACTTCGGATTTAGACTTCGGAAATGTCTGGATTAATATTAACTTCGAAAATGTCGGAGAGAGAGAGAGACTTTAAAAGTTTTTGATGGAGGATACCTACATATTGAAAGGATGGATTCAATTCTTCCCTCATTTTTTTTTGTCATAATATTTTTGTACCAATCACTGTTTATCATACTTTTATTAACACATTAAAAAGTGTAAGTGGATTTCCTTAACTGTGTTTGTTTCTCAGCAACTTTATTGCTGATCAGTTGATGACATTCCCTACTGCTTTGACTGTTTGTCAGTCATTCAATTTTGTACAGCTGAAGGTAATGGCAAGCATCTACTGACTCGACGTTTCAGTTTCTGACTGATAGAAAAATTAATTACGCTGGGCCGACAGTATTTTGTAGCTGGCTAAGAACTAGTGGTTCTAAATCGTCATATGAATAGCGTTTTTTTCTTCCTAACGAAAATCATCCTTCTCTCTTAAATCCTGGATAACTGTATCAGAGAGCAATTTTTATATCCTTAGGCTTGCTGATCGTACTTTTTTTTTTTTTTTCCTGTTAAATGTAAGCTTAGTGAAGAATTTTTAAAGTACTTTCCATAAGTTTTGAAAGTAAGAACAATAATGTTAATTTTCTCTATGAAAAAATTAATTTTACTTTAATTTTCCCTATGTTTCTCTATATTTTAGGTCAATTTTGTTAACTTCTTATAAAACAACAAAACTTACGGTAATGCGGTTTATTTAGTAACCTATGGCATTAATACTAAAATATCCTATAAGGCTGTATTTTAATTTTAAAAAAAACATGATATGGCACTTTTGACTGTGCAACAATTTTTTTTTCTACAATGTATTTATTTAGAGTACCAACCAACTATGGTTATATGGCTATTATATGACTGCTGGAGTCAGTAAAAATAAATAAAAGAATAAATAAATAAAAAAAAGCATCTTACTCCCGTAAGGAAGAGTTTAGTTTGTTATGACTGGCTCAAAACAATTAATACAATTGATAAAAAAAGGAAATGCATAATATATTTATATGTTAGACATTATAAATGTCCACATCAAAGAACAATAATTCAATAATGAGTCGTGATGGCGCAGGGGGTAAAGCGTTCCGCCTTGCAATGAGGTAAACCTGGTTTAAATCCCAGCGATGGCTGGCCGATGGGAATTCCGCACCCGGCTTGTACCGACCACAGGGCTAACTTAAAATATCTTCAGTGATAGACGGATTTTGGGTTAGAGTCCTCATGGCGTCAGGCTAACCGTGGGAGGTTTTCGGGCTTTTAGTCTCCATGTAACTCAAATGCGGGTAAGTTCCATCAAAAAAGGCTCCACGAAGGCAAATTTCTCCCATTATTTGATCCAGGAGTTTCCTAGTCTTCTGGATTGGGTTCAAAATTACAAGACTACGGAATCAACGACGGTTATAAAATAAAATACTTCAACAAAATATACTAAATACTAGAAGAATTGACTTTTTTAAATGACATATGTTTTTAAAAAGTGTTAAATAACACATTGTGTTTTTTTAGGTACGATATTATGAACTTCCAATTCATACCAGAAAACAATTCTTACGACTATAGACACGTAGGATCTTGGGATAGTGGTAAACTGGAAATCTTCAAGCCTTTTCGTTGGAATCCTAAACATACAACTATAACCAATGGTTTGCCAGAGTCTGTTTGTAGTAAACCTTGTGAAAGGGGAAAAGTTAAGGTAAGTAAACCTCATTATTTAACGTCACAGTTTCAGTAACGTTACCTTAACGTTACAGTTTTAAACTTATACTTAAATTTAAATTTTTATACAAAATTATTACAGCACTTTCCTTGAAATTTGACAAAAAAATACTTTTAATATACAGAAAGTTATTTTGTTATAAACATTTCTATATTTTTACACGAGATTTAGCCATCTCAAATACAGTGAAATGTCACAAATAGAACACTTAATGCCTTTGACGCAGAAGGGTCACCGGTGTCCCTTTTATGTATTTTTTACTGACGCTCTAAATACAAGCAAAATTATATAGTGTTATTTTTTTTATAAATAAAAAGTCTAATATTTAGTTCGTACTTCTATTAATCTTGAATCTGCTAGAATATCGAAATTATAAAATATAAGAAACACAAAATTAATTTGAAAATTTTTTCCCCTTCACATTCAAAATTTTATCGACAATTGATTTTTAAATTAAAGATGTTTTAATGATGAATAACTTTCTTTCCTAGATCTAAATAACTGCAAATAAGTGTGAAGTTGAAAAATTATTGTTTGGAACTGAGACATGTTTGGAAGATTTTACCTTTAACGCAGAAAAAAAAAAAAAAAAATCTGTGTTTCATTTCATAACCAAAAATTTTTAAAATGATAAATATAATATTTTTCTCTTGTTTTGATCTAAATAAATACAAAATAATGAAAAGAGTTCAAAAAATGTGTTTCATAAAAAATCTACGTGAGAAGTTTAAGAAATTATAATCTAATGACCTGATTTTCTCCTACGCAATTTCAACTTTAATAGTTCGAGTAAATTATACATGCTATTTAAATTATGCAAAATTTATTTTAAGTTACAAATTTGGACATTAAAACGCATTTTTTTGAATAAACACATCATCTTTTGTCAGATTTGAGACTCTCAAAATATGGGATATGTCGTAATTTGGAAAATATGTAATCCTAATAATTTAGCCAGGAGAATGACCTAAAGTTAGGACAAACTAATATTTATTTCTTTTTTTGTGAGTTTCTCCATATCTCTGGATCTGTTTTTTGTAATGAAAAAAATTGAAAAAGAAAAACTAAAAAAATAAAGGTATAAATAAAAGTGTAAAATTTTTGTACACACATAGCTTTCTTTTTATAATTGTTCTGAGTATATTTTTTAGGATTGTTTTAGAATAATTTTTAGTTTAAGTTTACTATGTGAACTGAAAATTTTGAGTATATGTTGGATTTCTCGTGATTAGACGGGAAGATTAAGAACATTTTTGAATTTTTTTAAGTATCATGATCATACTATGAAATTAAACCATCTTGTGCCCTGTGGAGGATATTAGAAATCAGGATTTTTGATGTTTTTGAATAACTTTTTAATATAATACTTTAAATTTTAAGCTTGTACTGTTTTCTTAATAAAACAACCAGAGCCGTGGTGACTCTGAATATAGAAAGTTCGTCTCCCAATGAGATGACCGAGGTTCGAATCCCAGCTGTGGCTGGTTGATACGAATTCTGCTCCTGGCTTGTACTGACGTATACGTAAAATATCCGCAGTGGTAGTCGAATCATGGGTTTACAATCTAGCTGTAAAGATACAATCTAGCTGTAAAGGTCTCTAGCTGTAAAGATAACCGTGGGAGGTTTCCGTTACTTTCCTCTCCATGTAACGCAGATATAGCTTCACCAAACAGTCTTACGTGATGGCTAGTTTGTCTCAAAGCTTGATCCAGGAGTTCCATTGTCTAACGGTTAAATTAAAAATTATAAAGTTATGGATTTAAAAATTGATTGTCCTACACTCAGAATTGGGTTGGCTGTTTAATGCTGGTTATAAATATAAAATTGATTGTCCTACACTCAGAATTGGGTTGGCTGTTCAATGCTGGTTATAAATATAAAATTGATTGTCCTACACTCAGAATTGGGTTGGCTGTTCAATGCCGGTTATAAATATAAAATTGATTGTCCTACACTCAGAATTGGGTTGGCTGTTCAATGCTGGTTATAAATATAAAATTGATTGTCCTACACTCAGAATTGGGTTGGCTGTTCAATGCTGGTTATAAATATAAAATTGATTGTCCTACACTCAGAAATGGGTTGGCTGTCCAATGCTGGTTATAAATATAAAATTGATTGTCCTACACTCAGAATTGGGTTGGCTGTTCAATGCTGGTTATAAATATAAAATTGATTGTCCTACACTCAGAATTGGGTTGGCTGTTCAATGCTGGTTATAAATATAAAATTGATTGTCCTACACTCAGAATTGGGTTGGCTGTTCAATGCTGATTATAAATATAAAATTGATTGTCCTACACTCTGAATTGGGTTGGCTGTTCAATGCTGGTTATAAATATAAAATTGATTATCCTACACTCAGAATTGGGTTGGCTGTTCAATGCTGGTTATAAATATAAAATTGATTGTCCTACACTCAGAATTGGGTTGGCTGTTCAACGCTGGTTATAAGTATAAATAAATATATAAACAAGCAGCTTGCCCTCAACTTTTTCGATAAAAGCTGAACTAAAATATTTTTTAGTATTAAAACGTAAAAGAAAGAAAAATAGTTCTTGCCCTATTCAAAGAAAATATAACTTTTAGAGAATAAAATACATTTTTATGTTCTTTCTTCTTAGCCTTTGCTTTCTCTAAAACTTTTTCTTCCTTTATATCTTTAATATATTCTTAAAACAAGTCCAATAACTGGATATAAATCTATTGAGATTTGAAGAAACGTGTTTGAAGTGCACTTAGCGGTGCCAAACAAGCTTTTTTCGGAATCCCAATTGGATATTTCTGTTAGATTCACAGCCATAACATCATTGAAAATTTATAAGGCACATCTTATCCAGTCTTTTCTTCAACTAAGAGCTCTCAATTCTCTCGAGAAGAAAAGGAAAAACCTTTTGAAAAAATGATTGGTCAGAAATTTAGAGTAAACAAAGTTTTTTATTGAACTAATTTTTCTTAAATTTTTTTTTCCTTACTTAATTTTATGTTAAAAGAAACTCGTAGCAAAAATTTGTTTTTTAAAATTTCATTAAAATTATTTTTATGGTGTTTCCAAGTTGCATTGTCAACTAAAGTTTTATTTTATAAGCAGACTTGAAACATATTACTTTAAATGTTATCATTGCAATTTTGATTCTAACCTTGAAAACATGGGATTTCCTGGATCAAGTATTGGGACAATTAGCCTTTATGGAGCAACTTTTAATGGAAATAACCCGTATTTGTATTAATTGGAAAGGAAAACAATGGATATCTCCCATGGGCAGCCTGACGGCAAATCCTCGAATCCATACTACTATAAGTATGGTATTGTTTTAATCCGTGATAAAGTTCATCAGCTTACAACAAATTCTACTAAATATCTGCCTCAGAAGTTTCTGGGAGATGCGTGAAAATATAATCTATATTTCCGATCTTGCTCTCACAGGGTGGCCACTCACTCTGGAAACCGGGAAAACCGGGAATTCTCAGGGAATTTTGAAATACCACTGGAAAACCGGGAATTCTCAGGGAATTTCACGTCGATTCTGGAAAATAATTTTGTCGCGCGTCGCCGCTCTTTTCTTCCCATTCCGTTATGTTTACTTTTTCGGAGCGAAACGCGTCTGCTTCATCGCGATCAAGCATCACGTGATTATCCTCCAATGAACGCTTCATGTCCTTGTGCCTCTTTGTGGATGTTGTAACTGAAGAACAAGAATCAGTAAGAAAATCGGAGCAGTGTTCAAAGGAAGTTCGTTCTGGAATGATATTGGTAAGTTTTGATTTTTGTATTCTATTAATTTTACAGGATCGCAATTTTTTGAGAGTTGAAATAAAAATATTTAAAATTGCTTTAATTTATGTAAATAAGCTATAATTATGCTTTAATTTATCTAAAATTTCGATTCCATATTTGACCATTACAAATTATATCGAGAATTCGAATTAAAATAATATTCTGATTTAAAAATCTCTAATAAGAAACTGATGTGTTTTTTTATTATTAAATTAATTAAACTATTTTTCATTTTAAACAAAAGTCTATTGTAGAATTTCGAATATTTTTTGCTTTATTAATTTTTAACTTTTTTGTGTAAATTTTATTATTCTTCATCGAATATCCCGATTTTAAAACAAATTTCCTTATAGAAAAGTTTTATTATTTTTCAGTAACTTTGTACTTTTACGCCAAGAAATTGAATTTAAAAAAAAAATAAATAATAATAAATTAAAAAATCATCGATGTATACAATTTAAAGTAGAAAAAAAAGTAATGGATTTTTTCTTTGATTAATAATTTAATCTAATTATTTGTTTATCATTTCATTTGAAACAAAAATTTTATCGTAAAATTTCGAATTAATATCGGAAATTAAGTATAATTTAAGAGACAAGTACATCGATTAGGAAACTTTGTTTTTCTATTTTCCAGTAACTTTACATTATTTGATTTTTATTATTTTTTCCCCCAGAATTCCAATTTTAATTTAAAAATTGTTGTCTAGGGACGTTTTTGTTTTACAGCAGAGAACCATTTATCCGATACCCAGAAAACCGGCAAAACTTTTGCTCGGTTTTCCCGCCATTTAAAACTAGAACGATTATAAAAAAAAGTGGAAATTGGACTCATCCTTGAAGTTGAGTAGAGGAAAATGTGAGAAAGGGGAGAATGTTTTTCCCCGTTTACCCAGAGAAACGTCATTTCTTCGGTGACCTTAAAGATCTTTAAATCTAGAGGGGGCAGGGAGGGGACGAATGTTTTATTTTCAAACTCAAAAGAGAGGCTTGCTGTTTTATTTTTCTCTTTGATTTATGAGGGGGTGGGGGAAATGCGTTGCACCTGCATATCATTGAACCGAAGATGGAAGAGAAAAATATATTTATCTATTTGACATCGATTAATAAAAATAAAATATTTTTCTTTTGAATAAATTCTGATTCTTTAAGAGTGCGGTGTCATTTGCAAGTTTTTCTTGATGTTAAATCACATCTGCTTTCGTTAAGAGTCTTGTTTTTATAAAAAAAATAAAAGGAGAATTGTTTATTAATTTAAACATACGATTATTTTATGAAGCAGATTGCAGTTTTGTTTTTCTGATTCCACTACGTTTGATTTTTTTTCCTTTTCACTATAAATTTCGCACTCAATAAATTATTTCTTTTTATTCATAAATTTTATCATTAGTTTTTTTTTTTTTGGAAGTGTCGGCGATTGAGCTGATTTTATTTCTTCATTATCGTTTGCCAGTTCTTTTTAAATTTTTCTTATATATATTTGCTGTAACTCTTAAACATGATTTTAAAAAAAATAATTACAGCTGTTTATGATTGCAAATCTTTTAAGAGTTTAATCTGATTCCGATTTTAAAGGATTTTAGATTTTATTTTGCTTTTAATTTTTTTCTATTTCTACTATAATTATTAAATGCTTTTTTTAATATTACTGTGATGAAATTTTTAGTTGCGATTGGGGAAATAATTATTTTCTTTTATTTTCTAATGCAAATTAATTATAATTTTATTTAATTTTATTCACTAATTTATTTTATTTATATATTATCGCCGAAATGTTGCATTTTTACAATGGACGTTAACTACTCCGAGCGGATTTTCCGGAGGTTCTAAAAATAAGGGGTGCATATTATAGGCCAGAAATTAAGGTAGATGCTTTGTAACCAAGGTGGTCATTAATCGTTAATGTTTTTAATTGACAAAAAAATTTTTAGATTGTTTTTTATTTTCCTCAGAACAACGCCTTTTTTCACTTATTCATTTTTTAAGATTAAAATGAAAACATTCATTTATTTTTCTTAGTGCAGTTATCATCTGCTATGATAATAGTTAGCTAGTGGAGTGCATTAAGTATCTAGACTTTTTCTCAAAAAATGAGCGGGAATATTTAACAATGCTGATTTTTTGGTAGGTCACTAGCCCCTTTATTGATAGAAAAAGCTTATTAGAAGTTTTAATACATTTATGACAAGATTTTTATTCAGAATGTGACTAACTAAATTCTATTTTGGAATGTGATTAGCTAAATTCTATTGTTTTTAGCAGATTTGTAGTCTATTTTTCTGCAACCTTTTATCAGTAGTTAAATTTATTTTCAAAATACAAACGAAAACAAAGTGTTCATTAAGATTTTATTTTTAGGTGGCTTGAAACGATGGCGCCTGGTTTTAAAACATCATTTAAGACAGAATGGATGGAAAATCCTCATTATGCCCCATGGTTACGTGAGTGCCTGACTGACAAATTTTCTGCAGTGTGTAAATTATGTAATTCTGTATTTTCCCTGAGCAATATGGGAAAACAAGCACTAACTAGTCATCAGAAATCCAGGAAACACAAAAAAGCCGTTATTAGCAGAAATATGTCTGATGATTTGAGGAGTGCATTTAGCGAACAAGATTCTACTACCAAAAATCTTGTATTAAATTCTCTAAATGAGCCAGCTAAAAAGGATGCATCATTAGTTTCTTTTTTGAGATCAGAAAGTGTATCAGAAGCAGAAATCTTGTGGTGTTTGTATGCAGTGATGGAACACTCTTCTTTTCGTTCTGCGGGTCGGGCAGTACTTTTAATGAAAAAAATGTTTACTGATAGTGAAATAGTGAAAAAAATATCTCTACAAAGAACCAAAATAACATACACCTGTGTTCATGGTATTGCTCCATATTATAAGGAGCAATTACAAAAAACCATAGCTAGCTGTCATTATTTAGTTATGGGCTTTGATGAAAGTCTAAATAAAATCGCTCAGAAACAACAAATGGACGTAAGTGTTCGACTTTGGAATAAAGATACAAATAAAGTCCAGACACGATATTTGACATCAGTATTTCTTGGTCATTCGACAGCAAAGGATTTGTTGGATAACTTCAAAGAAGCCATTACCCAATTTTCCATCAATAAAAATAAAATAATTCAAATATCTATGGATGGACCTAATGTCAACCATAAATTTCTCAATGACCTTAAAAAAGAACTTCAGGAAATGCCGCAAGATCCTGTGATGTTAGATATAGGTAGCTGTGGACTGCATACAATCCATTGTGGGTTTAAACATGCAATAAAGTCTACAGGGTGGAATGTAGTGGACTTTTTACGGGCGCTATACTACATTTATAAAGATGTACCGTCACATAGAGCTGATTTCATATATTTCACAGGATGTGAAAAATTTCCAAAGAAATTTTGTGCAATCCGATGGATTCAAAATGTAGAAGTTGCTGAGAGGGCATTAGAAATGTTGCCTCATATTTTCGAATTTGTAAAAGCAGCAAAGAAGGAGAAAAAAATCTATGTTGGCTCAAAAAATTTCGGTGTACTCTCGGAGTGTATCAAAGACAGTTTCTTTGCTGCAAAATTGGCATTTTTCCAGTCATTAGCTGCTTTTATTGAACCATTTCTCACAGAATTTCAGACTGATGCTCCATTAGCTCCTCTAATTTAACATCAATTTTAAGATCCCTTCTTGATAAATTTGTAAAACCCGATATTTTAGTGGAGAACTCTTCAAAATTAGGAAAAATAGATTTGTCATTGGCAGATAATCTGCTTCCAATCAACAAAGTTGCTCTCAGTTTTGCAGTTAAGGATGAAATAAGGAAAATAAAAGATTCTTCACCTTCTGAAGAATTTTCATTTAGGAAAGAATGTGCAATTGCTTATAAAAAATTCTGTGAAAAGATTTTAGAAAGATCACCTTTAAAATTCCAGTTAACAAGGGGACTATCTTGTCTTGATCCTGGTGTAATTTTAAATACAGCAATTGCTGAAAAACGGCTTTCATCTTGCCTTTCAATGTTGGTATCTAGCAATTGGATATCAGGTATCAAGGCTGACAGTGTGAAAGATAGTTACAAAACATTCATTCGGAATCCTCTAGTTAAGAAAGAAATGGAGCAATTTGAGAAGAGGGAAAAACGACTGGATAATGTTTTCTTCTCTCTATTTGAAGTTTGCAATGCACCAGAAAATTTACGTTCCTTTGTTAAGTTTCTCCTCATATTGTCACACGAAAGTGCTTTTATAGAAAGGGGCTTTTCTATTAATTCAGATTGTTTAATAGAAAATCAACATGAAGATAGTTTAGTTGCTCTTAGGCAAATTCATGATGGTGTTATGGATGCTGGTGGTGTTGAAAATATAACTGTGACGAAATCCATGATAAACTACGGAAAACAGGCTCACACACGTTATATCGAAGTATTAGAAAAAAGGAAGGAGGCAACAGAAGAAAAAAAGAAAGTTATGTTAGAAAAGAGGCAAAATGAAAAATTAAAAAAAGAATTGCATGTTAAAAAACAAAAATTAACGGCTGATTTTTATTTAGAAACTTCTTTAATTGATGAACAGTTAAAAGCTATCAGAAATTAAATGTTAAAAGCTTTCAGTTATTCACTTGTTGAGCTATTTATGCTGTACAATTTGATTAACTCCACTTTTTAAAACATCTCAAACTTAAGTGTCAAAGAATATATTAATATATATATAGGTATATTTTTTATATTTATATTTAAAATAAGTTTCCCAGATAATATAAATGAACATCATTATATGACTAAATATTTTTGGCTTTTCATTTATTGATAATTTATTTCACAAGTAATTTCGATCTCAATTCTAAACTTTTAGTTTGATGGAGTTGATCAATTTGTGTAATAAGCTATTTATATAACAACTTTTTATTTTATACAAAATAAAGTTTCTAAAATTCATCAGATCTTGTAAATGTGTATCCACATTTGTAAAAGAAATTCATACAACACATTTTAAATGCAACACAGCTGTATATATAATTTTTTATTTACTGTATATTGTTGTATAACTAATAAATTTATGAAGTCTCGTTAATGTTGCGTTGTGGTATCTGGAATTTTAGAAATTTACTCTGGAAAGTCTGGAAAACTCAGGGATTTTTTTTTGGTCTGGAGAGTGGCCACCCTGTCTCAGCATCTTTCTTTTCTGACACCAAGAAACACTCTTTCTGTGTCATTTAATTTCCATAAACAAAGAGAATATGACACGGTGCTTTTATTCTCAGGCAATAGACTTCTTTGACACTGAACTTCTAAAAACTACAGCAAATTCTGCAAAAAATCTGCTACAAAAGTTTCCGGAGGTACTTAAACATCTACTGTATAGTTCTGATCTTGCTCCCAGCAATTTTGATACTGAACTACCCTATAGACTTATACTACGAAATGACCCATGTCTTAACTCCAGTTGTTCTTGTATTGAGTAGTAAATACTGCTGTATAATGGCAACAAATCTTTTCATGTAACTATATTTTTTTACGAACCGTTGTAAATTCAATTTCTAGCTGTCTCTCACAGTGTATCTGAATAATTTTTGTTAAATTTAAAATTTTCTGAAAAAGAAATAGTAAAAATGTTTTATTTCGATGTTTAGAGTATTCAATCTGAAAGTGTGAAATGCTGTTGGGTCTGCGTAGCCTGCAAGGAAAATCAGTTTCTATTAGATGAATTCACTTGCAAAGACTGCGGATTGGGATGGTGGCCGAATGATAACTTGACTGGTAAGGATATGTACGCATAATTATGCTGTTAAATATGGTAATTATTTAAAAAATGTCTTTATGAAATCATAATAAATATCGTTTCCATAGCGAAGGTTATTTTTTGATGTTTCTTATATACTCTGATTGCGCACGTAGAAAAAGTTTCGTAATTTGCTAGTTCCATCTTTCCAATCAAAATTTATGGAAACTTTGATGGCTTATTGTTAGCAAGAGCACTATATGCTATATAGTCAAGTATCAATATGCTTTTCGAATCTTTTTTTTAAAAATTCCAATGCTTTGTTCTTCTGTTAGTTTTTTATTAATCACTTACTGCTTTTGAATGACATTTCTATAAAAAAAATAAATGAATAGTTCAAACAAAATAAATAAATAAAAGTAAAATAAATAAAAATAACATAATTAAATTTAAAATAAATAAAAATAAAATAAATAAAAATAAAATAAATAAAAATAAAATAAATAAAAATAAAATAAATAAAAATAAAATAAAATAAAATAAAAACAATATTTTTTTAAAATTTCTGACTTGCAATTTCGGTTCCAACTTTAATATGCTAGAAATTTAGTAAAAGATATAAATTGTTTATCTTTTGAAACCATTTAAGAAATGAAATTTTTTTTTTATTTTTATTGGCGGGCACTTGGAACTATCCATTGGCCACAGAAAGTGCCAGAACTGCTAACTCTTTTCGTTACCCAGTGGGCACCTGTGGCGAAGCCACGGCGGTGGAGCAGCGTCGCCCACCTCACACTACCACAACCCGTTCATAGAGCGGGTCACATTCACACACAAAGGAGAAAGGACATAGAACACAGATAGAGAGAAAGAAACATCCGTGCCTTGCCCGGGATTCGAGCCCAGAACCTTTCTGATGCAAGGACAGTTTCCTGCCCCCTACACAGGTCGGTCGGCGGTTTAGTGAATTCGATATATCGGTTTTTTACTCACCACTACTTCTAAATACTTTGTGTTCATGGCAATTAAGGCTCTACAATTTCGTTAACTACGGCAAAAAATATTTATTAAAGGTGGATTAAGATTTCGATCCTCAAGCAGATAATTATAATTTTAAGAGAATGGATTGAATAACGGCAGGATCATGTGAAAGTCCCTTAACAGATAATTATAAATTATGACACTGTAGATAGTTAGGACTTTTTACGTAATGATGTTAGTTGTTACAGTTTTTGTTTACATTAAAATTAATTATTAAACAATACAGTTAAAGTTTTACAGTATTAGTTGTTACAAGGTAGCCACATTTGGATTACTTTATTCTCTGTTTCAGTATTGTAGGATATACTTGGTTAGAATTTTGAAAATTGGTTATCCTCGCCGTAAAATTCTTTTGTTTTTATTTGTGCCTTCTATATTTCTTTCAACAGATTTCAAGATCAAAGATAATTCTTCTGTTATCTTGAAGCATATTAATGACTTTAAAAGGTTTTTCCTCATATATTTACATTTTATGTATAAGTTTTGAACATTCATTTTGTGAATAATCTTATGCGTTTATTTTCAGATTGCAATAGAATACCAGTTGATTATATCCAATGGAGTGACACCACCGCTATTGTTGCCGTAACGATAGCAGTTTTGGGAACTATAGCAACATTCTTCACTATGGTCGTTTTTATCCTCCACAACAACACTCCAGTGGTGAAATCTTCCACCCGGGAACTTTCTTATGTGATCCTTGTGGGAATGTATCTTTGTCATGGCTGTACTTTTCCACTCCTGGCTAAGCCAACACACACTTCATGTCTTATAACCAGAATTCTCCCCGGTTTGAGTTTTGCCATGATGTATGCATCACTTGTCACCAAGACTAACCGCATAGCTAGGATTCTTGCTGGTAGCAAGAAAAAAATCATTACCAAAAAGCCAAGATTTATGAGTGCCACTGCTCAAGTCGTTATGTCATGGCTACTTATATCCATTGAAGCATCCATAGTAGTTGCCATGCTCATTCTGGAACCTGCTGACTCAATGTTCGAATACCCGGCTTTGGACAAAGTGAATCTCATATGCAATACCACTCCTCTGGGAATCATAGCACCTTTAGGATTTGACTTTTTTTTAATTGCTATGTGTACTGTATACGCTGTGAAAACGAGAAACCTCCCAGAAAATTTTAACGAGGCAAAGTTCATAGGTTTTACTATGTACACGACTCTGGTCATATGGGTGGCTTTTGTACCTATTTACTTTGGGAGCAGCTCCAAAGTCATCACAATGTGTTTATGTATAAGTTTTAGTGCAATCGTAGCTCTGCTGTTGCTGTTTTTTCCTAAGCTGTATATAATGCTCTTTCGTCCTGAAAAGAATAACCGGAGTGCTTTCACGACTACCAAAGATGTTCGGTGCCATATAGGTCGAGGTTAGATGCATATCTTATTATATTTTAGTATCTTTTTAGTTATCTTTTACTATTTTATCTAATTTTTTTTAAAAAAACTTTTCACCTTTTTTTATCCCACTATCTGGTCAAAAATATTAAGACATCCTTTTAAATCATCATTTTTTTGAAGGGGGATGTTTTTCATGGTTTGGAGTATATCTCCTTTAGTTTCTGTTGTTGGAAACATGAACTATGAATGTATGTTGTCATCCTGTACATTGCTGCCCTGTGGCAATATTTTGGAAAAAAAAAAACAATTTTAGCCCCATTGCTTACTTTTAGTTTTTTTTTATCACACTATCTGATCAAAAGTATCCTGACGGTCAATTAAATCATTGTTTTGTGATTTTGTTTCATGTTTTGGACTAGGTCTTTTAGTTCTTGTCGTTGTAAACATGAACTCTGGGATGTATGTTGTCATCCAGTTCATTTCTTGCCTCCTAACTCTATGGCAATATTTTGGAAAAACCCATTTGGATCTTATTGGAGGACCAAACTACCAAACTACGATACTAGTGCAGCCATGGCTTGACGATGTTCAAAAACTGGGTAGGTTTTCCAGAGTCAGATCAAAATTCCATAGAGCATCGAGACGAAATAGAACGCAGGTTAGGTTGTCATCCTCTCTTCCAGGATTCATTTCTGCTGTTATGTACACTTGGAAGGATTCCTATTACCACCTATCAAAAACTGGTAGAAGTGTGCAGGCTTTCATCGATGCAAAAGAGGTACCAGCATCAGATTAATCACGATTCTCCGATTCCAAACCACTGGATATTAGGATTATTTTGGTCTGATAGTGTATTTTCAAGTATCTGTCTTATTCTTCTAATTTAACTTCTTAGCATATTTTAATATAATGTACCAATTATTAGCATTTTTTAATTTAACTTACTATTTACTTTACCTAAGTTAGAAATTACAATTCATAATTAAGAAATAATAAACTTACATAATAGTAAGAACCGTAAAACTGAATGAAAGATAGAAGGATTCAAAGTAATTTACTCACAAATCAAAAAACCTGTTTTAACCTCACATAAGGTATAAGAATAGTTTCTTTTAAAAATATTTTAACTATCAACTTAATTTATTCATTATCACGAAATTATAACAAAATATAATTAAGATTTCAGTGAAAAGCAAACTGTAATGAACTCAGATTTTACAAAACTGTAGTTAAATATTTAAAAAAAAGTTAAATCAAACTTTTGATAATAAAAAAAATTGCTCTGAAATGTAAATTTAATTGGCTCAATATTAAAAAAAAGTATAAAAAAGAAATGTATTCATTATCAATTATGAGACCCTTGTAAACGGTTTAGATATATCTAAATTTTCCTTTCTCTGTTTATTTTTAATTAAATACTTGCAGTTTCTCTAAAAAGATGTCTGTTTAATTTTGTATAACAGAAAAAAATATTTTGGAAAATTGAATTTACTTGTATTTTTGATAAAAATTATTAACAGTTAGTTTTTTAATGACTTTTTTACGTAAATCTGATTTACTTGGAATTTTTAAAAATTAGTAAATCTTTTTGAAATGAAGAAAAAACGGTCATCGTTTAAAAAACTTTTTTGATGAAAATTTGAAAATTTTTATATTTCACAATGAAGATGTTTAATATTTTTTACTGTCTATATATTTTAGGTACTTGAGTTATTTAGGGTATATACTCGAAATAATATCTTAGGAACCTCTGACGTTGAAAGGAATTCAGCATATAGTCTCTAATTGATCAATTTCTAGTTGATTAATCCAATTGATTGTTTATATTATTGTGATATCCCTTGAATATATTCTACTGCTTGAAATTTCAATAATATTTAAAAACTAAATAATTAATTTAACAATTTACCAATTCGAGCAGAATTGTGAAATAACATTTCTTTGCACTTACTGAATGTTCACTTTATAAATGTTTACTTATATATGAATGTTTGTTTTTTAGGTTATCCTATCACAGCTGCTACAGTATCGAGAAATTCATCTCATTCAACATCAGAATTCAGTCTTGAATCACCTAGGTATGTATTAGGGCAGATAGAAAATTACGTTACAGTATTGAGTTCCACCCCCTGCACGCTTTGCTCACCGGCATCCATGCTTGCATTGTTGTGTTTCGCTTGTTTTTTCTCAACGATAAGCAGAATGTTAAATAAAGTTAAAATGTATTGAATAAAGAGATCGCTTAATTTTTTTTATCATATTAACATTGATTTACTTAATCTACAAATTTGTCTTTTAAATTCTAATTAAATTTTTGATGCTGTATAAACTCGTTATACATTTTTCATAAAATTGATTATTTAAAAATAGTTCGAAAATTTTGTTCCATAATGAACTAACTGATAGTTGAAGACAGAGTTCCCAGTAGATCACCGAAGTTAAGCATCACTGGATGTGGTCAGTGAGTGGGTGAGTGATTACTTTGATCAGTTAGCGAAGGGATTAAGGATGTGTGGTATAAGCCGTTTAACTGTTCTATCAAAAAATGCTCGACTTCGATCGTCGGATAACCAAAGAAAGGAGAGTATCAATACTGTGATACCTTCGGACCATTCTCACGGATATATTTCTCCGACCGTCACTGTTAACTCATTGTGTACCTCTAGTGCTTGACTTAAATAAATTATTTAAAAAAAAAAAGAATTAAAAAATATTCCTTACATAGCTTTTGAATTTTAAATAGTTATTTGGTTTCTGTTATCTAAATTTTTTGCAATTAGTGAAAGAAAATAAAAACTTCTAAGACTTAGTTTTTGAGTTGAAGGAAAAATGAGAAATAGGGAGAAAGTAATTTTATTTTTGCCACCCCCCGAGACAAGGAATATATGTTGCATCACTTTTGAAATGCCTATTTACAGAGGTGATAAAAATTTGTTATGATGGTGATGTGTCCTTCCTTTTCCGTTTTAGATGTGACAAATGTAGAATTATTTTTTCTGTATTAATCAATTAGAAGAATACATTCTTTAAAGCTTTTGACCTCGTTTTATTATTAATTCTTTTCAATTTTGTGTCTATTAGTTTGTTTATTGTGGATTGTTTAGGAAATTTTATATAGCTAGAACTCTTACTGGTGATATTTCGGTTGAATGATTGAAGAAAAGTGGTGATATGATTGATGAAAAAGATATTTCGGTGAAAAGTACTGGCAGTCCTTGTGCCGGTACTTTTTACCGTAAAATGTCATGAAATAAAATATTTTGTGAACATATAAAAATAAATTCTGTTTGTATAGTTCAAGCTGAAACTTTCAAATAATACAACACAAAGCTACATTTAAAACTTGAATATTCTAGTATATTGGAAGAGAAAGTTCAGAAGTCTGTTTGACGACGAAATCTCTTAGCGAATATAAGTAATAATAGTTAAAATCTAAAGTTTTTATTTTTTAATTTTTTTAAAATTAGAGAATAATACTAAAAATGCTAAGAAGAAATGATTAATAAATATTACTAGCAATTACTGTTAAATAAGGGGCAAATAAATAATTTTCTGATAAATACTATTATAAATTTTATTAATTTGATACCAAAGATACATGGATCTTTTTTTATTATTTATTATATTATGCAATTTCCTTATTCAACGCAAATGCATGAAACAATAATAGGACTATTATGTTGTTCATTATAGGGTAATTCTGTTTTGCATTAAAATGAGTTATAAATAATTACGAGTGCAGCATAGTTAAAGCTTACTTGTACATTACTTTCACATTATTTTATGTTAAATATCATTTTTAGCAATGTTGTTTTTAAACAAACAAGAAAAAAAAATGAAGTATGATTAAAAACCAAACTCATCTCATAGTTGTGTTATTTCAATTTTATTTTTATTTTGTATTTTTATAAACTTAATAGTATTTTATTACCGTAACAGGACACTATAGAAACACGCATTTGAAGGAATATATTTCTGTTTGAAGTCCTTTGTAAACTTTTTGGTATGGTTTATATGTTTTTTTGTTGTTATTATTACCTTATGTTATATGTTTTTTGCCTTTGTTATATGTTTTTCTTACGACGTTATTTTTTTTTTTTAATTTTATGGTTTTTATTTTAGAATGAAATTATTTTGTGTTTTCTAATTTTTTTGTGTTTCACTGACAAGGTTATTTCCTTATTCAATTTAATAACGGTCCATATACTTAATAGTTTAAAAGTGTTCCTATTTTATGGATTTTAATCCTTTTTTTTTATTTTTAAATGACAAAATGCAAAATTTAAAAGAATTATTACAAATAAATTATGAGAAATTTAAAAATACGACTTCTTCGAAGTTCGGAAATTATTTAACTTATTTTGCTCAGACACTGCATTTTGTCGTTTAATAAGACATAGTCTAAAATGTCGCAAAAATTTGTATATTTACAAAAAAAAAAATAAAATGGTAATAGCGGATTGAGTGAATGGTTTTCTTAAATCTAGTGAACTGGTCTTTCGACATGTTTTACTCCCTTGAGAACGGTTGTTGAGAAGCAACTTTTGGGACCATCCCTCTTCCTCTAATCATTTCTAATCAGACATTTCATTCTAATAATCATTCTAATAAAACATTTTCTGGTAAGATCGTGGTTCCACTAAGGTTCCCAAATTATTTCTTCAATTATGCAATATTCAAATAATAGTAATTTTCTATTTAGTGCAATTTATTTATTTCTGTAATTTTAAGATAAATTTTTTTTCAATAATAATAAATTTTATTATTGTTTTTTTTTTTAAACGAAAAGGAGCTTTCAAATTCGTGGTTAGTTTGAAAGCCTCTTCGTAAAATTTTATATGCAGCTAAGTGTAACTGCCTGGTAGAAATTTGCCCAGTATATCCTATACTGACATGTTTTTAAGGTTTACATTGAAGCAAATATACGGTTTGGCGTATAATATATATTGCAGCGTATACTATACATTTGTATAGTATACGCTGTACTGATTTTTTTAGGCTATGACTCTGCCTGGGATACCATATGCTGATGTTTTTTTTTAAAAAAAGAAATTCAAAATAAATAAATAACTAGTCATGGAAATAGAATCAAACACAATGTAAAAAATACTTTAAAATGTTAATTTTAAATATATTAAAAAACAGTATTTTTCGTAATTGAATTGTTTGTTAGATTAAAAATCTAAGTAGATGTTCTATTTTTGGAATATTATCATGTAAACGCTTAATATATTTTTATAAAAAAATCAACAAAATTTAATTAGACAGGAGCTAATTTATTTCTTTTAATGCAAGCGCAATCGTTTTTTAATTAATGTCGAGTATTATTTTGGGTAATTTTCCTCTAGGAGCAACTTAGCAAATTTTTCAGTAATGGCATTTTGAAGTTAGTTTGTTGTTGTTTCGAATGATGCTTACCAGCAAGAAAACCAAGTGAAACCAAGAGAGTTTAAGACAGAGAAAACATTTCTTGTTTATCAGTGGTGTCATCTATGGCCAAGAATATGAATTCAACCACACACACACGCCACAGCCCGAGCCCATTCAGACATTCATCCATTCATACTCAGATCGTAATTTTGAGTTGAACCAGAGAACGATCAATTTCCAATTCAGTACCTCCAGATGTATTATGTGTTTTGGGAACATGGAGGGCTTTGTGTCCAGACAGATTTACGTGCACCATTCAGCAATTACTGCATGGGGAGTCTTCAGCCGTCGGCGATAGAAGTCACGGCCTCTTGGACAATGACCTACAAACTAGGCTATCCCGGACCCTACCATGGACCCAAAGTCCTACCAACCAGACTATCCCGGCCTGAAATTAGTTTAAATATCGAAACCAATGAATAGAGAATACAATTTAGACGCTTAGTGGAAGGTAGGAGGTCCTAAGTAATATTTTAGCAAATTTGAGGATACCATCTTTAGAAAAATGACAGGGAATGATTTTACGAAAGACGTCTTAATGATCAAAAACTTTCGTAATTAATACATATGTTAGAAAAATTTTAAATTTATTTATATTAACTATATCATAGTTTAACATATGAAAATTTAAAACACAAAATTTCCTGCTTTTCTAAAGTGTCAAATGATCATGGATTTCTCTCTTCTATTGAAAGAGTTACTGATCTATATAAATTTCTTCCAGCTTTTAATAAGTAGCTAAAAATTACAATATATATAGTCTAAATTTAGTGAAGTTGCGGCTAATCAAAAAACGGTATAATTAATAATAATATACAGTAGTAAACATGATTAGGATTACTGCCGAGCGAAAGAAAAATCAACGCAAGTGACAAATAATTCAAAATTGAGATTTGTATGAATTTGGCATCTTTCTATAATGAACTACATGTAAAAATAATATTTTCAAAAGTAAATTTTGTTTTAATTTGTTTTCTAGCATTTTATTTTAGCGTTCATAGCATTAAGCAATAGAAAGAAAAAAGGTTATGAAGCCACTTTTCTTGGAATCTATCGTGAAGCACATGCGTTTTTTTTTTTTTTTTTGATTGCATAACAGATTATCTGCTACAATCAAATTATTAAACAACAAATTCGTAAATTCTGATTTTTCTTATATTTAATGTGAAACCATTTTTATTTTTCTTCATTATTATTATTATTATTATTATTTACAGAAACCTTTCTCTGGATCTAGTGCAAAGAAATCAACATAAGGTAGAACAAAACCCCAACCGTAGGCCGAGCATGAATTTTTTCTTACGATTGCGTATCAGTAAACAAGATAAAATTGCTGCCAACGTTGCTCAACACATACGAGCAGTACGAGCGGCCGAAGCTTTAGACAGACGGACTCGTCTACGAAGAACAGATTCTTTCAATTTTCCAGGCCTAGGATCTTCTATTTTGCCAGTTCAGCGAAGTGTTTCCAACGGAGAAGATTCACCTGGTGTATCACATGACAAGAAAAGACTTGTAGGCATGATAAAGCAGGCATATGCTGAGGAAGTTCCAGAAGAAGCTGATTCCCAAGTGGAGGACGTTGCCTGCCAAACCTCGTATGATTTGCTTGAAGCTCTGCTACCATCTTTGAGAAAGAGGATGTCGCGTTCTGAGTTTGCTGACGAAGAGGATGTGAAATACGGAAACTCTCACATAACCACTCCATCAAAATCAGGTATTTGCCAACACAAACACCCACTGTTTGGCGACAGTTGTAGGCATTACTCCTCCTGTGATGCTTCTCATTTGACAATGGGCTATGACAATGTCAATTTCACATCGAAAGCCAATGGGAGGTCCAGATCCAGGAATCGTCACGCGGACGATCGTGTTGAAGTTGAGTACAAAATGCAAGAGGAAGCTGATTTAATGGATTACGATGTCGAGGAAGTGATATCTCTGAAAGATATGAAACGGGCAAAAGCATTGCAACTGTTAGGAAAGAAATCTCAATACAACAAACTCCAAGCTGTATCTGGTGAGGCATCTTCATTGGGTTTACCACAGGAAGCTGTTTCTGAAGCAAGTTTTTCTCCAACAGTGAGCCAAGACAGTTTAATAGATGCTACGTCTTCCATAGTTGAAGAAAGTGCAAGCACCGGAAGTGATGATACGCCTGGTAGTGCGGTATATAAAAACATAATTATTAATTTAGGAGGTAATCAAGATAGAAGTGGTCGCGGTTTTCTAAGTGCACCCCATAGCTCAACAACTTCAGCAGCTAATCTAAATTTTCTTCCCATAATTAGTGATAGAACTTCCCAGTCTCAAGAAGATTTAAATGATAAGGAAAGACGTCATTCACCAGATGTTACTAAATGGCATTCGCCAAATGGGAATGCAAGAGGAATGTCCTTCAAAAGCTCCGATTTACGTGAAGGCAGATGAAACTAACTTTTTTTTTTGTTGGGTTAACAAAATTCTTGATGTTTTTAAACAAAACACAAAATCTCATACATACCAATATGTCTTTCCTAATGCTCATAATTCCATGCATTAAGTCTTAAATTAGTAAGTTTGTTTATTCTTTTTCTTTATTTGTTTCATTTTTTATCAAAGAAAAAGTTTTTTTTTTATCGTTTATTTATCTTAGATTATTTTTTTAACATTTAGGTTATTCAATATTTGAGACTGCAATAAAGAGTTTTCTACAATATACCCCTACCAAGTGCTAATTGAATTAATATATGGGACTCAAAACTGACAAAAAAATATTAAAGAAATATACTATCTGTGATTCCATGGCTGCTAAAAGTTATGAGAAGAAGCCAATTTTTTGAAGGAGAGCTATCTTTAGATTTCTGAATTATTTATTTATGTTACTTTTAATTCTTTTCTAATTCCGTAAAAAAGGACTCCTTTTTATTGAGCTAGAATATAAGCATACTTCTTTTATTACAATAATTTTCTAGTTTTTAAAGGTAAAAAAATACACAATAACTGATGTTGCAATTTTAAATAATTTCATTAACTTATTCTTATATAGCAATCATTGACAGTCTATCAAGTAGATTTTTTTTGAGAAAACTAATAAGTTTATGAGAATATTTTACGTTTAAGATATTAGTTTCATGAGAGAACTCATAAGCTTATTTTAAGATTTATTTTTAGATTCAATTGAATAGATGCGTTTATGCTTCAAAATTTAAATAAGTATTGTAATACAAGATCCGAATCTCACTTCGAGCAAACTTTTTTTGGGTCATGGTTAAAGCTACCTTTTAGTATTCAAAGATTTATCGTCTCATAAATGTAAATTTTACAAATTTGTCATTGAACAATAAGTATTTATTTCATCAAGTATTTATGAAATATTTTTAAATTATTATATCAGTTTATCATGCTTTGCAGTCTTTCACATACGAGCATAGTGAAAACTATTATTGATTTTATTTGGAGCGAATTCACATACTTAACTTTTTGGGTTGTATTCTTCTCCTTCAACTTTTGAAGTTGTAAGTTTTTTATTCATTTGGATTTTTGTTTCATTACAAATTTAAGATCACTGCCACCCGCCAAAGAAACATGTGAAGCAGCATTTTATTTTGTTTTCCTTCCTTTTTTAGCAATAGTCTGAAAGGGCTAAAAAGAAATAGCAATAGAAATTTTCTACATCATCATTTTAAATTAAAATGTAATTATTATATTAATTTTGTACTTTTTTCATTCCTTGAGTTTGGTTCTATGAGATAAAAGAAAAGGAGTACTGATCCAGTATTTAAATTTTTTCCCTTTTTTGTTACGGTGATATTTTAGGCCAGTTAGGAAATTGTCTTAGAATTACTTTTTTTTAAAATTGATATTTTGAATTGAAGAGCATAAAATGTTGTTCGACTTCTCTGTTTTCTTTGATATGAATTGGAATTATTAGTTTAAATTGATATTTTGGAGCAATAAGAACTGTCGAGCAGCATTTCAGTAGTCTCCGTTTTTTAACATTGCCATTTTAAAACGAAAAGTAAAAATATTAATTAATTAATTTTCCTTTTTTAACACTAATATTTTGGATTAAAAAGTAACAATACTAATTCTTTTGGACTTTACGAACACAGTTGTTTTGACTAATGATTTAGATTAGTAAAACAGCATTTCATTTTGCTTTCTTCATTTTTTAACACTAACATTCGAGTGCATTGCTTTTATGTAATTTTTTACTATAAAAGTCTTATTGTTCATTATTTATGTGCCATAAATAAAGCATATTTTGGAAAATATGGATTTTTAATAAGCTTTTGATGGAAATTGATATTCGGCGTGAAATGTTTTTGTCAAAATGTTACTTTGTAGACAACAATGTGCATTAATGGGGCCAGTAAACAATAGCTGATTTTTGCTTGAATGTGTAAGTGTTAATCAGTCAATGTTGTAAAACTGAATGTTTTCCTTGCATTTCTTGTCATGTCGAATCTACATATCATGTGACTATTTGTTTTTATTTGGTGTACATAATACATATTTTGTACTGGGAGATTTGAAAACATTAAATAAATGCTAGTCTTTGTTATTTTATTATTGTATTGATATTTATTATGTTATATCTGTAAGAGTTTGATAACAAGTAACATTAGTTTTCATTCATGATATAGTAAAACTAATGATTGAATTTGTTTCTTGTTAATGCAAAAGTTTTTCATGATTTTTTTAACCATAATAAAACACAAAATATACCATTCTAATCATGCATAAAATGTTTAGTCTGAGTTATCATCATCTGAAGAGTTTTTTATTTTATTATTAAAATATTTTCCTATTTCTTCGTTTGACACACATTGTAAGTTATTTCCTAGGAACTCGCTTAGTTTAAAAACGGTCTAACCTTAAAAAATTTCAAATGTTTATATCAAGCAAAAAATATAGCTCTTACGATCATTATCAATATTTTAAGATTATTTTAGTTGATACAAACATTGAATTAATAATACTGAAATCATTTTTGTAAGGATTAATTTTGTAACGATTTTTTAGAACTGTTAAAATAAAACTTTCGACAAATACAGATGCGAGAAAAACACCGGTTGCTATTGGTATAACCTACCCTCAGCTGTATAATATATCATGAAACTTTTTTCCAAATTATACTGTATTTAAATTAAAAAGAAAATATTTTTAATTCACTAAACATTAAACGCATGAAAAAATTTATGTACTTTCTCATTAAAAAAAATGATTACAATATGAAATGATGTAATTAATATTTTGCTCAAAGAAAATAGGATACTTTTTTAAACTTTACAAATAATAGTTGAAATTCAAAATATATAACGTTTCTTAAAAGGAAAAAAATAAATTTTAAAAATAAACAGAAAAATTTTTATACATACTTTTTTACCATAATATTTAGTGAAACGTTTATAATGTATAGTTATTGCTAAAATTAGAGATTCTAGTCTAACCTTTCTGCTCATTTTCATTGCTTATTTTTTATTTTTGTTTATAACTCACCTTACTAGAAAAGCAATTTGGTGGTTTGTAATCACATGAATTCACTTTATTTCATCATGTAAATTGTAAACTTTTCATAAATATTTTGGAATCTTGTATTGCATATTTGTGTAGCTTTGTACAAATTTTTGTTTAAGAACCAAATAAATATAAAACTTGTGTCTCATATTTGTTTTATTTTATTTTATAACCGGTGCTGAACAGTCAACCCATTTCAGAATTTACGACAATCAATGTTCAACTCTGTACCCTTGGGATTTTGAACCCAATCCAGAAGACAATCGAACAACTGGATCAAACATCAAGACAAACTAGCTTTCACAAAGAACTTTTTAACTCTCACACTTCCTTTTTATTTAATTAATAAATAAAATATTATATGATTAAAGACCTTTCTTAATGGATATATTGTAATAAAATATTATTAAGAACCCTCTAATTCTGCTCGCTGCACTCTCATAGATGACTTCACTTGCTCATTGAATACTAATGGATTTGGTTACTAATGGATTGTATGAACGGTGGTACCCTTTTTAAAATGAAGTTCTAAAAGTAGGCAACAAATAGATCATATAAAATCTCCGGTTTATTTACATTTCATTCAATTTGTACACATCGTAATTTGATTTACATACATTTCAATGCTATTTGGAAATTATATTTTGAAGAAATAGTTAATATCCATGTACACACATCTGTAAATTTCAGAGTTAGAAGGCAGCAGTCTTGTGTCAGCAACGTAGTCATTCAGCATAAGAAGTACGCTGATTTTTCGTTCATTTTATTCAACTTTATTGTTGAAATGCATCTTTCTTCTCTTACGTAACAAAACGATCATTTAAGCATCATTTAAACTAAAATATAGCTCTATTATATACAGCCATATTATGTAACCAGCGCATGTTAATAAGTATAATTATAACAAAAGCTCATTTTACTTGTTTTTCATTTTCTGGCCCAGCCTGTACACTTTGTTTTTTTTTTTTTTTAGATCCCTGCTAACAACGGAAATCATCAAACATACATGTTTGATGGTTTCGTGTCAATAGATTTTTATATAGGACCATGGGTAGTTCCATCACCTCCTAAAAGAAGGAAGGCCTCAGCACGGATAAATTTAGTAGTCCGATATGACGAAGTTAACTGCACAGTTGATGAAAAATGAGAAAGATGTGATTACGTTCGGAGTACTAAGCTGCGCAGTGGTTGAAAATACGAAATATGTCATTATGTTTGGACTACTAAAGGATATTTATGGTAACTCGTGCTGAGGCCTACTCTTTCTAGGAGGTGTTGGTAGTTCACACAACTTTGGCAATCTAAAGATAGTCGTCCGTATAAAAGTTGTCCTACAATGACCTGATCATAAAGATACGATTCCCAGTAGGACATCGAAATCTAGCGGGTCAGTGAGCGGGTGGGGTACCACTTTGTTCACCCTGAAGCGTTATCGGTCCTCGTAAAACTGTTCTACCGTAAAATGATCATCTTCACGCGCAGGTCGTCGGAATCAAATCATTGGAGCTATTCCTTCTGCAGAGGATCAAAATTGAGATGGCATGTTTTCGGATCATCCTCAGGGATGTTTCCAGACTGTCACCAATAGCCCATTGTGCAGTTCTAGTCCGACGTAAATAACTGTACTGTTATCAAAGTTTTCATTGGAAAAATCACTGCTCTGCTTTATTTTATCTAGGTAAGATAAAACAATACGTTTATGTTTCAGCTCTGAATCAGGAAAATTTCGCCTGCTTGAGTACGTTTTAGATCCATTCCTTTGAATTTTTATACCACAGTATTGAGTTATCTGTCTTTTTAAAATGTTTGCCAGAGATCTGCTTGCGTTTAATTCGCGGATTTGATATTTCAACTTTATCACCATATCATTAAATTATGCCGTTGCTACTGACGGTGAAACTATGAAGTAATTTTTTAAAAGCTGGTTTCCATTTTCTTTAAAACATTAGTAAGCATATTACCTTCAATACGAACATCACTATTAACCACTGAATACTGCATTGTTTTTGCAATTTAAGAATTCAGCATAGAGCGCAGTGTAGACTACCCAGAAAACATTATAAGGTTGATTCTAATGTCAGCAGAAACCCTTGTCACAAAACCCCGACAAGGTTTATAAATCATTAGTAAAGAAAAATCATACAAATGTGGAACAATTTTAAATTCAACTTTGCTAATTTACGTGCAATGAGGCTTGATTAAGCTTTCAAAACAATTAATTTATATCGCTATTAAATCTACCTTGAAAATCTTCTGAAATCAAGGTAGGCATTATTATTTTGTTGTCAGAAAAAAAAAAGGTTTTCACTTTCACCATGTAATGGTAAGAAAGAACAATTGAAATACAATATTTAACTCAGATTTCATGATTATCATTATATCAAGGTTTGTTTTTGTAAAGGTTAATATATAAAATTTTTCTATTTAAAACATTTAAACAAATATTTTATTAGTAAACTCTCATCATTAAAAAAATGTTGCGATTGAGAAAATTTACATGCATATGAAAAAGAATTTCAAAAACAAGGTTTTAAAGTAATAACATATTTTTTTGTGAAAAGTTATGTTTGCTTTTATTCAATCCTTAAAGAAAAGAATATTGGAAAAGTAACATTTTTGTTTTCTAAGAAAAATAGGTAATTAGATAAAAATAGGTAAAATAGATTAACCAGTCAACTTGTTAGTGTTCATCAAAAGAACGTTTGCCGCAAGTTTGCTTGCTATCTGGCTAAGTATTAGCCCTGAATAATTATTTTAAATTGCTTGGAGGTCATGTTTAGAGTCGCTGAAGATTATTAATCCCCCTGTTTTCTCCATTTCTTGGTGACAAATACATAAATTTAGGATACTTTCGATAGCTAGGATTTCACAATGTAGAATTGAGGCTATTTTACCTGAAACGACTTTAAATTGCTTTGCTCTAAATTCTGGAAGCGTAAAACTGATACCAGTTCTTCTATGTTCCATGTTTTCCAAACTCTTATCTGAAGAACCACCAGTAAAGGCATAAACAAAGTCTTCTCCTGCATACGATTCAATATTTCTGAATCTTTTAGTTTTCGATGACAGAGATAATTTATTTTTCAGAACAAAATTAAAGAAGATAACTGGCAGTTTTTTTTTATAAGTGTGGTATAAGATCGCATAAGTGTGGTATTGAAGATCGAATTGTTTGTTGTTAGATCACTTGATTGTACTGTAACATAAAGGATCGTTTAGGAACTTTTATACTATAAGATTAAAGTTCTTAAACGATCGGAAATGGAACATCATCGAACTTGGCTCCGCTTTTGAAGGGCTCTATTGACAATCTGATCTTTTTCACAAATTTTAGTCATGATGTTGGGTTCAATTACGTTATGTTTCCCTTTGTTCTCATATCACAATCCCCAATAAAGTAATCCGGGTTTGAATTCCAGCGGTGACTGAATGATACGAATTCCGCATCCGGCTCGCACCAGTGACAGTGCTGACGCAAAATATCCTCAGTGGTAGACGGATCATGGGTTGGAGTCCCTTTGCCATCTGGCTAACGGTCTGATGTTTCCATGGTTTTGTTCTCCATGTATAGCAAATGCTGGTTAGTTCCATCAAAAAGTCCTCAACGAAGGAAAATTTCTCCCAATGCTTGATCCAGGAGTTCCCTTCTTTTCTGGCTTAGGTTCAAATACAAGGTTACGGAGTTGGGTTCACAGATAAAATCCTCAATGCCTTCCTAAGATATATGAATGGTAATCACTTCCTTAACCACCACCTGAGGACACGTTCTTTAGGTGTTACAACTTCTTCTGATGGATGCCTACCAGTGTTTTATATGATAAAGATAATTCAATTTAAAGTGATTTACGGAAACTATTCTTTTTTCTTCAATAAACAAAACAACTTCGTTCATTATTATATGTGTGAATGTTACATTATTACAAAGGGTAGAATACTGAACTAAAACAAGAGGAAAAATTAAATTTAATTCTTGAGCATATCTCCAAAATAGTTAAGGTGAGAATCCATTGACTTTTATTTCTTAACCAGGGTCTTAGATACATCGTTACTATGAAAACTTTAGGAAATCAATTGAAAAAAAAAAAAAAAAAAAACAGTTTTACGAGTTAAAGAGAACACTAAACATGTATTAAAAAAATGAGTATAAAGTTAATATTTAAATACTTTATAAAAAGCATTAAGTGTGATGTATGCATTTTTAAAAATTGAAATTGCGAATATCTTTTAAGATATTGCCGTCATTAGTAATGCAATTACCAATTTTTAAACAATAAATGCATGCAATATAGTAAATCTCTGTTTTAAATGCGAATGAAATTCATAGAAAAATTTATTGCAGAATGCAATTTCGAATTTTCTCTCAGTGTTTTCGATTATTTCAATTTGTATTTCTTATAATGTAAATAATAATGTAAAAAAAAAATGCCCCAGTTACTTCTTTAGGAATTTTTGCTTCGTTTTAAATGACTTCAGTTGAAATAAATATTATATATTTATTTAATCTACTATTTGTTAGTTCTATTCAAATAAAATCTTTTGAGCGTGCTTGATAATATCATTTAAATTTGCCGCTGCCATAATATGGTGCTAAGCTGTATCATATTATTCTATTTTCTACATTTAATTTCACTATAGTCTGGTACAGATAAAAAAGAAAATGGTTCAAAAGACACTTCAAAAGATTTGCACAAAAAAAAATTATATTGAACGTATATTTCTAATAGTTTCTTAAAGATTCTGGGTAGGCCGTTTTAATTCCTTAAATGGTAGTACGAAAAAGATGTTTATTCCGTCAATATTCACAATTGTATTTTAAATCTTATAACTCTGCACTCTTGAAAATTGTGAAAACATTGATGAAAAATAATTTAAAATTAAAAAAAAAAAAACTTAAAAAAGAATCTTAAAAAATCATAGATATTGGTTACAAGTTTGGGGCAGAGCTTTAAAGTTATCTTTTCTGGGAAGATTTTAAAATGATACCTCAATAGTATTGGGTTATAATTTTGAAATTTTTTACAGTTATATACAGCTCCAAAGTTTGAATCGGGGGCAGAAGATGTAAATATAGAATAGTAAATTTTTCTACCTTACATTGTAAAAAACTCCGGCTCACATTACGGTGTAAAGTATCGTCATTTTGGGTGCATTATTCGTAAAATCTATTTAACCAAAAAATCTATTTTTACCGAAGAATATTATATCGCAAATTTTACAGTAATATTTATTTCATTAGAATGATTCAGTGATTTCATAGTATTATTATTGTGAAAATTACGGCACATGAGATTTATTTGCTCCGGCAAAAATATATTTTACTGTCAAATGTACTGACACCTTGAGTACCAGTACTTTTCACCGTAATTTGGTCCGCAAATTTTTACAGTTTAATGCACCAATTCAAACATCGATGCTGTTAAAGAGAGGAAAGATTTTGAAATAGAATTCTAAAATTTTGTACAGATATTGTTTAAAAATAATAATTGTTAAGCACAACCGCAAGCCAATCTACAAAATCTACTAATTTTTAAATTTTAAGCTTTTTTTTAAAAATCTAATTTAAACTTATTGTTGGCCTATTTACTGCGGTAGTAGAAAATATCAACTCATTACAAAATTTTGCAGATTTATCAAATGATGTGTTATAATGCATCTTTTTTTTTTCTTTTTTGATGATAAATCTGCAAAATTTTATCCCGCATTTTCGGTAAAAGATTTAGGACGTTTTGATTTTTTCGATCTACTCCAACTGCTGATGACAGTACGTTAGCTATTAAACAAATAAATAGCCAAATAAAAAAAAGAATAAATTTCCGTGTCACAATTGAAAGTGAATCTAAGAATCGAACTCGATAGTAAAGTTTCTTTCCAATTTTCTCCCAAGAGAATAAAAAGTATTCTTTCCTCCAGCGATGTTGTACTCCACCGATTAAAGGAGAGAAAACAAAAAACGCTTCCCAATATCTCATTCGAAAAACATTCGGTTTCTCTCTCGGCTGTCGGAGAAAAGAACATAAAATTGGTTCAATTATAGAACATTGAGGTATTTTTAGTTTCCGAAGCGTGGAAAGTGTCATCTTTTGAATAGCAAACACGTTGCTACACATGAAATATAACGCCATATTTTATTTCTGGAGAATTCGAATTATATTAAATTTCAGGAATGAAAATATTTCCTTTATGAAAATGATCAACCTGAAAAATTTAGTGCATATGCATGGTAAAATAAGATTCTTATTGATATTTTATTTCGTAATCGTCGTTGAACAGCCGACCCTATTTTGAGTTTACAATTATCAATATTCAACTCAGTAAGCTTTGTAATTTCGAAGCCAATTCAGAAGACTAGGAAACTGCTAGATAAAGTATTGGGGAAAATTTGCTTTTGTGGAAGACTATTTGATGAAACTATCCCGCATTTGCGTTACATGGAATGGAGAGAAAAACCACGGATTCCTCCTACGGTTTGCCTGACGGCAAGAGGATTCTAAACCATGATCCGTCCACCACTGATGATATTTTTACGTCAGAACCCTGGTTGGTGCGAGCTGGGAGCGGAATTTGTATCGACCAGTCACTGATGGGATTCGAACCTGGGTTACCTAAATTGGGATTGAACGTTTGATATCCTGAGCCACCAGAGATATTTTTATTGATATTTTATAACCGTCGTTGAGCAGCCAACTCAATTTTGGTCTTACGACTACTAATAACTAGCTTAACGCCGCTCCGCCCACGCAAGAAGGCATCCGGGGACACTCTGAAAGTTCGAAGTGCGCGCAACAGTTCAATCACATAAGCAAACTTATTCAAAATTTTCAAATTAGAGTTTTAATAAATAGGTAGAATATTTAATATGAAATCCAGAAAACAGCGTTACTTAGAAATGAACTAAATACAAACAAATATTACAAAGAAAATAAACAGTATCAATCAGAAGGAATCTATTGATGACACATCTTCGGTAGGGATGCAAAGTTAATAAAAAGAAACAACTTCACATGGTTAAATATAAGATGTTTGCAGCTCAGAATATAATCACAGCAGGCACAACAGTATACTTAAGGTATAAATTTCCATGAAATTTTTTTGGGCAAAAAAGACATATATATGTTAATGAACTCTAGGAGCACAAGTGATTAAAAATTCAAAATGAGGAATCACATAAGGGCAGAGATTGACAAAAAGCATAAAATTAAAATGCAAAAAAAAAAAAAAAAAAAAAAAAACAGTTTAGGAAAAAATTCAATTAAAAATCAAACCATAACAGGTAAATCAATAAGAGATTTAAAGTATGTCTTTCCTAACAATACGCAGCAAGAGCCAATCAGGATTCAGGGAGGTTCCTTGTTACTAAACAATTTTCTTACTATTTCCTCAATTCCCTTTTTTATTTTAGAGTTTGACCAATGCTGCTTTATAAACTCATAGGTAGTTTTCGAATGAAAAAATTTCTCTCTAATGTGCTTAAAATTTGCACAATGGATTAATATGAGACTACTAATCTTCAACTCCGTAGCCTTATAATTTTGGGCTCCATCCAGAAAACAAGGGAAATCCTAGATCAAGTATTTGGAGAAATTTTCTTTCGTTGAAGATTTCTCCTGATGGAACTATCCCGCATTTTCACTAGATGGAGAGGATAACCATGAAAATTTTCCACGGTTAGCCTGACGGCAAGGGGACTCTAACCCATGATCTGGATACCACTGAGGATATTTTTACTTCAGAACTGTGGTCGGTGTGAGCTGGGGGCAAAATTCGTATCGACCAGCCATCGCTGGGATTCAAACCCAGCTCACCGCAAACGCTCCATCCACCACTGCTCTTCCTTATTGTTATTTTATATCCGTTGTTATGGGAACATGTGACTCGACAGATTTAACGTGCATCAGTCACCATTTAGTCTTTGGCAGGCCGAGATTGAACACACGACCTCTTGGACACGGGTCCAGTGCCCTACCAACCTGGCTATCTCGGCCCTCCTTATTGATATTATATAAGAACCTTTTACAAAAGATCATTTAACTTATCAAAATGCAGAGAGTAAATCATTTCACTGGAATAAACATTAAAATAATCCAGCAAATCAGAACTTACATCAGATGACATCAATTAAATGCCTTGCACCAAAAAGTTTATCAATATGAAATGATGATATAAGAAAATTCTGGAAGTTATTGTGGTAACTTTTGGTGGGTAAATTCTGGTCTTTGATTTTAGGGTTACTGCTTTAAGTTCGCAATTTTATTTCATCAGCGGTATGGATTTCACGAAGTTTTGGATCGATTATTTTAATATTCTGTATTAAAACTTTATTAAGTTTTACCTATATTTACTTATATTCAGTTTTACCTACATTTAAGGAAATTTCATCACAAATGAGTTCGTTTCATATCTTTAATCATCGAAATCGTATTTTTAATTTTAATTCGATTTAAACATCTTTAAACATCATTAATGTTTATGGTATCATTATTATAAAAAACGCCGCATTCATGATTGGTTTTTCCAATATATTTTCAGTTATTTTTAATTTCATTGTTATTTCTCGTGCGATACAGCAATGGATAATATTGTATAAAACTGGATTTTATTAGATTTAAACTAAACATAATTGGTGTCGTTATTCTGTAGTTTGATTTGATTGAAATCTATTATACATATTAGGATTTCTTTATCACGCTAAATATGTATTTAATTTGTAAACACTTTCTTTATACATTGACCTAATAAATTTAATATTCCAAAAGACCCAAAATAGTCTCAGATTTTGGTTTATGTTAGTTGGTGAAAGAATGACAAAAAGATAAAACTAAAAGCTAAAATAAAGTTCTAAATACATACAAATACCTTTATGTAAAAAAAGGAAGATTTATATTTTGTTGAGGAAAAAAGGCTTTTATGCATTTCTGTAAAATGAAACTTAGTATGATTTTAAGAGGTGTGATGTAATATGCATGGAAGTACGAAGAAAATTTATGACACTTTAAATCGAGTGAAAGTTTTTAACTTTTCGTGTTGAAAAATGTAGAACCAAGTAAAAATATTTTATGATTGAACTGAAACATGCATAGCTGTTCATTCGTGTTTTTTTTTTGTTCAAATTAATTGTTGTTTTTTATTTTAATCAATCACTCATGAAATGTTTTTTTTAAATAATATGTGGTAAAATAATAGTATACATTTCTTTAAAAATTTCATTAACAAATTTAGAATGGTCTTCATAAAACTATTTAAATAATAGCAAAATACATATGCAAATTTTAAATTAACGTAGTTCTAGTTCTATTTTTTCTATTTTAACTCTTATTTTACAAATTTTGAATAATAGTTGAAATAGAAAAAATAGAGTTGAAATAGAAAAATTCCTTTTCAAATTCAGAAATTTAATAAAATTCTGTTATGTATTCAAAACATTGTTCCTATAATAAAAAATGATGTAACAAAAAATGATATATACATCTTGTAGTATATATGTTTTATTTGCTTTAGTGTTTAAAGTTAAATGCCTGAACTAAATTTTACTCGCAATAAACCGAACACTAGGAAACAAATAATTTCCTTTTAAGTTTGCAAATGGATAAAATTTTTATAAATTAATTCAGAATTTCGTTCCTGTTCTAAAATTTAATTAAACTTTAGGAATAATGTCTCAAAGCATGAAATGAATGTTTTTTTTTATTTCTTCTCTTATTTTGATGAATTTAGTTTTATTTCTTATAGTTCTTCAATAGAAATATCTTATATAATATTTATTTTCAAAAACTCGAATTGGGTATCTAACTTTCAATTATAGAAATGTATTAAATTTTAGACATATAATTTTTGTTCTGAAAGGATAATGTTTCAAAGCATGTAAATGAATGCAGTTTATCTCATTTTTTATTTCTTCTTTTATTTTTATGAATTAAGTTTTCTTTCTTCTATTTCTTCAATTAAAATGCCTTAACTAATATTTAATTACAACAACTTGAATTCTTCGAATTTGATAACCCCCTTTCAATTTCAAAAATGTATTAAATTTATTCGTAAATGCATTATATGAAATATATTCAGAACACTGTTCCTGTTAAGAAATCATAAGGTTTCAATTAAGAGAATACGTATGTATGTAGATTTTCAATTAGTTTGAAATTTTTAAAATTCACTTGATTTAAATTTCTTTCAAGAACTCGTACTTTTTAGATTGGGTATCCCGTTTTAAATTTTGCAAATATATTAAATTTTAAAATTTTTTTCGTACCTGTTCTAAAATAAATTTATTCATAAATGTATTATATGAAATATATTCAGAACGTTGTTCCATTTATCAAAACATAATGTTTTAAATAATAATAATGGATATAGATTTTCATTTAATAATTTTTTTTACCACTTAAATTTAAAAGTTGTAACTAAATTTTGTTTGCAGCTACTCGTACGCAAGAAATCAGTTAATTCCTTCGCAATTTGAGACATTTCGAAGAATATTGCACGTGTTGTGTTATAACACAACATGTTGTGTTATAAGTAATACTTTAAATAACAAAATACTTATGCATGCATATTTTAAATTAATTTAGAGTTGCTTCTTTTAGTGCTTAAATTAAATGCTTCAACTCAATTTTATTTTCAATCACTCATATTTTACGCATTTCTTAATTATCTTTAAATTTATTTTCAAAATGATATTCTTCAAATGCTGCATCAAAATAATATTTGAAATGCAAAATAATTTAGGAAATATTCTCTAGTTAATTTTAATTCTATAGTTGAAAGATCCTGTAGTTACTTTTTATGATTAAAAGCCTTTGATTTCTCTGGTATATTATCCGTATTGCACAATAAACATTACTGTACACATAAATCCGCCAAATGATAAACACCCTGCAGCTATTTCATGAAAGATATGCTTATTCCTATTTCTGTCTCTTGAATTTCCTGCTTAGGGCTCATTATAAGCTAATCTTTACTACGAATCACTAAGCTGTAAAATTGATTCAAATTGTTATTTTATAATGCTATTCTACATTGTTATTAATAACAGATTATGATATTCACTTAATTGCTTGAAGATTTCTTTACATAAAACTGTTAACTTTTGTTAGATACTAGTGATTAAAATATTTTGGCAATTTATCAGTTGAGTTTAATTTTTTGATTTTTTAAAATTAATTTAATGCTTGTAACACTAAACTATGCAAAATAATAAACAAACCAGCCAATGAATCTTTAAAAAAACAAACAAAACCTTTGAAAATTCTGAAGTTGGAAGCGGATATCAAGTTAACTGAGATATATTTTTTTTAAAAATTTTAGGTAACATTTTAGTATAATGACATTAAATTATTAAAATGTGATAATATTTTTGTTTGTTTTTTAACTATTATAATTTTTTTTTTATAATCCATATATGAAAATATTGTAAACACCACCACCGACGCTTCGGGTGTTCAACTTTGCGTTTATTTTGATTTGCTGCTCAAAAACCAAAAGACTAAGAAACTTTAAATTACAAAGGTGTGTAGAAAAGTTTAGAGAAAGTTCGGTGCAATTAAAAATTGACATTTGTTAATTATTTCTAGAAATATATGATCTTCATCTTGTACTAATAAATCCCCCACGGGTCGCTCGTCTGACTACAGGAATGTAAGTTAAGAATTGTAATTTGACGTCGATGTAGATAAAGAGCCATTTTCATTTATGATCTTAACATGACTTTTTTTTGAAATCTCAATATTTTCGAGAGTTATCGCTATTTCATGTATATTTTCGTGAAAGTTTCCTCACTTCTTTTAGCCATAAATTATGGCTATTTTTCTATTTTTATGGTAGCTTTTATTTATTTTTCTTGAGAATTTTATTTCCCTGACTCGCGTATTAGTTGATGTCGAAAGTAGCAATAAATAAATAAAATAAGAAACAATAGAGGGAGTGAGAGAGATATTAGATGTTTTAAGATATCCCATTTTAACAATTATATTGAAATTTTTAAAAATGTAATAAACATTTATTCAGGAGAAGCAATGACGGTATTTATTCAGCTCAGTAAGCAGGGGATAAAGCCTCCTAGTTATTAAAATATATGATGAAATTAATAGGTATGTTAGCAGTTGGAATTATTTTCAATATCTAGTCTTTCAATTGACAACTAATTTCTCAGGCGAAATGAATTTTTTTTTTCTACCACTAAAAAATTAGCTTATTTATTTTTATAAAAAATTGGTGATTTAGAAATATTAAAAAACTGCAAATAACATATTAAGTAAATGCAATAAAATGCACAAAATAGTGACATCATATTAATTTATCTCAAATAGATGATAAATAGCAGTTTAAAGACAAAAATACGATTTTATTCATTTATATTTGCAGGAAGAAATCAACAATAGATTAATGCTGAAGTAAGAGGAATTATTCTAGATGCAATTCTATGAGTATAGATGTATAGATAAGATCTACGTTTCTTGCTTTTATCCTCTCTTAGTCATTTACATATTATCAAAAAGCAGAAACAAAATCTATAAGCTATAAAAAAAACTGTCAATTATATTTTTTTAATCACCTTTCTCTCAATAAAACTTTAAAAATCTTGATTATCTAAAACTTTAGTTTTTAAATTTCTACCTCTCTATAAAATATTATCCTTGTAAATACATCAGCAGTATAATTAAAATAAAATAAATCTTCGCATTCTGGATTTATCTCGCAAAGCTTGCACAAATTTCAAAGCTGTTACTCGATTGAAGTGCATTTTTAGTATTTTTTTTCCAATGCCCACCTGGAGAATGATCTAGATCATACAGGTATCTGAAGGGCAGACTTGTTGGCCACTCTTTTAGGGGCACCATATTAGGTGGGCCAACGTTGCTCCCACAGTAAGGACAGATAGTACAGAGAAGGAAAGAACATCCGTGCCTTGCCCGGGATTCGAATCCGGAACCTTTCTGATGCAAGGGCAGTTCCCTAACCCCTACACAGGCCGGTCGGCGCATTTTTAGTATTAATTGTATAATAAATTTTAAAGGCTATAAATGATTGTACTGATATGTATCTGAAGAAAATTTAATTATATATATTGTACGTGTTAAAAATCAAGCTTTGTTTAACTTGGTAAAACTTAGAATGCCGAGATAAAAAAAGGAACTGAACCTAAATTCACGGCAAATATTAAATTGCGAACAGTTAAGATTTAAATCCACGTTGCCTTCTAATAATTTATCACTAATACCTTAACTCTGCGAAAAATTGCTTCGTGCATGCATTTAGACTAAAAATTCTAACATTTCTCTTCAATTTACAGCTTTATCTAACGAATAATTAATCCCCTCTAATCTACCTTTAGCTACCAATAATTAAAATGCATACTATAGGTTTTAGACTTTCAAATTTTATTTTCTTAAATTTCGCTTCCTCGTTATTCCACAAGCTAGATTAAAGCTTTAGAATCTGCCTTTAATATGTATTAATGTTTCAAGTTAAACAAAATCTTTTATTCTTTTATTCAAAATATTTTTTTATTTACTATTTCAAAAGAACTGACTTTGCTTTGTGGCTACAATAAATGGAGTTAGTCTACTATCTCTGCAGTAAAGGGTAAATGTAGCTCACATTCAAAAAGCCTTGATTCAGCTATTTTGCGTTTACCTACCGGAGAATGTTTGTATAACCTTGAAAAATTGCATTGCAAATTTTATTACAACTGAAGATTAGTTTTTTTTAAAAAATATTTATGCCCTACAGTCATTTTATTGAACTACCCTAAAAAACAATTTGACCTTGGCCTTATTTGGGCTTAATATTGTCACAATATGTGTCCTATAGGGACCAACAATGTCTAGATTTTTTAATATAGGTCCTAGAAAATGGATAGCAGATTCTGGATATTGACAGTGATCGCACAAAGGGGAGTCAACTAGTCCTATTTTTGCATATATTTCGTTAAGTTGGATTGTGTTGCTTCGGAGACGCGAGATTAAGATATCATATTTCCGATTTGGGAGTTGATTAAGGGAGGTTTTATTAACAGGGTGATCAAAAGGGAAACGCTTGTGGTATTTTGAGTTAGTCCGGAGGTTATTGAGTTCGCGGTTTGAGTCTAGAGCTGCTGAAAATGATAGGTCCTCAGGTGAGATAAGAGGGATGGCTCGAGGAGCATTGGTGGCATGTTTGGCCAGTTTATCCGCGGCTTAATTGGGTGGGATGCCAACGTGTGCTGGTGTCCAGGCTATCGTAATTGATTTAACTTTTGCAGTTGCTGAAACGATCTTATTTTGTAGGAGGAGGATGCTGTGGGGGGATTTATGGGTAGCTGAGATGAGGGCAGTGATTGCGGACTTACTGTCCGATAAAATAACATAATCCAGATACTCGGTAGTGACTTTTGTGATTGCTAACCAAATCGCTAAAACATCTCCTGTGAACACTGAGTTAATAGGGTGGATTTGAGATATATAGGACATATTGTTCTTTGAGTTAAAGGCCGCAATACCTGTGTTCGTATTGGATTTTGAAGCATCGGTAGCCAGGATGGTATAATCTTTCCAAAGGGTGTGGAGGGTTTCTTGATAGAGAGGGAGGATTTCGTTGGGATTTTTTGTAGTTTGGAATGGAATCTCGTGTACATAAAGATGGAGGTTCGGGAGATCTGTGAGGAATGCTGAAATGTGGAATGGGATGATATTGTATTTGCTTATGCCCTTTTGGCTGAAGATGTCCTGAAACTTGAGGAAAAGGTGGGGTTTCTTTTTAAGTCTAGTAAAATGGAATTTATGCAAAAGTCGATTCATTGGGGAGTGGGATCCAAGGGAGCAGTGACGGAGGTAGAATTTCTTTGCTGCTAAAACAAGTCTGTGCGATATTGAGGTGGTACCAGCTTCTTTATGGAGGATATGAATTGGAGTCCAGCGTTGAAGGCCTTTTGCTGCGCGGAGGCTAGAATTGTAAATTGTTTCGATTACTCGGAGATGTGATTTTGGCGCAGAGAAGAGGATTGGGCTGCCATACTCTAAAGTACTTCTGATAGTAGCGTTTACAATCTGAGTGAGGTGGTAGGTTCGAGACCCCCACTGCGTACTAGATATGCAGCGGAGTGCATTAATTTTTTTTAAGCATTTCTTTTTTATGTTGTAGTTGTAGTTGTTGGAGTTCATTGGGAGTTCATTGGTTCCTGAGATTGATCCGAAGACATGCCATCACAATTTTGATACTCTGCAGAGGGGATGGCACCCCCGCTTCGGTAGCCCGGCGACCTGCTCGTGAAGTTGAGCACTTTACGGTAGAACAGTTTAACGAACCCCAATACCGCACACCCTCGGTCCCTACGCAGACTGATCCAAATGGTCACGCACCCGCACACTGACTGCAGCCAGTAATGCTTGACTTCGGTGATCTTTTGGGAACCGTGTCTTAACGATCAGTCCACTGCGGAACATAAGCTTGCAATTGGATTCGAACTTGCTACCTCCATGCTACGCACAGCGTTTGATGGACGATACCTCTCAGCCAAGGTGGCACCTAAAGAAAAGAATAATGTTCCTATATTTCTATGAAGTGTATTTTACTACCCCACTCCTATTTTACTACTCCACTTTGTAGTAAAACAGGTACGTTATCCTTTTCTTTAGGTACCACCTTGGCTGAGAGGTATCGTCCATCAAGCGCTGTGCGTAGCATGGAGGTAGCGAGTTCGAATCCCGCTTTTACCTAGGATGTATCTTGGTGCTGTTTTTCTCTGTATGGAGCATTCTGACCTTCTATCTGACAAAGGCTTATAATCCTTAATTGAGCACTCAAGCCTGAACATGTATGTTGTACCAATAAACCTGAATCAATCTTTTTTCTGAATCAATCTTTAGGGATTACAGGTGTCTATGTAGAAACGAGTTAATTTGAATTCAGTAAAAGAACTGTAACTGTTGCTGAAAGTACGTCATCATGTATTATTGTTGGTTTAGTATAAAAGAAAATAACATAGTCGGGAAATTACAGTTTATGTTTTTAGCATCAGGAAACTTGGTGAAATCTTGCAGTGTAGAAGAATGGCAAAGTAATATGTTTTTATTAGTTATTTTTGTATTTTCTCTATGTCTCTCTTTGTGCTTAAATTTCAATCTTTATTAAGGTTTGGTAACGGAAATGTTGTAACAATATTACGATTAGTTATTTTTTGGTGTTTGTCTTTCGCTAGTGTTTAAAAATTTGAATAAGAGCATTAAGACTATAAGATACAATTTTAAAGACAGTACTTATTTTCGTTTATTTCTGACATGATGTTAGAAGCTTCATTATATATTGTATTCTCTTCTCAATCGAAAGATATTTTATCTGAACCTATCGATGAAAACATCTTCTGAATTATTTCCTGCAAAAGCATATTTTTCTGTTTTTGTTTCCTCAAAAATTTAATTTTAAAGTTTATTCTCTTAAATAATTCATGTGATTGAATTTCTCTAAGCTATTTCATATATTTGATACTTTATCTAGGCTATTTCTAATTCTAATAGTTGTGTTATAAAAAATAATTTTCCTTAAGTTTTTATGAAGTATGGATCTACATTTTATCTAACTTAACAAATTAAGTTTCACTCTAAAATAGTAAACATTTCAAATTTATAAGCTATTTCAACCACTCTAAGTAGAAGCAAGTAAGTGGTATAACTGTTTATTTAAATTTTAAAAAAATCATGTCCGTAATCTTATATTCAATAAAATTATAGTAAAACTCTAAGATATTTCAATATCATTTAAACTATGCTAGTTAAAAATTCATGTTAATATTTGGATTTGTAACTTAAGAATGTAAACTTTACTTAAAATGATTTATTTAAATCTCTAGATTAAGTAATTTATTTCCATTATATTCATAATGCAAAAGTCATTTAATTTGTAGAAATAACAATGAACCAATGAAAATTAAAAACTAGTCTTTCGATTATGCCTTTACGACCTATGCTGCTAGGTTTAAATTTTTAAGTGTTTGTATTGCTAGCATCCTAAACTTCATAATGCCACGTAATTTTGTAAATTTATGTTAAGACTTCAGAGTTTAAAAAGAATAACGAAATTTTTGACTTGGTAAAAATTATTTAAATTATGAAATTTTAAATTTGTCTTCCGCATATACCAACGTCCGAAACAGCTATGCTACTTTGTGATGTTTATAAAATATTACTTAAAGCATCTAGTTAATGAATAAGTTTGTTTTACACAACCCGATATCCTTCAAATTCAATTTGAAATGGAATTGCTATTGATTGTCTGAAATATATGCGAACTTGTTTTTTAAAAATTTTATTTTTATGGAAGATAAGACAAAGTATCCTGAACTTGAAATTTAGTAGTAAATTAAATGAAATTTTTATAGATCTGCTGAGCAAATCAATATTGAGTCTGTCATTATCGATCCTGAAGCAGGAATAAAAGATGGTAAAAATCCTGTCATTTTCATGCATGGAATGCTGTGCTCAAAGGAAACCTGGGTTGAAATCCCTCAAGCTGTAGCCGATAGCACTGGAAGAAGAGTGAGTAATTTACTTGACTTTGTTTCTATTATCGTGTGCTCCAGACCTAATCCCGCAGTATTCTGCCCAACACAAAGTATTCTGCCTAAGATCATTAAGCGGGTGGATGACCACTGTGATTTACCTGCATAGGGACAGAGGTTGCGCAGTATTGGTCTTGAGTGTTCGGTCGTAAAAGGATCTATTTTGCGTGCAGGCCTTCTTGCTGCCCCTGCAGAGCGGATGACTAAATTCTTCCTCGGGGATATTATCCACAGTCAGTCCATTGTGTAGCTCTAGTGTGACGTAAGGTACCTACTTACCTAGCCAGACCTATTAAAATTGATACAATTTTCCACAAAAAATTAGAAATTTGCTTCCAGTTACACCCTCTTTAGAGTCCATGTGACTTAATGTACATCTTCTGGGTCTAAATTTAATGTCTAAATTTAATGTATCTGTATTATGTATTTTATTGATAAGCCCCGTTAAACAACCCAGCGATTGAATTAAACTTTCCATGATCATATCAAATTCATTGTTACAAATGCACAATTTGCTTAGTTTTGGTTACTGCCCTTAAAACCTTAATCTTTCTCATTCGTACTCGCAGCAAATTTTTCCTTTTTAATTTTTGTCATATTTTTCTCAAAACTGGTGATACCTTTTTATAGAGAATCTTTCATGTCAAGTAGAATTATAAGTGTTTAATAATTTAATTTTTTACATAATTCTAATAAAATTAGTTACTGTATGTCACTGTTTTACAGAATTATAATTTATTAACAAAGTTTAAATTTCATTTTTTTCAAAACTTTTAATAATGTAAGATTGCATAGAATGACAGTTTTACCCAAATGACGTATGTATAGTGTGCAAAATAAAAATAAAAACTGACCATTCTAAATAACTTTTGATTTAGTGATCGGATCTTCACGCTCTAGGCTCCTTAATGGTTCGAAGGAGGGGCCTCTAATATGCTAATTAGTGCATACGATACTTGGGTTGCGAAATCTGACGCAAACCTGCTTTCTCTGAGTAAACATACCTTTTTTAAACAGATTCTGGTTTCTGACCTCCAAATTATAGGGGTAGCCGCAATCTAGGAAATATGTTCTCCAAAGTTGGTCAGGAGAGTGGTTCAAAGTTTGGACTCTATGTTAATTTTACTTTTTGCTTATTTCTCCATATCTAGAAGTAACTAGTTGAAAAATTTAACATACTCGTAAAATCACTCTCCTAAGATAATTATGAGCAAAAATCTTGTTATGCATTTTATCTAATAGTCTAAAAAATATTGAATTGTACTTGTAATATTTAATATTAAGTGTGCAATTTTAAATGGCAAAATACATAATTTGAGCAAAATCGCAGCATATTTCCCAGATTGCTGTTTAAAAAAAGTTATGTATAGAGTACGTTTTTATGTCTGATTACAAAATAGTCTGCACTAATTAACATATTTCAGGTAACCCTTCGAACTATTAAGAATAAGTGCTAGAACGTGAAGATTTGATCAAAAGTAATTTCAGGAGTTCTTTTTTTATTGACGCACCGAACTTTACATTTCATATTTAAATTTTTGCACTGATTTGAATTAAAAATGAGAATTTCATTCCAATATTTCCGCAAATAAAACTTAAAACATTCAATGGTATTAAATGTTTAGAATAATGTTCAAATATATATATTTAAGGCATTAAGATTTATTTAATAACTTGTAACAATTTGCACTTTATCCTTTTAGTGCATTTGAATCTTTTTTTTGTTCGTGTAAATTAAATTTCAGGACTTTAATACTCATTGATTGTGTGAAAAATTAAAAGAATTATATTGATGCCCTAAAGGAATGTACAATTGTAAATTAAAGTTCGGTCCGTTTTAAATGCATTAGAGTCTTTAGTACAAATACGAGTAAGTTTGTCAAATTTTAAATTTTCTTTTTAAATCACATGGTATCAAAATAACCGTAGATAAAACTAGCAACTTTTTACTCTTAAGTTAAGCATTAGACTATGTTACCTTTATAAAAGTGATTTTTATCTTTTAGAAAAGAGTTGCTGTTTTGTATAAATGAAATTTCTCAGTTTAACAAATAACCGGATTTAAAGTTCGATACAGTACTTAAGTTAAACTGATTAATAGAAAGAAATCTTCACTTCGCATGAAAATAAGGACTATGGCAATAGTTCTTGAATTTGAATACTTTCCGTAGCAGCACAATAATAGGTTAATTGATTTTTCAGGTTTATGTTTACGATGCTCGAAATCATGGTGATAGTACTCACACTGACCAGTCAGGTTTCGACTTGAATGTCCAAGATCTCTGGGAATTTTTAGCTGCTGTAAGAGTAAGCGATGACACAAAAGTAGCTCCAGATCAAGTTATTTTAGTTGGATATGATATGGGAGGAATAACTGCCATCTGTGCTGCTCTAGCAATGGTATCTGCTTTTCATTCTACTCTTTAAATACTGTAAAATAGTTTATATGACAACTATTAACTCGCTCTAAAGTAATGAACGATCAAGGGAAGTTTGTCTGAAGCGTAAAACCTTTACGTAGTTTTTTGTTTGTGTTAATGGTCTTTTTATTTAAACGATTCACTCAGTCAGATCACCGTCGCTGCTTTCGCAGTTTGGTCCGGGTCCACTCTTAATCTGAGCTATCTCATAGGTCTAGATAGTATTTTGGTATGATTTTGAATGAACTTACTTACTCGAAAAGTATAAAATGTACTTGAATGTCCCAGGTCTCTTATAGTGCTAGTGTAAAACTTGTTTTGAGCTCAGTACTAAATATTTTGAAACAAAATAATAGAATTTAGATAAGCTTGAGTATGAGTCAAAATTTTTGGGAACTAAGCTATGTATTGTTTACATGAACCCGTATATAAAAATAAAAGTAAATTGGTTAAAAAGGAGGTTTTATAGCAGAGTTAAAATGTTTAGTATTTATAGTAAACTATCGGACAAATTCAAAATTTTCCGTGCAAAGTAGCTTTGGAGATTCGGATAAAAAACCGTGACGTTAGGTAAGGGTTTTCCGAAGAAAGATTGTCTCTTCCTCAAGTATTAAAACTGAAGGTTAAAACATTAAATTCTTTTCACAAAAACCCGCCTTTTAGCTTAACGGCTATGTCATTTAAAGGCATACAGTTGTTTCTTAAAAGGTGTTGTAGCGTGAAGTGTTTTTAAGAATAATATGCTATTTTCATAACTGCGGTGATTTAGCACTTCATGATTTAAGTACGGTTCAGCCAATGAACGTCCTTTGCCTGTTTCGGAAAGGACTAAAAATTCAAATACGGAGAAGGCAATTTTGAGACACTAGTTTCTGGTTTAATTTTTTAATATTGAAACTCGCATCACTGCTGAACTATCCGGGTTTATAACAATTTGCAAAGAATTAAGGCATTGATTTTGATAATTTTTGTCTAGGTCTAAAAATATCGCCAAATTGGCAGTTTAACATTGGTAGACGTAAACTCAAAATTAAGTCTACAGTTCAAAAACAGAATTATAATTGGCTGTTTTAAAAATGCAAGATTTTAAGCTATTTTATATCTCTGATCAAACCCAGCTAGGCGAAATAGCACAGTTTAAAATTAGTTTTGTTTCAAATCTAAGGGAATTGTAGCTTTATTTTTTCCTTTTGGAATATAGTTGAAAAACCGTGTCAACCGTCGCAAACTGACTGTTTTGGTAATCTCGGCAACTTTAGCGCCTCTAAGTCTTGGCTACCTTCTGCAAGTTTCGAAGCTCCAGATAGAAAGCGAGATCTGACAATTCACTAGATGCTTGGCGACTTTCTTCAAACCAAGACTCTATTGGTTGACAATTTGGATTTGATACATGGATCAAGAATGTTTCTTGTTTAAGCAGAATCAAATGGTTTCTTCTAAAAACAAAATTTAAATATGCATAGTATTTCCTTTTGCTAAAGTTTCGTATAAATTTTAACTGAAACTGAAAAGTAACACTTAATTATGAAACTCGTTTAAAATAAAAAAATTAAAACAGATATAGCGTGTTTGTATGAACTATCTGTTTGGAATTTGAATGTCTGGCTATACAAGTTTTTGTAACCAAATCTATAAAACTTTAATCTGTTTCGTAGTCACATAGGTATAAGTTGAACACAATTCTGAAACGTTATTTGCTTTTTATAAATTTTCTGACTTAAATTTTTTTTTTCATATTTGATAAATTGTAAGCTTTCATTATATTGTCCGCATTGAACTTGTATTTTTCATCTTTCGATTTTTAAAAGTGTATGACTAAAACTAGATTTTAAATATAATTTCAGTAGTAAAGAACACGAATGCAGTAAATATTTACTTTAAATTTTCTCAGCATAAAACTCAAACTAATATAAAGTAGATTTGGAGAAACAATTAAAATTTACTCAACTAATTAGTCCGTAAAAACTAAATTCATTATTTCCGTAGATGCTGTGAAGTCGATGGAAATTTTAAAAGTTATAAAAATTCACGAAGTTTCTATTCGATAAAGTGCCTTATTGTATCAATATTTTTGTAATAAATGTTTGCTATCTTCCAGGCAGTTTGAAAATACCATAAATCAAAATCCTTTGACTAAGTTTGTGTATGGATATACTAAACATCCAAAAGCATTAAAATTGTATAGATTTAATAGTAAAATATGTTAGGGGTAACATGGAAGTTGCTAGATTTGAACTGTGCTTATTTCTTTCGTGTGATATATGTAAAATTACTGACATATCAGCCGTCAGACTTCATATATTTCCATGTTAACTTTCAAACTCAAATTTTAGTAGTTTTAATATCAGTTTCAAAACGTTGTTCAGCTATGTCGAAGCAATACATTGATACAAATTACCCATTAAGAATCTGTCACTAACTGAAGGAGTTTCTTAAATTTATATCTGGTTAATATAAAATGTGGTAAATGAATAATAAACGTCAAGACGTATGAAGCAGTTTCATAATTTTAGGATTATTTTAATACAGAAGTACAAAATACAAAAGTGAAGATTATTACGAAAACACTTTATAGAATAATTTAACAAAATATGGGTGATAAACCTTTTTAGGTGGACAGTTTCTACTTCCGTGCTATAATCTTGCTAAAGTTAACTAGACAATTAATTCATCAATTTAAGTCTTCAGAGTGGCCAATAAAGTAACTTAAAGCTTATTTTTGAATTTGTTTGAAGTTTTAAATGTTAATGATTTATCTTGATATGAACTATACAAATTTACTTTTTAGCCTAAAAAATTTGAAAAAGTGATAGTAATTGAAATGTACACTAAGAAAGTACCAGACTTTCTCATTGATCGTTCAAAAATATTCATGACTAAGTGGACTGAATGCGTTCGCAAACTTCCTAAAGACACCCCAATGGATCTTGTTACAAAATTAAGCGTGGAGAAACTATATGAAGAGTTAGATGATGATATGGTAAGTTTATTTTTCTTAGCTGCAAGCTTTCTACTTAAATTTTAATGATATGGATAATTATAATGGTCTGGGATATTTTCCAGACCGAATCTACGGAATCTTGTCTAATTTCAATATGCATGCTTTTAGATTTGAAACTAAATACATATACATCAAATAATACATGCAAGATGCATTATTTGATATGTGTATCTCTCATATTTAGACTTTATATTTTAAATTTTTGTCTTTAGTTGAAATTTAATTTTCAGCAGGCTTGAGCTCCAATCTTATCTCGAATGGGTTCAAACTTCAAAGAGTTGTCTAAAGATCTCCGGGGCTTTGTGATATTAAACTCTTAAATTTTCTGTCCTAGTTTTAGATGCAACCTAAAGTTATTACATTAATTCTACCTATAATTTTAATGTAATCTTATTACACTTATCTAGTTACAAGACTTTTATTACACGCATTGGCAAGTCTGTATATTTAATATTAAAGGTAGTGTTAGTTAAAAAAAAACTAAGCACTAGTTTTAATTTTTTAGTATTGTATTGCAAACGTAGATGACACCCTATTATAAAAAACCCTTGTTGTCCAGTTTGAAGTTTCGTTAGTATTACAAATATTTCCTAAAATTTATAAATTAATTTATTTTAGAACTTTAAAAGAATTAAAGTTTGATAGCACAATGAGTATGTAATGTACTACAGAAATGTTGCACGATTAAATTTATTTCAGAATTTTTCCTAAACTAGCTTATATGTTCACTCGACCGATACAAGCATTGTATTGGTTTTCAAATTATGCATTTGTTCCGGTCTTAAGAATTAAATTTTAACATTTCTTAATTTTTATGTATTTACATATTTTAGTAAATTTGCTATTTAATTTTTACTTTCAGTCTATAACTGTTAAGTTTCGAAGATTGGGAAATTGTGGGATAAATTTTTAAAAACCTGTTCTCAAAACTTTTCTCTGAACTATCTAGAACTGTTCCTTTCAGTATCTTTTCAAGGAAATGTAAAATACATGCATCTAATGATGTGGTTTAAAATATAATTCTAAATTTCATGGCGATTTCAATATTGTATTAGACGTAAATAAATTTTTCTTAACACTTGATAATTGTGAATCTGTGTTTTAATGCAACTACAAAGTTTAAAGCAATAACAATACTTGAAGACATATTTAAATCTTTAAAATTAAGACATAAAACCTAAAATGCATTAACCTATGTAAATTATTTCAATCATTTGGCCGAATTAGATCCAAAATCTTTTAGTTTTACTAAAACTAAAAAGTTTCTAAACTAAGACATTCCATGATAATTACGACCAACTTCAACAAAGAGAAGTCCAAAAAGAGAACTACTCGTTAAAGTTTATTGGATTGTAGATTAGCTTCGTCATTTAGACTTCCTGCCTTCGTTTAATAATTTCGCTCCACAAATTGCGAAGAGATTTCTTTGAACTTTGGAGTCCCACATTGAACATTGCTTTTAACAATCCTGGGAGCTGTATATTTCGGATGGTGCATTCAGTAGTTGGACACTTTTTGCTTAAAATTATATAAAATATTCAACATGCATCCTGTTTAAGATTTTGATTTATAAATATTCCATTAAATTTGGCCTGTGTCGTAAGGTATATCTTTAAACTCTACTTGGAAATAGTTTGTCAGCAAACACTGAATTTAGATTTTAGACAAACTGAACTAGTTTCTTCTTACAGAACTTCTGATAGTAATAAAAACATTGAGTGAAATAGGATATTAAGGTTTAAAAAATGGTGATATATCAGTTTTAAAACTCGAATGAGTAGCGCAGCTATAATGGATCACTAAAATGATTCTCCCCTGTGTCACTTAAGCATAACTAATCTTATCGGCGTAAATTAAGACTCTTAATTAAAACACTTAATTTTCTGCTTTTTACATTGTACAAAGCTCCTCGCAAACAGTTGGAAATTAAAATTTTCACTTGTAAAGATTAATTATTAAATTAATTATTCCAGATAGAATGTAATGAAATGTCATCTTACCAAAATGCGAATTTCTTATACCACGAAACAGCTGAAGGTTATGATGTACTTTATAACACAGATAATCTTAGCAAAGCCCTCGATGAACTGAAGGAACGGAATGATTTTAAGGGAAAGTATGAAAAACCTGCTTATTTCTACTATGGGGAAAAATCTCACTTTAATATGTAAGTTGGATTTTCTGTATTAAACTAAATTCTTTTCAGAACTAACACGTATTTTACAATGAATAGTTATGACACTGAACTGGCATTGTTAAAATCGAGACAAACTAAACATATTAAAATATATAATTCTATTTGAGAGTAATCTTGTTTCTTTAGATTAGATCAAAAGTTCATGAAAAAAATTCACAAATTGACTAAATTTGTGATTTGGCCAATGGTGCATATGTGCAACATTTTATTTCTTAAATAAAATATTAATCTGCATATATTGAACTCTTGTCTTAACTGTAATTTACACAATTCCAAAGAAAGTGAAAATAAAATTTATGCTCTGCCAAAAATGGCTTTATTTTAAATAAGATTCGTAGAATTTGCTTTTCGAAATACTCTTTAAGTAGCTTGTCCGTAATTTCAGTTTATATCTTACAGTAAAGTCTCATTCGGTTCTAGATCTAAATTCATTGAATCTAAGTTTAGGTTCAATTATCCAGAGAAATTAACTCTTATTTTAATGTCTTAAATATGTTCTATGAAACTAAAGTTTGAAACAAACTAGCTTCACTAATATTTAAAAAGTTGCAAATGCTTCATTTTTTTATTAGTATTCATGGATTTGCTTATTTATTTCAGAGGTAACGAGAAGGATGACATCAAGAAATATTTTCCACTAGTCAAATTTGTTGAGTTTGAAGGAGGTTCACACTTTTTTATTGCTGATGTTCCTGATAAAGTAGCCAGTGAAATCAGCAATAGCATTAATGAGATGTCTTAGAGGTCATGTAATCTGATGATTTGTGCTCAAGGTCTTGAATGCTAACCTCTTCATTTAATTATGCTGTATTTTTATGCTTTAATATTTTAAATAAATTCTCATGCAGTTTGAAATTGTGTTTTTTGTAACCCTAGAAGTTGTTTCTTTAAAGCATAACATAGCACCACATAATGTGATTAAATCAAAACTTCGTAGTTTGTCAGCATTTTAATAAGTATACTGAATTTGAAATACATTTAAGGAGTTGGTATGACACAAACTTGAGAAATTAAAAATCTTATGTAAAGAGTTAAGCTTAAAATCTGAAAATCAGATTTGAAATCTCTAACATAAAAAGATAGAAAATCTGTAATTTGAATTCTGAATGTCTTCTCTCTTCTTGAAATTACCAGCATCACCACCCGATCATCTTCATAACTGAGGAACTAGAAAATGATTCCCAAATAGCTACCTGTCATCAAACGACTGATACAACCAGAAGAAAAACAGTAAGTGCCAGTACGAGTTGGGAATTGTTCTGTGTAGTCGGTTTGTAGCAATTTTCAGTTAGTAGTGCTATAAGAACTTTTAAAATTTTTTATAATTTTTGATAAGTTTCTGGTTTGATAAAAAGAATGTATCAACCTATCTCCTTCAAATTGAATTTTTTCCAAAGTATTGGCCATTTCTTAGTACACCATACAAAATAAATATCGGATCGCCTTAAGAAAAGTTGAAAAACTCAAAACTACAGCACTTTATGCAGTAAAAGAAAAGCGAATGAAACAAAATTACCTTCATACTTGGCCTCTCCAAATAGCGTACTAAAAGATTCTACAATTATAAACAATACAAACCAGTTTTCCAGAAATACGAATTAGAGTATTAATGTTGAAACTAATTGTAAGCGATATTTTATTCTTCACTTAAATGAAGAGATTTTTCTGCGAATTTTTCATTTTCGAGGTACGAGCAGCCCTGTTTAAGTGCAACTTACTATTTTCGCAACAAGGTTTATCGTAGCGCTTGAGTTTTAGACTACAAACCAACTTATGCAACTTTAAGGCGTTAGCACAATGTCTAAAGATAATATTTTTAACAATCTAATATTATGTGCAAAAATACCACGAAATTTAGTCTAAATAAAAAATTAAGACTTGACTCCCTCATTAGTATAAATGATTATCTTGAAAAGTTTATTTTTTAGTTTGCAGCATTTTTTACTTTAATTTTAATTCTTAAGCGCTATTTTTTTAATCAATTTTTCATAGGCTATCAAAAGACCAACTTTTAAAACAAATAAACGGTAGTAAAATGCTTCGATTTTTTTTAAAAGTGAATGTTTGAGTACCAGATACTAGTTTAACGACATTAACGCCCGAAATTTGGATTCGTTTTCCCTTCAAATCAGTTTTATATCACCTCTCTTTGAGGTAGCGACAGTACTTAATGAAAGGTCTGAGATCCTTTCATTAAGTCTTTTTAAAGATAAATGTGGAAAGCCGGTTTTGAATAAAAGTGCTTATCGGTTATACAGAATGTGTTAGTGGCTACTTTTCCGATTTATCTACGAAGACCTACATAGGTCTCCATAACCTATGGGTGCCGAATTTGAATCTCAATTTAATGTCAAAAATAACTATTTAAAATCCATCGCGATATTTTTTCAACATGTCCAATTTCTATTTTTATGTAGGTCAATATTCTATTTATCCAAATCATACTTATCAACATTAAGAAACAGTATCACATACTCAATAAATTATCGTTTTGTAAAATATCTACGAATCGTTTTAAGATGTTATTGATGATTGTGATAGTATTGCATTAGATTATTATAATTATCAATAATAATTCCTATACTTTCGTAATGCATATGCATTGTTTTCATTAATGATCGCGATGTTGTCGCAATTCATATAACTATGTGCAATGTTGATACCAAGTGATCGGAGAAAACTAGAATCTGATGATCTGGCGCGTTGCCAAATTTTGCTGGAGGATATTTAAGAAGGAATGATTTCATTTTCAAGTCACTTTATATCTGGAACTAAAGAGAAAGGGCTATCCTAATTTTCATTATAGTTAACTTGTGTGGTTTGATTTATTGATTGCTATACATCCATATACACCGCCGTGTGCAAGATAGAAAGAATGACTTATTAACTCTCGCCAAGTTGTTAAATAAACAGCACATATTAAAGAAGGATGCGAAAAGGTACAGTCCAACTTTATAGAGGACTAGAACCCGCTACCTGCAAACTTTGGAACGTTTGAAGGAAATTGCAAAACCCGTCTACTTGTCCTCGGAGTAATACCTCTCTGTACTGAGTCCGTTATTTCTCTCATTATTACTCATTTTTAACACGTGATGTACATAATTTTCTTACTTTATTTTTAACAAGGATTCAGGAAGCGTTTTCTTTACAGGACACCTGTTATAAAGCAAACTAACTAGCTTTTAGTTTGCTGATCTATACTTCAGAATCAGGAACGTCTTAAAAATCAAGGATCGGTTTTTCACCATTTGAATCTTCTTGAAATGTTTGAGTTTCTATAATTCGCTCTTATAAAAAGTAATTAAAATAATTATTAACTTTCAAAAAACCCAAACTTGTAATTAAAATGTGCCACCCTATATCGAATTTCAAGTTTCTCCCTTTTTATATATTTCTGTGCAGTATTTGCAGGATTCTTTTCTTTTATCGTTACTTTGGCACAGTTGGCTTTTCATTTTTCGCAGCAAGTCTATTAATATTCATAACATTTCTACCACAAAAACACTTTTGTCCCAATTTTAATCAATTAACATCTATTTTGAAACTCGAATTCTAAAATGGAGTGCTCAGCGATATTCCAAGATTCTAGTTTTGGTTTATTTTCATCACATTTCAAACTTAGTTGTTAATAATTTTAGTTATTTATCAATATTTGTGAGAAAATATGTTTAGGTCCAGGTCTTCGAGATACTAAAGTCCAGTTAAGCGTAAAGGAAAGCGGCAGGTTCAAGGGCTAAAGTCGCTGACGAATAACAGCGTTCTCTACCAAGCATTTAATGAAGTTATCGCATAAACTTCACATTACCAACAATATTCTACGCTCATCACCTCATCTGGCATTTATAGTGTTAAATATCTTTTCACTCAATATTTGATAGCATCATATATAACCCAAAAGTTGTAAGCTTTTGTCATCTATGTAGTTTTGGAGTCATGGTGATCCAGTGGTTAGTGCCCAGTTGTTACAGGATAGTGATAGCCCATTCGAACTCCGATCTGGGGGGAACGGCGTTCGATCCTCGACTCCGCTAAGATCCACCGAGTATATGCGATATGCGTGTTCGTAAAATCTGTGGAACCGAAAGTCATAGGGTTGATCGCTGAACTTTACTATAGGTGCATATTTCTGGATAAAATTTCCTTCTTCTTCAGATCTATGTCTACATTAAAGAAGTGGCGTCCCAAATGAGTGGTGCTTTCATCTATACGCTGGGTTCTGAGCTAAGATCTATTTTTAACAATGTAGTGCTTTCTTGTCAGACGAAAGGCACACTCTCTTTATTTAATTCGCAAAAAAGAAAGGATGGCTGGCGAGTTTGGCTTGTCTTAGTGTGATTAGAAACAACAACATATATTTCCCTCTAAAACTAACGGGACCCCAAAAATTCTAAGTAGAGGGTAGAGGTAGTGGATTCCAATTCTCAAAAACCATGCATGTAGTTTTTGTCGACCTTTTTTTATATATACTATCGATCCTTTATTATAAGACGTTCTTTGATAACACTTGTTGATGGAATATGCATTGGAATAAATCATATATCTAATATCACAGTGGATAAAAGCGAGAAGTCTGGTATTCTTCCAACACTGAGTATATCTATATATCTATGTATGTCAAATATTGTCATCTTATATTTAATTAGGTAGGTAGGTACTTTATTTACGTCACACTAGAGTTGCACAATGGGCTATTGGCGACGATCTGTGAAACATCCCTGAGGAAGATCCGATGATATTCCATTGCAATTTTTTTCCTCTGCAGAGGGGATGGCTCCCCTATTTTGGTAGCCCGATGACCTGCATGCAAACTTGAGCACTTTACGGTAGAAGAGTTTAACGAGGATCGATAGCACGCACCCTCGTTGGTCCCCCACCCGTTTACTGCCGCAGTCAGTGATGCCAACATGTTATTGACAGACCAACTCCTCAATGTATTTATTTTATTTGTACACATATATATAGGCTTGTTGGGTTGTTATAAAAATATCTTACTAGCCCTTGTACGAATGAGAAACATATAGCATAAATTAGGAAACGCCATCACAAAGATGCATTCAGGCTTATGGCGCATTCGAACCCGCTACTTTTACGCCGCAGTGCGGTTGACGGTTCGGTGAAATCACTCTGCCGACCCAATGTTTAAATCAATGATTTTTTTGCTAAGAAACTCTTCGTTTTTACAATTTATTCTGGGGGGCAATGGCACCCCTCTTCTATGAATAGTGCAATAAATAGTGCAAATCTTGTTATCAAGACTTTTGGAGGACTCTAATCTTTGCACTAGAACTGACACGACAATATCGTATAATATTACTGTTACTTGCTGGTACTATTCCAATTTTTATCAAACTGATTATTACCAATTAAAGCATTTTTTTCAGGAGCACTGAAAGCAGAAATTATACATTTAACTCTTTACATAATTTAAACTTTAGTATAATATCCGATTAGGATTCCTCAGTGACTTAGAATTTCGAATTCTTGACATTTTGTGCTATAGCCCGAGACCTCAATCTCTCAGCAATGCTACCGACACACACATATTTTAACTCAAACTTTAACTCGATAGCTGTGAGAGAAGACTGCAACTGTCACTGATTTTGGATCGTTGTTTGCTGCCTTACTTTATTATAAAAGCCTACTAATGAGTAGAATAATCGCAGTTTAGGATTTCTACTTGTGGCTATAATCAGTGGAAGAGCAAGTTTTTCAAGAATGGAAGCGTAAGAAACGTTATTTATGTACTAGTTCTTCTTGGTTTGTTTGAATCTTCATTAATGTGAAGATTCATTGCTTTTATTTTTATTTTTGTGACTTTTAAAAGGCTTCCAGTTTGTCAGTTCTTTCTCATCAGTCTATGAGAAAATTGTTAGCTTCTATATTTTCTTATGTAGTTTATTTAATTGCTGAAACGTTAATATTCATATTGAAGTCTTCGTTTTCTTTCGTTCATAATGTATCGTTCATAATTTATTCGTTCAAAATGTATTAAAAATTGCGTAACATTAAAATGCATTGAAACTTATTTCTATCACTCTAAATGTTTAAGTTTAAGATTAATAAAATAGACTTTTTAAAAGGGAAATTGTACTTAATTCTCAGAAATAATTCTTCAACATGTCGATCGAAGAATTTACAGCTTTTAAGAGTTACACGAAAGCTTTTCTAAAAGTATTACTCATACGAACGTTCTTTTTAACATAATTTTAAGATTCTTTGTAAAAAAAAATAATAAATAAATTTGAATTTGGTCTTTTGAAAGGTTTTGCAGTTTAATTCTAGTTTTTACTTCTATGTAGTTTTCTTCAAACTTCTGATGCAAGTTCTATGTATTAAAATTTGATTCATTAATTTTGGTTAAGTCGCAGTTATGCTAGAAAAATTACTAGACACTTTGACATTGTTTTCTTCTTAAAAAAAATACGCTTGTTTCTTAAGTTTTTAAGTCTTTAAAAGGATTATTTGGTACTGTTTAAATCAAATATTCATAATCTTAAATATGTCTCTAACCATCGGCTTTATTTTATGAAAATTTAAGAGACATTAATTTTTTCACCTGCTGATTTGTTCAATGTCTTAATGATTATTTTAATTCAAAAGCAACTGAAAATATAATTTTATTTTTAAAAGCAACTGAAAATATAATATATTTATGCAAAAAAAATTTAGATTTTATTTTTAGGCAAAGAAATTTCTTCAATACTTGAACCGGTTGGAAATTTGGTGCATAGAAGGAGCCCTGAATGATGAAATTCCCCACTTTCATGCTTAAGTTAAAAGTTCTAAATGTTTGATTTTAAAATATTATAGTATTTGACAAAAGTGAAGATTGTGTATTCATTGCGAACAATATTTTGTCAAACATAATTATCAGTGTTTGATTAGACTGCATATTTATATGCAATGTTAGAAAACAAGGGAACACTGACTTAAGCATAGCTATATTTGGTTGCAGTTAGATTTAATCTAGGTTTTGAAATTAACTAAGAGGATAAATTATATTAACTATAATCTGTTTTCGCAAATTTATTCTTTAATAGTTCCGTGTATTTTTGTTTCAATGATGGAAATTTTTTCAGCGTATTTGCAAGATGCCGAAGTAAAGCTTGTATACTTCATACTGTTAATTACTTCTAATAAAATTTTATGGGTCACTGATTTCAAATAACCAGGAAAGTCAAATGTGGTACCCCAGTTTCGTTAAAAACAAGATTATATCAACTTATCTGTATTCCTTATTTATAGAGAAATGAAAAGTAAATTATCTAAACTAATGTCTACGTATCATTGAAATATCAGTGTTCCCTTTACATATTTTCGTTTAACAGATCTAGTAAAATACCATAAAATTTCCACGATAAAATCTCTATAATATTCTGCAGGATCAATTCAGAAATTAAAATTGTATATTATGAATGCTTATTTGATCTACACTATCTGAAAGTGCATACAGGCCTCTTGTCTTTCTAGGCATACATTAGTGTTAGTCTTTCTAGTGTTAATAGATTGTTCTTTCTATTGTGTGGATTTCCAGTCCTTAATTATTATGTTGGGCTTGTTAAGTTTGGCTGCTTCACCAGACTCTTTTTATAGATTTATTATAATTTCTCATAATAAAACCACTTATAGAATATTCTGAATCATTTTTAGTTAATGTATGGGAAATTATCGAAAAAAAATTTTTTGTGCTCGTAAATTAAAATGTCTTTAAAGTCTCAAATTTTTCTGTAGATCTAAAGCAGTCTCGTTAAGTTTCGAACATGTTGATCCAACTGGTGAAGTAAAGGATAAGAAGAATCCTATAATTTTCCTGCATGCTATGCTTTGCTCTAAGAAAATATGGGGTGATATTCCTCAAACTGTGGCAAATAACACTGGAAGAAGAGTGAGTAACAAATTTTATATTTCAGTTTTGACTAATATTTAATTCTATGCAAGCATTGCATTGAAGATTAAAATTATAACTTTAAAAATCAAATACGCATTTTATGTAAACAAATACTAGTATAATGATCAGTGCATTCAGTTATTTCACTTTTAGAAATAAACTTTGTTTCAATCTTCAGAATGTAGTATATTCACTGCACTGTAGTATTGCATTATTATAGAATTGTTACATGAGGACAGAAAATTCTTGTAAATATGCACGCAATTTTTTCAAACTCTTGAAATTGTTAGTATTCGTTTTAACTTAAAACTTAATTTGCTTGTTAATCAAAATTTTAAAATCTAAACACTTAACCATACGTAATATATAACAAAGCAAATTTCGAATGTTTTCAATTTGAATTGAGTATTGTATCGTGTTTTATATTGTTTTAAGTTTCAACTTATTGCAACTATTGCTTTTAAAATATAAAACTTGAAGTATTTCGTTTGAATAGTGTCTTAATGTTTCATTGCTAAGCTAGTTTAAGCAGCTGTGTAAATTCGAATAACTCTCAAATTTTCAATTTTTTTCCAAAGCTACTCTTACCCAAAATTTGACATTGCTCTCAATAATTGTTGTACTAATTTCGGTTGTGGTTTAATATTACCGTTTCATGTCCAAATTTAAAAATTTTCAGTTTAGCGTTCCTTTTATTACCTAACAGAATAACTAATTTGAAGATTACTTCAGTAGCTTATTTAACGTTATGAAACTACGATTAATTATAAAAGGAAATTAAAGTTAATAGATGTCATCATTGATTGCTATAACTAGTCGATAACTATACGCGTAATCACATTGTTTAAGTTTTACCAGTTTTTGCTATCTACATTATGTTTTATATAGCTAAAAATTTAAATCAATTAGTAACGAAAACAATATTTTTGAACCTCTGAATGTTAGAGATGGCATATATATATATATATATATATTGAATAAACCGAAGAAATAGAAGAGGGAAGATTTTACCTCATTAATAACTTCATACGCTTAAAAAAATTCACAAATAGCAAGTAACTATCAATGGGTTTCAAGTGCTTAAAAAACAAGCTACAATTAAGACTTGACGAACTTTAAGGTTTGTTTCTTCTTATTCATGAATTTCACCCAAATCTGTCAAGTTTTTAAATGGGTAAATGTGCGTTTAATAAACTAGTATTTTCAAACATTATACTCTATCCTTTTAGATTTTTGGATGCAATTTTCCGGAAATTTTTAACTTTATAAATATTAAAACTTTTATCTATCCTGTTAATTTTAGCCTCCATTAGCAGAATGCAGATACGAGGTTTTCCTCTTGACCTCTAAATTAATAGCATAAACAATTGTAATTTCTGTTTGTCTATTGTTAACATATTTGTACGGTATAATATGATGCATACTTAAGTTTTAGAATGCTGGATTATTATATCAAAGCACACTACTTCTAGAGCTAAAGCTATTCTTTCGCATTTATGTTCTTGTAATTTCCCTTTTTGCTAATTCCACATCCAGATAAAATTTTTGTCTATATACTACTTGATGAGACTTTATGTTTTTCCTTTCAGGTTTATACTTATGATGCCAGGAATCATGGTGAGACGACACATGCCGACGAGTCTGACTTTAGTTTCAGTTTTAATGTTGACGACCTTTTTCTATTGATAAATCAAATTAAAACTGAAATGTCTGAGCAAAATCCAGAACAATTTATTTTAGTAGGCCACGATATGGGTGGAATAACTGCCATTAGAGCTGCTCTAAAAGAGGTATAATCTATAGTCCTTTGACTCTCATAGATTCATTCTTGGTAGCAGCTAACTTGATCAGTCATGCTTGAGCATGCATGAATTTAGATTTGAAAAATTTATTAATTCTGTAATCTCTTTACTAGATTCCTGTTACATTATAGGCTGATAAATTAGCTATTTAGTCATTAGATTAAATTTTTGTAGAAGTTCCAAAATTTCCTATTTTGAATATTTAATGAAGTTTATACATGGTCCAGTGATCGGAATTCTATTTGTGGGAATCGTTCAGGCGAATGCGTTCAAATTCTTTCCTCCTTGCAGTTGTAATGAGATTTGAATCTGAAAATTTCTAAAGGCGCTGTTGCCCATTAAAAATCAGCCAACCAGGTTTTGATCCCGTGTCTATATAATTTAAACGTGGTTTTTTTCCAATTGATTATGCAATATTTAACACTAGGAGGCTTCGCCCCCTGCTCGCTAGCGCTCACCAACCCCCGGAACTGCTTTCGCAGTTCATTTCGCAATCCAATGCTCGCTCATTGGATACGTTCTTAACGTCTAGCTTTTGTATACTTTTTGAATACTGAAGTTCCGAAAACTTTTCACAGTAAAAAATTCTAAACCTGTACATTTCAATATTAATTTGAAATTGCAATTGTTAATTTGGGCATTTGGCGATACAACACTTATAGAATTGAAAGATTTGTTACTTCAAGCGCTCGGGTATCAAAATTTTGATTTATGTTTCTAAGTTAACTTTCAAAAAATTCTATGGCTGGCAACGGCATTTTTATTCTTAAATTGTTTATTTTTATTTTTGCCGCAGCTGAATTGAGCAACCTGATAATGCTCACTCCGGTCTGGTTAGTGTTTCAGTTTTTAAAAGCGCTATATCTTGAGCCACCTCAGCTGGATTTGGCATGTGACATTTTTAGTTGCAATCATTGGTCGATTTTCTAACGTTGCCATTCGGGAAGTTGTAATGAGGCTTTTTTTTTGGTGCCGTGTAAGAGAAATATATAGATAGATACCGTAGCAAATACTAACCTCTTCGCATTAATATAAATCTGATACTAATATTAGATTAGAATAAAATAATCTATCCAGAATATGAAGTCTTTTCACGCAAAAGGTGTCTAGTTAAAAAAAAAGTGCTTATTTTTATGAGTGAGTAAATGTTTCTTCATATTTTATTTAGAAAGATCTTAAATGAATAGGTTAAAAAATTGACGTTTTGTCAAATCGAGAAGTTTATAGAATCAATAAGTAAAAACCCTAAAATTTATAGAGCATGGTTGTGTTCAATACTTGCTCTCTAATGCTGCTTCTAAGTATTTCAGTTTCTAAATAGATTAAACTAATATCATGTATGGCTGATTAATGGCATTAAAAACTAGAAATCTACTAAATTTTATTTTTAAGTTTATTTTAATTCTAGAAATTATACTGATAAATGGCTGGAAATAAAAGTCTATCTCTTGGTGAGGAATTTAAATGTCTGTTGCACTAATATGTGTGATGGTCTATTAGGCTGGTATTAATTTTTCATAAATATGGGAATTTCATTTTATCTAAACTCTTATAAACCTATTGCAGTATTTTCGCAGCCAGAAAAAATGACTGCTATAATAGTCATACGTGAAAAAGTTGCGTATATTTTTAGTTCTGTCAGTTTACGACAAACTTTTCTGCAAATAGTTCAGAATTAAGGAAACTGATTAATCGTGCCTCTCATTTAAGTAAAATTAGCAAACAGAGTACAAAAGCATTAGTGCATGCAAATTGATAATAGTATCTGTTCTTTATCGTATCTTTGTATTCTTGTTTATTCAGAAACACGTTATAAATTGTTTCATGAAACCTTAAACTTGAAATTATAAATTTGTGTAGAAAAATACATTTTTAAACCAGTAGGAAAAACATCATACTAACTTCCTTGCAAGCAGAAGTAAGATTTCAGAGTGCGATATAGTAGGCTTAAAGCGCTATATTTGCTTATGAACTGTAATTTTTCGAAGTTCCAATTTATTCGTAAGATATTGCGGATTTATGCGTTAAATATTTACTATTTAATCATTTGTAGACAATTTACATCAAAGAGAACTCACTTTTATAAGCTTGAGTTTCAGTAAACATACTAAAATATCAGATTACGTGTGACGTGGTATAAAATTTAATATTTCTAACGAAATTTTCAAAAATTAAACTAGATGGCTATGAGAATTTCGTATTCGATTCGTTGGTGGTCTAGAAATTTCTCCAATAAATTTATTCTTTCATAGTTAACAGATTCTGTATTTAGGTTAAGCTAGTTTTTAGTTTAATAGTTTTTAATTTTTAAGCGTCATGGCGTCATAAGTCCTGAGCACAAGCTTCAAATAAGAGTACGGAGATGCGGTGAAATTAGATTTTGTCTCCAGATATATGGAAGCTAACATTATTCCACATCAAATTAATTTAAGTTTCATTTTTAAAAACGTAAAACGCTAAACTTCATTTTTCTGTAGTCTTTTTTTGAATCTTCTAAGCTAACAAAATTTTTGAAATATCATTGTAAGGTATTTTAAATCTAATTTACTAAATTTTCTTTTAGCCTACGAGGTTTGAGATGGTATTTATTGTGGAAATGTATGCAAAACCAGTATCTAACGAACTGATTAAACGTACAAAAGAGTTCATGACTACGTGGACAAAATGCATCCAAGCACTTCCTGAAGATACCCCAAAAGAGGATCTAACAAAACTTAGTGTAGAAGGTCTATATGGAAGACTGGAACAATGGATGGTAGGTTTAGGCTGAAATTTCTAGTTTTCTTTGCACAAAGGGAGAAATTTAGTAGTGAAATCAGTTAAGTATTTTATTTAAGAAATGTGTTAAATCTTAACATCAATCCACTTTATTTTTATTAGTGCGTTTTGCCCTTATAGAGTCTTAAATTATCTAGTTTTGTTTTACGCTGTTTTGATTAGGGCTTTAAAAGGATTTAAAATTTCTTAACTTCATCCGACTACAAACGAAGAGGGGTGGATACTTTGAAGTTAAAAGTTTTGACTTTGATTTAGATTAACGATTCTACAGTAACGTTATACAATACGTATTAGCCTGGTTGATAGTTACTAAATTTAAAAACTCTCATAGTAAACACTCTTAATTTAGTTTCAATTCTGTGACTCTTGAACGACGAAGTGCTATAGTAAATTTTTGCTTTGTCTTATAAAATAACTTAAAATCCAAATTTTAAGTTTTCCTTGCTTTCTTTTCCGAGAGTTAGAAATACATAAGTCTTGTTTGCAGAAATTACTTGACACAGAATTTTTTCAGTGCTAGTTAAAAGCCTGTTTATAACCTAGTGCGATTATCAATAAGAATAAACAAACTTTAATACACGAAAGACTACAAATTTAAATTCATAATCTGCTTGTAATGAATTTTATATTCGGAACAAAACTACTTAAACAAACTTAAATTTTTCCTAGAAGATAGATACCATTTTTCAAAATTAATATAATTTATCTGCTTAACAATTTGTTCTAGTAACAAGACTACTTTTTTTTAAAGTCATAAATGCTAGCACTACTTTAAAAAGTGAACTTGCCCGTAGAAATGCTTGGGGGTAGATCTGTTCTTCCTAAACTAGGCTCATATTAGTAGCTCATTCCATTTTTGCCTTTGATCTTTCAAATCCACTCTATTAATCTAAGTTGCTATACAGTATAAGAAATTCGTAAACTTAAGTTTATTTTCGAATCGTTTGTTTTCAGAAACAGGATAATGAGAAGGCTTCTTACCAAAATGGAAAGTTTGAATACAAGAAGTCTGCAAAGGGTTGGGATGCATATTACAACACAAATGCTCTTGTTAAAGCTCTTGAAGACCTTGAGAAACACCAAGAAGACTATCAGGGAGTGTATGATGGACCTACTTATTTCCTTTATGGCACAAAATCTCATTATGAAGTGTAAGTTTGATAGCTTTGTAATTGGTTTTGATACAAATGATGAAACTGCATAGAATTAAAAGAGCACGACTATGGTTTTAATTAAAAATATATAAAATATCGGGTAACGTCCTGAATTCGAAGCTGATTGTTGATGAGTCACACTAAGTCTGCATGTTATCTCTCCTAAACTCTTTAATTTATCTCGTGTGTTTTTATTTTTATGCTAAAATAAACTACTGTTCATAAACTAATAAATTATGAAACTAAATTTTTACCTTATTAAATGGTTATTAGACCGGAGAAATGATTCTCTTTTCGAGAATTCTAAAGATAATCGAATGAACTTCTTGACTGCCATTATATTTAATGAAATAATTAGTCTCAATTTAGAAAGCAAGACCGATATAAATCTTTAATTCAGCTCCATATTACGTTGAAATCTATTTTTAATTTATTGTCATTTATTTAATGACACAAACGTCCATGTCTTCTAACTCTATTGTAAAGCTGAATTACTAATTTTAAATTATGTTTTGTGTAAATGAGCAGGTTTTATTACTAATTTTTAAATTTTTATAGAGATGGTGCTAAGGATTCCATGAAGAAGCACTTTCCAAAAGCCGAACTGGTACCGTTTGAGGGAGGCTCCCACATTTTTGTTGCTGACCAGCCTGTTAAACTAGCTGAAGTGATTGGAGAAAAAATAAACTTAGTCTAAAAGTTTAAGATTTAAGTAGTTCTATACAAATGTAGTTTTAAACTTGTTCCTTACGCTAAGCTGCAATGTATTAATGTATAAATTTATTAAATTATATTTATTAAAGACCTTGTAATGTTTTAATCTAGTTAAAATGTTCAGAACATTGAGGATCATGTGAATGATCGCATGTTTGCTGCTATTCACTTTATCTGAAACTGTCACTTCTGCATGTCAACCAACGCTAAAATGAAAGTATATTTAATACTCTTGCGTTTTTTGTCTTTGAACTAAATGGCATCCTCCCTTGCAAACCAGCATTTATAAGAATACGCATGCCAGATCTCTTGAGCGTAGAGCAATGTTGCTGCATGCCAGATCTCTTGAGCGTAGAGCAATGTTGCTGCATGCCAGATCTCTTGAGCGTAGAGCAATGCTGCTGCATGCCAGATCTCTTGAGCGTAGAGCAATGCTGCTGCATGCCAGATCTCTTGAGCGTAGAGCAATGTTGCTGCATGCCAGATCTCTTGAGCGTAGAGCAATGTTGCTGCATGCCAGATCTCTTGAGCGTAGAGCAATGTTGGTAATTATTAAATATTTGGCCAGTACTAAATGCTATGGTATATTTTCTTTACTTTGTAGAATCGTAACGATGCGAGGAAGGCATGAAACAGAAGATTTCTTTTGCATAAGAATAGTATAATGTAAGCAAGAATTACTTAAGGATGCAATCTGTGATATTGGTAAGAGCTTGGGACAGTTTCTGTATTGCAGAAGTTTTACCATAGTAAAGGTTTCTTTCTTTAAAATCATCAGTGTTAGTTTATCTCGCGTGATTTTTCTATTAAGTGATCGCATTATCAAATTTTAAACTTACACTGAGAAACTCTAGAACATTGTTTCCTCTAAATTTTCTTAGTGTCCTAATTAACACTAGACAGTTTATAGGAATAAGAATTTATTTTGGCTTTATGAAAAGTATTTATGTAAAGCATATTTATGATCCCTTATTATGCCTTTTATCAGTAACTTAATATATTCTACTTAAAATGTTCGATTGTATTTTGAAATATCTTTATCAATAAAACAAATCTAATCAAAGTTTCGAATTTAATCAAAAAGCAAATGGAAACTTTTCAAAAAATGTGGACTAGTGTCCAAAAAAAAAAAAATTTTAAGCGGTTAAGGCTGTAACAAATAGCTTAATAAAATTATTGAGCATTTCTTTTTGGGCTAACTATTTTCTTTTATTCGCTTATCTTCAATCTATACCTAAAAGTCGTATAAAATTCTACAATCTTAAGATGATTTTCTGAAAGATAATTTCGGTATGGGATGCTATTGTATTAGAGAATCACCATTGGAGTGAAGATTATTTTCTTTCCGATAAGTATCTTTATACGAGTTTTGTTACTCTTATTCTAACCATGGCTTGTTCCTGGTCTTGTCTTCCCCAGTCTTTTTACTGTATATTATAAACTAGATAAGGCTATTTTTCTCCAGCAGAATAACTTTAAAAAAATTAATTTAAATGTCACATTTTAAAAGAAACTTATTTGGAGAAAATTTCAAAATATTTGGACAGAAGAAATATACTAGTGTGGTAAGTTATTCAAGGAAAAATTTGACCACGTACCAAACAGAAAATTTGTGTTCTCACATACAAAAGGAACTGTTAAAGATAAATTTGGATAAATATTAAACTGAAGAATATTAAAAATAGCTTACAAAGGCGGATTTTCAAGAGCTCTACATTAACATTGCACAATAGTTTTTATAATTGTGATAAATAATTTTTTTATAGTTATGATCAGGGAAATGGTCTGTTAAGGTTTCGGAAATCTCTTAAGAGGTTAGTTAACTCTAACTAAGAGAAAAATCATAATGTTCAGGAAAAAATTCTAGGCATCTGAGTGAATCTAAATTCCGAAAAATTTATGTATAAAAGACGAGTTATATATAATAATGCATTATATAATTTATCTAGAATGCAACGAGTGTATTGTAAATATTAAAATATATACAAAAATGGAGGTTATTTAGCTTTCATCGATGAAGTCTATTTTTGTGAGCTACAGTTGAAAGCAAACCACAATTTTTACTTTAAAAATACCTTTTAAATTGTGTGTTCTAAAATTGTCATCTTAATGTGTATTTTTTAGAATTTTTGTGAGAAATAAAGAAATATACACACTAGGGATAATAAATTAAAATTTAAGACTGGAAAAAAAAAAGACTACTGAAATTTAACGAATTATCTCTAAAGTAGTTGGGACTTCAAAACCGATTTGATTACTAAACTCCGAAGTGTTGAAACGTATTAGAAAAATCTTCGAGTCTCTTTTACTAACAAAACAAGTTTTAAGACCTTCAATCACACCTTGCTCTGTAGCGGTTTATTGAATTGTGATAGCGTTTTTCCGACAGAACGATTTGGGACTGTGAATTTTCCAGTCTTCATTTTTGACAATATTCTGAAAATATATACTAAAAGTGATCATTACAAAACAACCTATTGAACTCGAACGCTAAAAGCTTCAGAAATAGGTTTCAAAAAAGTAGACGGATCAAAATTTTAATGGAAATTAAAGTTTTATATTATATGTATAATATATAACACTAAGCAGGCATGTGTGTTTAATGTAAACAAATGCTTATAAGGTCTTTTAAAAGGTCATTTAAAAAAATAGAACCTTGAACAGTAAAAAGCAAAAGTATACATCTAAGGTTACTTCAGGATTTGAACACGCTACCTTCACGCTTCAGATCATTTTAGCAGACACGCAACCATTGAGGTTTCAGAGAAGACGATGGCAGGAAAAAGAAAGATCGGGCTGTGAAGCAATTGCAATGGCGTGTCATTTTTAAAATAAATGATTAATCTCAAACTAAAACCGGCTTAAAATGCTCATAATACACTTACTTACAATAGATACTGCACCAAATAAAAACATTAACCTAAATGTCGTTCTCGGTTTGAATTTGAAAATGAACACGTACAGATAAATACCTGAATAAATGAATGAAAGAAAGGGTTTTTGATGTGGGTTTCCAATCGATTTGGACTTCAGATCAATGTAAGTTTTACGCTATTTCAGGGGCTCTCCATATTTTGTTTTTTTTTTGTTTTTATGTATAATGAACGACCAGTCAAATTTTCCTTTTTTGACTGACTAAGGGAACTGTTAATCAAGCTTAAAGCCAAAACGTGAATATTTTTCTCGTAATATTGTATCATCGTTGGTCTTAATATAAACAAAAATTGAATCTGATGCATGAAATTAGATTTTCACTTTTTGACGCATACACAATGCAGAGTTTGTTACGTAATGGAACCAGTTCCTATTTCTTTGGTTTCCAGACCACCTCACTTATGAAGCAAACATAAAGATTCAAAATCAAACAGTTCGGAGTTTCAACCATATCCGCGTAGGGAATTTATGTTTGTTTATTTATTATATTTGATGTTATATTACTAAATGCACATCAATTGCTTTATTTTTCTTACTTCTTAAAAAAAAATATGGGTCCCACCCTGGATTGATAATTTAGACAGGATTCCCAGTAGAACACTGAAGTCAAGCATCACTGACTACTGCCACCACACGGGTGGGTGACCAATATCAGCCTGCTAGCAGATCGAAAACGTGCAGTATTGGACCTTGTTGACCTGTTCCACCGTGAAGATTTCGACTTTGCGCCCAGGATGTCGAGCTACCGAAGCAGAGGAGTCCTCTACAGATAATCAAAATTGTGATGGAATGTCTTCGGATCATCCTGAGGGATGTTTCCCAGATCGTCACCAATAGCCCATTGTGCAGATCTAGTGTGACGTCATAACCCCCCCCCCTAACAACAACAACATTAAAAAATATGGTTCGTAGGGTTTTGGAAACTAGGTCGATAGGTGCTGGGAAATAGGTGATATAGATGGACTTTTATTGATGGTCTGTAAAACATTCCTGATGATGATCCGGTGACATGCCATCACAATTTCGCTCTTCTACAAAAAGATCTAATTTGTGAGACTAATTCCTCAATTTACACATTTCTGAAGGAGATGAAATTTTTTCCAGATCTTTGTATCTATGGTACTTCTAAGAGACCGAACACAGGATTTTCGATTCCACAGATTTTACAAGCATGGATATCGCATATACTCGGTGTGTTGTCTTAGTGAAGTCAAAGATTAAACCCCTGTCCTTCCGGACCGGGGTCCAATTCTCTAATCACTAGGCTACCATGCCAACCATATTAGGAGAAAGTACATAAAGTATGGAATGCTTAATTCATTCACACAAAGATTTTCTGCGTTAGTGCTTGAATAGTTTATTGACCTTTTTAATAAAAACAAAATACAGAATAAATTGCAAAAGAGCATTTCAAAGACAAAATGGAAGTTAAGTTCAGCAGTACTGATGTAATCGAACCCACTACCTGCATGCTTCAGAGATTGCATTCTGGAAAGGCTTCAAATTCTTTGCCATATTGAAGAGCACATAGAAGGATTTACAAAAGAACTACATAAAGAAAGAATGAAAAAATGCCTCTCAGGTTGCTGCGGTAATCGAACCAGTTATATTTACAACTCAGTGTCTATAATGGAACGACAATAATCCTTGACCACGGATGCACTGCAATAAAGTACGAATACTTACAAAACTGTAATTGTCACTATATGTACGTCAATGCGTTTAGTCTTACGCTGGTATAAAAGACGGCTTAAACTGTGTGGAAATTACAGTTTATGCTATCTATTTCTCAGAAGATAGAAACGGAATCATCTCTTGGAAGAATGTCTAGGTATTTTATTGAAATGGTTTCTCTTTTATTGCGTGTGTTGTAATTTAAACTAAGTGTCATAAAACTACAATAAATTGTCAGATAAAATTGTTTTAAATTTTTCATATCAATGATACTTAATAGTATTAGTGAAAGGTTTTTAAGCTCTCTGCCTTTTGAAATAAACTTTAAAAGTTCGTCTTTTATCAAATTGTATCTAGCAATCAAGTTTTTCTTTTAGCTATTTTAAAAGTAAAACATAGAGAGCTGATTAACTTTAGTTTTGGAGTTTCAAATTTTAATTTCAAAAATCATTTATGTGGTTTAAAGTTTCAGAAACTTGTTTTTAGCCACATTAAAGAAGTAAAATATACTACTTATAACTCTGTTTTCGAAATAAGAATGTTAGGTTTAAAAAATACTGTTAGATATTAATTTAAATTGCTAGCTTTAGACTTGGAATATCTAAATCGATCACATTGACAATATATTTAATACTCTTCAAATGTTGCGAAATTATAAACCTAATGAACCAATGTTTTACAACAGAATTATTAGCAGATGAGTTGTAGCAAAAGTTCAAAATAAATATGTCGGATCTTTCACGCAGTTAGTACTGGCGGTAATCTAAAATCTTTCAGCTTTCCATAATAATGCATATGCTTTGCTAAGTGAAATTTCAAGCAATGATCATAAAGCTTCTTTTGTGCTTTGATATTTATGACATAGTTCTTGTGTATTTTCCTAGATATCAACCAGTAAAGCTCGCCCATCGTGTGTTTGAAGCTATCGGTGGATGCGATAAGAAAAAGCCACCTGTCATTTTTATGCATGCCATGTTGTGCTCCAAGGAAGTGTGGGAAACTATACCTCAGCGAGTGGCAGAATTGACAAAGAGAAAGGTATACATATATTAAAAAATTTTTCTAAACTTAAACCTTAAAATGGTGTAAAATTTATTTTTGTCTATGCAAAATTAGGTCTCGAGTATTATATTCAAACGATTCAAGAAACGTCAACTGCTCTGGCTTCCACTATAACTACTCGATATATTTATAGCAGTAATGAATTTTGTTTATAAAGAGTTTCTTCTCTTGCAAGCCTCTTATTAATAATCCTAAACTTATCCACTGGGTTAGGAGGTTCGCCTTCAGTTAGATTTCATTCATATTTTATATTCATTCATTAAGACAGTTCAGTAGATTCCTCCTCATTGCCATTTTGCTCGAGTAAACCCAAAATTAAATTTATTGATTTGAAAAAATCCATTGAATTGGGTAAACTCTCATTGAGTAAACTTGGCATTTAGATTTACAAATAAGAGCATTGCTTAAACAGATTAATTTTCTAGTTAAGGTTCAACACTAAATTATCAAATACCTTTATCGCACGAACTGTTTTTAATAAAATCAGCATTAAAAGCGAAGCTATTTATTGTAAAGGATATTTTCATTAAAATTCTAGTGTAGAAGCAATTAAGTTTAAAAGTAATCAGTATTATTCTTCTAGGTCTTCACTTACGACGCCAGAAATCACGGTGAGAGTGAGCATACGAAGGATTCTAGTTTCCATAACAATCTTCAGGACCTCTACACTTTTATGGATCGTATGGATATCAAAGATTCTGTTTTGGTTGGACATAGTTTCGGAGGATTGACTGCCATCAGTGCTGCACTACAGGAAGTAAGCTAAATGAGTTATACTGTAGTTTGATATATTTTACACATAACAGGCTTGTCTTTTACCCTTTAATCTCCGGCAAATCTGGTAAACATTGAATATATTAAACTTTTAAATATTACACTGTTTTGCTGCAGCCTTCAGCTGTTGAGCCAAAGTATTGTATCCTTAAATTTTTAATTTGCTAATGTGCTATAACATGGTACAATGTCAATGATATAGCAATACTATATTTAAGAGGCTATACAAGTTTAGTGGAAATTCAATTTTTACAACCCTGATTTCAGTTTATATTTTTCCTATGAAGATTGCGTAGAACTCAGTGTGAACACATTTAACTTAGTTTGTTAAGTTAGGCAAACCAAATTTTTAGCATAAAGATAAATTTTACTTTAGTGTTGGTTCGGTCTACGAAAAGCCTTCAAATGTTTAAAGGTCTCCTTACATGTGTTGAGCTAGATGGAATTTTTATTTATTAAATTATATTTTGCGTGTGTATCTTAGCGAAGTTGTATGGTTTGCATATTCAATACTCTTGAAATATCTTGGTTCTTAAATTAACCACATGTAAGACTGACAGATGGAGAAAGAAGCGCTGCTTGACATACAGAAACTTTAGTTTATAGATATGAAATCTAATAAAAGAGTAGGCGACTTAAGCTAAATCTAGTTTCCGAATAGCGTGGGCTGTGAAGAGTTGCGCAATCACATTAATTAAGGTCTTGACGCTAGCATATATAGCTGGTTCAAAACTAAAAGGACACATCTGCAGGTATAATACGTTTGCAGATGTGTCGTTTTAGTTTTGAGCCAGTCTCTAGATGTGTAATTTTAAAACCTTTTTGTTCCTCGTTTTTTCTTATGAAATCAAAGCACTTTAAAGTTTTAAACATGTTGCCCTAGTTAAAAGTGTTCTTTATGAATTTATTTTTAGCCGAAGAAAGTTGAGAAGGCATTTATTGTCGATATGTATGTAAAGAAGATCCAGGAAGAATTGATTGGCCGGTCCTTCAGATTCATGAACATTTGGACAGACGTGGTCAGAAGTCTTCCCAAAGACACCCCCGAAGTCGATATCACTAGAATAAGTGTGCCACTTTTGTACGAAAAATTACCTGAAGAAATGGTTAGTATTCCATTTTAAACGTTTGAGAAACTCATTTTATCAATATTGTGAAAAGTGTATAAATATATAACTTAATTTTACTAAAAGCGCAAAGTCCGCTGGTTTTGCAACTTCAAATATTGAGTTATGCACTAGTTATTTGTAGTAGCCATAAATCTGCAAATTCAAACTTCGTTTAACAAGAGAAATATTTTTCTATAACACTAAACTGGAATCAATTTCACGGTTTTCTTAAAACAAAATAGAAGGAAGGTGGGTTTTGAAAGTAAAGGTTAATACATTTTTAATAATGGGTTTTGGCTGATTCTGCTATGAACTTTTATGGTAGATGCTAGGTTCTTGTATTAAAATAATAAATTGTATTAAACAAATCATTGTTAAACTATATTCGCAAACACGTATTAAGCAACTTTTCAAAGTGGCGAATTGAATATTTTTGGAAATATCGGATAACTTAAGTCATGAAACTCTAAATATTAAATGTAAACAAATAATTTTATAACTTAATCATTTTTGTGATTTATTTTGGTGCTTGTTATTTAAATTGTTTGAATATGTTAAAATATAAACTGCCTAATGCATGAAATATTAAAGTTTCTAATTCATGCTGCAGATTTTGATTTCACTTTGAAGCCAACGATCAGCTGAAATTTTTTTTTCTCCATGACTTGGCATTGATTTCTTGACTTATGAAGTATGGAAGCCTTACTTGCTACTAAGAAAGAATTAGATTAAAATCGCTTGGATTCGTGCGAAGACTCAGCATTACTGTACAATAGACTTCAAAACTGACGGTTCTTCGGATTTTACCGATCTCTTATCAAAATTTTTCTATCTTATAAATTGTAGTTTTTAAAAAAACATGTAATTGTTTTCAGTTAATGGAAAAATTTATTTTGGGGCGAAGAAAGTTAAAAGAATCTGCCAAAATTTGAGATGGTTGGTTTTTGCAGTAAATCGTGAATGTTTTTTTTATTTAGAATTCGTTAACATAGGAATATTTCATCTTGTTTAAACACGTATTTCTATTGAGTTAAATGTAAATTTTAGTTGGTACCCTTTATGCATTTTTACTTTTCAATTTTAGAAATTTTTTACTTTGGTTATATGCTTTACTTAGCATAGTGTAGCTGCATTTGGTTCTCGTATTTATCATTCTCTCAAATTTACGAATGCAGGTTTTAGTCTTGTACTAAGAGGCTCAGTCTCTGCTAGCTAAAGTACGCCAGTTTTGAAACTTGTCAGCTTAACTTTAACTTAAATATTTCTCTTTCTGCCACGAGTCTACCTGGTATTTTTGTTCATGGAAATTAAAAATCTGGCTTCCTTTCAGTGGCAACGTTAAACAAAGAATTAACCTCCTCTAATGCATGACGTTCTGTTCTGCCTTTCCTACCTGCTTCTTCATTTATGACAGCATGGGTTTCTTTTAAATATTCTATAATTTTAACTTTTGACATCTCTTTTGTAAATTCTCAGTAATTTTCTTTTTAATAGAAACTCCAATCCGAAAAGGAAGCTTACCTGATGTCAAAGTTCTTGTACAAAAGAAGACCAGATGGAGGATATGATATGCGGTTCAACACTGAAGCTCTTGCTGATGCTCTCATACAGTACCAGGATTTTCCCATTGTCCACAGTGGACAATATGATGGTCCTGCTTACTTCATTTATGGATCCAAATCACCATTCAATGTGTAAGTAACCATTACATTTAAATCTAATTAAAAACTCGAAGAATTCGTATGGCTAGTTCTGTTTGAATTAAATTTTGAAAAGTTATAGGGTTTCATGCCTCACTGCCTAAGCACATTTTTAAACGTTATAAAGTCAGTGGTCAAACATGTAAATTGAGGTTATCTGCCCTATATTTCAAAATTTAGTTAATCTTCATATCTTGAGTCAACTTGATTTTTAGAAGGCTCCTTTTAGTTTACCTTCATAAATGTTATGTAATCAAATTAAAAATTTTAGAATTAAATTGTAAAATCTGAGGCTGAGCAAATCTCTTAAGGCTTAATTGTAGTATTCGAGTCATTCTTGTAAGATTTTAATACACGTCTACTAGATTTAAGTTTTGTTGGTCATAATATATTTGGATACTTATAATAAACTAGTTTTAGTGCTTAAAGTTATACATAACTCTCTAATATGGTTTAATTGTATGTGAAAATTGTGCGTGGTACTATACGTTCCTTGTCTAAACAAGTTTCTGATAATTTGTGTAAGACAATTAGAAAGCATCTGGTAATGATATTGAAAAACGGTGAATATCGAATAGTGTCTGGTGATCATTGCATTTCTAAGGTTACTACAGTTTTAACTTGATTTTCTTTTAAATAATTCTGTTAGAGATTTACTAAAACTTTAAAAACCTACCTAAAAAAATTAGTTTATCCTTAACTTAAGTTCTAATTAAACTATAAGTAACTAAAGTAATTGTCAATATTAAGTTTTGAGCTTAAGTCATTTCCCCAATTCAATATATAAAATACCACTGCAGCTTTTTTTAGAGCTTGTTCTAAAAGATCTTGTGGAGTTCGTAGGCGATGAGCTTAATTTAAACATCTCATTAAAATTCTTACTTTATGCTGTTAAATAATATATTAATCCAAAATTTGGCTTAAACTAAAGCTTGGATTGCAAATGTTTCTTAAAATGTTGTATTATGTTTCTGTTTATTATTCCCTAATTTTGACTATTATATTCCATCGAAATATTTTAACAAAAATGTTTTATTTATGTAGAGGTTCCGAGGAGGCTGACATCAGGAAACACTTTCCAAAGTCTGAGATGATAGAATTCAAAGATGCTTCACACCATCTTTTTGTGGATTTCCCTGACAAATTCGTAGATACACTTGTTAAAAGAATAGAATAAGGATGCAAATGGGATCTTATGTTGTGGAATATTTAATATATTCGGAGCAAAGTTCTAAGTATGTTTTCGATGTCAAGGTGTTCAACTATAGTTAATAAAAATTGTCTTGTACCATATTCTAGTCTCGTGTTATTTCAAATTTTTAATCTACTCAAATTTTTAAAGGTAATAATTTGGGTAAATGTTTCCTCAACTGGCATAATTGCAGCGAAAATAACAAACTTTTTAAAATACTAGACTGATTTGAAGAAATACGATGATAAGATTCAATTATTTCTACGGTAGTAAGCGAATTGTAGGATTCAGAGTAAGTATTGTATAACTAGTCACTTTAAAAAAAACTGCTTTTTATTTAGCATTTTATTAGAACATTCTCGAAATATTATCTAAATTAAGTTTATCTAGCCTACCCAAAGCAAACTAGTTTCTGCGTCAAAAATTTCTATATATTTGAAGTCTTGGTTGTAAATTTTAGTGCGGCGTAAGCAAGATATATCAAAATAAACAAATTATATAACTTTGAATCTTGTAGATTAACAATTCTAAATAAACAAGATGAAGACCACAAATGGTAAATGTTAACAATAGTTTCGAAAACTTAATAAACCGTCCGCTACTTTAATTATCCATTTCAGGAGCTTTCTAGTTTTAATATTTATCATGGACTTGCATTTGTCAATAAGCAAATAAATGCTTAGTAGTTTACTTTACTATTGTAATAAAAACTTAGTATTTTCTGTGGATACAAACTAAAATAATATTATCTGTTTATAAATGTCTTTTTCAGTGATATAAATTGTATTTTCCAGGCCTTACTCCCCGGTTTAATATTGTCTAAAAACCTTATCGTAAATAACTATCGTAAAAGTGATGTCTGGCTGCAAAATACACATGACTTTAAAAGGCTACACATGATTTTGACATAAAATCTAAACAAAACTTGAACAAACTTTGTATATCGCTAGTTTTTCTTATGTATTTAGTTACGAATTATCTTTACGAACCAAGAATTTTACCTTCTTGCGTTAAGTGAAGTTTTTGCTAAAGTTTTGACAAGAGAAGTTTTTAAAATTTTTAACTAAGTTCCGCATAATGTTCAGTACAATGTTTTATAATCAAATGATTTGTAACGTGCGTTTCATTGACATGTTTCATTACACAACACTTGACTTGAAACTAGAAGGAAAAAATCAGTTTTAACGATCATATAAATGAGCAATTTAGAATGCAAAACGTAAATATGAACACTTAAGTAGGTAGTATTTTATGCATAAAATTTAAATGTTTTAAGTGAATTTTCAGTTTTTATTTTCCATCAAAAGCATAAAATATAAATTAAACTTTGAATTTTAAAGCCAAAATGATAAAGGTGTTGAGATATTGTTGTGCATCAAGAAACTTTTATTACAAAACATTTTAAAAAAGTGAAATGTTATACAATTAGAATCTTTTTAAATGAATATTATCTAAAACTCAAAATACAACTATAAATTGATATGCTATATTGTGTAGGAATAAAAAATTTATAACTGTCATTAGTTTAAAAAAAATTCGACACGTTTACTGCTTTCTAGCATTTTTAAACATCTGTAAACAAATGTTAAAATTTTTTCACTTTAACGTTTTTTCTAATATTTAAAAGCATTAGACCACACTTCAGACATTTTATATGCTGGTATAAATTAATAAACTCATTTTCATTTATATTTAAAGAAATTTTAATTGTACGTCAGAGCATGACTTTTTCTGAATATTTTTATTAGAGGATTCTAAAGTGTTTAGAAACAGCTTGAATAAGGAAGACAAAGTATGCGGGTTCGGGGATAATAGTTAACCAAAGAATGTTCTAACTCAATAATCACAAGAGAGAAAACTAAGACTGCAAATAAGCATTTTTATGTCTGAGATTTCTTATGAAATCTAATTATTAAAAACACTTCCAACTTTTTTAAGCTAGCTTCGCTTTATTTCCTCCTAACCTTCCTTATTAGAGATTCGATAGAACACGATGGCGTGTGATTTTGGATAAAATTACTTTTTGTTTCACTTAATATGCATATTTTTCCAACTAGAATTCTAACTATATATTGCAAGCTATCATTACTTTTCAATTGAGAATGCTTGGCGTCTTAAAAGCAAGATTTATTACGGTTCGTGTCATCCGCAAAAGCGAAATTCGTTTTTTTTTTTTTTAAATTTGCACCACGTAAAATAAATTATGCTCTCTTGTTTTTGCATAATAACCCAAACCTGCTGAATTTGTTTAATATACTTTGCTTTATAATTGATATGGATGTTTTTCAGTATGAGGTGTAAAATCTTCTAGTTGAGCTCTTCTATGCTTTGACTTAAATGTAATTATTAAGTTTACAAAATATGAAAGTTTATGCACTTACAGAGTGAAATATTAATGCAAATGTTGTGTTTAGTCAAATATATGGGACAGTTTTGAAAGGGTTGGAAAACTTCAATGAATTTAGTACATAATGCTAAGTTTTCTCTCCCTATCTATTGTAATATTCTCAGCACTATCCAGCTGGAGATCGGTTGATATAATGAACATTTGAATAATATATGTTTGACTAAATATTCATTTCTACTTATTCAACATTCATTAATATTCGACTTATTCAAGATTATTTAATATTCATTTGACTTCATTTTATCAGAAAAAGAAAACATTTGAACTTAAACTATTTGAATATGATAATAATTCAAGATCAACATTTTTAAAAGTTGAGGTTCTGTAAAAGATTGACTTTGGAATGTAATGTAAACCAAAAATGTAATAAATAAATAAATACAAATATAAATAAAACTTAAAAAAAAAACATTTAAACTTTCTCTGAAGAGATCTTTTTTATTTCATAATCTAAAATTATAAACAAAAGTTCGTCAAAATTTAGTCTCTATGATGAAAAATTAAGAAACTTTATATCCACATAATATAAATGATCATCTTCAAAAGTTTATTTTTTAGTTAGACTTTCTTATTTAGAATTTAATTTTAATACTTAATTTTTTTATCGAATATGAAAACATCAACTTTTAAAACAAAAAATCTTTAGTAAAATACTTAATTTTTTTTTTATCAAATGCTTGAGTACCGAAAATTTGCACAAAAACTGGGTTAGTTTTTCCCGCAAATCAGTTTCATATCACCTCTCCCTTAGATAGCGGCAGTACTTAATAAAAGGTCTGAGATCTTTTCATTGTTTAAGACTTTAAGCTAAATGTGGAGAGCTGATTTAAAAAAAAAAATAAGCTTATAGGTCATAGAGACCATGTGTTGGGGCCTACTTTACCGATTTATCACAAAGGCATTGGTCTCATTTACCGAAAAGCGTCAAATTTTATTAAAGTAATGAGATGTCAACTATGTTTAATAATACATGCAATATTTTTTCAATTTAACCAATTTGTATTTTTATATTGATCAATATTTTCGTTACCGTTAATAAGACTTATCAACGTTCATAAAAGCATCATATTCAATACTTATCGTTATTTAAAATATTTATGATTCTTTTTAAGATGGTATTGATGATTGCAATATTATAGTATTAGATTATATTAGTTTTTAATAATAATTGCAATACTTTCGTATTGCTTATGCATCTTCATCATTAATCATCACGATTTTATCATAATTGAAATACATCTGGGCAATGTTGGTAACAGTTGATCCGAGAAAACTGGAATCTGAAGGGGTGATGTGTTGCCGAACTTTGCTCGATAATCCATTCAAGAAGGAATAATTTTATTTCCTCCTTAAAGTCACTTTAGGTCTCGCACTAAAGAGTTGTAGTTGTTGTAGTTGTAGTTAATTTACGTCGCACTAGAGCTGTACTATGGGCTATTGGCGACGGTCTGGGAAACATCCCTGAGGATGATCCGAAGACATGCCATCACAATTTTGATCCTCAGCAGAGGGGATGACACCCCTGCTTCGGTAGCCCAACAACCTGCTCGCGAAGTCGAGCACTTTACGGTAGAACAGTTTAACGAGGACCAATACCGCACACCCTCGATCCCTACGCAGGCTGATCCAAGTGGTCACCCACCCGCACACTGACCGCAGCCAGTGATGCTTGACTTCGGTGATCTGCTGGGAACCGTGTCTTAACGATCAGTCCACTGCGGGACCTCGCACTAAAGAGAGGGGTGATAGTTGATTCCCAGAACAAACCATCCAAATCTTCACAATAGTTCACTTGTATGGTTCGATTTATTGATTGCTGTACATCCATATACACTCTCGTGTACACGATAAAAATATTGACCTATTAACTATTGTTAAGTTGTAAATAAAACAGCACACATTAGAGAAGGCAGCGCAAAAATACAATCCAAAGTTATAGAATGACACGAACCCGCTACCTGTAAACTTTGGAACATTTAGTGGAAAGGACAATATCTCCCAGTACTGATCCTGTTATTCGCGTTCTTAATATTAATTTTTAGCACTTGTTGAGCATAATTTTCTCTTTTTATTAAGGATTCAAGAAGCGTATTTTTAAGGATGGGGATTACACGAGGACCGATACAGCTCAGCTTCGATCCCCACGCAGGATGATCATAGTGGTCGCCCTCCCGCTTACTGACCGAAACCAGTGATGCTTAACTTCGGTGGTCTATTGGAAACCGTGTTTTTTTTACAGTCATTCCGCTGTGGGACTCAATATTCATTTGAAAATATATTTTAAGGCCAGGACTTCAAGAGACTAGGGCCACTCAGCCTAATGAAAGTGTCCCAAAGTCACTGACAAATAACAACGCTTTTAACCAAGCACTTTATTAAGCTATCGTATAAACTTCACGCGGCCAACTATGATTTACGTTTACCATTTTAATTGGCATACATAGCGTTAAATATCATTTCACTTACGTTTCGCTAGCTTCATCTATCACCTACAAGTTATGAGCTTTTGTCATCTATATAATTTCCGGGCTCATGGAAGTAAAGTGGTCAGTGGATAGTTGCCTAGTGGTTCCAGGATCATGGTAGCTCAGTGGAACTCCGATCCGGAGGTTCCAGCGTTCGATTCTCGACTGCACTCTGGCCCAATAAGTACATGCGATATAAGTGTTTGTGAATTCTGTGCATTCGAAAGTCCTGTGGTCAATCGTTGAGCAGTACCTTTACGCTGCAGGAATCTGTAGAAAATTGTTAATCATTTTATTTTAGTTATACATCAATATTTATTGGAAAATATATTTTAAGTCCTGGACTTCGAGAGACTATGAACCAGTTCAGCGTAAATGAAGGTAGCCGGTTCAAGTCTCAAAGTCACTGACGAATAACAGCGCTTTTTACCTAGCACTCAATAACGTTATCGTATAAACTTCAACGGACCAACAATATTCTAAACTTACCACTTCATTTGGAATGCGTAGAGTTAAATACCTTTTAGTTTAAGATTTTATAGCATCATATATAACTTACAAGTTGTGAACTTTTGTCATATATATAGTTTCCGGGGTCATGGTAGTCCAGTGGTTACGGGATAATGATCGCGCATTCGAACTCCGGTTCATCTGGTTGGGTCTCGATTCCTCTAAGACACACCGAGTACATGCGTTATGCGCTTTCATGAAATCCGTGGAATCGAAAGTCTGATGGTCGGTCACCGAACTGCACAATGATCGGGAGAAAATGTCCTTCTTCTTCAGATTTATGTCTAAACAGGAGAAAATGGTCTCACAAATGAGTGGTACGGAGATCTATACGCTGGGTTCAGAGCTAAGCCGTACTTTTAACATTGCAGTGCTTTCTTTGTCAAACGAAAAGCGCACACTCTTCTCTTAATTCTCAAAAAAGAAATATGACTGTCGAGCTTAGTTTTTCCTAGTGTTATCAGACAACAACAACAACTTATATTTTCTCTAGCACTAATGGGGCCCCGGTAAAACTCTCTGAAGCTAAGAGGTAGTAGGTTCGAATTCTCCTGTAGCCCTATATGTAATGTGTGCTCTCAATGTATGCTATTGATTCTTACATTATAATAAATCGTTCTTTGAATACGCAAGCTCTTATAAGAATATTTATACCTTATATTTCTAATATAACAGTGGATAAAAGCTGGAAGTTTACATATTATTTTCTGTTATGTAATACATAATATTCTGTATTAGAAGAATACATATTATTTCCTATACTATTGTGTTATATTTCATTACAATATATTTGATTATGATCTGATACAATCATTTTTCTATGATGGGTACCATGCATCATTTTATTGCTACTATCCCAATGCTCAACGTTTTTTTTAACTATTTTTTTTTGTATAAATATGCAGGAGTGTATGTTCATGAAAAAACGTCTTATTAACCTTTGTCAATATTAAAACTACAGCATAAATGAAAGAAATTCCTCACAAAGATACATTCAGGGTTGTGGTGAACTTGAACCCACTCTTTTACACTGTAGAGTCTTTGTTGGTTCAGCAAGACATCTCAGTCTGCTCAATGTTTAAATCGACGATTTTTACTAATAAACTTTCTTTTCTTAAAAGCGAAAATAAAAGAATTTCGCTATTGAAAAAATAAAAGTGAGTACCAAATAGTATTACTGTTACTTTTCCAATTCCATTTTCCTTTATCTTTTCAGTAACGCTAAAAGCGAAAATTATACATTTTAATCTTTTTATCATTTAAACTTTAGCATGGGATTCTTTAGTGACTTCGAAGCTTGAACTCTTGACATTTTGTGTCACAGTCGGAGACCTCAGTGTCACAGCTAGCCCTGGACACAAACATATTTTAACTCCTACTTTAACTCGATAACTGTGCGAGAATCCTGCAACTGTCACTGGGTATAGATCGTTGCTTGCTGTCTATCTTTATTATAAAAGCTAGCTAATGTGAAGTATTATCGCAGTTTAAGAATTTTAATTGTAGCTGAAGTAAGTGGACGTGCAAAATTTTTAAAAATGGAAGGGTAAGAATCAATATTTTTGATTCGATTTTTCTTGATTTATTTCAATTTTCGTTAATGTATATACTTACTTTTGTTTTAAAGCGATGGTCTTTTATTTTTGAGAAATTTTATGGATTTTAAATTGGAGTTCCTTGTCGCGTAAGAAATATAAAAGTTATTTTTTCTATGACATAGTTTATGTAGTTGTTGAGACTTTATTATAAAGCTTAATTTTCTAAAATTAAATACCATTTTTGTTCTAATTTCTCTTAAAATTCATCCATAATGCAATAAGAACTCTTAACTCACAGAAAAAGACTTTCTCACGTAATTTTAATTTTTTTGTATAGACAATTTTGAGTTAAATCTTTTGTTAAATTTTAATTGTAATTTATTCTTCAGTGTGGTCTTGAATTAACTCGTGATTGCAATTTTTCTAAATTTAAGAATGATTCTTTGAGGTTGAATTGCAGTTGGGCCAGCAAAAGTAATGAATTTGAGTTCTTTTTTTTTTTGATCTGCTTGTTTCATAAGTTTTCTTTTTAAGTCCCTGAAATGATTTTCTAGTGCTGATTAAATACTAGTCTTAATGTAATTGTTTCAAACCATGAATTTTTGTATAATTTTATCAGGTCAATTATTAACAATTTTTTTTTAAATTAATAATTCGATTATTTAAAAATAGCTTAAATCAAAAGCAACATGACAATATAATTTAAATTTTGACGAAATATTTTTAATTCTTAATATTGGGGTTAACTCAATACTTGAGGGTGTTCAATACTTGAGCCGGTTAGAACATTTAGAGCTTAGAAAAAACTCTGAATGGTGAGGTTCTTAAATCCTCTCCTCCATGCTTACGCAAGTTAAAAGTTTCTTCAAAGCGAACAAAATTTTGCATTATAATTGTAATCTAGGTCTTATTTTGTGGTCTCAAGCATAACTTGCAGTTTGTGATTAGACTGCACATCAGTGTGCACTGTTAGAAAATCTGGTAACACTGACTTGAGCATGGCTATATATTGTTGCAGTTACTTGGAATAATCTGGAGTTTTAATTTGCTAAATTAGACTAGACTACAGTATGTTTCCGAAAATATTTCAGTCTTGAATATTTCCATGTTTTTTCTATAATGAAGACTACGGTTTTCACCATATTTGAAGCATGCCAAAGACTTGTATACTTCATACTATATATTTCTTTTAAGAGAAAATTTTAATGAATACGGATTTCAAATATCAGAGGAAACTACAATCAGCCTGAATGTTGTAACAGTTCTTATTGCTTAACGAAAATCACTTAAGACTGCCGGTATACAAATGCACTCTAACACTTTGCCCCTGTCATTTCTAGTTATTTTGTAATTCAAAAAATAACTCTATTAATAATGTAATCTCATTTCATAATTTGTTATTCCTTAACCCTAGGTAGTTTTGGGTATTATATACCCTTTGGTGTATATAAGGTACCCCGGTATACAATAAACTAGATTATTTCATATCTATAATTGTTTTTTGTGCAAAAAGGCGACTAAATTATCTAAACCAGTGAATGCGTATAATTTAAAAGTTAGAGTTCCCCTTAAATATTTTAACTAAATCTAGTTAAAACACCATAAAAAGTCATAAGTAAGTCTAATGTATTTATAAAAATTAAAATAGCATAAGATTATAATTGAAGAATTTAATTAAATTTTCATTGCTAAATTGATCTACACTATTCGAGGCCAGACTGGGCTTCTGCTATCTTTCTAGGTATACAGTAATGTTCTGTTTTTTATAATTTATTCTTCATTCTAATGTGTCACTGTTAAGCCTTTGGCTATTAATACGATGAGCAGTTTAAATTTGACTGCTTCACCTGATGCTTTTATTCTATATATTCATCTTAGTAGTTCTTAATAAAAATTCGCATTTAGAGTATACTGAATCATTTTCGTTTATGTCTTGAAACTTATGGAGTATCGTTGACATTCTTTGTGTTTATAAATTTAAATCTTTCCAACTTCGGTAGATCTAAAGCAGTCTCAATAAGCTTCGTATATGTTGATCCAACTGGTGAAGTAAAGGATAAGAAGAATCCTATAATTTTCCTGCATGCTATGCTCTGCTCCAAGAAAATATGGGGTGATATTCCTCAGACTGTGGCCAATAACACAGGAAGACGAGTAAGTAACAAATTTTAAATGTTTGCTGCTATTTAGATCTATAAAGGTATTGCATGAAAGATCAAATTATTGATTTTGAGGATCAGGTATTCATTATAAATAAACTAAGAGTTTAATAAACTGAACGAACAGATAAAAATTTCTCATAAATATGCATGTAATTTTTTGCAAACTAATAAACTAATGTAGTTTACTTTGAACCGTAAAAATTTTATATTTGGTTATTAATAGAGAATTTTAACCGCAAAACACTTAACCATACGTGATATCTAACAAAGCAAATTTCTACTAGTTTAAATTTGAATATTGGAACCTCTAGTTCCAACTTATAGTGATCACTGTTACTAAAATAAAAAATTACGAACGTAATTGGTTTGAATATAAGTCCTAACGTTTTATCACAAATAATGTTTAAGCGGGTGTATAAATTATATTTGAGTAACTTTCAAATGTTTAAAATGGTCATCGAATTTTTTCCAAAGGTGTTCCACGCAAAAGTTTAATATTAAAGTATAATCAAAATAATGTAAACAGTTTAGTGTCGGTTTTATGACTTAAGAGTAACAAAATTTAAATTTTCTTCAATAGGTCATTTTTCTTTATGAAACTCAATTACAAAAGGAAATTTAAGTTACTAGATGTTATCATTGCTTGCGATAATTATTAACTATACGCTGTAATCACAAATGATTGTTCACGATTTTTACTGCTTACAGACAATACAGCTAAAAAGTTCCTTAAACCAATTAGTAACGAAAACTATAGTTTTGGGCCTTTGAATGTTAAATAGCAATTAAGTTAAATTGTCTAAAGGAACTATTTATTCCACAAAGATTTAAAACAAACTGGTACAGCAGTAGCCCTTTAGATGCATAGTTCATTAATTTTAAGTTATGAATACTTAACCTTTGTAATCTCCCTGAATTTCTAAGTAAAAAATCCGAGTAAAAATTTTATTCTGATAGTTAAGGCATTGCATTAACTCACAAATGTGAATTCAGTTTAAACATATTTTTAGTGGTCATTAATGTTTAATTTTTAAGTAATTTTTCGTGCTTCATAATGTCAAAATTGAGGAGTTAGAACAGTTCTCCAAAAACACTAAATGCTAAAATGCATTGTCAGATTCAGATTTAATGAAAACTAAAGACTGTATCAAAATGAAATTGTAGACTATTCTGTTAATGAAGCCTTACATATTAAAAGTCATAATTGATATCTTTTGAAGAATAAAGTTTTGCATTTAGAATTTTACTGAACGTATATTCTGAAATTATTCAAAAATCTAAAAGGTCTGAGGTTTATTAGTTTGCCGAAATGCTTCTAAATTTATAACTATTATAATGCCTCATATTGTGTAAATAGAATGAATGCTCCGTTAACAGAATACAGATAATGGTTTTCATTGATCTTTTTGATAGCAAAAATATTAAATTATAATTTTGATAAAGGAATGAAACTGATTTAAACAAAATCGGAGAAGGATAAAATAAGTAAATAACAATTAAAATTAATCCAATAATAAACTGAATTTACGGAAAAGCAACTAAAACCAAATTTGTTTGAATTTGAAAGTCAGGAAAATTATTCTAGCAGAATACGAAAGTTTTTAAAGATATGTGTGTTAGCAGTACAGCACTTCATCAGGGGACACACTGCCTGCCAGCACACAGGAGCTTTTAGTTTCTGGTATTACCACTGACCGATAGAACGGCTCATGTGTTGGCAGGCAGTGCGTCCCATGATGTACTACTGTATTGCTAACACACATATTTAAGAATGCTAGAATAGTTTTTCCGACTTCTAAATATAATTTTGCTATTTGACTGTTATCCAATATTTTTACTGTGTAATTAAACTAAGATTGTAGTTTTAGAATGTGGGATTTTATATCAAGGCATACTACTTTTAGAGCTATTATTTTCCCATTTTCCTAATAATTTAGGAAGAAAATAAATTTCTGTAGAGATACTACTCGAGACTTAGTTTAGGTTTTTCTTTTCAGGTTTATACTTATGATGCCAGGAATCATGGTGAGACAACACATGCCGACGAGTCAAAATTTAGTTTCAGCTTTAATGTTGACGACCTTTTTCTATTGATGGATCAAATTAAAACTGAAATGCCAGAACATCCAGAACAATTTATTATAGTAGGTCATGATATGGGTGGAATAACTGCCATTAGAGCTGCTCTAAAAGAGGTAAATTTAATTATTATAGTTTATAATTTATATTTCAGGCTACACGTGGCTAATAACTTTTAGGTCAGTCTTGCTGGAGCGTGCATTATTTTCGGTTTAAAAAAGAATGTATTAAATTTTAACTTTTTACTAGATTTCCTGTTACATTATTAGCAAATAAATTATGAATTAGCTATTTAATCATTAGTTTCAAATTGCTACCAAAGTCTGATTCCAAAATATTTGAATTTCCTATTTTGAATATTTAATGCACCTTAAACACGACCCATTGATTATTCTATTTGTAAGAATCTTTCAGGCGAATGTGTTCAAAGCTTAGCCCTTACTCTTTTGTATTGAGATTTGCATTGGAATATTTATAAATGTGTTGTCCATTAAACAGCAGTGAACCTGATTTTGATGCAGTGATTGTATTAGTAAAATTTAAACTAGTTCTTTCCCGTTAAGAGTATAATATTTAACCTACTGTAGCAAATGCTAACATCTTCGAATAACTAGAAATCTGATCCTGTTATTTGCCGGAAATAGCCAATCTGGGACATCGGAAGCCCTTTCAATTAAAGTGTCTAGTTTAAGAAGTGCTTATATTTCAAAATGAGTAAATTCTCAGATTTTATTAATTTCGCTGAAAAATTCAAACTGTCATATTTCTTAGATTTATAGAATCACTAGGCTAAAAACCCTATAATTTAGTTTTTAACACGGGTCTTCCACACTAATACTGCTTCTAAGTGTTTAAGTTTCTAAATGTAAAAGAATTGTATGGATTGTAAATGAAGTTAAGAAACAATAAATTATATTCTGAAGTACATTCGAACTATAGAAATTCGATCTACTTTGACTTCCAGGCATTTATCATTAAACCTCTCGGTCTGTTACACTAATAAGCAGGATGGTCTGAGAGGTTGGAATTTAAATTTTTTTTTTATAAAAATGATTCATTTTAAAAAATCCTTGCCATCTGCCAGAACATTAGCAAACAAATGGCTTCTATAATAGCCATACTTGATAGGCTCTTCGTGTATTAGTTACTCAGTTTTTTCAAATCGACTATTCTGATATAGGAAACAGATATACCGATATGATGTAGGAAACTGATTGATCGTGCCACTCAAGTTTTAAGTTAAATAAGCAGACTGTGTGCAAAACCATCAGTGCATTCAAATTGATAAATTTTTTTTCTCTATACTATCTCTGCTGTTCGCTACTTTGTTTATTCAACTTGCGACAGGTTTTGCGCAACAAAAATTTAACTTTAACCTGTTTTTAACTTCAGATTATAAAGGTGTGTAGGAAACGTACAGAATTTTTAAATAGTTGGAAAATTACCATACTAGCTGCTATGGAGGCCACAAGAATGAGATTTTAAAATTTGAATTGCTGAAAGGGCTGCATTTAATTATTGCAAATTTAACCGATTTTTATGTGTTAAATGTTGACTATCCGTTGCAGATGCTTTTTCTTCAAAATATCTGAATTTCATAAGCTCGCGCTCGAGTAGATGTCCAAAATATTATGCGCTGCCTTATATAAAATATAAAACTTAGTATTTATGGGGAAACTTTTTCAAAATTAAAAAGAACTTAATTGATAGCTATGAGGATAATTTCCTATGTAATTTGTTATTACTCTAAACCTATTTGTTAGTTTACAGGATCTGTACTTGGGTTGGGCGTGTGTTAAGAGTTTAAAATGTTCTAGCATATAGCTAGAATGAGTGTATTTTAAAGGAAATATCCGGTGTTTTTGTCAATTGCCAACATTTTGGGGTGAAAACAATGCGATAAAGCTGTTCGAGACATTTTAAAAGTTTAAGCATATGATCCTCAGTCGGAGCACGATTGCTACATAAAAAGTGCGGTAACATGGTAAAAAAAAGTCTATTTTCACCATATACATTGTAGCGAACTTCCACATCCAATTAAGTGAAGTTTATTTCTTATAAACGTTAAACGGCGCCATTTTCCTGAAATAAATTTGCAACAAGCTAATAAAGCGTTTTAAGGTATTTAAAATCTAAATGTATTAATGCTGAACTTTGTTTCTTTTTAGCCTGCTAAATTTGAGATGGTATTTGTTGTAGAAATGTATGCAAAGCCAGTATCTAACGAACTGATTAAACGTACAAAAGAGTTCATGACGACGTGGACAAAATGCGTTCAAGAACTTCCTGAAGGTACCCCAAAAGAGGATGTCACAAAATTGAGTGTGGAAAGTTTATACGGAAAACTGGAACAGTGGATGGTAGGTTTAATTCCAAACTCTTAGTTTTCACAGCACAAAATGAGGAATTGAGTGGTGAAATATTAGACTGCGTTTCATTTAGAAAATATTTTAAGCTTTAACATCATCCACGTTAATTTTTGCATGTGGTCTGCTTTTTAGATTTAAATTCTCTAGTTTTTGCTGAACTTATTTAACTCTAACATACCTTTTTAAATCTATTTGAAATAGCATGACTATCAGATTCAAAACTTAAATAGATGGACATTTTGATGTGATATTTTAAGTTCTGTGACTCGGATTTCTCTTAAACTACTGTACAATTAAATAAGAACGCATTCCGCTGATTTAATTAAATTTTATAAACGCGATGTAATAACTAATTGCTTATTTTATCTCAAATTCTATTTAGCATTCTTAATTCAAAGTGCTAGAATAGTTTTAAGTTGTTCCTCGAAGAGCAACTTAGACTTTAGAATTTTTAAAGGTTTTTCAAAATTAGAATTTAACTCTAGAATGCTTGAACTACTGAACGCTAATCGCGTTTCAACTGTTATTTGAAGTCTCGACTATAAACAGGGTGCAATACAAATAAAGTAACTTAACGCAGGACTAAAATATTTAAATTATCTATTAAAATTCATAATTTGCTATTTTATTAGTTTAAGGCAAAATACGCAAATTGATCGTAGCAACAGAATCTTAGCATAAAATTAATCGTAGCAATTTCTATTAAAAAGCCATTTAACTGCTTAACATTTTGTGCTGAAAGAGTGCTTTTGATAAACTGTTTTTTAGATTTTTGTTTTAGAGATACTTTGGTAAGGTACTCGTATGCAGCTTTTCATCTTTTTCACCCCCTGTTAATCTAAATCTGTTTCCAGGGAATGAATTTTAAATTAGAATTTTAGAAATCATTTTTGACTATTTTGTAAATTATTAATTTACAGAAAGAGGATAATGAGAAGGCTTCTTACCTGAAAGGAAAGTTTGAATACAAGAGAACTGAAAATTCCTGGGATGCATGCTACAACACAAATGCTCTTGCTAAAGCTCTGGAAGACCTTGAGAAACACCAAGAAGACTATCAGGGAGTCTATGATGGACCTACTTATTTCCTTTATGGCACCAAATCTCACTATAAAGTGTAAGTTCGATAGCTTTATAATTGGTTTTACTCCAAACATTAAATTTGTTTTTAAAAACCTGCATTCATCAGAAACAGAATTTAATGGAGCATAATCGCAGGGATAAAGAGAATAGAGGGGGTAGTTCACTCCTTTGAAGAATCTCTCGCCGCACAAAACCTCAGATTTTTCGCCTTTGACGTCAAGGCGGCGCAAAGCTTGAACTTTTACTTCAAGAACTGAGCGTTCGGTCTAACTAGCTCTGACTAATATTGGAACATTACTTTTTGTGACATATTCCAAGACTCGTTGTCATCTATAATTTTCCTCTTTTTATTTCGGTGAATTACTAAAATTTAAAATTATTAACGAAATGTCAGTTTGCGCGATTGCAACTTGATAAATTCTGATAGAAACACACAAGGAAAAACGTAATTTTCCACGTGTTTCATAACGTTAATGAACAACTATGTAAAGAATGACCTCAACTTTGCAAACGAAATTACCCAGTTAATATAAAATGTGCACGAATATGCAGTAAGCATTGCTTGAAAGAATATGAAGATGATATGAGAAATCGTTTGTTTGGATTGCCGATTAGAATGATTTCAAAATTGTCCTACCTCTGCCAAGTGCTCTCTTATCTAAGGGACGATTAATTGTTCCGTCAGCAGCGTGGATGGAAGTGTGTCAGAAATTTCAGATCATTTTTCAATGTGTGCATGGGAAATTTTACAAATAATCAAAGTGTCATTAAGGATTTTATAGGTGAATTAGAGGGACAATATCCCGTTGTGAATAAAACAGCAATACGCTTATTTTGTCTCTCAGAACTTTTATAAGAATTCGCCATCTGAATTGAAACCGCCCAGTTACTTTAAAAGATAGGTAAGTCGAAAAATTTAAATGCATAAAATTTAAGTTAATAAAAACTTAAATGAAAAGCATAAATAATTAATAGTCAAAATTCTTAACAGTTCATAACAAAATTCATAACAGTTTTTAATGTAGTTATTCTAAATATTTATGATTTTTTAATTATATTTTAAATTTAAACATCTATAAACAATTATAATGAACCTAAATTATTTTGTTACAATAATTAGCACTTAAGGTTGTTTCCTAAAGGTTAAGTATAAACAAATTTCCATTAACAGCATATTTTAAAAATCAGGATTCCAAATTTAACCTAACTTTACATATTACTGTTATCGAACAATATGTAGTTAAAAAAAAAGGTGTCGATATATGCATTTTACTTTTGATAGTAAAGTAATAAAAGTTAATAAAAATTAAAGTTAAAACTGACAATTTTAAAATATATTTATAGCGTCATTTACGACAACTAGCAAAATATTTTTATTAGTTTAAAATGGAGTTTAATTTAAAAAAATTTTTTTTGCTGAAGTATTAAACTATGTTTTTGTAAGGAAATGTGTTAATTGTTTAAAGTTTGAAAGCTAGTATCATTGAAAAGTCGCACTTATTTTTACAGAGAGAATGATGCAAAGTTTTCATGATATCTTCACTTGCAATCTCTGATATCCTTGTTCGGCGTGACGCCATGAAGAGCGAAATCGTAGCTTCAGTTTTAAGATCGGAATGAACTAGCCCTTTTTAGCCTTTTTAATAATCATGGTTATAATTTCATAAAAATCTATCTAGAATTTATACAAATCGTAGAGTGAAGCGAAATGTCTGAATGTTCTGTTGCACTGTTATTAGTAAGGAGAAACATTAAACTATTCTGGGTATCAGATATTTTTAACTTATGATTTTACAGCCTTTGTCTTTAAAATAATAAAATTAATTTCAAATGCGTAGAAAAGATAAGAGAAGTTTTAAATTCTGTTCTATGTTTAAATCTATTAGTAATTTGTTTTCATATATTTAATGACAAAAACGCGCATGTCTTTAAGACTTGAGCTCTACAGTAATCCTGAATAACAAATTTTAAGTCCTTTCGTAATGTATTTTGTAAATGATTAAAGAAGACTTATAACTATTTTATTATAGAAATGATGCTAAGGATTCCATGAAGAAACACTTTCCAAAAGCTGAATTGGTACCGTTTGAGGAAGGGTCACACATTTTTGTTACTGACAAGCCTGCTGAACTGGCTAAGGTGATTGGAGAGAAAATCAAAGCAGTCTAAAACTTTACAATTTAAGTAGTTCTTTGTAACTGTGTGGTTTTAATTTTGTTCACTAAGCAAAGCTGCAGTGTATTATATAAATTGATTAAAGTATATTCATTTAAGAATTTGATGCTTTTATTTAGTCTGAATGTTCAGAATAATATGAGGATCATGTGTGAATAATCGCATATGTTTGCTGCAATTCATTTCAATCTCCGTAGTACTGTTTTTATTTTAGCTTGTGTAAATTCACACGCTTTAGTACTATGAGAACTCGAATACTATGAGAATTTTTGCCTTAATTAAATGTTAATCGCCACTCTAAACCAGCACCGATAACCTCTCAACCAGCTCCCACGCGAGGAGCGAGTTTTTATAATTAGCAAATATTTTTACATAAGCTAAGAAAATTTCGCATAATATTTAGTTATCTTGTGGCATCGTAATCATTCGAGGAAACTATGAAATGGGTGAATTTTCTGCAAGAATAAGTTACTTGTTAAATTATACTATAAAATTATTTGATTCATGAAAGAGTATAGTTCGTTCACCAGGCTTTGACACTTTGCTCCGCCTTCATCACGTGGTATCCGACGATTCTGCTATCGTTATTTTTGAAGGATTTGTACAATCCTGAACAAGATTGCTATTTGGCGATCATAAGACAAAAATGTATTTCCCAATCTTCATGTGCAGTTTTAACGATAAATATCGAATAAATTTTATATTTCTCTCTTTTGAGTGGTTTTTTTTTTTAGACATTTGGCTGCTATATAATTAGCTATAGTAACGAAAGGTATTTATAGCATATGATTAAGCAAAGTGACTGAAAAAGAATTCACTGCTTGCGTTTAGCGCGGGTGTCTAAATTTTTAAGCTCGGAGACGTTTCTCTTACTCCCGCGCTAAAATTAACTCTTCGCCCGAGGACGTGTGACCTAGTACAAACTCCCAACTTTTTGGGTTTACGATTCATGTTCAACTCCGTAGCCTTGTAATTTTGAACCCAATCCAGAGGACTAGGGAACTCCTTGATCAAGTATTTGGCGAAAAATTGACTTCGTATTTTCGATTGAACTTACCCGCATTTGCGTTATGTGGGGCAGAAAACCTCCCACTATCTTTTAATTTTCTCTTCTGTGATATTTGCTTCTTGTATTATTAGGATGTCTTGTATTAGGATATATATAGAGAAACGAAACTCTTTCATTTCCTTCGCTTTGCCACGAGCTGCAATAGCCGAACGCTGTTACTCATTTAGCACCACCCAGGAGGCACGTGTGAATTTAAGAATTTCACGGACGCGAGTAACAATACCTCCCTAGCATCTAGATGTTAACATTCCTACTGAAAGCACATATAAAATTATCAACTCACTTGAATATGTAGACATCGAAAACAACTTGACTGTAGGGAACTTAAGGAAAAAAGACAGCATCGAGGCAGAGCTGAGGGCAACTGCGTTGCAAATGATCTGTGAAACGCAATGATCTGTGAAAAATACCCGGAAAGCGACTGACTACATGTATATACTGATGGATCTCAGATAAAAGATAGAACTGGAGCTGGTATTTTTTGTAAACTATTTGCCCAAAGCGCCGCCGTGGGTCATTATATGACCACTTTTGAGGCAGAGATCCAAGCATTTTTTCTAGCATTACAGAACTTAAAAACAAGATCTAATGAGTTCCTAAGGGTGGTTCTATTGGTAGAGTCCATTTCTGCACTTCAAGCAATCACAGAAAATCAATATTTTAAAACTAAGCTGTTAAACGAAATCCAGCTCGATATAAACCCCCTCAAGGAAATGAATAAAACTATAGTTATACAGTGGATCCCTTCACATATTGGTATCGAAGGCATTGAGGACGCAGATTATCTGGCAAAAAACGGAACAACTATGCCTCAAGAAATAACCGTCACACCTGATACTCTTAAAAAATACATTATGAAAAAACTTAACGAAATAAATATGATTTAACTATAAAATCAAAAGGCAAAATATGGGAAAATATTCAAGACAATTGGAAATTTCTCTGTTACCAACCCCGTAAAGAAGCAGTAACCCATTTTAGGCTTAAAACAGGCCACGATTGCTTATCAGAACATTTATATAACATAAAAATTCTTCCCAACAAAGCATGCCCAATTTGTGACACGGGTGTTTTAAATTCTGATCACCTCTTGATGTGCAAGGGACTAGATGGGAACTCTAAGAAAAGTGGGAATGTCACTAAATTGTATTAGGACGCAAGAACTCTCATGAATTGTCACTAACTTTACCTTTTTTTTTGTTTATGTTTAAAATTTTATATTGTTGAAATGTTTCTTGATTCAAATGTTTATTGTTCTTTTTGTTCACTTCACCTAAATTGTTTCTTTGTTATTTTTCTACCCCTTTGTGATGCAGTGAGCTGTCAAATTTTATGGATTGAATTCCTAATAAAACCATATGAAACACACGCTCCCACTATTGGCAAGGGGACTCTAACCCTTGATCCCTCGATCACTAAGGCATTTTTACGTCAGCGCAGTTGTCTGTGAAAGCTGGATGCCAAATTCATATTGACCAGCCATCGCTGGAATTTAAACCCGGTTCACTTCATTAGAAGGTGAACGCTCTATCCTCTGAGGAACCACGGCGCAACAAGCATAATTGTAAAATTTCACGATTAGAAAAGTTTTATTTTATTCACTCATTTCGTTTCTTTTAAACCACGAATCTCCGTATTTTTTACTTTTCTAGTTTATCTTTCAGAGTTTAAGCGAATGCATAAGTAAAATATTTTTAAATTGAGAATCCTAAAAATGTTTTAGCCGCATTATTTTTGTTTCCTACAAGCCACTTGAGGCATTGTGTCTTTAAGAATAGAAACTTAATATTCTTGTGGCAATATAAAAGTGTTTCAATAGAAAGACAATCAATGAAAAGTGAAGTTAAAAAATTTTCCGTTCCCCCTTGAAGTATAAACCACGTCGTTAAAATTTTTCAGGTAGGAGATGGTTTTTATTTACAAATGAAATGACTTTTCTGGCCATATTGTGAAGTTTCGACATGATTAAATGCCTGCTAAATCTATTTTCTTGTAATATAGCCAAATAGTGCATCTTTTTGGTTAAGTGTCGTCATGCTTTAAAACTAAGTCATCAAAGTACTTACTCAAAATTAAATTCTTTACAACATAACACACAAGTGTTCAAAAATTATATTGAAACTCACTTGAAGTTAGCTTTTGAAGACTGAAGAGTACTGACAGAAGCATAATCATCTGTTGTAAATGAAAAAAAAAATGGGATTTAATAATAGTTTTGACTAGGCAAAAAGTAGAATAACTGAAAAAAAAAAGAATAATAGAGCAGAATACTCAGAATGAAGTTTTTTTTAAACTGCGAGTATTCGTTGAAACTTTCAAATTTTCAAAAGTAATTATTGAATGTTTTTAGTGAGGTATCGATGTGTGAGGAAATGTTCTATAGTCTTAAAATTAAAAAATGTCTTTAATGGGTAAAACAAATGAGAATTAGGGAAAAATAAGATGTAAAATGGGGACGACAAGTTATAACAGAAATGTTCAGAACGAAAGTAAGCAATCAAGTTATCTAATACTTTTTGCTACATTCATCGGAGCTCATTTTTAATAGTCTTATTAGATAAAATTAAAAGATAAAATTAAAAGATTAACAATTAAAGATTAAAAATTAAACATTAACATGTTCTTTCCAATTCATCAGCCACATCTTTTACCATTATAAATAACCTTACTCATTTCTTAGTCTTCCAAACATTACATGCAGGTGTATAAAATGCTTAATGGTTAGGTTTGTCGTGACTACAGATATTAAAAACATTGCACTGTGAGGATCACAAAGTACCGAAACGTCTTATAAAAGATTTTGAATAAACTGTTTTCTTAAAAAAATTATTTTTAGTACAAACTGAAATCATTTGCTTTTGGTACGAAATATATATCTTTCCAATACTTTGTTCCTCGAAACTGAAGAGGTTCAAGTTAAAGTGCTTTTTTTCCTGTTTTTTGAAACACTTATGCGCGTCCTGAATTATTCCTGTAAAATTATTGCTGCACTAGTTTAATTATTTATTCAATTTTTTTTGTTTAAAAACTTGACTGAGAGATCTTTAAAGATTAGTTTTATAAAAGAAAATGCTATGCATTCTGTATAGTGTGTTTCCAGCTTGTAACGTGCATAAAAGTAATTATTGTTATAAAATTGAACATTTTTCTATTATACTATGGGAAAACGATAAGACATGCGCATAAATCCAAGGGACTGCCGTGTCACTTTTCAAAGAAACCACTTTATAGGACCTACGATATCGGCCATCTCTAGTATGTGGTAATAGTGTTAAGAATATACTATTCACTTAATAATAAACTGTGTAGCAATGAGATTGAAACAAAAAAGAAAATACGATAAGAGCTCCATCAATGAAGAGGAAACTAGTTATGCGCAGAAAATTATAAAGATGGTATGGTTTATTGTGACAACATGCGATGAAGATTCCATTCACTGAACTCTGGAAGTTGATATAAAATATGGGAAAATGAGGCTGCAGAAATAAATAAAGTAGTTGAAGTCATTGTAAAAGGAACTAGCAAACAAGCTAAAATAAGTGACGAAGATTTTTTTCCTTAGAAAATCAGTTTAGTTCGATTCAGTTAGAATAATTTGGTTTGAGGAATTAATAAGTTTAGGAATTCATCGCATACAAGAAGAAAATTTGTTACTACATATACATAAGCAAGCTTGTGTGCTCAATACAAAGAAATGCTTATAAGATTTTTCAATTTAAAAAACAGAAGAGCTTTGTCAAGTAAAGGGCATAAATAAACAAATATAGCACGATAACACAGAGATGCATTCAAAGTTAGTGCTGGATTTGAACATGCTACCTCCACGCTTCAGACCGTTTTGGAGGAAGGACTTTGATCAATGAGGTTTAAGGGAAAAAGAAGTTGGATAGAAAGGAAACAGATTGGGGTGGGAAGCGATGTCATTTTTTAAATAAATTTATGCTTAATCATAAACTGAAATTGACATAAATTGCTCATAATACACTTATCTGCAATGGATAGTGCACAAAATAATAGCTAAAACCGAAATGTCGTTCTCAATTAGAACTTGGAAACGGTCATGTGCAGATGAAGGTAATAAATGCCTGAATAAATAAATGAATGAAATAGTAAATAAATCTAATTATTGGTTTTCGCTATGGTTTTCCAATTGTTTTAGATCAATGTTAATTTTACGTTATATTTGTAACTCTCAGATCTTTATGATTTAATGTATAATATATGTTTATTCATTTATTATTTTTGCTGCAAGGTTGGTGAATGCACATCACCTGCCTTATATTTACTAACTTTTCAGAAACAAGGGCCCTTATGATTTTCACTATCAGTTTAAAGGAGAGTATGTAAAGTATTTTGGGACCGGGATAGCTTGGATGTTAGGGCGTTGAGCCTATGTCCGAGAAGTTGCGAGTTTGATAACCACCGGCCGAAGACTTTCCGAGTACAGAATGATGACTGGTGCTCACTGAATCTGTCAGAGTCCAAACCATATCCAAGTTCCTGTAATAAATCAATACCGCTGGGGGTACTGGATCAGAGATTGATCGTGCTCTGGTTCAGGTCAAAATTATGATCTGCGGATGGATTGATAGTGTGTGAATGTGTCCTCTTTATAAATCAGGATGCGAATCATGTGTTTTTTCTCCTGATCACCAGAGATTTATTCAAGACCGTCGGAAATACCCCATCGTGCAACTCTAGTGCGACATGAATGAAAATATCGTACCGTACTGTAGTCTTTTATGTTTTATTCATTTATTCAAAAATTTGCCGGCTTATGTATTTGAATATTTTTCAACCATTTTAATACAAGTTATATACAGTATAAAATACAATGGTAGGCAGATAGAATGCTTTATTTACGTCGCACTGGGGCACCGTCTAGGAAACATCCCTGATTATGATCCGAAGACAAGCCATCGCAGTTTTGATCCTCGGTTGTGGGGTTGGCGCTCTCGCTTTGGTAACCCGAGAACCTGCACATGTAGTCGAGGAGCACTTTATGTTGGAGCTTATTAGGGCACCGATACCGTGCATCTTCGTTCCCAACGCAGTCTGAGGAAAGTGGTCACCAAGCCGCTCACTGACAGCAGCCAGTAATGCTTGACTTCGGTGCTCTACTGGGATCCGTGTCTTTACAATCAGTCCACAGTGAGGCCATAAAACACATAAGGACATCAAAAAGACAGAATGAAAGCTAAGTTCAGTGGTACTGTTGGAAACAAACCCTTTACCTTTATGCTTCAGATCATTTGGAAGATGGGCAAAATTTTTCCACATACACTACTGTTAGTCTAAGATAGGTACTCTGCCAGACATTCGTTTGGAGCTGTGGCGGTGACTATAGTAACGAGGTATGATTATTTCAAGTAGGGGAGCGGGGTCCCTCATTAGGACTGGTTTCGGCGAGAGAAAGGGAGACCTATTCATGGAATCTACCTTACCTAAAATGCCCTCTTCTTGTTTCCATAGCACCAGACTGCCGCAGACTTTGTGGCGGGAAGAGTACCTATCTTAGACAAACAGTAATATTGTATTCCAGAAAGGCTTAAAATTCCTTGCCATATTAAAGGAGATTAGAAAGATTCAAATAAGGACTACACAAAGAAAGGATAAACAAATAATGCTGGAATTGAACCCTTTACCTAAATTTCAGTGAATTCGGAAGATGGACAAAACTTTCCACCCATACCAATAATTTTGTTTTCTAGAAAGGCTTAAAATTCTATGTCATATTGAAGGAGACCTAGAAAGATTTAGAAAAGAATTACATAAAGAAAGGATAAGCAAAACTGTTTCTGAGCTTCATTTTGCTGTGGTAATCGAACCAGATATCTTTATGCCTGATAGTGTTTGATGGGAGGATGGTGTATGAACTACATTAAAGTATTTAAATCGAATATAAACAAAACTGCAACTGTCACTGTATATACGTCAATGCGTTTAGTTTTATGCTAGTATAAAAGATGGTTTAAACTCTGCGAAATTTGCGGTTAATGTTATCTCTTTCTTAATAGATAAGAACGAATTTTATCTCTTGGAAGAATGGCCAGGTATGAAAATTGATTATTTTTGCTCTTAATTTCTTGGGTTATATTTTAAATTGGATATCATAGAAGCATATTTAAATTTGTATTAATTGAAACTTATCTCGGTAATACTTTGACGTTATGGGGAAAAGTTTTGATTATTTTGCTGTTGCAATCAATGTTTAAGAATCTCTCTATTGCGGAAATTTTATATAGAAATCAAACTATGTGACTTTTTTTTAAAAAAAAAGTAAAACATATAGAGCTGATGTGATTTAATTTGGAATTTCAAATTTTAGTTGAAAAAATGTGATCTATATGATCTAAAGTTATTGAAAAATTTCATCTTCCTATTATTGAAACTACGAATAAAATTACCAGATTTCGAATAAAACCTTTAAGTTTCCTTCTTTAGTATGCTTTAAACATAGCGAAAAAAAATAATTTTAATATTATGTATTCAATATTTCAAAAATGAATAAAGTGAAGTTACCAATTTTTACATTTGAACAAAATATAATAATTGCTTATTCCTTGGTATTTGATACTTCACTAGAGGAGCCTAGTTTATAGAGTAAATACTATTAGATATTAATTTTAATAGTTAGAATTAGACTTGTCAATCCAGTAATTTTGGATCTTTCGTTGCGTTTAATTTCTGCTCTTTAAATGCTGCAAAACTTTGAATCAAATGAGTATATGCTTTATAACAAAATTATAAACTACATTTTTTTTGGAAAAGGTAAGATATTTTTAAGTAATTTACGCAATTAGTTCTGATAGTTCAAAATGTTTCAGATCCTCAAAGTAATAATGCTTATTCTTTACATACTGAAATTCTGAGCAATGTTCTTATTGCCTATTCAGATTTATTTGATATTTGTGAAATAATTCTTGTGTACTTCTAGATATCAACCAGTAAAGCTCGCCCATCGTGTGTTTGAAGCTATCGGTGGATGCGATAAGAGAAAGCCACCTGTCATTTTTATGCATGCCATGTTGTGCTCTAAGGAAGTATGGGAAACTATACCTCAGCGAGTGGCAGAATTGACCAAGAGAAAGGTATTTTAGGCTATAACGCTATTTTGTATGATAGAAAAACATTTTTACCTTAAATTGAACGTCTAATTTAGGTAGTTTATTAGTAAATTTAGGTAGGGTCATGTCAAATTTAATGTAATCAAATTTAGGTCTCTAAACTCGTTCTCAAAATATTATCTGCTTTGTCTTAAACTCGAACTACTCGATATATATGTGCCGCTACTCAATTTTGTTTATAAACAACTTCTATATACTCTTCAAACGTTCATGTAGATCATCTCCGATTTCTCTTAGATAAGCAATCTTACGAAAAATCCTAGCTTAATTCAGTTATTAATAACCTTAGTATTGAAAAACTTTTAATTTGTATAGTATAAAACTAAATCTTTTAATTTCTAAAATCTTGACTCTTAACCCTAAACTTATAAACTCTTCATAGCTCTTGTCTGTAATTGGCTACTATTTCAATTCAGGTTTTACTCAAATAGAATTATTAAATGTAATAATCATTGAAGTTTCTGTGACATTAACTGTATGATAAATTAAGAGGTTTTTTCTACATAAATAAGAGTTTTAATGAAAACTACTTAAAAACGGATTTGCCAACTGGAAGTCAAGGCTCTGTAATTTTTCTAGTTTGTTTAGGTTTTAATTTTTTTAATAAAATACTTTATTCAACATTCATGAATTTAAATATCGTGAGAGGTAGACCAAAATTTTGACTTGTTTTAAAAGTTTACTTCGTCAATCCTATTAATAGCTTGTTTGAAAGCAATAAGTCCATTTTTACGAACGGGTAAAACGTTTTTAATTCTATGCAATCTTACTTCTCATGTCTACATTCTTTTTAGTTATATATTTAATATGAGTTTAACCGTAAGTCAGAATTTATTAATGTTTCGAAGTTTACCCTGATTACCCAACGTTTCATTAAGACACGGTTTAATGGATTCGTCCTCTTCGCCATTTTATTCCAGTAAACTCAAAATTTAACTTATTGAATTGGAAAATCTATCAGAATTGTCGAACGAAAGCGTACTGTTGCATTTCCGACTAACAATATTGCTTAAGCAGACTTTATGATCTAAAGTGCTGCACTGATTCATCAAATCTTTATTGCAATAATTGTCTTTAATACGTCCAGATTTGCATTAAAGGGGAAGAATATTTCTTGATCTTAAAAGATATTTTATTCCAAATAATTATTCCCCCTAGAACTGTAAGTTTCAATTGAATCAACATTATTTATTCCAGGTCTTTACTTACGACGCCAGAAACCATGGTGAGAGCGAGCACACAAAGGATTCTAGTTTCCATAACAATCTTCAGGATCTCTACACTTTCATGGATCGTATGGATATCAAAGATTCTGTTTTGATCGGCCACAGTTTCGGAGGATTGACTGCCATCAGTGCTGCATTACAGGAAGTAAGATAAACGACTTATATGTAAAATATGTCAAAAGTTGCAGGTTACAAAAACTTCATCACTGGTTACCCTGATCAGATTTGATCCCCTAGTAGTCCAAACGTTAAGACTCATTTCTTATTTTTCCTCAACTACGCATTTTGTTACGTCGGACTACTAAATTGACCCGTGCTGAGGTATTCTCTCTTTGAAGGGTGTAGCTCGTTTCCTTAAGTCGAAAGTCGTGAAACATTGAAAATATTTCGGATTTTATAACCTTTTTGATACAACCATCAGTAGTTGAGTTGTCTCGTGCTCGATTATGTGGAACCACTGAGTTGTTTAATAGTTTTAGCTTGCACGATATTTGCTAAATTTCTAGGATATAGAATTCTTATGCTATATTATGGTTCAACTGGTTTCAAGATTTCTTTAGTCAAATTAGATTTATACTTCACTATGTATACTTCAGTATCTGAAAATTTTCAATGTAATTCAGTTTAAACTATTGCTTAAAAGATAATTATAATTCAATCAAAACTTAATTATTAATTGCCATCTCGGGTTTATTATTATTTAGATATTTGTTTATAAAAGCGAAAACTGCTTCTAGAAGATATGATACGCTGAGGGTAAGCGACTATCTTGCCTCATCTCTCCCCGATTTTAAGGAAAATAGTTCATAAGTATTCAGATACGAAATTATACAATAGCAGTGCTACTTTAATAAATATTTAAAGGTACTTTGAAAGTTTTAGATAAAAAAGATGTGTTTTTTTTATTTAAAAAGTTTCATATTAAATGTACATTGAAAGGTCTAGACATATCATTAAATTCATATCTATTTTAATGCTAGGAAAATTAATTGTAGAGTTAATTCCAATAAATTCTTTAAAGTGTAAATACCAAGAATAAATATTTTCTGTCACTTTCGCTTAAACCTTTTTTAAACTGTAGCTTTGTTATTTTTATCCACTTTATCAATAAATTGTAATTTTTAATTTAGCCAAAAGTGCATTAAATGTTTGCTTTTAAGACTGCAAAGTTTTCTCAACTATTTTTAGAGTTCCTCTTTTTTTCTGGTAATCAAAACCAAAATCTTGTGAATGTTCAGGCATGATAGCCTAGTTAAAGAAGTTTTTATGATTTTACTTTTAGCCAAAGAAAGTTGAGAAGGCAATTATTGTTGACATGTATGTGAAGAAAATCCAGCAAGAATTGATTGACCGATCCCTCAGATTCATGAACATTTGGACAGAGGTAGTCAGAAGTCTTCCCAAAGACACCCCCGAAGTCGATATCACTAGAATAAGTGTACCACTTCTGTACGAAAAACTACCTGAAGAAATGGTAATTATTCAATTTTAACATATACAATTTGAGACTCGTTTTAATAGTATTGTAAAATGTATATAAATCTAAAATTTAACTTCCTATAGGTCTAAATGTTGTTACTATTTAAAGTAATGAATTGAATTATTAATAAGTAATCCGTAATCTCAAACTTAATTTATAAAAAATATCAAACACATTACTGAAAAACCAGTTTATGGTTTAAGTACTCTGCCAGAGTTTTAAAACAAAATCTAAAGAAGCCTGGATTAGTGACCTATTCTTTCAGTTAATAGGTCTACAAATAAGGTTAAAATTTTTTCATAAGGTCAACAAATCATAAGGTCAAAATTTTTTTAATAATTCTTGCTGATTCTGTTAAAAATTTTTTAAGGTAAATACAGGGTTTTTAAGATTGTAATCAAACCAAACTAAATATTAATATTTTATTAAACAAATCGTTATTAAACTAGTTTGTCATTACGTATATGATAAGTATAAAAATGCTGAATAAAAATTGTTTTCGGAAATATCGTAAACTTAATTTATGAATCTTGTAATATTAAACGTGAAACAACTCTTATAACCAAAATCATTCTAGTGGTTTATTTTGATGCTTTTTATTAAAACTGACTATGTGGATAATATAAACTGCCGATTACATGAAGTATTAACGTTTTATTTCCTGTAACTGCTGTGGATTTTGATTTAACTCGTAAGCTAATGATAAATCAAATTTTTCTATTTACTTTATATGCATTGCCTAAATACAGTCGCCGTACTTAATAAAAATAAAATAAACTTTTAGTCGCATGCAAAAGCCCAATATATCGTTAATCAAGCAACCCTTTTTAAAAATAGGCAAAGCAGTTTAAATTTCAACTTATCGAAAATGACTGTCTTTAGGATTTTCATCCGGTGTTTAACAAAGTTTCATAATGTTTTTAAAAGAAGTTGCATTGTTTTCAGTTAATGGGAAAGTTTTACATTTAAGGAAATTAAAAGTATTTTCCAAGTTAGAGTTTGCAAGTTTTGCAATAAACGTCATGAATATTTAAAGTTTGATCTACATTCGAGAACATAAGGACTTCCTAATCTTATTTAAAACGTTTCTATCTGGTAAAGTTATTAGTAGATTTAAGGGTTATAGTACCTATTCAAAATTTTTACTCGTATTTCTATTTTAGAAATTTTTTTACTTGGATTAATTACTTTACGTCGTGTAATATAAATGCATTTTGTTTTCGTATTGCTTCATTCTTATCTGAAATTCACGTATGTACATTTTAGTTTTGTATTAAGAGGCTCTCTGTTATGTAACTCTCGCCAACAGTGCCGGTGGAAGAATTTGTTGCGCTCCAGTTCATTCTGAAAACGGCTCCCTTGCCTCAATTTTGGAAAAGGAATCTTTTTAAAAACCTACTTTGTCTTTCTAGTATTATATTGCTGTACACAAACGCTTTTAGAATATTTCTCTGCGAGCATTATTACCTTTTTTATAAATCCTAAATCTTTATTTAAAGATCATGTGGAAAAATTGATTACAACTAATGAATTCAAGGTAAAAGAACCATTTGTTTAAACTAAATATCACCTAAAGTGTGCTAGTATAAATATTAAAGGTAATATTTCTAATGATCAATATTTTTGTTATATTTATATATTAGTCTATTTTCTTCGTTCTTTAGCAGTTTCAAATAATTTTAATTTTCAAAACCCTTTTTTGTGGTTTTATCTTCGATAAACATTAACTTCAATCTGAAGTCATTCAATTAAAATTTACATTTTTAAAATAATTTCCGTCTTAGATTACAGTAAAGCATCTGATAGGTTTATAAATATTATATATTTACCAGTCACTGTTCACTAAAATTTCAATGATTCGCCCATAAACTTATTTCTATTTATTGCTGACTTGTAGTAGTTCATATTCACTGATCCATTGATTATGATTCCCTATTTATTCACTAGCTATAACTAATTGTTATGAGTTTTCATGACAAAGCGACAAACGTAGTGGTGATGAGTTGTATATTAAGTATATTAGCTTCAACTAATACTTAAGTTTGGAATTAAGTAAAAATGGAATTAAATAATTTGGAATTAAATAATTTGGAATTAAATAAAAATGATATTTCATGAAACACAGGAACGGACAATCGTCCTAGCAATATTAAATCATTATTCTTATAAAATAACTTTTGGGTAAGATTATATATTCTCTACTCAGCCAAATATTGGAATTTAAAACTATTTTCAAAAGCAAATAAAACCTTCACACAACGCTAACTGTAACAATAATAAACATCTAGCTAACTCAGATAAAGAAGCTATCGAACCCTCTGTTGGCAAATAATTTTCAAGTGGTTTCTGTTACATTCTTACCATCTTGAGTAGAATATTAACCATGAAAAGTTAACCTGAGAATATATAATTGATAAAAAAAAATAACCTCTTGCCAATCTCACCACGTACCCACTCCTTTTGTCAACCCTGCGCGCCAGTTTGAAACATATCCGCTTAACTTCATTATACAGGACTTCCTACCACGAGTACTCTGGTGTTTTTGCGCCTGGGAATACGTAAGGATTTGGCTTCAGTTAGGTAGCAACGTTTGGGGCAATATCACCCCCTCTAATGTATGACGTATTGTTCAGCCTTTCCTACCCGCTTCCATATTTATGATAAGCATTGATTTTTTTTAAACATTCTGTAATTTTAACTTTTGACATATCTCCTTTGCAAATTCTCAGTAATTTTCTTTTTAATAGAAACTCCAGTCCGAAAAGGAAGCTTACCTGATGTCAAAGTTCTTGTACAAAAGAAGACCAGATGGAGGATATGATATGCGGTTCAACACTGAAGCTCTTGCTGATGCTCTCAAACAATACCAGGATTCTCCCATCATTCACAGTGGACAATATGATGGACCAGCGTACTTCATTTATGGGTCCAAATCACCATTCAGTGTGTACGTAACCATTATTTTGACATATTGACTAATTCGTCGAATTCATATTGCTGGTTCAGTTTAGGCAAAAAACTTATACTGCTTCATAACACAGTTTAAGCACATTCAAAACGTCAAGAAATGAGTGGTCGAAAACATGCAAATTGAGTTTATTGATTCCAAGATTTAAAAATTTTATCTTTATATCTTGGGTCTTCAATATCAAAAGCTCCATTTAGTTTATCTTCATAAATTTAATGTCATCAAATACTGTATTTTAAGACTTTCATTACACAAATTGTAAAATCTGAAACTAGACAAATCTCTCAAAGCTTACTTATAGCATTAGAATCATTCTTGCAAGGTTCTTATTTCCTTAGAAGATAATGCTTTATTTCTGTTAGTATTGAAAACAACAAACATATTATAGTTGAGCTAATCCTAGTATTTACAATCGTCTATAGTTACTTTTAAATAGGAATTTGTGCGTGGTACTGTAGTACTTTTTTGTGTGAATGTTTTTCTTGAGATTCAAATGAGACGGTGAATTGAGCGGTGAGATTGAAAAATTGCAAATCTCAAATGAATCCACGGTTTCTAGGGAAAGTAGTCAGACCCACAGTTTGAATAAAACTCTTGTATTTTTGAAAATCGTTCCGTTTCATATTAACGGCACTTAATAAATCTAGGTGAATAAATTAATTGGTCTTACTTTAATTTTAGTTCTAATTAAACAATGAATATCGTAGGTTATAGTCGGACACACTATGCGAAGATTTGAGCTTAATTGATTCTATATATAAAAAACCCGGTCTTCAAGGTTTTGATGAGTTCTTAAGGATGTTTAAAGTAAGTTAATCTCTTAACTCTTTATAATGTTGCACAATATTTTAAACTCGAGTGTGCCTTAAAATAAGAAACTTTGATAGTAAAAAACTTTTCATATTTAGCGATCGAGGTAATTACAAAACTGAAGTTTTAATACTCCTTGCATTTAATTCTTTAATAGTAAGACTTTACCTTCCTAAAGTTTTAATTACTCCTTAATTCTAACTATTTTATATAGTACATACATATTTTAATCTTTTTTTTAATGTAGGGGTTCCGAGGAGGCTGACATCAAGAAACACTTTCCAAAGTCTGAGATGATAGAATTCAAAGATGCTTCACACCATCTTTTTGTGGATTTCCCTGACAAATTTGTAGATACACTTGTTAAAAGAATAGAATAAGGATGCAAATGTGATTTTTATTTTGTGACCTATTTAATATATCCAGAGCAAAGCTCTTAGTATGTTTTCGATGTCTAGGTGTTCCAACTATAGTAATAAAATTGTCTTCCATATTCTAGTTTCATGTAAATTCAAATTTTTAATTTACTCAAATTTTTAAAGCTAAGAATTTGAGTTACTTTCATTGCCAGTTAGGAAAAAATTAACACTTTTTAAATACTTGACTAATTTGAAGAAATACGACGATAAGATTTGATTATTTCCAAGGCAGTAAGTGAATTGTAGAATTCCGAATAAGTATTATATAATTATTCATTTTAAACTTATTTTTATTCAGCATTTTATTAAAATATTCTCTAAACACTCTCTACATTCAGCTTCTTTAGCATGCTCTAAACAAGCTTAAGCAAACTAGATTCAGTGCTTAAAAGTTTTTATATGTTTGAAGTTGGTATTGGTTGTAAAATTTAGTGCGGCGTAAGCAAGATATAGCAAAATAAACTTTTGAATCTCTACAATATTAATATATTCACTCTTGATAAACAAGATGATAAAGCCCACAAATTAAGAATTTTAATAAAATTTTGAAAACTTGATAAACTGTCTACTATTTTAATATATAAAGAGATTTCTAGTTTTAATTAATCACGGACTTTCATTTGTCAATGAACAAAAAAATTCTTTAGTAGTTTCATTTACTATTGTAAAGAATATTTAGTATTTTCTGTGGGTACAAACTAAAATAAATGGAAGTCCACAGATTATTAAAGTTATCTTCAGTGATGTAAAATGCATTTTCTTTTCAGTTCTCCCCGATATAATGAGTCTAAAAGCCTTATCGTAAATAACTATAGCAAAAGTGATGCAGAATTAAAAATTTTTTAATTTTCCTGGCCGTTCTTAGTATGTATTTAGTAAAAAAAAAATTTTTTACGACTACGAATTTGACCTGACTGCGTTATGTAAATTTTTGCTAAGTTTTTGACGAGAAGATCTGGCAATTGACGAAGTTTCGTATAGTTTTATTACTGTTCAGTACAATGTTTCATAATCAAATGATTTGTAGCGGACATGCGGACGTTTCATGGACATGCTTCATTACACAACACTTGACATGAAACTAGAAAAAAATCTAAGTTGCAACTATCATATAAATGAAAAATTTAGAATGTAAAACATAAACGTGAACATTATTTAAAGTGGGTAAAGTATTTTTAGCATAAACTTATAATGTTTTTAATGAATTTTAAATTTTTTGTTTTAATTAAACGCATAAAATATAGAATTAAAATTTGAATTTTAAATCCAATGATAAAAGTATTGAGATATTGTTGCGCATCAAGAAACTTTCATTACAAAACTTTCTTGAAATTTAAAATGTTAATTTTATTTTTTTAAATAAATCTTGTCTAAAATTCAAACTCCAATTATCAATTCATATATTATAAAATATAGGAATGCGATGTAAAAATTTTTTAATGTTATGAATTTAGAAAATCTCTTTCGATATGCTTGCTGCTTTCCGGCATTTTTAAAAATCTGTAAACATTTTCTCACTGACGTTTTTACATTATACATCATACGTTTATAAACATTAACGCCAAAAAACTGGGTTAGTTTTCCCCGCAAATCAGTTTCATATAATTACTCCCTTAGATAGCGGCGGTACTTACTAAAATGTCGGATTTTTTCATTGTTTAAGACTTTAATCTAAATGGGGAAAGCTGATTTAGAAAAAAAAAAGCTTATCGATCATAAAGACCATGTGTTGGGGGCTACTTTATCGATTTATCACAAAGACTAACATCGGTCCCCATTACCTATAAGTGACTCCATTACCTATAGAACTACCTATAAGTCTCTAATTTTATTAATATACTATACAGACAGCTTAGGCAAAATTAGCATTTTTATTTTTATTAAATCCTTAGTGCTTGTTCTATTTATTTAAAATAGGTCCCAAAACTTTGTTTAAATTTTATTAAGAATTTTTTTTAAAATTGTTATTATAAAGAATAAATAAATATAAATATATGAAAAATGTAAGAATAAAAAATGCAAAATAGCTTATTTCTTAATAAGGTCTCTCCTAGATGATTATGTGTTAAAAGAAAAAACCTTACAAGCAGACTTTGTCTTTAGTTGCATAAAGCGTTAAAAACTGTTCCACTTTGCTGTTATCATTCCAAAAATATAGTTTGTTTATTTATTAAGTCTCATCCAAGTCAAAATTCATGCTGGTACCAGCAACAAAAATATGTTGATTTCAAACCAACCGATGGTAGACTTTTCATGCTGGAATAGCAAAAATTCCAAGCAACGTATGGTAGAATTCTCTTGCTAGGAATATCTACAAAAAAGCATATGTTTGTGAGCTATTGCTAGAAAAACAGAGAAAGCTAGCAAGCGGTGGTCATGATTGCTGCTAGACCAGCAAGATATTCGAGCAACAAAAGCTGGTATCTGTATGCTAGACAAGCAACAAAGTGTGCCGATACACGGTATGGCAGGCTAGTAATTTTGCTTGTACCAGCAAATATTTTTCCTAGTTCATGCTGTTTTTTGTTTGCTAGTATATAGCATTTTATGCTTGTCTAGCAAACAAATACCAGCAAAAATTTTAACCTGGCTAATGAGGACCGATACTGCTCAGCCTCAGTCCCTACGCAGGATAATAAAAGTTGTCACCCACCCGCTTACTGACCGCAGCCAGTGCTTGACCTCGGTGATCTACTGGGAACCGTGTATTTACAGTCATTCCACTGCGGGACTCAATATTCATTTGAAAATATATTTAAAAGCGAGGTCTCCGAGAGACTAGCGCCCAGTTCCACGTAATGAATGTGTCCCAAAGTCACTGACAAATAACAGCACTTTTAACCAAGCACTTTAAAGTTATCATATAAACTTCCCGCGCCCAACTATAACTTACGCTCACCACTTTAATTGGCATACATAGCGTTAAATATCATATTCGCTTACGTTTTGCTAGCATCATGCATCACCTACAAGTTATGAACTTTCGTCATATATATAGTTTTCAGGGTCATGGAAGTAAAGTGGTCAGTGAAAATGGCTTCGTGGTCCGGGATCATGGTAGCACAGTGAAACTCCGGTCCAGAGGTACCAGCGTTAGATTCTCGACTGCGCTCAGGCCCAATAAGTACATGCGATATAAGTGTTTGTGAAATCTGTGAATTCGAAAGACCGGTGGTCAATCGTTGAGCAGTACCCACAGGCTGCAGGGATTTGTAGAAAATTGTTAATCATCAATATTTATTGGAAAATATATTTTAAGTCCTGGTCTTCGAGATACTATGGTCCAATTCAGCGTAAATGAAGGTGGCAGGTTCAAGTCTCAAAATCACTGACGAATAGCAGAGCTTTTTACCTAGCATTTAATTAAGTTATCGTATAAACTTCCCCTGACTAACAATATTCTATGTTCACCACTTCATTTGGAATACGTAGTGTTGAATACCTTTTTGCTTAAGATTTGATAGCATTATATATAATCAAGAAGTTATGAGTTTTCGCAAGACAAGTTATGAGTCATATATATAGTTTTCGGGGTCATAGTAGTCAAGTGGTTAGTGTTTATTGCCCAGTGATTAAGGGATGATGATAGCGCATTCGAACTTCGGTCTATCTCGATGGATCTCGACTCCGCTAAGACCCACCGAGTACATGCAATATGTGTGTTCCGTGGAATCGAAAGTCTAATGGTCGGTCACCGAACATGGGTGCAGAGATCGTTAGAAAATTTCCTTATTCTTCAGATTTATGTCTAAACGGAAGAAGTGGCCTCACAAATGAGTGGTACGGAGATCTATAGGCCGGGTTCAGAGATTAGTTGTACTTTCAACATTGCAGTGCTTTCTTGTCAAACGAAAAGCGAACCTTAATCACTTAAATCTCAAAAAAGAGAGATATCGCTTTTGAGCTTGGTTTATCCTTGTGTAGTTAGACAACAACAACAACATATTTTTTCTCCACAACTAATGTGCCCCGGTAGAAATCTCTGAAGCTAAGAGGTAGTAGGTTCGAATTCTCCTGTAGTCCTGCATGTAATTTGTGCTCTCCTTCTCAAATGTATGCTATCGATTCTTAAATAATAAGTCGTTCATTGAATACGTTAGCATTTTCATCAAACTGATTACTATCAGTCAAGGTCTTTTCAGTAACGCTAATAGTTAAAATTATATATTTTATTCTTGTTATCATTTAAACTTTAGCACGGGATTCTTTAGTGACTTCGAAGCTTGAACTCTTGACATTTTGTGTCCCAGTCGGAGACCTCAGTGTCACAGCCAGCCCTCGACACTCACATATTTTAACTCCAACTTTAACTCGATATCTGTGCGAGAATACTGCAACTGTCACTGGGTATGGATCGCTGTTTGCTGTCTTGCTTTATTATAAAAGCCAGCTAATGAGAAGTATTATCGCAGTTAAAGAATTCTACTTGTAGCTGAATTACGTGGACGGGCAAGATTTAATTCAAAATGGAAGCGTAAGAATCATTATTATTGTTTCAATTCTTCTTGAATTATCTGAATTGTTATTAATGTACGCACTTACTGTTGTTTTAAAGAGACTGGTTTTATATTTTTGTGAAATTTTATTGGATTTAAAATTTAAGTGATCTGTCTTTTCAGAAATATAATAATTCCATTTTCTCTTTAATAGTTTATGTAGTCGTTGAGATTTATTTTTAAAGCCTTTATTTTCAATACTTGGATACCATATTTGTTCTATTTTTTTAAATCTTTCATAACTCAATAAGAACTCTCAATTCATACGAAAGGCTTTTTAGCGTAATTTTCTTGTTGAGATAATTTGAAGTGTATCTTTCCGAAAAGTTATAGTTTAATTCTAATTTATGGTGTGTGGTTTTCAAGTAACTTGTGATCTCAGTTTCTATTATTGAAGCTTGATTCATTGAGGTACACTTGCAGTTGTGCTATCAAAATTTGAATTTGATTGCGTTTTAAAAGATCTGCTTGTTCTTGCGTCTAAAGTCGATGAAATGTCTTATATAGTGCTGATTAAATACTCTGCTAAATGTAATTGTTCTTTGTATAAAGATTTTAACAATTCAACAATTTTTTAAAACTAATAGTTCGTTCGATTATTTAAAAATGGCTTAGTACGAAAGCAACATGATAATTTGGTTTAATAGATAATAATATTGGGTTCAACAAATGTGTGCAATACTTCAGCCGGTTAGAAACTTTATTAGTGCGTAGAAAAAGGAGGAAAATAACTCGATGGTGAGATTCCTAATTCAATCTTCTTGTCCATGCTTTCGCATGTTGAAACTAAAGATCACACAAATGAAGATAAGAGTTTATTCATTGCGAACAACATTTTGCATCATGATCGCAATCAAGGTCTTAATTTTGTGGTGTAAAACATAATTTGCAGTTTGCTATTAGACAGCACATCTGTGTGCATGGTTAGAAAGCCCGGAAACACTGACTGAAGCTTGACTATATAGGGTTGCAGTTACTTGGAATAATTTGTAGTTAGAATTTTCTAAAAGGTATAATTTGACTACAATCTGTTTCCGCAAATATTTCAGTCTTGAATATTTCCACATTTTTCGTCAATGGAGATTTCGGTTCTCGGCAAATTTGAAGCAGACCGAAGTAAGAGTTGTATACTACACTCTATTTATTTCTGTTTATGAATTAAAATTTTAATGATTACCGATTTCAAATATCCGGAAAACTATAGTCAACCTGAATGTTGTAGCAACTTTTTTGCTTGAGGGGAAAAAAAAATTAGAGTGCCGCTATACAAATGCACCTTAACACCTTGCCCCTCTCATTTCTAGTTTCTTTGTAACTCGAAAAACAACATAATAAAGTAATGTCTTTTCATAAATTGTTCCAATTTAAGTACTTATGTAATAAGTCGCGTGTTTGCCTTATGAACTTGTGTAATATAACCTTATACCTAATATGTGGGAGAGGCGAGTTTGGTAGGTATTCCTTATCCCTAGATAGTTTTGAGTATTATATACCCTTTGGTGTATAGGAGGTACCCTAGTTTCATTAAACAAGATTATTTTATATCTATAATCCTTATTTGTACAAAAGGCAACTTTAAACCAATGAATGCGTATAATTTAACAATCAAGTCTTCCGCTTAAATGTTTCAATTATATCTGGTTAAAATGCCATAATTAAGTCTAATGTATTTATAAAATTAAGATATTCTAAGATTATTAAGATTATATTTTTATTGTTAAATTGACCTACACTATTTGTGTCCAGACTGGACTTCTGCCATCTTTCTAGGTATGCAGTAATATTCTGTTATGTTAATTGATTCTTCATTCTAATGTGCTAATGTTAAGCCCTTAGCGATTAATACGATGAGCAAATTAAGTTTGACTGTTTTACCTGGTGCTTTTATTCTATATTCATTTTAGTTGCTCTTAATAAAAATCTCGTTTTGAGAATCCTGAATTATTTTCATTTATGTATTGAAACTTATGGAGTACCATTGAAATTCTTTGTGCTCATAAATTTAAATGTTTCCGACTTCCGTAGATCTAAAGCAGTCTCAATAAGTTTCGAATATGTTGATCCAACTGGTGAAGTAAAGGATAAGAAGAATCCTATAATTTTTCTACATGCTATGCTCTGCTCCAAGAAAATATGGGGTGATATTCCTCTGACTGTGGCCAATAACACAGGAAGACGAGTAAGTAACAAATTTTAGATGTCTGCAGTATTTGCAGCTATTTAGATCTATTAAAGTATTGCATGAGAGATCAAATTAATGAATTTGAGGATCAGATATTATAAGTAAACGAACAGATAAAAATTTCTTGTTAATATGGATGTAATGTTTTGCATACTATTAGAAATTAAACTAATGCAGTTTACTTTGAGCCATAATTATTTCATATTTGTTTATTAATAGAGAATTTTAACCGCAAAATACTTAACCATCACACGTGATATCTAACAAAGCAAATTTCTGTTAGTTTATATTTGAATATAAGAACCTTTAGTTCCAACTTATAGTGAACGCTGTTACTAAAATAAAAAAATTACAAACCTAATTGATTTAAATATAAAGTCTTAAAATTTTATGGCAGATATTGGTTAAGCCGGTCTGTAAATTATATTAGAGTAACTTTTAAATGTCTAAAATCCTTATCGAATTTTTTTCCAAAGCTGTTCAACGTGAAAGTTTATATTGTTGTACTTATTTTTGGTTATTGTTTAATATTAAACAGTTTAGTGTCTTAAATTTTTAGTTTAGCGTCAGTTTTATTACATTACACAGTAACAAAATTTAAGATTGCTTCAATAGGTTATTTTTATGAAACTAATTATAATTATAAATAGAAATTAAAGTTGCTAGATCTTGTCGTCATTGCTTGCTGTAGTTATTAAATATATGTTGTAAACCCAAATGATTGTTCATATTATGATTGTTCACCAACTTTGCTGTTTACATAGACACTTCATATTTCTATAAATTCCTTAAATCGATTAGTAACGAAAACAATGCTTTTTGGCCTTTTGAATGTTAAATAGCGATTATAATAAATAGTCTAAAGGAACTGAAGAGGTAAGATGTTACCTGGTATTATTTGAGCAGTCAGATTGTTTAAAGCTCTGCAGAAAAATATGTTATCATTTTCAAGACTAGAATTCAATGAGAAGAAACAATTCCTCTCATTTGTCTGTGAAGTCTTAAAAATGGTTGTCTATTTCTTTTGGATTCACTTGAAACGTGAATTGTTATTTGATATTTATATATTTTCGAAGCATATGAAGTTATTTAGTCGGATAACGAAAAATTTCTCTTGATAAAGGTTACAAATTTTAAGCCCCAATCTCTGCATACTAATTAAAATCTTAATCTACTGTATGTTTTGACGTTATGTGATTTTTCTTTTGGTTCAATGACAATAGCAGTTGCTAATTATTCCACAAAGATTTAGAACAAATAGGTACAGCAGTAACCGTTTAAATACATAGATCATTAATTTTAAGTTATGATTACTTTACTTTCGTAATCTCCCGGAGTTTAAAAACACAATTAAATATAAAGTCCGATACTTAATGCATTGCATTAATTCACAAAAATCTAAATTCAGTCTAAACATGTTTTTATTAGTCATTAAGTAACAGTTTTTAAATAGTTTTTCGTGCTTCATAATTTCTACAGTGATGCGTTAAAACAGCTCTACAAAAATTCTTTATGCCAGAATGCATTATTAGACCTGCTTTAATTAAGACTAAAGACTGTATGAAAATAAAATTGCAAAGACTATTCTGTGAATGAAGCTTTACATATTAAAAGTCCCAATTGAGTTCTCTAAAAATAATGTTTTGCATTTAATGTATTAATCAACGTATTTTCTGAAATTAATGAATCTCATCCCTTTCAGATTTTTGGATGAAATTTGCCGAAAATTGTCTAAATTTATAACTATTAAAATGCTTCATATTCTGTTAATGGAAGGCTCCGTTAACTGAATACAGATTGGGATTTTCATTGATCTCTTGTTTAACAGCAGAAATATTAACAGCCAAATAGAAAAATTATAATTTATCTATTTTTACTGTGTAATTAAATGAAGATTGTAGTTTTAGAATGCGGGATTTTTTATCAAGGCAGGAAGATACTACTTGAGACTTAGTTTAGGTTTTTCCTTTCAGGTTTATACTTATGATGCCAGGAATCATGGTGAGACAACACATGCCGATGAGTCTAAATTTAGTTTCAGCTTTAATGTTGACGACCTTTTTCTATTGATGGATCAAATTAAAACTGAAATGCCTGAACATCCAGAACAATTTATTTTAGTAGGTCATGATATGGGTGGAATAACTGCCATTAGAGCTGCTCTAAAAGAGGTATATTTAAATTTTATAGTATAAAATTTATATTCCTTTGAAGACTGTACGTGGCTAATATTAACTTTTTTTTTATGCGTTGCCCATCAAACAGCTGTCAACCTGGTATTGATCCAGTGACTATTTTAACAATATTTAAATTTGTTCTTTCCCATTATGAATGCCATATTTAACATACTGCAGCAAATGCTAGTCTCTTCGCATTACTAAAAATCTCATCCAGATAATTGCCGGAAGTAAAATATTCAATCTAGAATATCTCAAGCATTTTAAAGTATCTAGTTTAAAAAATGCTTATTTTTTAGAATGAGTAAACTCTCATTTTATTTTAAAACTTCGTTGAATGAATATATTAAAACTGCCATTTTTATTAAACCGAGATGTGTAGAATCACTAGGTTAAAAACCCTAAAATTTTAGCTTTTAACAAGACTCTTACATACTTGCACACAAATGCTGCTTCTAAGTATTCAAATTTCTGAATGTAAAAAAATTGCATGGATTATCAATGATTTTAAAATTTAGGAAACAGTAATTTATAAAAGTTAGTTCGAACTATAGAAATTCGATTTCTACTTGGACTTCCAGGCATTTATCTTTAAACCTCTCGGTGAGTGATAAAGTAGTGTGGTCTGGTACACTAACATGCGCAGTGGTCTGAGAGGTTGGGGTTTCAATTTTTTTTATAAAAATGAAACTTTCATTTTAACAAATCCATGCAACCTTACAGGATATTTTAGCAAATAAATGACTGATATTATAGTCATACGTGATAAAAGCTTCTTATATTCACGGTTTCTTTAAAAATAAAATATTTTGAAAGTATTTCCCAATTATGTAAACTGATTAATCGTGCCTCTCATATTTAATAAGCAAAAGTAGCAGACTGTGTTCAAAAGCATCAGTGTATGCAAATTAATACTATGTTCTCTATAATCTCTGTATGTCCGTTGCTTTGTTTATTCAGCTTAACGTTACATTTTTGGTGCGCAAAACCTCACTTAACTTGACTTAAACTTCATATTATATGGGTATGTAGAAAATGTACAGAATTTTTAAAGTTGTTGGAAAAGCACCACATTAGCAGTTATATAAGCAACAGGAATAACATTTTATTTAGTACGCCGAAAGGATTACTTATGAACAAGATATTTTTTAATTAAATTTATTTCAGATTTAACCGCGCTTTATGCGTTAAATAATGACTATCGGTTTTGCAAAAGTTTTCCTAGCAAGGTGTTAATTTTATAAGCTCGCGCTTGGATAAATTCCAAAATATCAGATGTGTTGCCCGATATAAAACGTAATATTAAAAGCGAAATTTTTCAAAATTAAACTAAATTGATAGCAATAAGGATGATTTCCTATTTGATTTGTTAGTGGTCTAACAATTTCCTCAAGGAATAATTATTTCTCTTTAATAGAGTTAACATAATCTGTACTTAAGTTTAACGCGTTTTAAAAATTTTGGTTTTTACAAATTCAGGTAATCTTCCCTTTCGATATGACTTTAAAATTCCCTAGCATCTAGCTAGAATACATATTTTGAAAGCAAAATATCCGGTGTTTTTGTCTTATACCGACAGTTTGGAGTAAAAATCAATGAGATAGGGCTGTCTGAAATCCGAGGAAGGGCTGTTCTAGATATTTTAAAACTTTAAGCATATGATCCTCAAAGTCTGAGCATGATCGTCAAATTAAAAGTGCGGTAACATGGTAAAAAGTCTATTTTCACCATATACATTGTAGCGAACTTCCACATCCAATTAAGTGAAGTTTAATTTTTATAAACGTTAAACGGCGACATTTTCCGGAAATAAATTTGCAATACGCTAATAAAGCATTTTAAGGTATTTAAAATCTAAATGTATTAATGTTGAACTTTGTTTCTTTTTAGCCTGCTAAATTTGAGATGGTATTTATTGTAGAAATGTATGCAAAGCCAGTATCTAATGAACTGATTAAACGTACAAAAGAGTTCATGACCACGTGGACAAAATGCGTTCAAGAACTTCCTGAAGGTACCCAAAAAGAGGATGTCACAAAATTGAGTGTGGAAAGTCTATACGGAAAACTGGAACAGTGGATGGTAGGTTTAATTCTATACTTTTAATTTTCTCTGCACGAAGTGAGAAATTAAGTTTTGAAATCGTAGACTGCGTTTTATTTGGGAAATATGTTAAACTTTAACAATCTACGCTTTTTTTTGTGCACTTGGTTTGCCTTTTAAGGAATTCTCTAGTTTCTGCTGAACTTATTTAACTCGAAAAGACCTTTAAATCTATTTAAAATGTCATGACTATATCAGATTCGAAACTTTAATAAATGGACGTTTTGATGTGTTATTTAAAGTTCTGTGACTCGGACTTCTCTTAAGAGATTGTACAGTAAACCTGAGAGCTTATGGGTCTGGATTATTTGTTAAATGAGCAGAAGTAACTAATTTTATTTCATATTCTTTTTAACATTCCTAATTCTTAGTGCTCCTATACAGTTTTAAGTTGTTCCTTAAACTTCAAAATTAAAATTTTTTTTAAATGTTTTCAAAATTAAATTCGAGATTGTTTAAACTATTGAACACTGTAATAAGGTTTCAACTGCCAGTTGAAAACTTTTCCACAAATCTGGGTGCAATGCAAATAACTTGACGAAAGACTAAATTTTTTTCAAATTATATGTTAAAATTCTTGGTTATTTTAAAAGTTTACAGCAAAAATACGAAAATTGATCGCAGCAAAAGTCGTAGCATAGTAAAATTGCTAAGATAAATTTTTATTAAGCAATTCCTTTTAACTGCTTAATATATTGCTACGAAAGAGTACTTTTGAGCTACTGTATTTTTAGATTTTGTTTCAGACCTGCTCTGGCAAGGTATTCGTACGCGGTTTTTGATCTCTTTCAACCCCCTCGTGTTTATTTAAATTGGTTTGCAATGAATGAATTTCGTCATTTTTAGATGCATTTGTAAATTATTTACAGAAAGAGGATAATGAGAAGGCTTCTTACCTGAAAGGAAAGTTTGAATACAAGGGATCGGAAAAGTCCTGGGATGCATGCTACAACACAAATGCTCTTGTTAAAGCTCTTGAAGACCTTGAGAAACACCAGGAAGACTATCAGGGAGTCTATGATGGACCTACTTATTTCCTTTATGGCACCAAATCTCACTATAAAGTGTAAGTTTGATAGCGTTGTAACTGATTTTATTCCAAATATGAAATTTGTTATGAAAGTTGAGCATTGATACGAAAAAGAATTTAAGGGAGCATAATCATGGTTTTAATTCTATAAAAATCTATCTAGAATTTATATGATACAAATCGTAGAGTGTAGCTAAATGTCTGCAATGTCTGCATTAAAACAGGCAGACTAGTTATTTATCTAAAGGAGTTTGTTGTATGCTGAAGTAAACTATTCAAAAGGCTATGACAGTATAAAACTCAAAGCAAAAGCATCACCAGTGTTCTGTTATTAGTTGGGAGAGAAACATTAAACTATTCTGGAGATAGTGGACAAACTTTTTAATTTATGAATTTTTACCTTTTTATTTTTAAAATAATAAAATTTCAAATTCGAAGGAAATATTTTATTTTATATCCATTAAACAGCCTGCCCGATTTCGGGTTTACCTCTACTAATGTTCAACTCTACTAATGCCTTGTAATTTTTAACCAATCCAGAAGACAATGAAACTCCTTGATGAAGTATTGGGCAAAATGTGTGAAGTATTCAGCAAGTACTGGAGCAAATTGAAATTTTAAATAATAATAATATACAACATATTTGTATTTTATAATTTTATAACCGTCGTTGAATAGCCGACCCAATAGCTTACATCTACTAATGTTCAACTCCGTAACCTTGTATTTTTGAACCAATCCAGAAGACAAGGAAACTCCTGGATCAGTACCCCCAGAGGTTTTTATTTGTTATGGGAACATGGAGGACTTTGAGACTCGACAGATTTAACGTGCATCAGTCACCATTTACTACACGGGGAGTCTTCGGCCGGCGAGGAATGAACCCACGACCTCGTGGACATGGGCCCAGCGCTCTACCGACTAGGCTATACCGCCCCCCCCCAAATGAAAGATTGGAGAAATTTTAAATTCTATTCCATAATATGTGGACATTTACTAGTAATTTGTTTTCAAATATCGGGTTGAGTAAAAAGTTTTCCGCGAATAAAAACAATCCTGTAAAATGATAAATACATACAAAATCAGCAAAGCTAATGAGGATAGTAATCTCCTACCAAATCAACAATAGTCTGCCTACATTTTGTCACAGTTTCAATCCCTTCTGCGAAGAACTGGGGGATGCGTGACTCCAGAAATCAATCTACCTCTTTTATCACCCCGTCATTTGGACTGAAGATTGTGCCATGCAGATGTGAAGACAGATAGTAATTCGAAGGCGCCATGTCTGGACTATATGGTGAAAGTTGCATCAAATCGCACTCCAGCGTGTATAAAGTCTGTCATTGCACTAACATGTGGCCGGGCGTTATCTAGATTAAAGAGAACCGCTTTCCTTCTGAACTTTTTTTTTTTTTTTTTTTTTTTTTTTTTTTTTTTTTTTCGCGAATGGCATCGCTAACTTTGCTTAGCTTATTGCTGTATATTGTACTGTCGAAAGTCTGCTCACTTTTCAGGTACTCCTTGTAGATAATTCCACGACAATCCCATCAGATACAGAGAAGGACTTTGTTAGTTAGCGTTCGTCTTGCAACCGAACCTGCTGATTTCTTTACTGCTAGTATTGCTATAGTATACCCATTTTTCATCACAGGTCACAATTCTGTCCAGAATATTCTTTTTTCTTTGATCTCTGAGCAGAACCAAACAGGCAGCTTTTCTCTTGCTCTTGTCTTCAGCAGTCAATTCGTGAGGCACCCTGCGGTTTAACTTAAATGTTAGATTTATTCGTTTGAGAGCATTTGCTATTGTTTTAAGGCAAACGTCAAGCTCTAACGCAATGGTTTGCGTTGAAACATTTCTGTCTTGATCAATAATTTGCTTGAACTGGTTCGAATCAACCTCAATAGGGTGGTCAGAACGTGGTTCATCTTCAATGTTGAAATTCCCAGTATTAAACTTTCGAAACCAAACTTTTACTGTATCTTAAACAGTATTGAAACCTAAACTTTCACTCGTTTTCTTGTGACATTCAGCTGCACTTAGTTTATTTCGGAACTCATAGTACATAATCGCTCTGAACTGTTTGCGTGGTAGCTTCATTTTAAACAAATTTTGGTGCACAAGATGAAGTTTTGACAAACAAATTAAGCAGTTGTGTAGTTCCAACTTGCAGTTTTAAAATGTAAAATCCCAATTCAAAAAAGGGTAACTACAACGGGAATGGCTGCTGCTGTCACAGAGGTATCTCCTCTTGGCCGTAAAACTTTTTACTCAACCCGATATTTAATGACAAACGCCAATGTCTTTAAAACTTAAGCTCTACAGTGATCCTGAATACTTAATTTTATGTCCAGATATAATGTATTTTATAAGTGAGTAAACAATACCTAAAACTATTTTTATTATAGAAATGATGCTAAGGATTCCATGAAGAAACACTTTCCAAAAGCTGAATTGGTACCATTTGAGGAAGGGTCACACATTTTTGTTACTGACAAGCCTGCTGAACTGGCTAAGGTGATTGGAGAGAAAATCAAAGCAGTCTAAAACTTTGCAATTTAAGTAGTTCTTTGTAACTGTGTGGTTTTAAGTTAGTTCACTAAGCAAAGCTGCAGTGTATTATATAAATTGATTAAAGTATATTCATTTAAAACTTTGTTGCCTTTTATTTTAAATGTTCAGAATAATATGAGGATCATGTGAATAATCTCATGTTTGCTGCACTTCTCTTAATCAATCTGCGTAGTACTGCGTTTTTGTTTCAGCTTGCGTCAATTCACACTCCCTAGTACTACAGTGAAAGCTTTTAATACTTTTGAATATTTGTTTTCTAACTAAATGTTAATTTCTTCTCTAAACCAGCACCGATAAGCTCTCTATCAACGCTCTGAAGCGGAGAAAGATTTTATTAATAAGCAAATATTTTTAGATTACTAAATATTTTGCTAAACTTATATTTCATCGTAATCGTACGAGGAAACCGTGAAATAGGTGAATTTTCTGCTAGAATAACAGTTACTCGTTACATTATGCCATGAAGTTATTTGATTCATGAACAAAAGTATACGTAGCTCGTTAATCAGGAGTTGAAACTTGGCACCGCCTTCATCACGTGGTATCCGACTACTGTTTCACTATTTTTGGAGAAGGATGCGAACAAGATTGCTATTTGGCGATCGTATGTCAACAATGTTTTTCGCAATCTTCATGTGCATTTTTAACATTTCATGAATTTTATATTTCTCTTTTTAATTAATAGTTTGTCCGTTTTAATACCTTTTCGCTGCAATATATTTAGCTGGAGTAACGAAAGGTATAATAGCAGATGATTAAGCAAAGCGACTGAAAAAGTATTTACAACTTGCGTTAGGCACGCATTGAAGGTTGTCTCGATTTTAATCGCGGAGATGTTTCTCGTCTTGCTTCCTTCCTTACTTCTTCGCCCTAAGAAGGTGAAGCAAAGAGCAAACTCCTGGTGAACAAACTATAAAGTTCTTTTTCTTAAGCGTCGAATAGCCGACCCAGCTTATTGGGTTTTTGATTCGTGTTAAACTCCGTAGCCTATTAATTTTGAACCCAATCCAGAAGACAAGGGAACTCTTGGATCAAGTATTGGGCGTTGGAACTAGCCCGCATTTGCGTTACATGGAGAGGGAAACTTCTCTCTATTAGCTGGATGAAAAGGGGACTCTAACGCTTCATCCGTCAACCACTGAGGCTATTTTACGTCAGCACAGTTGTCGGTGCAAGCCGGATGCGGAATTCGTATTGACAGCCATCTCTGGGATTTGAACCAGGTTTACTTCATTGGAAGGTGAACGCTCTATCCCCTGAGGAATCACGGCTCAACAAGCACAATTGTAAAATTTCAAGATTAGATAAGTTTTATTTTATTGAAGACTCTATTCGTTTCTTTTAAACCATGAATGTCCGTATTTTTTCTTGACTAGTTTATCTTTTTTTGTTGCCCTTAAGCAAAAATTTACATCGTTAAAATGGTTCATGTAGGAGATTAATTTTATTTAGAAGTACTTTTCTGGCCATATTGTGGAGTATCAACGCGATTAAATGCCTGCTAAATCTTTTTTCTTGTAATTTTGCCAAATAATGCTGCTTTTTGGTTAAGTGTCGTCACGCTTTAAATCTATGTGAGCAAAATACTTATTCAAAATTAAATTGTTTATAACATAACACACAAAGTGCTCAAAAATTTTATTGAAACACTCTTGAAGTTAGCTTTTAAAGGCTGAGGAGTAAAATTTCTGGTTGTCCAGGGAACCGAAGACACAATTACTACCAAAAGCATAATCGTCTGTTTTAAAAGGAAAAAAAATTAGGCTACATGATGCAATAATAGTTTCAACTAGGGGAAAATAGAATTGAAAAACAGAATAATACAACAGAATACTCACAATGAAATCACTCTAGATTATATGCTCCAAAACCTTGTCAAAATACGAAATGCTCAAAATAAGTTTTTTTTTTTTTTATCTGCTGGAATTTGTTAACTTTCAAAAGTAATTATTGAAGGTTTTTTAGTTGGGTATCGATGTGTGAGGAAATGTTCCATAGTTTTAAAGTGCAAACATGTCTTACTTTAATGGTTATAACAAATGAGAATTTGGGGAAAATAAGATGCATAAATGAGGATGACAAGTTATAACAGAAATGTTCATAACTAGAGAAAGCAATTACGTTATCTAAATTTTTTTCCTCCACTCATCCAGGGCTAAAGAGAATAGAAGGGCTGGTTCACTCCTTTGAAGAAACTCTCGCCGCTCCAATCCTCCGATTTTTTCTAGTGACGTCACTTTCCTGGACGCGCAAAGCTCGTACTTTTACTTCAAGAACAGAGCGTTCGGTCTTACTAGCTCTAACTAATACTGGAGTATTTCTTTTTGTGATATATTCTATGACATTTGTTACTTTTTATAATGACTTTCCTCAGTTTTTGCAGTGAATTTACAAAAATTTTAAACTATTAACGAAATGCCAGTTTGCGCGATTGCAACTTGCAAAAATTCTTATAGAAACACAAAAGGAAAAAATATAATTTTCCGCGTGTTCCCTAAAGTAAATGATTAACTATGTAAAATATGGATTCCGAAATCACACAGTTAATATAAAACAGCAATACGTTTTTTCTATAGTTAAGAACTTTTATAAAAATTCGTTATCTAAATAGAAACCGCCTCGTTACTTCAAAAAGAATGGCAGGTGAAAAAAATTAAAAAATGGATAAAATAAAAGAAAATTAAAGCGTAAGTAAAAAGTATAAATAAAATACATAGTGTATAGTTGAAATTCTTTTAATTTCATAACATATTTTGTACTGTAGTTATTCTAAATATTTATGATTTTTTAAAAAAATTATATTCTGTTAAATTTAAATATCTATAAATTATATCATCTTAAATTTAAATATCTATAAACAATTGTAAAATTTCTAATGTCATTATGAACCTAAATTATTATTTTGTTTCAGTAATTAGCGTTTAAAGTTGATGTTTCCTAATGATTAAGTATGAACAAATTGCTATTAAAGGCTTATTTTAAAATCAGAGATTCTAAATTTAACTCAACTTATTGTTATAAAAGAATATGTAGATAAAATGCGTCGATATATGCTTTCATTTTTCTTGATAATTAAAGTTAAAACTGAATATTAAAGTTAAAACTGAATTTATAGTGTCATTTTCGCCAACTAGAAAAATATTTTTATAAGTTTAAAATTGTATTTTTTTAAAAGAAAGTTTTTTTGAACTATGTTTATGAACGGAAATAATATATTAATTACGTAAAGTTTGAAAGCTAATAACCAGAAAAAGTCGAATTTATTTTTACAAAGAGAAAGATGCAAAGTCATCATAATATCTTTGCTTCTGCCATTGCCGAGATCTGTGGACACAGTGACGTCATGAGGAGGGAAATCGTAGCTTCAGCTCTAAGAGCGGGGTGAACTAGCCTTCTATTCTCTTTAGCCCTGACATTCATCAGTGCTCATTTTTACAAGTCCCATTAAATAAAATTAAAAGATTAACATATTTTGATACAACTGCCGCCTATTTTATCAATATAAACAATAATATTCAGTCGTGAAAGAGTACATACTGGGGTATAAATTGCTTAATGGTCAGGTTTGTCGAGGCTACATGTATTAAAAACATTGCCATTGTGAGGACACAAGGTACCTAAACGTCTTATAAAAGATTTTGGAAGGTTTTTTTTTCTTGTTTTTTTTTTTTTTTAAATCAGATATTTTTAGTAAAAACAGCAGAGATTAAAATCATTTGCCTTTGGTACAGAAGTAATATCTTTCCAATAGTTTGTTCCTCTCGGAAATAAAGAGGTACAAGTGAAAGTGCTTTTTCATATATATATATATATATTTAATGCAACTACCATTAACTTACTTTCGTTTTCATTTTGTTTCCATTTTTAATTCGGTTTTCTAATTTCGTGTGTTTAAGGCCTTTTTCTTTGAGCTTTTTTTTGAATTTCAACAGTAATAATGATTTAGCAACTGTTAAAAATCAGTGCAAAATGAGATAATATTGTTTTTATTTTTTAAAAAATTGTTAATTTTCTATATTTATTAAAATTGTATAATTAATTTTTGACCATATTAATTAAAAACTCTAAACGATGCATCATAATATTATTATCTTGCGCACATCCATTTTCGGGCCAATACAAGGTAACTAACAGATTATTAGCGCTTCAGTATTGCAGTAAGAACGTGCCGTAAGAGACCACTTAATTTACTCTTCTGTTTTCATATTTTGTAATCTGGCAATCTTATAACGAAAATATTTTAAATCATTCTTGAAAGATTCCTGTACGCGTAAGTTCATTTGAACTCGCTCCGCGCTTTATAGATTTCCTTTCTTTTTTTTGTTCTGTATTTTCTTTACATTTTATTTTCTGTTTTTTGCTTGTTATGTTTTATTTCATATATATTAATTGTATAATTGTATCTGTTTTCATGGGCTTTGGACAAATTCTGATTCTCTTCATCTTCAAAATATGTTTGTTACCTTTTTTTTAAATGTTTTTTTTTTTTTTTTTTTTTTTTTTTTTTTTTTTTTTTTTTTTTGATGCCTTGTCTATTATGTTTGAACACTCCAACTCCTATTTTCTGAACAACTACCACTGTTAAATTTAAGATTTCACTAAATTCTTTGAGGCTTTTTGGTGTTGCCATGAATCGCCACCGAGCCTACCTTTTTGAATCCTCTTTTTTACTGAGATGTCACGGGAAGGGGTTAAAATTTGATATTTGATATATTTTTTATTTAATGTGTTCTATTTTCGTTTCCAATTTTTTAATGCTTCCCACACTATTGTATTGATATATTTTGCTTTGGCTCCATTGACACAATATTAGAAAGCACTCCGTTTTGCTGATATAATCGTGAGAGCTGATGAAGAGATTATATTTTTTCTTTATTTCATTTTCCGGATTTTTAATAAGTTTAATTTTTTTTTTGTTCAGATAAATAAAAAAATTAATATTTTAAGAAATAGATTAATTTTATTTTAATAATTTTTATTCTCTTGTCCTTATTCTTTATTATTTTCCATATTTTCACAATATCTTAACTAAATCAATATCAATATTTCCTAGTTTTCTCAATATTTTCTAATTTTTAATATTTGTTGTACTTATTTATTTTACTTTATATAAATTCTCCTTCGGATTGCTTTTTCTTTATTAAGTGTCTACTAGATGATACCTAGTTAATTCCAGCCATTCATAAAGGGATATTAATGATAGGAAAAGATCTAGGACATGGTTGGGCAAATCATGATTTGCTTAATAATTTGCAAGAAGAAACATTTCAAAATAGTTCGCGTTTTTCTAGAGTTCCAAGATATTGCCCTTATCCATGTCTTATATTAACGTTATTTTTTGTCAATGTCTTATTCTTACTCACGTCTCTTGGAAGATGTGATAAGAAATGCACATTCATTATTCGGTATTCCTTACACTATGGGAATATTGATATTTTCCAGAGAATACCAGCATACAGTAATTTTAGTCTTTCTAATAGCTTGAAGCAGCGGCTACTCAAGAACTCTAAAGCAACCCGACCAAGCGTGACATGTATGTCTCGTGACTTAGGAATTCTTATTATTATGGAACAGGACTGTTTTCACAGCAAGCAAATGCTTTTTATTTTTCTCCACAGAAATCAAGTAATAACTAACAGAATAAAACAATTCATTTAGCTGAAACAACAACCTTTTTATAAACATCATGGCATAAAAAAATTCAGGTTCTTATTGGCTAAAATTGCATGATACCCTTTATGGTTGTAATCGCTTAAGATGTCGCTTAAGGTATCAAAGATCACATAGGTAAGTTACCTCTGACATAGGAAAACACATAGTTTGAAGAAAAAAATTCAGCAAGTACTGGAGCAAATTGAAATTTTAAAAAATAATAATATACAACATATTTGTATTTTATTTTATAATTTTATAACCGTCGTTGAATAGCCGACCCAATAGCTTACATCTACTAATGTTCAACTCCGTAACCTTGTATTTTTTAACCAATCCAGAAGACAAGGAAACACCTGGATCAGTAACCCCAGAGGTGTGATTTTTTATGGGAACAGGGAGGACATTGAGACTCGAAAGATTTAACCCGCGTCAGTCACCTATTACTGCACGGGGAGTCTTCGGCCGGCGAGAATAAATCCCACAATCTCTTGGACATGGGCCCAGTGCTCTACCAATCCAATACCAGCCTCAAGATATTTGTGTTGTAAATATTGTTTTTTCAAAGTGATTAAAAAATGGTGGTTGTTCAACTTTTCTTCAAAGAAGCCTACCTTTTTTAAATGTTGTTCAACAGAAGCAAAACCAACTAAAAAAAAATCTGCTTTTTTATTGTATTGCGTTTTCTGAAATGACCTCCCTTAATATATATTTTTAGAATGCTTCTGAAGGATGAAAGAAGCAAAATTATACGTAAATACTATAAATTATAATTTAAAGCTGGAAAAAAGAAGCTGGACTATCGAAGTCGAAATTCGGAGGAAATCGACTCTTTAAATATCAAAACTCATTTGGTTGCTGAACGATACCGAGAAGAGTTGAAAGAAGTGTATTCGAAACATTTTTCAATTTACTTCACCTAGCCGACCGGCCTGTGTAGGGGTTAGGGAACTGCCCTTGCATCAGAAAGGTTCTGGGTTCGAATCCCGGGCAAGGCATGGATGCTCTTCCATCTCCGTACTATCTGTCCTTACTGTGGGAGCAACGTTGGTCCACCTAATATGGTGCCCCTGAAAGAGGGGTCAACAAATCTGCCCTTCAGGTGCTTGTATGACCTAGGTCATTCTCCAGGTGGGCATTGGGGAAAAAAAAGTTTACTTCACCTATAAAACAAGTTTTGAATCCTTCAATCCCACGCTTATCAGTAATAATTTGTTAACTTTTAATACACTTTCTTTCGACTGCGCAAATTTTGATTTCCTGAAGTGTACTTTTTAGTCTTCTTTTTTGACAAATATTTTCAAAATATATATTGAGAGTGATCATTGCAAAACAACTCATATATGTAAATAGATACAGAAACAGAGTCATCAAAATGGAAGATTGATTTAAATCTAACAAAACAATATTGTAAATGTATGACATTTTACTTTTTATTGAAATGAGATCAATATTTTGTCGTAATACTGTATTTATTACTTTTTTGTATAATTTTGAGAATTATAAGTGAGAAAAAATAAAATGTAACTTGTTAAGTTACAAAATATAAAATATAATTTGTATAAAATAACTATAAAATAACTATTGTAACTATAAAATGTAATTTGTTGAATTACCAAATATATTTTGATTAACTATAAAATTTATTTTGATAAATTATAAATTGTTATTTGATTATTTATAAAATGTAATTTGATAAATTATACTATGTTATTTGATAATTGTAATTTGATAAATCATAAAATGCTATTTAGTTTTTTTTTCTTTAAATTTACTGATTGATCTTTACAGTCTTATTAGTTTTTTAAAAGAAACTGATGCTAACTCCGTATACTTTTCCCAGCTTGTAACGTGTATAAAAGTAAATTTTGTAATAAAATTGAAAATTTCTCTAAGATACTATGGGAAAACGATAAGTACGCATAAATACAAGGGATTGCCGTGTCACTTTATAAAGAAACCACCTTAAACGACGTATGATATCTGTCATCACTAGATAGGTATGTGGTAGCAGTGTTAAGAATATCTATGTTATTAACTTTTTTTCTGGGTAGCAAGGAGATTTAAACAAAAAAGGAAATATGATAAGAGCTCCCTCAATGAAGAGGAAACTAGTTATATGGGGAAACTTATGAATATGGTATGGTTTATTGTGACATTAGCAATGGCTGAGGAAGATTCCATGCACTGAACTCTGGAAGACATGGAAATGAACCTGTAGAATTACATAAGGTAGTTGAAGTCATGTTAAGGAACCACGCAAGTAAGCTTAAATAAGTGGCAAAGATTTTGTTTCTTTAGAAAATCGGTTTAGTTAGAATCAGTTAGCTAATCTAATTTAGTTAGAATATGTTTGAAGAATTAGTGAGTTTAGGAATTTGTCACACACAAGAAGAATATTTATTACTACTTATATATAAGCAGGCTGTGTGCTCAATACAAAGAAATGCTTATTAGATTTTGACAATTTAAAAAGCAGAAGAGCTTTGCCAAGTAAATTGTACAAATACACAAATATAGCACAATAGCCAAGAGATGCATCCAAAGTTACAGCTGGATTTGAACATGTTACCTCCACGCTTCAGACCCTTTTGGTTGAAGAACAATACACTTAATTCATTGAGGTTCTAGAGAAAAAACAGTTGGCAAGAAAGTGAAAGCGATATCATTTTTTATATAAATTTATGCTTAATCATAAACTGAAATTGACATAAATTGCTTATAATACACTTATCTGCAATAGATAGTGCACAAAATAATAGCTAAAACCAAAATATCGCTCAAAATTAGAATTTGAAGAAGGTCATGTGCAGATAAAGGTAATAAATGCCCGAATAAATAAATGACAGAAATAGTAAATAAATCTAATCATTGGTTTTCGCCATGGATTTACAATCGTTTTGGATCAATGTTAATTTTACGATAGATTTGTAACTCTCAGATCTTTATGATTTTATGTATAATTTATATTTATTCATTAATTATTTTTGCTGCAAGATTGCTAAATGGACATCATTTGCTTTGTATTAACTAACTTTTCAGAAAAAAAGCCCTTATGATTTTTACTACTAGTTTAATAGAGACCCGTAAAGTATTTTGGAACCGGGATAGTCTGGATGGTAGTACGTTGAACCCATGACCGAGATGTTGCGAATTTGATAATCGCCGGCCGAAGACTTCCCGAGTACAGAATGATGACTGGTGCACACTGACTCTAGGAGTCACACTGACTTTAGGAGTTTCAAAACCATACAAATTCCTGTAATAAATCAATGCCTTTTGGGATTCAAGATTGGGGAATGAATTTGCTCTGGTTCAGGTCAAAATTATGCTCTGCGGATGGATAGTGTGTGAATGTGTCCTCTTTGTAAAATGGGATGTGAAGTATGTATTTTATCTCCTGATCGCTAGAGATTTTTTCCAGACCATCGCCAATAAACTATCGCGCAGCTCTAATGCGACATGTTGTTGTTGCTCCTTTACGTCGCACTTGATCTGCACAGTGTGCTATTGGCGACGCTCTGTGAAACATCCCTGAGGATGATCCGAAGACATGCCAATATAATTTTGATCCTCTGCAAAGGGGATGGCACCCCGGCTTCGGTAGCCCGACGACCTGCACGTTAATCTAGTGCGACATAATTGAAAATACCATACATTAAAGCCTTTTATATTTTATTCATTTATTCAAGCATTTGCCGGCTCGTGTATTTGAATAGTTTATTAACCATTTTAATAATAATTAAATGCAGCATAAAATGCAATGGTGGGTAGGTAGAATACTTTATTTACTTCGCAATAGGGTTGCACAATGAGCTATTGGTGACGGTCTAGGAATCATCCCTGATGATCCGAAGACAAGTCATCCCAGTTTTGATCCTCTGCTCGTTTTGGTAGCCCAATGACCTTCACGTGTAGTCCAGCACTTTACATTGGAACAGTTTAAAGAGTACCTATACCGTGCATCTTTGGTCCCAACGCAGTCTGATGAAAGTGGTCGCCAAACTTGCTGACGGCAGCCAGTAATGCTTGATTTCGGTGTTCTGGGAATCGTGTCTTGACGATCAGTCCACAGCTAGGCCGTAAAACACATAAGACTTCGAAAAGACAGAATGAAAGTTAAGTTCAGCGGTACTGCTGCAATCGAACCCTTTACGTTTATGCTTCAGAGTATTTGGAAGATGAGCAGAACTTTCCCACCTACACCAGTAGTATTGTATTCTGAAAGGGCTTAAAATTCCTTGCTATATTGACGGAGACCTAGAATGACTTAAAAAAGAACTACACGAAGAAAGGATAAACATATACTGCTGGAATTGAATCCTTTACCTAAATGCTTCAGAGCAATTGGAAGATGGACAAAACTTTCGCACATACATCAGTAATAGTGTACTTTGGAAAGGCTTAAAATTCCTTCTTACATTGAAGAAGACCTAGAAAGATTTAAAAAAGAACTATACAAAGAAACGATAAACAACAATGCTCCTCTGCTTCAGTTGGCGGCTGTAATCGAACCAGATATCTTTATGCCTCATAGTGTTTGATGGAAGGATGGTGTATGCACTACATTAAATTACTTAAATCCAATATAAACAATACTATAACTGTCACTGATTGTACGTCAATGCGTTAAGCGTTATGTTAGTATAAAAGATGGTTTAAACTGCGCTAAAATCGCAGTCAATGTTTTCTCTTTCTTAGTAGCTAAGAACGAAATCATCTCTTGGAAGAATGGCTAGGTATAAAAATGGTTGATTTTGATTTCTTGTGTTGCAATTTAAATTGGTTATCGTAGAAATATAATCAAATTTGTAGTAATACTAATTGAAACTTATATCGGAAGTACTTAGATATTTTAAAGAAATGTTTTTATTTTTGTGCCGTTGCAATCAATGTTTTAGATGCTCTTTATCATATTACGGAATTTTATTTAAATATCAAATTTGACTTTTTTTAAAGTAAAGCATCTAGAGCTGATAGACTTTAATTTGGAGTTACCAATATTATTTGCAAAAATGTGGTCTAAAGTTTTTGATTAATTTTAACTTGCTGTTATTAAAACTACGAATAGAACTCTACCATATTTGGAATAAATCTTTCTTACTTAGTATGCTTAAAACATAGCGAAAAAATAAAACAAATTTAAATATTATGTATTCAAAATTGAGTTAAGTAATGGTACAAATTTTTACATTTGCTAAGAAAAACTGCTGCTTATTTCTTGTTAGGTGAAACTTAACAGTAACGATCCTAGTTTTTGAAGTAAATACTATTAGATATTCATCTTAATAGTTAGCTTAAGACTTGTAAATTCGATAATTTTGGGTATTCCAATGTACTTAATTACTGCTCTTTATATGCTCCGAAACTATGAATTGAATGAGTGATTGCTTTACAACAGAATTATTAGCTAATAAATTTGTAAGAAACTTAAGTCTAAGTATTTTACGCAATTAATACTGATAGTTTAAAATTGTTCAGATCCTCAAAGTAATGCTTATTATTTATATACTGAAATTTTGAGCAATGTTTAGCCTATTCAGATTTATTATTTGTGTGTGAAATAGTTCTTGTATACGTTTCTAGATATCAACCAGTAAAGCTCGCCCATCGTGTGTTTGAAGCTATCGGTGGATGCGATAAGAAAAAGCCACCCGTCATTTTTATGCATGCCATGTTGTGCTCTAAGGAAGTATGGGAAACTATACCTCAGCGAGTGGCAGAATTGACCAAGAGAAAGGTATTTTAGGCTAGGCTATAAGACTATTTTTAAGGTAGAAAAACATTTTTACCTTAAATTAGTAGGACGTCTAATTTATGTAGTGCATTAGTAAATTTAGATAGTTTAATGTCAAATTTAATGAATTCAAATTTAGGTCCCTAAACTTGTTCTCAAAATATTATCTGCTTTGTCTTAAACTCTAACTACTCGATATATATGTGCCGCTACGCAATTTTGTTTATAAACAACTTCTATATACTCTTCAAACATTCATGTAGGCCTCTCAAATAAGCAATCTTATAACAGATCCTGGCTGATTTCAGTTTTTAATAACCTTAATAGTCAAGTACTTTTAATTTGATATAATATAAAACTGAATCTTTTATTTCTAAAGCTTGACTTTTAAGCTATAAATTCTTCATAGTTCTTGTACGTAATTGGCTAATATTTCGATTCAGTATTTACCCAAATAGAAATACTATATTCAATTTTGTTAATTGTTTTCAAAAATAATGAAGTATTTATGTTTCTGTTACAGTAAATGTACAATAATTTAAGAGAATGTTATTCTACTTAAGTGCTTTAATGAATCCTACTTAAAAATGATTATCCACCTGGAATTCTAAGCTCAAATTTAGGATATTTTTTTAGTTTGTCTAGGTTATAACTTTTTAATAGAATGATACTCTATTCAGAATTTAAAAGTTTATAATGAGTAAGACCTAAATCAAACTTTTGACTTGTTTTATGAGTTTACTTCGTCAGTCCTATCATTAGCTTGTTTTAAAGCAATAAGTCAATTTGTACGAACGGTTAAAAGGTTTCTAATCCTATGCAATCGCACTTCTCATGTCGACATTCTTTTTAGTTATATCGTGAATACGAGTTTAACCGTAAGTCAGAATTTATTTCGATTTTACCCTGATTACCCAACGTTTCATTAAGACACTGTTTAGTGGATTCGTCCTCTTTGTCATTTTATTCCAGTCAACTCAAAATTGAAAACTTATTGAATTGGACAGTCTATCGGAAGTGCCGAACAAAAGCGTACTGTTGCATTTCCAACTAAAAAAAATTGCTTAAGCTGACTCTCTGATCTAAAGTGCTGCACTAATGCATCAAATCTTTATTGCAATGACTGTCTTTAATGTGTTCAGATTTTTATTAAAGGTGAAGAATATTTCTTTATATTTAAAAACATTTTATTATAAGCAATTATTCCCCCATTATTATTTATACCAGGTTTTTACTTACGACGCCAGAAACCATGGTGAGAGTGAGCACACAAAGGATTCTAGTTTCCAAAACAATCTTCATGACCTCTACACTTTCATGGATCGAATGGATATCAAAGATTCTGTTTTGGTCGGCCATAGTTTTGGAGGATTGACAGCCATCAGTGCTGCATTACAGGAAGTAAGATACGAATTATGTGTAAAAGTTGTTACAAGTTAGTCTTGTACCAGTACCACTCAGAAAAGCTTCATCACTCGTTACCATGAACAAGAAATTTGATCCCCTAGTCCAGACGTAAGGACATCTTTCTTATTTTTCCTCTACTACGCAGTTTGTTACGTCGGACTACTAAATTGACCCGTGCTGAGGTATTCTGTTTTTGAGGGGTGTTGCTTGTTTCCATGAAAGTCAAAAGTGGTTACACATTGAACATATTCCGTATTTCAATACATTTTTGATAAAACCTTCAGTAGGAGCTGTATCGTGCGCGATAATGTGCTAAATTTCTAGGATATAGAATTCTTATGCTATATTATGGTTCAAGTGGTTTTAACGTTTCTTGGTCAAAGTAGAGATTTATACTTCACTATGTATAGTTCAGAATCCAGAAATTTTCAATGTATTTCATTTTAAACTATTGCTTAAAAGATATTTCCAAAACTTAATTTCAATACACTTGCGTTAACAATAAATAATTTAGGTGCGATTTGTTTAGAAAAGCGAAAACTGCTCTGAGGATATATGATACGATGGGTGTAAGGGAATATCTTGTCTCACCCCCTCTTGAATATCTCACCCCAATTTTGAGGAAAGTAGTTCATAAGTATTCAGATACTAAATTATACAATCAGTGCTACTTGAAGAATAAATATTTAAAGGTACTTTTTACGTTTTACATAAAAATACTTTTGTTTTTTTTAAAGCTTCATACTAAACTTACATCGAAAGGTCTAGACATATCATTAAATTCATGTCTATTTTAATGTTAGGAAAATTAATTGTAGAGTTAATTCTAATAAATTCTTTAAAGTGTAAATACCAAGAATAAATATTCTCTGTCACTTTCGCTTAAACCTTTTTAAACTGTAGTTTTGATTTTTTTATCCCACTTTATCAATAAATTGTAATTTTTAATTGAGCCAAAAGTGCATTAAATGTTTACTTTTAGGACTATGAAGCTTCATCAACCACTTTTAGAGTTCATTTTTCTTATCTCACCAAACAACTGGTAAATGTTCAGGCATGATAGCGTAATATAATGTTTTTATGAACTTACTTTTAGCCAAAGAAAGTTGAGAAAGCAATTATTGTTGACATGTATGTGAAGAAAATCCAGCAAGAATTGATTGACCGATCCCTCAGATTCATGAACATTTGGACAGAGGTAGTCAGAAGTCTTCCCAAAGACACCCCCGAAGTCGATATCACTAGAATAAGTGTACCACTTCTGTACGAAAAATTACCTGAAGAAATGGTAAATATTCCATTTTTAACATCTCAAATTTGAGACTAGTTTAATCAATATTATAAAATGCGTAAAATTTAGAAAATAAGCTTCCTATACGCGTAATTTTTACTACCTAAAGTAGTGACTTAAGTTATTCAGTTGTTATTCATAGTAATAATCCGCATTCACAAACTTGATTTTAAAAAAATATCTAACACATGACTGGAAATCAATTTAAGGTTTAAGCACTCGGTGAGTGTTTTAAAGCAAAATATAAAGTAGCTTGGATTAGTGAAGGGATAAGGTTAACACATTTTAAGTAATGGGTTTTGCTGATTCTGTTACAAACCGTTTAATTGAGGGTTTGTTGAAAGTTTAATTGAGAATTTTTAATATTTAGTTTGTTCTGATTAAACGAATCATTGTTAAACTAGTTTGTACTTACGTATATGATACCCTTGAAAAGTGGCTAATTAAATTTTTTTTTGTGGAAATATCCGTAAACTTAAAAATCATGAAACTTGTAATATTAAACGTGAAAACATTTTTATAACCAAAGCAATTCTAGTATTTCATTTTGATGCTTGTTATTAAAATCGTTTGACTGTATCATTAATGTAGACTGCTGAATTCATGAAATATTCAAATTTTACTTTTAATAACTGCTGATTTTGATTTAACTCTTAAGCCAGTAATAAAGGACTTTTTTTTATTTCTATTTACTTCATGTGTCTTGCCTAAATACGGCTGACATACTTCATAAAAATAAACTACACTTTTAGTCGCATGCAAAAGCCCAATATCGTTAAACAAGCAACACTTGATCAAAAGAAACCAAGCAATTGGATGTTCAGCATATCGAAACCGACTGTCTTTAGACATCCGGTGTTTTCATGATGTGCTTTAAGTAAGTGCCTTTTTCAGTTAATGGAAAAATTAAAGTTTAAAAAAAAAATTAAAAGTATCTTCCAAAGTTAGAGTTGGTCTATTTTTCAATAAACTTCTGTCGGTAAATTTATAAGTAGATTTTAAGGATCGTTTCCTTGCATCTCTCAATTTTATAAGTTTTACTCGGATTAAGTGCTTTACGTCACGTAATATAGATAAATTCCGTTCTTGTATTTATCATTCTTAACTAAAACCTGCATACGTGAATTTCAGATATGTATGAAGAGCTATTGTCTCTTTTTCGGTAACTCTCGCCAGCAATGCCGGTGGAACAGTTTGCGCCCCAGTTAATACTGAAAACTACACCCTTACCTCCAATTTGGAAAAGGAATCTTTTTAAAAACTTTCCTTAATTGTCCTGCTAATATAATTATATTTCTGTAGGGAAATGCTTTTTTATTTACTTATGAAATATATAAATCTAATTTTGATTTGGAGAGCACGTGAAAAAGATACATTACAGAAAATTAAATAAGGTTACAAAAAAGAAAGGGAACCGTAAGTTTAAACAAGAATATCGTTTAAATTATTCTAAAATATTAAAAGTAATTTTTTAACACTAGAAAGTCAAACTTAGTATAAGCCTATATTGCCCAAAAGCAATCAAAATGACTTGAATGTGAAATAATAACTAATGTGAAAAGATATTTTTAATAATTTATATATTTAGTTGTTTAACAAGTCATTAGTAAATATTAACAAATTTATATGTTGCACAGAAAGTCTCATAATTCTAAGAAATTGTCCTTGTACCCATGTGTCATTAAACCCATAGTTTTTCTAAATGAAATTAAAGCAGTCAAAATTACTTCCTTGGGCAATTTAGTGTTAATAAGTATTTTAAGATATATAAAGCAGTCTCCAAAGCTAGTAGTTTTTGCGGCTTTATTTTCGATAAACGTAACTTTCATGTCATTGTGTTAGAAATAATTTTAAAAATGAGAATTTCGTCTTGGATTCCTGTTAAACAATTGATAGGCTTATTAATATCTTTTTGCCTTTATTCATCAGATTATTTATTAAAATATATTTAAATTATTCGAATATAAATTCCCTATTGTAGTAATTCATACTCACTGATCCATTGATTGGTATCCTCTTTATTCACTTGCTGTAACTAAAATTGTTCAAGAGTTTGTATCACTGTGACCAACGTACTGGCTATAAACTATTGATCAAGTATAATATTTTAAATAACAGTTTCGAGTGATATTGCGTAAAACAAGAATGGATAACCGTAATAGCAACATTAAATGATTATTTCTATAAAATGACTTGGGTAAGATTAGATATTATCTACTCAGACAAACCTTTATACAACGCTAAATATAAAAATTATAAACATTTAAATAACTCGTATGGATAAGGAAGTTATCAAACTCTCTATTAGCAAATAATTTTAGAAGTCTAACTTTAGTTTCCCAGATGTCTTTAAAAAATTGTTTTAAATATATATATATCTAAAAACAGACTATCTAAAATATTGTAAATTTATATATGCTTCTTGTTCACTTAAATTCGACTGATATCTTGGTAAATTTTATCTTGGAACTCAGCCGTTTGGTCTTGTATCTAAATAGTCCCACGTTATTGAAACCAGTTATTTAAATGAAAAATTTTAAATAAATTAAATTTTGAGACTAAAATTATTTTTTACATAAGATTTGTACGTTTAACGCAAAACCTCAATTGGAACAAAGTTTCAGCTTTTGCTAATTCTCAAAGGCCCCTCCTCCCCTCTTTTTCTCTTGCATTCACCTTTTGAGAATATCCGCTTGTTGTGTAGTTTGCTGAATCGTAACTCTTTACATAATATTCTTTTTGGACAAAACATAACTCATTCTATTCAATGGCCAACAAGTGGCTTTTCTGCTACTCATTCTTGCCATCTTTCGTAGAATATTAACCACCAAAAGTTAACCTGAGAATATATAGTTAATAAAAATAACCTCTTGGCAATCTCTCCCCTTGCCCGCCCTTTTCTCCAGCCTTGCTCGCCAGTTTGAAACATATCAGCCTAACTTAAACATAAATGCAGGATTTTCTATCACGAGTATACTCTAGTATTTTTGTGCCTAGAAATGCTCTAAGAATGGATTGAGTTAGGTGGCAACGTTTGGGGCAATATCACCCCCTCTGCCGTATGACGTTCTGTTCAGTCTTTCCTACCCGCTTCCATATTTATGATAAGCATTGATTTTTTTAAAAAACATTCAGTAATTTTAACTTCTGACATATCTATTTTATAAATTCTCAGTAATTTTCTTCTTAATAGAAACTCCAATCCGAAAAGGAAGCTTACCTGATGTCAAAGTTCTTGTACAAAAGAAGACCAGATGGAGGATATGATATGCGGTTCAACACTGAAGCTCTTGCTGATGCTCTCAAACAATACCAGGATTCTCCCATCATTCACAGTGGACAATATGATGGACCAGCGTACTTCATTTATGGGTCTAAATCTCCATTCAATGTGTAAGTCACCGTTATTTCAACATTTTGATTAATTCCGCGAATTCGTATGGCTGTTTGAGTTGAGATAAATCTAACTTATACTGGTTCTTAACTCTTATCTTGGGTCCAGGTCTTGAATATCAATAGTTCCATTTAATTTATGTTGATAAATTTAATGTCATCAAATACTGTAATTGGACACTTTACATTATACAAATTGTAAAATCTGAAACTAGACAAATCTCTTAAAGCTTAGTTATAGTATTAGAATCATTCTTGCAAGGTTCTTATACCTTAAAAGAGTTTACTTTATTTCTGTTAGTATTGGAGACGGCATACATATTATAACTGAGCTAATTCTACTATTTTGAGTTTTCTCTAGTTACTCTAAAATATGAATTTGCTGTGCGTGGTACTGCAGTAGTTTTTTGTGTGAATGTTTTTCTTGAGATTAAAATGAGACGGTGAATTGAGCATTGAGATTGAAAAATTGTAAATCTCAAATGAATCCAGTGTTTCTGGGGAAAGTTGTCTGCACCAGTTTTATTCTAAATTTTGAATTTTTGTAAATAGTTCTGTTTTCATATAAATGGTAGTTAAAAATCTAGCTGAATAAATTAATTAGTCTTAATTAAATTTTAGTTATAATTAAACCGTGCATATCGTAGGTTATAATCGTAGACGCACCATGCAAAGTTTTGAGCGTAAATTAATTCAATATATGAAAAACCCCAGAGTCTTAGAGGTTTTGATGAATTCGTAAGCGATAAACTTAGTTTAAACATCTCAAACCCAAATGTGGCTTAAAATAAGATACTTTGATAGTAAAAACTTTTCATATTTGGCCAACGAGGTAATTACAAAACTGAAGTTTTAATACTCCTTGCATTTAATTCTTTACTAGTAAGACTTTACCTTCCTAAAGTTTTAATTACTCCTTAATTCTAACTATTTTATATAGTACATACATATTTTAAACTTTTTTTTTTTTTAATGTAGGGGTTCCGAGGAGGCTGACATCAAGAAACACTTTCCAAAGTCTGAGATGATAGAATTCAAAGATGCTTCACACCATCTTTTTGTGGATTTCCCTGACAAATTCGTAGATACACTTGTCAAAAGAATAGAATAATGATTTGATTGTGATCTTATTTTGTGACCTATTTAATATATCCGGAGTAAAGTTCTAAGTATGTTTTCGATGTATAGGTGTTCCAACTATAGTTAATAAAATTGTCTTCTTCCATATTCTTGTTTCGTGTAATTTCAAGTTTTTTTATCTACTAACTTTTTAAAGATAAGAATTTGAGTACATTTTTCCTTAACTGGCATATTTGCAATGAAAGTAACATACTTTTCAAAATACTTGACTAAATTGAAGAAATACGATAAGATTTAATTATTTCCAAGCTAGTAAGCGAATTGTAGAATTCAGAATAAGTATTGTATAATTATTCATTTTGAAAAACTTATTTTTATTTAGGATTTTTATCAGAATCTTCTCTATAATTAAGCTTGTCTAGCATGCTCTAAACAAGCTTAAGCAAACTATTTTTGGTACTGAAACTAGAAGTCTTGGTCGTAAAATTTAGTGTGGCGTAAACATGATGTAGCAAAATAAACTTTTGAATCTCTGCAATATTAATATATTCACTCTAAATAAGATGATAAGCTCACAAATAGTAAATTTTTTAAGACTTAATCATAATAGTGGACAGTTTATCATCCATTTAAGGAGCTTTCTAGTTTTAATTTATCACGGATTTGCATTTGTCAATGAACAAAGAAATTCTTGTTGTTCCATATACTATTGTGATAAAAATTTTAGTATTTTCTGTGCGGTACAAACTAAAATAAATGAAGTTCGCTGTTTATAAATGTCTTTTTCAGTGATACAAAATGAATTGTCTTTTCCGTTCTCCCCGATATAATGTGTCTAAAAACCTTACCGTAAATAACTATCGCAAAAGTGGTGCAGAATTAAAAATTTAAATGGATCCGCATGACTAGGAATTAAAGTTAACCAAAACGTGAGAACACTATTGAAATCGCTGGTTTTTCACATGTAATTAGTTACAAATTTTCTTTACAACAAATAATTTTACCTCACTGCGTTATGTAAAGTTTTTGCTAAATTTTTGACGAGAAGATTTGACAGTTTTTAACGAAGTTCCGTATATTTTTATTTATGTTCAGTTATAAGTTTTATAATCAAATGATTTGTAACGTGTATTTCATGGACTTGTTTCATTGCACAACACTTGACTTGAAACTAGACGAAAAATCAAAGTTGCAACTATCATATAAATGAGCATTTTAGAATGTAAAACATATATATGAACACTATTTAAAGTAGGTATAAGTATTTTGATCATAAACTTAACATGTTTTTAATGAATTTTCAACAATTAGTTCTTATCAAAAGCATAAAATATAGATTAAAATTTTAAATGTAACTGTAAATATGTTGAGATATTGTTGCGCATTATGAAAGTTTTACATATTTAAAATGTTATGTTTAAATATTTTAAATATAATTTAATAAAACATAAACAAGACACATTTAAAATGTTATAAAATTTATTAGAATCTTTTTAAATAAATCTTATCTAAAATTAAAAATTCAACTATCAATTGATATACTGTAAAATATAGGGATTCTATGTTAAAAATTTTGAATGTCATGAATTTAAAAAACTATTTCGATATGCTTACTGCTTCCCGCCATTTTTAAACATCTGTAAACAAATGTTAAAATTTTTTCACTTTGATGTGTCTTATATTAAAGCACTAGAACACACTTCAGAGACATTTTATATGCTGGTATGAATTAATAAATTCATTTTCAATTATCTTTAAAGCAATATTAATTGTATGCCAGAGCATAACGTTTTCTGATTAGTTTTTAAAGGATTCTAAAGTGTTTAGAAACCCCTTCAATAATGAAGACAAAGTGTGCAGGTTCGGGGATAAAAGTTAAGCAAAGATTGCTCTAACTCAAGAATCACTAGTGAGAAAGCTAAGACTGCAAATAAAAACAAAATTTATGTCTGAGCACGCAAAGAAATTGAAATGTGATTATTAAAAACACTTCCAACTTTTTGAAGTGTCTTTAAGCTAACTTCGCTTTATTTCCCCCGAACTTTTATTAGAAATTCGACAGAACACGATGGCACGTTTTGGTTCAATTTACTTTTCATTTCGCTTAATGTTCATATTTTTTAAACTAAATTTTTTTTTCTAATGGTAATCACTAAACTTTCACGTTCTTCGCCTATGAAGATGCCGGAAGTGTTACTCATTTAACGTCACCCAGTGGGCCCCTGAGAACCCAAGTCACGGAAGCTAGCAACATTACCCACGCAACACTGCAACAGATACCCGTTTATGGGGCGGCGACATCACACAATAGATAACAACACAGAGTGAAACATCCATGCCCTGAGTGAGATTCAAACCAGCAGCCATTGGTTTCGCAGTCAGGCACGCCAACAACTCTCCATCTAGCCGGCTCAACTAGAATTCTAAAAATACATATTAAAAGTTTTTATTACTTTTCAATTGAGAATGCTTGGCATTTGAAAACCGAGATTCATTACGGTTTCGTGTTATCCGCAAAAGCAAAATTCACAAATATTTTTCTTAAAAATTTGCGCTGCGTAAAATAAATTATGCAGTCTTGTTTCTGGATGATAGCCTATACCTTTTAAATTTGTTTAATGTACTTTATAATTGATCTGGATGTTTTTTTGGGTGAGATGTAAAACCTTCTAGCTTAGCTCTTCCATGCTTTGACTCATGTAATTACTAAGTTTACAAAATATAGAAGCTTACGCGCTTGCAGAGTGAAATATCTTAGCAAATGTTGTGTTTAGTCAAATATAAAGAACAGTTTTGAAAGGGTTGGCAAACTTCAATGAATTTAGTACATAATGCTAAGTTTTTCCTCCATATCTATTGTCAAATTCTCAACACTATCCAGTTGGAGTTGATATAATAAACATTTGAATAATACATGTTTGGCTAAATATTAATCGCTACTTATTCAATATTCAAAAATTGACAACATCGACTTATTCAAGATTATTAAATTTTCATTTGACTTTATTTTAGCAGAAAAATGAAACATTTGAACTTAAACTATTTGAATATTATAATAATTCAATTTCAAAATTTTAAATAGTTAAGGTTCTGTAAAAGATTGGCTTTGGAATGGAATGTAAACCAAAAAAAAAATTCATAAATAAATACAAATATAAATAAAACTAAAAAAAAAAAAATTAAACATTCTCTAAAGAGGTTTCTCTCTATTTTTTTTAATTTCATAATCTAAAATTATAAGCAAAATTTCATCGAAATTTAGTTTATATGAGGAAAAATTAAATTAGGAGACTTTGTGGTGTAACTAACTACCACTACAAATTATAAATACGAATACACTAGTATAATAGACATGTTAACTTGATTCTATCCAGAGGTACCTTTTGATAGATGAAGGTTGACATAGCCCTAAAATTGAATCCTCACAATGGTGACCTGCGGACTCGTCAACATCGATGGATGGTCCACATTTAAACAGTTGATTTTCTTAATATAAACTGCTAAAATGTTAAAAAAAAGAGATCCGGTGAAGTAATTAAAGTCTCCAGGTTAGAAAAAATGAGCGAAATGCTATAAATTGAAGGAAAAATATAATGAGCAAAAAAATTATATAAATAAACAGCATAAATCAACTAGTGGTTTCTGTTCATCGAATTCTATCCCAGATAAAATTCTGGAAGGGGAGTAATGTGGTGTAACTAACTACCACTACAAATTATAAATACGAATACACTAGTACATAAGACATGTTAACTTGATTCTATCCAGAGGTACCTTTTGATAGATGAAGGTTGACATAGTCCTAAAATTGAATCCTCACAACTTTATATCAACATTAATACAAATGATCATTTTCAAAAGTTTATTTTTTAGTTTACGATTTTTTACTTAGAATTTAATATTAATACATAAGCGTTATTTTTTAAATCAATTTTTCATGGGCTATTAAAAAATCAACTTTCAAAGCAAAAAAAAAAAAAATTAGTAAAATGCTTTAATTTTTTATCAAATGCTTGAGTACCTGGAATTTGTATAAAAACATTAACGCCAAATAACTGGGTTAGTTTTCTCCTCAAATCAGTTTAATATCATCTCCCCCTTAGATAGCGGCACTACTTAATAAAAGGTCTGAGATCTTTTCATTGTTTAAGACTTAAAGCTAAATGTGGAAAGCTGATTTAGAAAAAAAAAAGCTTATAGGTCATAAAGACCATGTGTTGGGGGCTGCTTTAAGTTAAGAAATCGTATTAACTTTACGAAGTTAACCATAATTTACGCTTACCACTTTAATTGGCATTAAGTATAAATTTGCTTACGTTTTTCTAGCATCATGTATCACCTAAAAGTTGTGAGCTTTTGTCATATAGATAGTTTCAGGGGTCATGGTAGTCAAGTGGTTAGTGTTTATTGCCCAGTGGTTACGGGATAATGATAGCGCATTTGAACTCCGGTTCCTCTCGGTGGGTCTCTACTCCGCTAAGACCCACCGAGTACGTGCGACATGCGTGTTCATGAAATCCGTGGAGTCGAAAGTGCAATAGTCGGTCGCCGAACTGGACCATGGGTGCAGAGATCTGGAGCACATTTCCTTCTTCTTCAGATTTATGTCTAAACGGAGGAAGTGGCCTCACAAATGAATGGTACGGCCATCTATAGGCTGGGTTCAGAGCTAAGCCGTACTTTCAACATTGCAGTGCTTTTTTGCCAAACGAAAAGCGCACCCTCTTCATTTAATTCTCAAAAAAGAAAGATGGCTGTTGAGCTTGGTTTATCCTAGTGTCATTAGACAATAACATATATTTCCGCTACAACTAATGGCGTCCCGGTAAAACTCTTTGAAGCTAAAGGGTAGTTGGTTCGAATTCTCTTGTAGCCATGTATGTAATTTGAGCTCTCCTTCTCAGATGTATGGTATCGATTCTTTCATTATAAGTAGTTTTTTGAATACGCAAGCACTTATAAGAATATTTATACCTTATATATCTAATATAACTGTGGATAAAAGCTAGAATTATATATAATATTTCCTGTTATATAATATGTAGTGTATACATATTATTTCCTATATTATTGTGTTATATTTCATCATAATATATTTGATTATGACCTTATACAATAATTTTTCCACAACGGGAACCATACATCCTTTTGTTGCTACTATCCCACCACTCAATGTTTTTTTTAAATATTTTTGTATAAATATGCAGAAGTGCATGTTTATTAAAAAAAAGTCTTATTGTAACCATTGTTAAGATTAAAACTATACAGCATAAATTAGAGAAAGTCATCAGAAAGATACATTCGGGTTTTTGGTGAACTTGAACCCACACTTGTTTACATCACTGTAGAGCCTTTGTTGGTTCAGAAAGACAACTCATTCTGCTAAACGTTTAAATCGTCGATTTTTACTAAAAAACTTTCTTTTCTTATCACCATTCATTGAAAAAATATAAGTGAGTACCAAATAGTATAACTGTTACTTTTGCAATTCCACTTTCATCAAACTGATTACTATCCGTCAAGATCTTTTCAGTAACGCTAATAGCAAAAATTATATATTTTATTCTTTTTATCATTTAAACTTTAGCATGGGATTCTTTAGTGACTTCGAAGCTTGAAATCCTGACATTTTGTGTCACAGTCCGATACCTCAGTCTCTCACACATATTTTAACTCCAACTTTAACTCGATATCTGTGCGAGAATACTGCGACTGTCACTGGATATAGATCGTTGTTTGCTGTCTTGCTTTATTATAAAAGCCAGCTAATGGGAAGTATTATCGCAGTTAAAGAATTCTACTTGTAGCTGAAGTAAGTGGACGTGCAAGATTGTTTAAAATGGAAGCGTAAGAATCGTTATATTTGTTTCAATTTTTCTTGAATTATCTGAATTGTTATTAATGTGTTTACTTACTGTTGTTTTAAAGAGACTGGTTTTATATTTTTCAGAACTTTTAAAGGATTTTAAATTTATGTTCTTTGTCTATTCAGAAGCTTAAAAACTCTGTTTTCTTTTTAATAGTTTATGTAATCATTGAGACTTTTATTTCAAAGCCTTTATTTTCAATACTTGGATTCATTTTTGTTCTATTTTTTTTTTTAAATCGTCATAATGCAGTATGAATTCGTAACTCAACGAAAAGGCTTTTTAGCGTAATTTTTTTTTCGAGATATTTTTGAGTTTGATTTTTTTGAAAATTTTAATTCTAATTTATGGTGTGTGGTTTTCAAGTAGCTTGTGACTGCAATTTCTATGTATTGAAGCATTGTATGTATTCATTGAGGTACAGTTGCAGTTGGGCTGGGAAAAATAATGACAGTTTGAATTTGATTTCCTTTTTAAAGATGTGCTTGGTTCTTACGTTTTTCTGAAGTCTGTGAAGTGATAACTTTAGTTCTGATTAAATACTCAGCTTAATGCAACTGTTCCAAACCATAATTTTTTGTATAAAGGTTTCAGCAATTTTTTAAAACTAATTATTCTTTTGTTTATTTAAAAATAGCTTAATTCAAAATCAGCATGAGAAGTGGGATTAACAGATACGATTGGGGTTTAACAAATTTGTTAAATACTTCAGCTGGTTATTACCTTTTATTAGTGCATAGATAAGGGTAAAAAACTATGAGATTCTTAAACTAACCCTCTCGTCCATGATTAAGTAAGTTGAGAGTTGTGAACACAAATAAAGATTAAGAGTTTCTTCATTGCAAACACCATTTTGCATTAAGATCTTAATCTAGGTCTTAATTTTGTGGTGTCAAACTTAATTCGCAGTTTGTCATTAGACTGCACATCTGTGTGCATGGTTAGAAAACTAGGCTTATTTCTAATTGATTCTTTCTAATGTCTTAATGCTAAGCCTTTAGCTATTAATTCGATGAGCAGCTTAAATTTAACATCTTCACCTGGTTCTTTTAATCTATATGTTCATCTTAGTTGCTCTTAATAAAAATCTAGTTTAGAATATTCTGAATCATTTTAGTTTATGTATTGAAGCTTATGCTTCGAACTTCCACAGATCTAAGGCAATCTCCATAAGCTTCGAATATGTTGATCCAACTGGTGAAGTAAAGGATAAGAAGAATCCTATAATTTTTCTACATGCAATGCTCTGCTCGAAGAAAATATGGGGTGATATTCCTCTGACTGTGGCAAATAACACAGGAAGACGAGTAAGTAATACATTTTAGATGTTTGCAGTCTTTGCTGCTATTTATATCTATTAAAGTATTGAATGAAAGATCAAATTAGTGATATTGAGAAGCAGTTACTTGCTATAAATGAATACATTTTAATATACTAAACTAACAAGTAGAAATTTCTTGTCAAGATGCATGTTATTTTTTGTTAACTATTAAAAAAATAAACTAATGTAGTGTGCTATTATTCGTAAATATCAGATATTTGCTTCATCGAGAATTATAACAGCCAAACACTTAACCATGCGAGATATCTGTAACAAAGCAAATTTCGATTAGTTTCAATTTGAATATTTTTACATTGTCTTGCTTATGTTTCAAAATTTATTTTTTTGATCTACTTCAAACTTATAGTGAACGCTATTACTAAAATATAAAAATTACGCAAGCAATTGGTTTGAATGTAAAGTTAATGTTTTATCCCAAATATTGTCTAAACCGGGGTGGAAATTATTTTTGAGGAACTTTCGAATGTGTAAAATCCTCATCTAATTTTTCCAAAGCTGTTCTCAACGCAAAATTTGACATTGTACTAATATTTTATGTTTTAATATTAAACAGTATAGTGTCGAAACCTTCGTTTTAGCGTCAGTTTTATTACTTAACAGAGTAAAAAAATTTAAGATTGCTTCAATAGGTTATTTATCTTTATGAAATTATAATTATAAAAGTTCTAGATATTAATTTCTATAATTATAAACTATACGTTGTAATCACATGGTAGTTCAGATTAGGATTGTTCACAAACTTTACTGTTTACATAGGCACTTAATAAAGCTAAAAAATTTCCTTAAATTTAATAGTAATGAAAACAATATTTTTGGGCCTTTTGAATGTTAAATAGCAAGCATATTAAATAGTAAAGTACTATTTATTAAGTACAAAGATTTAAAATACAGCTACACCAGTGGCCATTTAGATACATAATCACTAATTTTAAGTTACGATTACTTTACTTTTGTAATCTCCCTGAATTTCTAAGAACAAAATAATTTATATATGAAGATAATACAATGTCTTAAGTATCAGAAAATATAAACTCTTAAAATAAATTCAATCTAAACGCTTTTTTGTGGTCCTTAAAATTCAGTTTTTAAATAGTTTTTTGTGCTTCATAATTTCTAAATTGAAGCATTAGAACAGTTCTCTAAAAATACTAATTGATAAAATGCATTATCAAACCTGCTCTAACGAAGACTAAAGACTTTATCAAAATGAAATCTAAAATACTATTCTGTTATTGTATTCCATTACAGAGTACAGATGGGTTTTTCATTGATCTCTTGTTTATCAACAGAAATATTAAATTTGAATTTTTCTATTTTTTCGACTATTAGTAAAAAACTATAATTAAATGATTGTAGTTTTAGAATGCGGGATTTTATATCAAAGCACACTACTTTTAGAACCTGTGTTTACCTATTTTTGCTAATAATTCAAAAAACAGATAAATTTCTGCAGGGTTACTACTTGATGACACTTAGTTTATGTTCTGACTTTCAGGTTTATACTTATGATGCCAGGAATCATGGTCAGACAACACATGCCGACGAGTCAAAATTTAGTTTCAGCTTTAATGTTGACGACCTTTTTGTATTGATGGATCAAATTAAAACGGAAATGCCAGAACATCCAGAACAATTTATTTTAGTTGGCCACGATATGGGTGGAATAACTGCAATTAGAGCTGCTCTAAAAGAGGTACATTTAGTTTTTAAAATACAAATGCGTATTTGACGACACGTGGCAGACATCAACTTTTTGATCAGTCTTGCATAAGCGTGCATTATTTTAGGTTTTAAAAAGAATGTATTCAAGTTATTAACTTTTTACTATATTTCCTGTTATATTATTGCCAAATAAATTATTAATTAACCATTTAATCATTAGTTCTAAATTGTTACAAAATTCTGAATCCAAAATGTTTGAATTTCCTAGTTTGAATATTTAATGCACTTTAAACACGACCCATTGATTATTCTATTTGTAAGAATCTTTCAGGCGAATGTGTTCAAAGCTTAGCCCTTACTCTTTTGTATTGAGATTTGCATTGGAATATTTATAAATGTGTTGTCCATTAAACTGCAGCAAACCTGGTTTAGATGCAATGATTGTATTAATGAAATTTAAACTAGTTCTTTCCCATTAAGAGTGCCATATTTAACATACTGCAGCAAATACTAGTCTCTTCACATTACTAAAAATCTGATACTGATATTTGCCGGAAATAAAATAGTCGATCTAGTATATCTGAAGCCTTTTCAATAAGTGTCTTGTTTAAAAAGTGCTTATTTTTTATAATGGAGTAAATTTTCTGATCTTATTTAAAAATTTCCTTGAATGATTAATTTCAAACTGCCATTTTGGTAAACCGAGAGATTTATACAATTACTAGGTTAAAAACTCTAAAATTTAGCTTTCAACACGAGTCTTAAATACTTGCACACAAATGCTGCTTCTAAGTATTTAAGTTTCTAAATGCAAAAGAATTGTATGGATTATCAATGATATTAAAATTTAGGAAACAGTAATTTTTAAAAGTTTATTCGAACTATAGAAATACGATCTACTTTGACTTCCCGGCGTTTATCTTTAAACATCTCGGTAAGGGGTAAAGTAGCGTGGTCTGTTACACTAATATGCACAATGGTCTGAAAGGTTGAGATTGTAATTTTTTTATAAAATGACTTTCATTTCAACAAATCCTTGCCACCTTCCAAGGTATTGTCGTAAATAAATGACTACTATAACAGTTATAGGTGATAAAAGCTTCGTATATTAGTTACTTAGTTTCTTTCAAAATAAACTATTCCGCAAGCATTTCAGAACTAAGGAAACTGATTAATCGTGCCTCTAATTTAATAAGCAAAATTAGCAGACTGTGTTGTAAAGCATTAGTGTATGCAAATTAATACTGTGTCATTCTCTCTAATCTCTGTATGTCTGTTGCTTTGTTTATTCAGCTTAACGTTACATTTTTGGTGCGCAAAACTCACTTAACTTGACTTGAACTTCATATTATAAGAGCATGTAGAAAATGTGCAGATTTTTTTAACTTGTTGGATAAGCACCATAATATGAGCTATATAGGCCACAGTAATAAAATTTAATTTGGTATGATGAAAGGGCTATGTTTATGAACCGGAATTTTTTAAATTATAATTTATTGCAAATTTAACCACTTTTATGAGTTAAATATTAACTATCCGTTATAGACTCTTTATCCTCAAGGAAAACTCACTTCTATAAGCTCGTGCTAGAGTAGATGCCTAAAATATCAGATTATGTGCTGCCTGATATAAAACTTAATAATTGTAGTGAAATTTTTAAAAATTAAATAAACTTAATTGATAGTAATAAAGATAATTTCATATTCGATTTGTTATTGGTCTAAATAGCTCCTCAAAGAATAATTATTTCTCTTTCATAGTTTACAGAATCTGTACTAAGGTTAAACTCGTTTTAAAAAAATTTAGATTACCTGAATTTCAAAGTCTTCCCTTTTAATATGACTTCAAATGTTCTATTATATAGTTAGAATGTATATTTCGAATGCAAATTTCTTGTCCAATACAGACATTTTGGGGGAAAAATGAGAGCTGTCTGAAACGAAAGCACGGCCTGATCTAGATATTTTAAAATTTTCAGCATATGATCTTTAATGTCTGAGCACGATCGTTTAATTAAAAGTCCGACAACTTGGTAAAACTAGTTTATTTTCACCAGATATATTGAAGCAAACTTTATTCCACATCAAATTTAGTGAAGTGTAATTTTTATAAACGTTAAACGGCAAAATTTTCCTGAAATAAGTTTTCAAGCTAATAAAACATTTTTAAGGTATTTAAAATCTAAATGTAGTAATGCTGAACTTTTTCTTTTTAGCCTGCTAAATTTGAGATGGTATTTATTGTAGAAATGTATGCTAAGCCAGTATCTAATGAACTGATTAAACGTACAAAAGAGTTCATGACTACGTGGACAAAATGCGTCCAAGAACTTCCTGAAGGTACCCCAAAAGAGGATGTCACAAAATTGAGTGTGGAAAGTCTCTATGGAAAACTGGAACAGTGGATGGTAGGGGTAATTCTATACTTCTAGTTTTCTCTACACAAAGTTAGAAATTAAGAGGTGAAATCGTAGACTGCGTTTTACTTAGGATATTTGTTAAACTTTAACTACAATCGACGCTATCTTTTTGCATGTGGTTTGCTTTTCAGGAATTAAAATATTTAGTTTCTGCTGAACTATTTGCTTGATTAGACCTTTAAAAGTATTTAAAATGTCATGAATATATCAGATTCATAACTTAACTAGATCGGCATTTTAATTTGTTTTAAAGTTCTGTGACTCGATTTCTCATAAACGATTGTATAATAAAATGAGAACGCATTAGTCTGGTTTACTTTTTAAATTTTTAAACACGCGTAAACAACAAATTGCTTATTTTATTTTTCAAAACCTGAATTTTTAACTCTAGAAGGCATAAACTATTGACCGCTGTAATAAATTTTCAACTACAGGTTGAAAACTTTACCATAAAACAGCGTGCAATACAAATGAAAATCTTTAACGAAAGCCAAAAAATATTCAAATTGTGTATAAAAATTCTTGGTTATTTTATTAGTTTTGAGTAAAACACGAAAATTGATCGTGGAATCAGAATCGTAGCATAAAATTGATCTTGGCAAATTTTATTAAATGGAATTCCAATTAACTGCGTTACATTTTGTTCTGAAAGAGTGCTTTTAAACAATTGTTTCAGATTTTTCAGAGATCTACTTATCCATATACAGAGTTTGATCTTTTTCACTCCTCTTTTAGTCTAAATCAGTTTGCAGTGAATCATTTTTAGTTTTATTTTTTGAATTATTTATTTACAGAAAGAGGATAATGAGAAGGCTTCTTACTTGAAAGGAAAGTTTGAATACAAGGGATCGGAAAAGTCTTGGGACGCATGTTACAACACAAATGCTCTTGTTAAAGCTCTTGAAGACCTTGAGAAACACCAAGAAGACTACCAGGGACTGTATGATGGACCTACTTATTTCCTTTATGGCACCAAATCTCACTATGGAGTGTAAGTTTGATAAATTTGTTACTGGTTTTATTCCAAATATGGAATTTGTTTTAAAAAATAAGCATTGATCAGAAACAGAATTTACGGCAGCATAATCATGGTTTTAATTCAATAAAAATCCATCCAGAATCTATATGCAAATCGTAATCTATAGAGTCGAGCTGAATGTCTGCATGTTTTAATGCAGACTAGTAGTTGGTTTTATGCTGAAGTAAGCTATTCAAAAAGCTATGAAACTCTAAGTAAAAACATCACCAGATTTGGTGTTCTTTTGAAATGTCATTAGAAAGGAGAAACAGTAAACTACTCTGGGAATCTGGGATAAAATTTTTAATGAATTTATAGTCTTTGACTTTGAAATAATAAAATTAATTGCAAATTCGTAGAAAAGATAAGAGAAATTTTAAATTCTGTTCTATGTTTAAATCTTAGTAATTTGTTTTCATATACTTAATGACAAAAACGCGCATGTCTTTAAGACTTGAGCTCTACAGTTATCTTGAATAACTAATTTTAAGTCCTGTGATAGTGTTTTTTGTGAATGAGTAAACAAGACCTATATCTATTTTTTTATTATAGGAATGACGCTAAGGATTCCATGAAGAAACACTTTCCAAAAGCTGAATTGGTACCGTTTGAGGAAGGGTCACACATTTTTGTTACTGACAAGCCTGCTGAACTGGCTAAGGTGATTGGAGAGAAAATCAAAGCGGTCTAAAACTTTGCAATTTAAGTAGTTATATGTAACTGTGTGGTTTTAAGTTTGCTCACTAAGCAAAGCTGCAATGTATTATATAAATTGATTAAAGTATATTCATTTAAGACTTTGATGCTTTTATTTAGTTTGAATGTTCCGAATAATATGAGGATCATGTGTGAATAATCGCATATGTTTGCTGCAATTCACTTAATAAATCTCCGTAGTTCTGTTTTATTTTAGCTTGTGTAAATTCACACGCTTTAGTACTATGAGAACTTAAATACTTTTTTAATTTTTGCCTTAATTAAATGTTAATTTCCACTCTAAACCAGCACCGAAAATCTCTCAACCAGCTCTCTTACGCGAAGAGCGAGTTTTGTTAATAAGCAAATATTTTTACATAACTTAATATTATTCTAAATTTTCTCAGCGTATGTTGTTGCATCGTAATCAGACGAGGGATTCTTGAAATATGTGAATTTTCAGCAAGAATAATAGTTGCTCGTTACATTATGCCATCAAATTATTTGATTCAAGAACAAGAGTATAGTTGATTAACCAGGCGTTGACACTTGGCCCCGCCTTCATCACGTGGTATCCGATGATGCTATTTTTGGGAGAAGCAGGTGAACAATCTTGAATTCTTGTTCAACTCTGTAGCCTTGTAATTTTGAAGCCAATCCAGAGGACTAGGGAACTCCTTGATGAAGTATTTGGCAAAATGTATACTTCCAGTATACTGTATATTTTCGATGGAACTAAACCACATTTGCGTTACATGGAGAAGAAAACCACTAAAACCCCCACTATTGGTAAGGGGTCTCTAACTCTTGATTCCTCTACCACTAAGGCATATTTACGTCAGCAAAGTTATCTGTGCAAGCTGGATGCGAAATTCGTATTGACCAGCCATCGCTGGAATTCGAATCCAGTTCGCTTCTTTAAAAGGTGAACGCGTTATCCCCTGTGGAACCACGGCGCAACAAGCATAATTGTAAAATTTCACGATTAGAAAAGTTTTATTTTATTTACTCATTTCGTTTCTTTGAACCACGAATGTCCGTATTTTTTACTTGTCTAGTTTATCTTTAAGAGTTTAAGCGAATGCATTAGTGAAATATTTTTAAATTGAGAATCCTAGAAACATTTTAGCTGCTTTAATTTTGTTTCCTACAAGACACTTGAGGCATTGTCTCTTTAAGTGAGGCATTTTCTCAATATTCTTGTGGTATTATTAGTGTTTCGATAGAAAGACAATCAATGAAAAGTGAGGTTGAAAATTTTTCCTTTTTTTTTTTTCGTCCATGAAGTAAAATATTACATCGTTAAAATGGTTAAGGTATGAGATGGTTTCTATTTAAATCGAAAAGTGCTGTTCTGACCATATTGTGAAGTTTCGACATGATTAAATGCATGCTAAATCTATTTTCTTGTAATTTTGCTTAATAGTGCTTATTTTTGGTTAAGCGTCGCCACGCTTTAAGACTAAGTGATCAAAGTACTTATTCAAAATTGTTTGCACCATAACATAAAAGTGTTCAAAAATTTTATTGAAATTCACTTGAAGTTAGCATTCAAAGGCTGAGGAGTAAAATTGCAGGTTGTCCAGGAGACCTAAGACACAATTACTAGCAAAAGCATATTGTTGTAAAAAAAAAAAAGAAATAGGCTACATGATTTAATAATTGTATTAATTAGGCAAATAAATAGAATTGAAAAACAGAATAGAACAGAATACTCACAATGAACTATCACTCTAGATCGTATGCTCCAAAACCTAGTCAAAATGTAAAATGCTCAAAGTAGGTTTTTTTTTATAGTCTGCTAGAATTTGTTAAAACTTTCAAAATTATTGAATGTTTTTTAGTTAGGTATCGGTGCGTGAAGAAATGTTCCATAGATTTAAAGTGCAAAAATGTCTTATTTTAATGGTTTAAACAAATGAGAATTTGGGGAAAATAAGATGCATGAATGGGGATGAAAAGTTATAACAGAAATGTTCATAACTAAAGTAAGCAATTACGTTATCTAAAACTTTTTCCTAAATTCATCAGCGCTCATTTTTAGTAGACTCGTTAAATAAAATTAAAAGATTAACATATTCTTTCTGATTCAACTGTTACCTCTTTCATCAATATTTATAATTAGTCGTGAAACATTATATTCTGGGGTATAAATTGCTTAATGGTCAGGTTTGTCGTGACTATATGTATTAAAAACATTGCACTGTGAAAACACAAGATATCGAAACTTCTTATAAAAGATTTTGGAATGTTTTTATTTTTATTTTTTAAATGAAATTTTTTTTAGTAAAAGCAGATTGAAATCATTTGCCTTTGGTACAGAAGTTATCTTTCCTATAGTTTGTTCTTCGGAACTAAAGAGGTTCAAGTGAAAGTGCTTTTTACCCTGTTTTCGGCAAGACATGAATTATTGCTGTAAACGACTGCACTAGTTGATATATATATATTTCGATTTTCTCTTTTTTTTCCTTCTTTCCCACTGACGGTTATGCACGTATCAAGTCGTATTTTAACCTGCAGTCTTCACTGCATAGCAAAACCGGTTTTCCCATGTTAATGGATAGGGGAACTGCGTGTAGGGGAGAAACATTCTCCCAATTTCGCCCATTTCCTTAACCGCCAGTGGGTTAAATGAAATGTTTTAGTGATCATATTTATTGCAGTTTTAGCGCTTGATATTATCTACTATTAACTTACTTTCATTTCGTTTCCATTTTGTTTCCGCTTTTAATTCGGTTTTCTAATTTTGTGTGTTTTTGTGTTTTTCTTTGAGCCTTTGTTTTGGATTTCAAAAGTAATAATGATTTAGCACCTGTTAAAAATCTATGCAAAACAAGCTAATCTTGTTTTTATTTTTCAAAAAAGTTTTCTAAAATCATTAAAATTGTATATAATTAATTATCAAACTTATTAATTATAAACTCTAAATTATCCAGTATAATATTACCGTGCACACATCCATTTTCGGGCCAATACAAGTTAACTAACAAATTAAAAGCGTTTCAGTATAGCAGTAAGAACGTGCCATAAGAGATCACTTTATTCACTCTTCTGTTTTCATATTTTGTAATCTGGAAATCTTATTACGAAAATATTTTAAATCATTCTTGAAAGATTCCGGTATGCGTAAGTTCATTTGAACTCGCTCCGCGCTTTATAGATTTCCTTTATTTTTTTTGTTCTGTATTTTCTTTACATTTTATTTTCTGTATTTTCTTTACATTTATTTTCTGTTTTTTGCTAGTTATGTTTTATTTCGTATGTATTTTTTATTTAATGCGTTCTATTTGCGTTTAAATTCTTTTAGTACTCCTCAGACTATTGTATTGATATATTTTGCCTTGGTTCTCTTGATGCAATATTAGAAAGCACTCCTTTTTGCTGATATAATCGTGTGTGACGAAGAGATGTTTTTTCTTTATTTTGTTTTCCGGATTTTTAATAAGTTTTGTTTTATTTCATTTTTTTAGATAAATAAAAAAATTTAAATATTTTAAAAAATAATTTCATTTTATTTTAATAATTTTTATTCTCTTGTCATTATTCTTTATTATTTTCTCAATATTTTAACTAAATCAATCTGAATATTTTCTCATTTCTAATATTTATTTTACTTATTATAAATTCTTCCTTTGATTGATTTTTCTTTATTAAGTGTTTACTACATGACACTCAGTTATTTCCAGCTATTAATGAAGAAATATTAATGATAGGAAAAGATCTAAGACATGGCTAGGCAAACCATGATCTGTTTACTAATTTGCGAGAAGAAACATTTCGATATTGTTTCGTTTTTCTAATGTTCCAAGAAATTGTCCTTATCCATGTCTTATATAAATCTTATCTTTTGTCCAACATTCTTATTCACGTATCTTTCGAAATGTGATAAGAAATGCACATTAATTATTCGGTATTCCTTACACTATGGGAATATTGATATTTTCCGGAGAATACCAGCATACGTTAATTTCAGTCGGTCTAATAGCTTGAAGTAGCGGCTTCTCAAGAACTCTAATACAACCGACCAAGCGTGATATATATGTCTCGCGACTTACGAGAATTCTTATCTGAAACAGGACTGTTTTCACAGCAAGCAAATGCTTTTTATTTTTCTCAAAAATCAACTTGTAGATAACTGAATAAAACAATTTATTAAGCAAAAAGAGCAACCTTTTTGTGAACATCATGGCATAAAAAAACTCAGGATCTAATTGGTTAAAAGTGCACGACACTCATTATGGTTATAATCACTTAAGAAGTCACTTAAGGTATCAAACATTATTTAGGATGCAAGTTCACTCTAACATAGGAAAACACATAGTTTGAAGAAAAAAATTCAGCAAGTACAGGAGCAAATCGAAATTCGAAAAAATAAAAAAATAATATAGAACATATATGCATTTTATTTTATAATTTTATACCCTTCGTTGAACAGCCGACTCAATTTTTGGGTTTACCGCTACTAAAGTTCAACTCCATAGCCTTGTAATTTTGAACCAATCCCGAAGACAAGAAAACTCCTGGAATAGTAGGGGAGAGTGGGGTCAATTGTAACAGGGTACGATTGTAACAGAGCAAATATTTCGAGTGTCAGGTTCTAGATTTGGTTCCTAGGTAGCGCACAAGGTGTATTTAATAAATCTACATGTAAACCCCTGCTGGCAACCATTTTTATGTACCTTTGAAAGAGTTACATCACAAAAGATATTGTCACGCTACGTAAGTACTTTTTTTTGATATTGGATTATTATTAAATTGTAACAAAGTAATATTGTTTAAACAAATAAAAATTATTAACCGAATAAGTAAGTGGACACCTTAATTAACATTTAAAAAAATGATTAGTTTTGTTAACTAACTAGCATTGTTTTTAACAAATGAAGCTGAAATGACGACTTGGGGATGATTGTAACAATAAGTAAAGGGACGAATGTAACAGCTGAAATTAAATTATGTTTACAAACCATACTTAACTCTTTAAGAACCACCAATAGTTTCCTATATCATTTATATTATGTTGCATGTGCATTATTTTATTTGTCACCTTTCACAGCATAAATTAAAATTTTTAACCCCTTAAAGTTAAAAGTTTCATCCTTTAGCTCTCTGCTCATTATTAATTTTACTCCTAAAATATCACTACTATTTTGATCAATAAAAAAATATATCACAAGTATGATAATATGTATAATTAACTATGTTTTAGTTGAATTTATGAACTGTTACAATTGACCCCGTCAGTGGGGACAATTGTAAAAAGTGCACGACTGTCAAAAATTGTTAATAACTAATATAATAACATTTAAAATACGGTATTTTTTTTTCTAGTAGAGGATAGTCTACTTTACTCGTCTGTCAATTAATACTAATAATATATAGGATTTTTTGTTAGTTAAAAATAGTTAAGTAAAAAATGTTACAATTGACCCCACTCTCCCCTACCCCCAGAGATATGATTTGTTTTGGGAACATGGAGAGGAATTTGAGACTCGCCAGATTTAACGTGCATCAGTCACCATTTACTACACGGAGAGAGTTCGGCCGGCGAGAATCGATCCCACGATCTCCTGCACATGGGCCCAGTGCCCTACCAACCAGGCTCTCCCGACCTAATCATATTTATATTGTAAATATTGATTTTTTCAAAGAGATTAAATAAATGGCGGTTGCTCAGCTTTTCTTCGAAGAAGCCTACCTTTTTTAAATGTAGTACAGCTGAAGCAGAACCAACTACGAAAAAAAAACCAGCTTTTTTATTATGCTGTATCTCCTGAAATGACCTCCCTTAATATATATTTTAGAATACTTCTGAGGGATGAAAAAAAATATATACGTAAATACAATAAATTAATATTTAAAGCAGGGAAAAAGAAAAAGACTATCGAAGTCTAACTAATAAATTCTGAGGAAGGAGACACTTTAAAAATCAAAACCCATTTGAATGCTGAACGATACCGAGAAGAGTTGAAAGAAGTGCATTAGAAATATTTTTGAGTTTCCTTCACCAACAAAACAAGTTTTGAGATCTTCAATCCCACGTTGCTCAGTAGTAATTTGTTAACTTCTTTCGACTGCGCAATTTGTGATCTCCTGATGTGCGTACTTTTCAGTCTTCATTTTTGACAAAGATTTTCATACTTGTTATACAAAGATTTTCATACATCATTATTTGAATAACTATATAATGTATTTTTGTAAATTTAAAAATGTCATTTGATTGACTATAAAATGTAATTTGATAAATCATAAAACGTATTTGATTAACTATAAAATTAAATTTGATAAATTATAAAACGTTATTTAATTAATTATAAAATGTAATTTGATAAATTACAAAATGTTTTTTGATTAATGATAAAATGTAATTTGATAAATCATAAAATGCTGTTTAGTTTTTTTTGGTTAAAAAATTTAGTATTGTAATAAAATTGAAGATTTCTCTAAGATACTATAGGAAAACGATACGTCATGCTCATAAATACAAGGGACTGCCGTGTCACTTTATAAAGAAACCACCTTAAACGACCTATGATATCTGTCATCACTAGATAGGTATGTGGTAGCAGTGTTAAAAATATCTATGCTATTCACTTTTATTCTGGCTAGCAAGGATATATAAAAAAAAAAAAATGATAAGAGCACCCTCAATGAAGAGGAAACTAGTTATGTGGGGAAACTTATAAAGATGGTATGGTTTATTGTGACATTAGCAATGTGCGATGAAGATTCCATACACTGAACTCTAGAAGACAATATAAAATATGGGGAAATGAGCCTGTAGAATTACATAAAGTGGTTTAAGTCATGGTAAGGAACCACTCAAGCAAGCTTAAATAAGTGGCAAAGATTTTTTTTCTTTAGAAAATCGGTTTAGTTAGTTTCAGTTAGATTTTGTTTGAAGAATTAGCAAGTTTATGAGCACCTATACCTTACGTCTTCGGTCCCAACGCAGTCTGATGAAAGTGGTCACCAAACTTGCTGACGGCAGCCAGTAATGCTTGATTTCGGTGTTTTGGGAATCGTGTCTTGACGATCAGTCCACAGCTAGGCCGTAAAACACATAAGACTTCGAAAAGACAGAATGAAAGTAAAGTTCAGCGATACCTGCTGCAATCGAACCCTTTACGTTTATGCTTCAGAGCTTTTGGAAGATAACCAGAACTTTCCCACCTACACCAGTAGTATTGTATTCTGAAAGGGCTTAAAATGCCTCGCTATACTGACGGAGACCTAGAATGACTTAAAAAAGAACTACACGAAGAAAGGATAAACATATACTGCTGGAATTGAAACCTTTACCTATATGTTTCAGAGCATTTGGAAGATGGACAAAACTTTCGCACATACATCAGTAATAGTGTATTTTGGAAAGGCTTAAAATTCCTTCTTACATTGAAGAAGACCTAGAAAGATTTAAAAAAGAACTATACAAAGAAACGATAAACAACAATGCTCCTCTGCTTCAGTTGGCGGCTGTAATCGAACCAGATATCTTTATGCCTCATAGTGTTTGATGGAAGGATGGTGTATGCACTACATTAAATTACTTAAATCGAATATAAACAATACTGTAACTGTCACTGATTGTACGTCAATGCGTTAAGCGTTATGTTAGTATAAAAGATGGTTTAAACTGCGCTAAAATCGCAGTCAATGTTATCTCTTTCTTAGTAGCTAAGAACGAAATCATCTCTTGGAAGAATGGCTAGGTATAAAAATGGTTGATTTTGATTTCTTGTGTTGCAATTTAAATTGGTTATCGTAGAAATATAATCAAATTTGTATTAATACTAATTGAAACTTATATCGGAAGTACTTAGATATTTTAAAGAAATGTTTTTATTTTTGTGCCGTTGCAATCAATGTTTTAGATGCTCTTTATCATATTACGGAATTTTATTTAGATATAAATGATTTGACTTTTCTAAAGTAAAACATCTAGAGCTGATTGACTTTAATTTGGAATTTCCAATATTAGTTGCAAAAATGTGGTCTAAAGTTTTTGATTAATTTTAACTTGCTGTTATTAAAACTACGAATAGAACTCTACCATATTTGGAATAAATCTTTCTTACTTAGTATGCTTAAAACATAGCGAAAAAATAAAACAAATTTAAATAATATGTATTCAAAATTGAGTTAAGTAATGATACAAATTTTTACATTTGCTAAGAAAAACTGCTGCTTATTTCTTGTTAGGTGAAACTTAACAGTAAGGATCCTAGTTTTTGAAGTAAATACTATTAGATATTCATCTTAATAGTTAGCTTAAGACTTGTAAATTCGATAATTTTGGGTATTCCAATGTACTTAATTACTGCTCTTTATATGCTTCGAAACTATGAATTGAACGAGTGATTGCTTTACAACAAAATTATTAGCTAATAAATTTGTAAGAAACTTAAATCTAAGTATTTTACGCAAATAATACTGATAGTTTAAAATTGTTCAGATCCTCAAAGTAATGCTTATTATTTATATACTGAAATTTTGAGCAATGTTTAGCCTATTCAGATTTATTATTTATGTGTGAAATAGTTCTTGTATGCGTTTCTAGATATCAACCAGTAAAGCTCGCCCATCGTGTGTTTGAAGCTATCGGTGGATGCGATAAGAAAAAGCCATCTGTCATTTTTATGCATGCCATGTTGTGCTCTAAGGAAGTGTGGGAAACTATACCTCAGCGAGTGGCAGAATTGACAAAGAGAAAGGTATTTTAGGCTAGGCTATAAGACTATTTTTAAGGTAGAAAAACATTTTTACCTTAAATTAGTAGGACGTCTAATTTATGTAGTGCATTAGTAAATTTAGATAGTTTAATGTCAAATTTAATGAATTCAAATTTAGGTCCCTAAACTTGTTCTCAAAATATTATCTGCTTTGTCTTAAACTCTAACTACTCGATATATATGTGCCGCTACTCAATTTTGTTTATAAACAACCTCTATATACTCTTCAAACATTCATGTAGGCCTCTCAAATAAGCAATCTTATAACAGATCCTGGCTGATTTCAGTTTTTAATAACCTTAATAGTCGACTACTTTTAATTTGGTATGATATAAAACTGAATCTTTTATTTCTAAAGCTTGACTTTTAAGTTATAAATTATAAATTCTTCATAGTTCTTGTACGTAATTAGCTAATATTCCGATTCAGTATTTACCCAAATAGAAATACTATATTCAATTTTGTTAATTGTTTTCAAAAATAATGAAGTATTTATGTTTCTGTTACAGTAAATGTACAATAATTTAAGAGAATGTTATTCTACTTAAGTGCTTTAATGAATCCTACTTAAAAATGATTATCCACCTGGAATTCTAAGCTCAAATTTAGGATATTTTTTTAGTTTGTCTAGGTTATAACTTTTTAATAAAATGATACTCTATTCAGAATTTAAAAGTTTATAATGAGTAAGACCTAAATCAAACTTTTGACTTTTTTTATGAGTTTACTTCGTCAGTCCTATCATTAGCTTGTTTTAAAGCAATAAGTCAATTTGTACGAACGGTTAAAAGGTTTCTAATCCTATGCAATCGCACTTCTCATGTCGACATTCTTTTTAGTTATATCGTGAATACGAGTTTAAGTCAGAATTTATTTCGATTTTACCCTGATTACCCAACGTTTCATTAAGACACTGTTTAGTGGATTCGTCCTCTTTGTCATTTTATTCCAGTCAACTCAAAATTGAAAACTTATTGAATTGGACAGTCTATCGGAAGTGCCGAACAAAAGCGTACTGTTGCATTTCCCACTAAAAAAAATTGCTTAAGCTGACTCTCTGATCTAAAGTGCTGCACTAATGCATCAAATCTTTATTGCAATGACTGTCTTTAATGTGTTCAGATTTTTATTAAAGGTGAAGAATATTTCTTTATATTTAAAAACATTTTATTATAAGTAATTATTCCCACATTATTATTTATACCAGGTTTTTACTTACGACGCCAGAAACCATGGTGAGAGTGAGCACACAAAGGATTCTAGTTTCCAAAACAATCTTCATGACCTCTACACTTTCATGGATCGAATGGATATCAAAGATTCTGTTTTGGTCGGCCACAGTTTTGGAGGATTGACTGCCATAAGTGCTGCATTACAGGAAGTAAGATAAACGAATTATATATCAAATATGTCAAAAGTTGCACGTTAGTCTTGTACCCAGACCACCTAGAAAAACTTCATCACTGACTACCCTGAACAGATTTGATCCCATAGCAGTTCAAACATGAAGACTTATTTCTTATTTTTCCTCAACTACGCATTTTGTTACGTCGGACTACTCAATTGATCCGTGCTGAGGCATTCTCTTTTTTAGGGGTGTTGCTTGCTTCCATATAAGTCAAAAGTGGTTGCACATTGAACTTATTTCGTATTTTAATACCTTTTGATAAAACCTTCAGTAGTTGAGTTGTATCTTGCACGATATTGTGCTAAATTTCTAGGATATATAATTCTTATGCTATAATATGGTGCAAGTGGTTTCATGGTTTCTTAGTCAAAGTAGATTTATACTTCACTATGTATAACTCAAATCGAGAAATTTTCAATGAATTTCATTTTGAACTATTGCTTGAAAGATATTTGCAAAACTTAATTTCAATATACCAGCGCTAGCAATAAATAATTTCTGTGTAATTTGTTTAGAAAAGCGAAAACTGCTTCGAGAAGATATACTATACTGATTGTAAGGGAATATCTTGTCTCGTCTCGCCCCAATTTTGAAGAAGGCAGATCTTGAGGATTCAGATACCAAAATATACAATATCAGTGCTATTTAAAGAATAAATGTTTCAAGGCACTTTGACAGTTGTAGATTGAGAAATTTGTTTTTGTAAAGTTTCATACATACATCAAGGTCTTTAAAATAGACCTGAATTTAATGATATATAATGTTACGGAAAAATTGTTTAAAGAAATTAAACTTTCCTGGAATTTACAAAATGTAAATACCATGTAAAATATTTTTTCTGGCAGTTTTGCTGAAACCCTTTAAATTTTTAAGTGCAATTTTGTTAGTTTTATCCCACTTTATCAATAAATTGCAATTTTTAATTGAGCCAAAAGTGCATTAAATGTTTACTTTTAACACTGGAAAGTTTTCTCAACTATTTTCAGAGTTCTCTTTTTTTTTCTTGTAATCGAACCAAAACCTGGTGAATGTTCAGGCATGATAGCCTAGTTAAAGAAGTTTTTATGATTTTACTTTTAGCCTAAGAAAGTTGAGAAAGCAATTATTGTTGACATGTATGTGAAGAAAATCCAGCAAGAGTTGATTGACCGATCCCTCAGATTCATGAACATTTGGACAGAGGTAGTCAGAAGTCTTCCCAAAGACACCCCCGAAGTCGATATCACTAGAATAAGTGTACCACTTCTGTACGAAAAATTACCTGAAGAAATGGTAAATATTCCATTTTTAACATCAAAAATTTGAGACTAGTTTTATCAATATTATAAAATGTGTATAAATTTAGAAAACACTCTTCCTATACGCCTAATTTTTGCTACTTAAAGTAGTGAGTTGAGTTGTTCAGTAGTTATTCATAGTAATAAATAATTCGCAATCTCAAACTTAATTTAAAAAAAATATCTAACACATGACTGGAAACCAATTTAAGGCTTAAGCACTCGGCGAGTGTCGGCGCCTTTACCTCAACTTAGTATATACCTATATTGCCCAAAAGCAATCAAAATGACTGGATTGTAAAATAATATGCAAAGAATTTTTAATATTTTATATAGAGCCGCGATGGCTCAGGGGATAGAGTGTTCGCCTTCCAATGAGGCGAACCGGGTTCGAATCCCAGTCGATACGAATTCCGCATCCGGCTTGCACTGACCACAGTGCTGACGTGAAATATCCTCAGTGGTATACGGATCATGGGTTAGAGTCCCCTTGCCGTCAGACTAACCGTGGGAGGTTCTCGTGGTCTTCCTCTCCATGTAACGCAAATGCGGGTTAGCTCCATCAAAAAGTCCTCCACGAAGGCAAATTTCTCCCAATACTCGATCCAGGAGTTCCGTTGTCTTCTGGATTGGGTTCAAAATTACAAGGCTACGGAGTTGAACATTAGTAGTCATAAACCCTTAAAAATTGGGTCGGCTGTTCAACGACGGTTATAAAATAAAATAAAATATTTTATGGTTGTAAAAAAAAGTTATAATTTTTTTTATTGTTAATATTTAATAATATGTTGCACAGAAAGTCTCAAAATTCTAAGAAATTGTCCTTGTACCCATGTGTCATTAAATCCATTGTTTTTCTAAGTAAAATTAAAGCAGTCAAAATTACTTCCTTGGGCAATTTAGTGTTAATAAGTATTTTAAGATATATAAAGCAGTCTCCAAAGCTAGTAGTTTTTGCGGCTTTATTTTCGATAAACGTAACTTTCATGTCATTGTGTTAGAAATTATTTTAAAAATGCGAATTTCGTCTTAAGATTCCTGCAAAACAAATGATAGGCTTATTAATATCTTTATGCATTTATTCATCAAACTATTTGCATGTATATAAATGTATAATTTGCATGTAAAAAATGTATATAAATGAATCCAAGATAAATACTGACATTTGGTGGTAATATAACCTCTAAGGTATGACGTTCTGTTCAGTCTTTCCTACCCGCCTCCTTATTTATGATAAGCATTGATTTTTTTAAAAAAAAAATATTCTGTAATTTTAACTTCTGACATATCTATTTTGTAAATTCTCAGTAATTTTCTTCTTAATAGAAACTCCAATCCGAAAAGGAAGCTTACCTGATGTCAAAGTTCTTGTACAAAAGAAGACCAGATGGAGGATATGATATGCGGTTCAACACTGAAGCTCTTGCTGATGCTCTCAAACAATACCAGGATTCTCCCATCATTCACAATGGACAATATGATGGAGCAGCATACTTCATTTATGGGTCTAAATCTCCATTCAATGTGTAAGTCACCGTTATTTCAACATTTTGATTAATTCCTCGAATTCGTATGGCTGGTTGAGTTCAGATAAAACTAACTTATACTGGTTCATAACTCTGATCTTGGGTCCAGGTCTTGAATATCAAAAGTTCCATTTAATTTATGTTGATAAATTTATTGTCATCAAATACTGTAATTGGAAACTTTACTTTATACAAATTGTAAAATCTGAAACTAGACAAATCTCTTAAAGCTTAGTTATAGTATTAGAATCATTCTTGCAAGGTTCTTATACCTTAAAAGATTTTACTTTATTTCTGTTAGTATTGGAGACGGCATACATATTATAACTGAGCTAGTTCTAGTATTTTGAGTTGTCTATAGTTACTCTAAAATATGAATTTGCTGTGCGTGGTACTGCAGTACTTTTTTGTGTGAATGTTTTTCTTGAGATTAAAATGAGACGGTGAATTTAGCATTGAGATTTAAAAATTGTAAATCTCAAATGAATCCACTGTTTCTAGGGAAAGTACTCTGCACCAGTTTTATTCAAAATTTTGTATTTTTGTAAATAGTTCTGTTTCATATTCATGGTACTTAAAAATCTACCTGAATAAATTAATTAGTCTAAATTAAATTTTAGTTCTAATTAAACCGTGCATATCGTAGGTTATAGTCGTTAACGCACTATGCAAATATTTGAGCGTAAATTAATTCAAGATATGAAAAACCCCTGAGTCTTGGAGGTTTTGATGAATTCGTAAGCGATAAACTTAGTTTAAACATCTCTGTATGTTACATAATATTTCAAACCCAAATGTGGCTTAAAATAAAACTTTGATAGTAAAAAAACTTTTCATATTTCGCCAACGAGGTAATTACAAAACTGAAGTTTTAATACTCCTTGCATTTAATTCTTTAATAGCAAAACGTGACCTTCCTAAAGTTTTGATTACTCCTTAATTCTAACTATTTTATATAGTACACACATATTTTAATCTATTTTTTTTTAATGTAGGGGTTCCGAGGAGGCTGACATCAAGAAACACTTTCCAAAGTCTGAGATGATAGAATTCAAAGATGCTTCACACCATCTTTTTGTGGATTTCCCTGACAAATTCGTAGATACACTTGTCAAAAGAATAGAATAAGGATTTGAATGTGATCTTATTTTGTGACCTATTTTAATATATCCGGAGTAAAGCTTTCAGTATGTTTTCGAGGTTTAAGTGTTCCAACTATAGTTAATAAAATTGTCATCTTCCATATTCCAGTTTCATGTAATTTTTAATTTACTTAAATTTTTAAAACTAAGAATTTGAGTAAATTTTTCCTTAACTGGCATATTTGCAATGAAAGTAACATACTTTTTAAAATACTTGACTAATTTGAAGAAATACGATAATATTTAATTATTTCCAAGGTAGTAAGCGAATTGTAGAATTCAGAATAAGTATTGTATAATCATTCATTTTACAAAACTTCTTCTTAATTAGCATTTTTATCAGAATCTTCTCAAAACCTTCTCTATATTAAGCTTCTCTAGCATGCCTTAAACAAGCTTAAGCAAACTATATTCCGTGCTTAAGAATTTCTATATGTTTGAAGTCTTGGTTGTAAAACTTAGTGTGGCGTAAACAAGATATAGCAAAATAAATAAACTAGATTACTTTGAATACATAAATATTGTAGATATTCAGTTATAAATAAACAAGATGATAAAGTCCCAAATTGTAAATTTTAACAAGTCTTGAAAACTTTATAAATTGCCCACAATTTAAATTATCTGTTTAAGGAGTTTTCTAGTTTTAATATTGACCATGGACTTGCAGTTGTTAATGAACAAAGATTCTTTAAGTAACTTTATTTACTGTACTGATCGAAACTTTGTATTTTCTGTGGATACAAACGAAAGTAAATAAAATGGATTGTTCATAAACGTCTTTCTCAGTGATATAAATTAAATTTTCCAGGCCGTTCTCCCCAGATTAATATTGTGTCGAAACACCTCATCGCAAAAAACTATCGTAATTGTGATATCTGGCTGCAAAATTAAAAATTTAAAAGTATACGCATGACTTGGAGATAAAATCTAAACAGAACGAGAGAACGAACTTTGTATACCTCTATTATTTCTTATGTATATAGTTACGAATTTTCTTCATGACCGAGAATTTTACCTCCTTGCGTTATGTAAAGTTTTTGCCAAGGTTTTGACGAGAAGTTTTTAAAATTTTTAACGAAGTTCCGCATAATGTTCAGTACAATGTTTTATAATCAAACGATTTTTAACATGCGTTTCATGGACATGTTTCACTACACAACACTTGACTTGAAACTAGAAGAATAAAAATCAGTTTTAACAATCATATAAATGAGCAATTTATAATGTAAAACATAAATATTGTGACATCAAGTCACAAGTTCTAATTTAATTTTTCCAATTTTGTTATTTTAATTCAAGTACAAATTACTATTTACTGATCAGATTCCTTTACCCCTTCATTGTTCCACAATTGACACACGCTCCCCAAGAAATTCCTTTCTATTCATCCCAAGTGTGGTAAAATTCCACACCTGTTTTCGGAACCCTTTGATCTTGGAGAACACGCGGTCGAGATGGATCTCCTGTAACTTTAACGTTTACGAAATAAATTCTCAAAACGTCTCAACACAGAAAGGACGAGGTATTTTATTTAATTTTCACAAAAAATTAACAGTTTCCGTAACTATAACTGTAGCAACTATTAATAGAGCGCGAGAATTAGTACAGACTAAAGGGACCTCCCCTGTAATTTGCTATATAGATAGCTAACATATGTTAGTAAATTCAACTCTTCCCCTCCCCCTGAACCACTAAAAGCAAAGTCTCAGTTGCCCAAGGGCCAGTAAACAGATGAAGTAGTGAGGTCCCCGCATCCGCGGGCAGGTACTACAGAAAATCACATATCCAGTCCAGTCCAGTACAGCAACGCATTTTCGAAATTCATTTGTTCATCTACGTCGCGCTGTTTGCGTGCATTTTAATTTTTTCTCCGTTCTCTCTCTTTCGCCTTTTTTCATGGCGTCGTTTTTTTTAACTCGCCATAACATTTCAAAATGATGCCTTCATTTAATTGGATTCCCCACATGGATGTGGATATAATATTACCGGATTGCTATTCAACTCTCAGCCTAAAAATTTCCATATATTAAAATTTACCTTAAAAAAAAATTCGCAGCAGTTGAGAACATCATGTTGTAAGGCTCCGCCAAATTTTCATTTTAAGATGCTTCCACTTTCTGATGCTCCCATTTACTCGCCAAATCCTGTGCCAGCAGCGTCAATGATGAGATTGTTTCTAATGGTGCTCTTTTCGATGCTTTTTCAAAAATAAGCAAGTTATGATGCTCCTTCAAATATGTCGTCATTTTTTTCTGATGTCGTGGACTTATAAACTCTTTCTTTAGATACAGTTCAGCCAGTTTTCTTGATAAACTTTTTTAGAGGCGGCCTTCATCCTGGTTCGTCAAGAAAGGGTATGTAATCAAACAAAAACTAATCAATGTAATTTATTGTTATTGTTGTTTTAAGAAATTGTATCTCACCAATGTGTTTTTTTTAGGGTTATTGCGGCATGTAATTTTAATTACTAACCGATATAGATTTATCGGCCACAATTAACATCATTCTCATTTTTAATACCCAGCATTCCCTTACAACAATTATGAACACTTAAGTAGGTAGAAGTATTTTATACATAAACTTGAAATGTTTTAAGAGAATTCAGTTTTTATTTTCCTTCAAAAGCATAAAATAAAAATTAAACTTTGAATCTTAAATGTAATGATAAAGGTGTTGAGAAAAGTTACGCGTCGTGAAACATTCATTACAAAGCATTTAAAAAGTGAAATGTTATACAATTTGTTACAAATCTTTTTAAATAAATCTTATCTAAAACTCAAAATCCAACTGTCAATTGATATACTAAAATATGTAAGAATACTATGTTAAAAATGTTGACTGTCATGAATTTAAAAAACTATTTCGATACGCTTACTGCCTTCCGGCATTTTTAACCATCTGTAAACAAATTTTAACACTTTTTCACTTTGACGTTTCTTCTAATATTTAAAAGCCTTAGAACACAGTTCAGAGACGTTTTATATGCTAGTATGAATTAATAAATTCATTTTCAATTATGTTTAAAGAAATTTTAATCGTATGTCGGAGCATAACGTTTTCTGATTAGATTTTAGAGTATTCTAAAGTGTTAAGAAACCGCTTCTATAATGACAAAGTATAATGGTTCGGCGTTAATATTTAACCAAAGACTGCGCTAACTAAAGAATAACTAGTGAGAAAGCTGATACTACAAAAAAAAAAATTTAGGCTGAGATTTTTTATGAATTGTGATTATTAAAAACACTTCCAACTTTTTAAACGGTCTTTAAGTTAACTTCGCTTTATTTCATCGTAACTTTCATTAGAGACTCGACAGAACACGATGGAACGTTTTTGGTTAAATTTCCTTTTTTATTTCACTTAATGTGCATTGTTTTTAAACTATAATTCTTTTTTTATAATGGCAGGCACTTAACTTTTACGTTCTTCGCCTGGGAAGATGCCGGAAGTGTTACTCATTTAATGTTACCCAGTGGGCACCTGTGAGCCTAAGGCACGGTGACGAGCAACATTACCCACGCAACACTGCCACAGATGCCCGTTTATAGAGTGGACCACATCCACACATCAAAAATAGCGAACAACACACAGAGAGAAATATCCATGCCCTGATCGAGTTTCGAACCCGCAGACATTGGCTTCACAGTCAAGCACGCTAACCACTCGACCATCTGGCCGGCTTAACTAGAATGCTAAAAATATATATTACAAGCTTTCATTACTTTTCAATTGAGAGTGCTTGGCATCTGAAAACAAAGATTCATTACGGTTTCGTGTTGTCCGCAAAAGCAAATTTCACAGTTATTTTTAAAATTTGCACCACGTAAAATAAATTATGCAGTTTTGTTTCTGCATGATAACCCATACTTTCCAAATTTGTTAATTATACTTTATAATTTATCTGGATGTTTTTCTGTGTGAGAAGTAAAACTTTCTAGCTGAGGTCTTCTATACTTTGACTCAAATGTAATTACTAAGTTTACAAATAAGAAGAATATGAAAAGTATTTAATCAAAATATAATAAATCCTTTAAAAGTAATTCAAATAATTATCAGCTCTTAAAAATTCCCTATATAAAAGAAGAAAAACCGCCCTATATTAAAGTTCGTTTCTCCATTTTTTATATCCCTCTGTGCAGGATTCTCTCTTTCTTTTATTGTTACATTTGCACACCAAATCTACTGTTCATAAAGTTTCTTTCACAAAATCATTTTTGTCCAAGTCTAGGTCAATTAACTATTTTAAAACTCACTTAAGGATATTTCAAGATTCAAGTTTTAGTTTATTTTCATCACATTTTATACTCAGTTATTTAAGCTAGTGGCGACGGTCTGGGAAACATCCCTGGATATGTTCCGAAGATATGCCATCGCAATTTCGATCTTCTGCAGAGGGGATGGATCCCCTGTTTTGGTAGCCTGATGACCTGCGAGAGAAGTCGAGTACTTTACCGAACAGTTTAACGAGGACCGATACCAGTCAGCCTCATTCCCTACGCCGGATGATTAAACTGGTCACCCACCCGATCACTGACCGCAGCCAGTGATGCTTCACCTCGGTGTTCTACTGGAAACCATGTCTTCACAGTCACTGATGAACTCAATATTTATTGGAAAATATATTTTTAAAGGCCAGGTCTTCGAGAAACTAGGGCCCAGTTCCGCGTAATGAATGTGTCCCAAAGTCACTGACAAATAACAGAGCTTTTAACCGAGCACTTTATTAAGTAATCGTAATAACTTCATGCGGTGAACCATAATTTACGCTTATCACTTTGATTGGCATACATAGAGTAAAATATCATTTCGCTTAAGTTTTGCTAGCATCATGCATCAGCTACAAGTTATGAACTTTTGTCATATACACTCATGTCCATAAATTAAGGACAATTCAGAATCACATGGAAATCAAACTCTAAAATTAAAATTTCACCTGTAGAATTATCACACACATCCTGAAGAAGAATATGCAAATTACAGGAAACCACTCGATGACGCTGGTAGTACGTCACAATGACGAGACTGTAAGAGAGGGGTATATAAGGAATGGTGGCAAAGAAGTAAAATTGTTCACAAGCGCTTTAAAAGCCTTTCAGTGCAATAACCGCATAATTATGGCACAAAGGAATCATTTGGATGATTTTTTACGTGGCAGAATCATCAGACGACTGGAATGTGGACGTACCCAGCTAGAAGTATCCGAGGAACTTGGAATCGCCCAGAGTGTCATCTCCAGGCTTTGACAACATGTAAGTTTGTTTCGGGGTGCCATGGGTGCTGAATTTCTGTTTATGGACGACAACGCCCGTCCTCACCGTGCAAATATTGTAGACGAATGCCTTCAATCGGAGGATATCACCCGTATGGATTGGCCAGCATGCTAACCAGACTTGAATCAAATAGAGCATGTGGGGGATATACTTGGTCGACGAATTGCAGCCCGTCAACTCCCTCCCACCTGTCTACCGGAATTTCGGAGGGCATTGCTTAATGTGTGGTGTAATATTCCCCAAGATCAGATTGATAATTTGATACTCAGCATACCTAGGCGTTATACGGCCTGTATTGCATCGTCCGGGAGACATACTTCGTATTAACCATTATACTATCCCTGTTATACTGTTTTTTGTAAATAGGTTCTTTTTTGAAGTTTGCTCCAGGGAGTAAAAATCGCAATTTTTATTAATTATGTCAAACATATAGCATCTTTTTTTCTCTTTACCTTTTGTTTAATACATAGACTCTACAAATAAGTCAAATTTGTTTGGCTTCTGTCTCTTTCTGCGCCTGAACTTCATTATCCTTAATTTATGGACATCAGTGTATATAGTTTCCGGGGTCATGTAAGTAAAGTGGTCAGAGATAGATCCTTAGCTGTTCCGGGATCATGGTAGCCCAGTGAAACTCCGACCCGGAGGTACCGGCGTTCGATTCTTGACAGTGCTCTGACCCAATAAGTACATGCGGTATAAGTGTTAGTGAAATCTGTGCGTTCGAAAGACCTATGGTCAGTACCCATAGGCTGCAGGGAACTGTGGAAAATTTTCATTCGTTTTAGTTTAGTTATACATCAATATGCATTGGAAAATATATTTGAAGTCCTGGTCTTCGAGAGACCGTGGACCAGTTCAGCATAAATGACGTTGGCAAGTTCAAGTCCCAAAGTCACTGACGAATAACAGCGCTTTTTACCTAGCATTTAATAAAGTTATGGAATAAACTTCACGTGACAAACAATATTCTGTGTTCACCACTTAATTTGGAATACATAGCGTTAAATACCTTTTTGCTTAAGTTTTGACAGCATCATATATAACCTACAAGTTGTGGGCTTTTGTCATATATATATAGTTTCCGGGGTCATGGTTGTCCAGTGGTTATTGCCCAGTGGTTGCGGGATAATGATGGCGCATTCAAACTCCGATCCATCTCGGTGGGTCTCTACTCCGCTAAGACCCACCGAGTATGTGTGATCATGAAATCCGTCTAATCGAAAGTCCAATGGTCGGTCGCCGAACAGCACCATGGGTGCAGAGATCTGGAGAAAATTTCCTTCTTCAGATTTATGTCTAAGCGGAGGAAGTGGCTTCACAAATGAGTGGTACGGCCATCTATAGGTGGGGTTCAGAGATAAGCTGTTCTTTCAACATTGCAGTGCTTTCTTGTCAAACGAAAAGCGCACCTTCTTCACTTAATTCTCAAAAAAGAAAGATGGCTGTTGAGCTTGGTTTGTCATAGTGTTGTCATACAATAACAACGACATATATTTTTTCTACAACTAATGGGATCCCGGTAAAACTCTCTGAAGCTAAGAGGTAGTAGGTTCGAATTCTCCTGTAGCCATATAAGTAATTTGAGGCCCCGCTTTCATCACGTGGTATCAGACAATACTATTTCGCTATTTTTGGGAGAAGAGATGAACAATCCAGAGTAAGAGTGCTATTTGGCGATTGTATGACAAAAATGTATTTCCCAATTTTCATGAGCAGTTTTTAACATTAAATATTTCATAAATTTTAAATTAATAGTTTGTCCTTTTTAAGAAGATTTGCTGCTCTATATTTAGTTAGCTAGAGTAACGTAAGTTATAATAGCAGATGATAAAGCGAAGTAAGCGACTGGAAAAGAATTCACTGTTTGAGTTTAGCACAAATTAAAGATTGTCTCAATTTTAAGCGCGGATACGTTTCTCTTTCTCCCGAATGAGTTCTGAAATGAACTCGTCGCCCGAAGACGTGGAATCTGGTGCTAACTTCCAACTTTCTAGGTTTACGATTCTTTTTCAACTCTGTAGCCTTGTAATTTTGAACCCAATCCAGAGGACTAGCGAACTCCTTGATCAAGTATTGGGCAAAATGTGAGGAATTTTCGATGACACTAACCCGCACTTGCGTTACACGGAGAAGAAAACCATGAACCCCCCCCACACTATTGGCAAGGAGACTCTATCCCTTGATCCCTCTACCACTAAGGCATTTTTACGTCAGCACAGTTGTCTGTGCAAGCTGGAAGCGGAATTCGTATTGACCAGCCATCGCTGGAATTCGAACCCAGTTCACTTCGTTAAAAGGTGAACGCCCTATCCCCTGAGCAATCGCGGTTCAACAAGCATAATTGTAAAATTTCAACATTAGAAAAGTTTTTTATTTTATTGACTAATTTCGTTTCTTTTAAACCATGAATGTTCATATTTTTTACTTGTCTAGTTTATCTTCTAGTTTATCTAATTTAAGCGAATGCGTTAGTGTAATATATTTTTAAATTGAGAATCCTAAAAACATTTTAGCTGCTTTATTTGTTTCCTACAAGACACTTGAGGCATTGTCTCTTTAAGAATAGAAACCTTAATATTCTTGAGGCTTTATAAAAGTGTTTCGATAAAGGACAATAAAAAGAGAAGTTAAAAATGTTTCCATTTATTTATTTTGTTTTGCCCTTGAGGTAAAAAATCACATCGTTTAAATAGTTCAGGTAGGATATGGTTTTCATTTATACCTGAAAGTACTTTTCTGGCCATATTGTAAAGCCAAATAATGCTTTATTTTGGTTAAGTCGTAACACTTTAAAACTAAGTGATCAAAGTATTTGTTCAAAATTAAACTGCTGAGAACATAACACACAAGTGTTAAAAAATTATATTGAAACTCACTTGAAGTTAGCTTTTAAAGACTGAAGAGTAAAATTGCAGGTTGTCCTGGGAACCGAAGGCACAATTACTAACAGAAGCATAATCATGTGTTGTAAAAGAAAAAAATTAGGCTATACAATTCAATGACAGTTTTAACTAGGCGAAGAATAGAATAATTGAAAAACAGAATAATAGAACAGAATACTCACAATGAACACGTCCAAAACCTTCTCAAAATGTAGAATGCAAAAAATAAGTTTTTTTTTTCTGATCTGAGAGAATTTGTCGAAATTTTCAAAAGTAATTATTGAATGATATTTAGTGAGGTATCGATGTGTGCGGAAATGTGTCATAGTTTTAAAGTGCAAAAATGCCTTATTTTAATGGTTAAGAAAATAATAAATACTATATTTATAATTTTTTATCCATCGTTGAACAGCCGACCCGATTTCGGGTTTACGTTTACTAATATTCAACTCCATAGCCTTGTAATTTCGAACAAATCCAGAAGACAAAACTCCTGGATCAGTACCCCCAAAGGCATGATTTGTTACGGGAACAGGGAGGACATTGATACTGGACAGGTTTAACTTGCATCAGTCACCATTTACTACATGAGGAGTCTTCGACCGACGAGGATCGAACCCACGACCTCTTGGACATGGGCCCAGTGCTCTACCAAACAGGCTCTCTCGACCTCAACATATATGTATCGTAAATATTGATTTTTTCAAAGCAATTAAAAAAGGGTGGTTGTTCAGCTTTTCTACGAAGAAGCGTACGTTTTTTAAATGTTGCACAGCAGAAGCAACTACAAAAAAACTGCTTTTTTATTATATTGTGTCTTCTGAAATGACCTCCCTTAATATATTTTTAGAATACTTGTGAAGGAGAAAAACAAAAAAAAACAAAAAAAATTATACGTAAATACATTAATTTAATATTTAAAGCAGTAAAAAAGAAAAAGCCGATGGAAGTCTAACTAATAAAATCTGAGGAAGGTGACACTTTAAATATCAAAACCCATTTGAATGCTGAACGATACCGAGAAGAGTTGAAAGAAGTGTATTAGAAATATTTTTTGAGTTTCCTTCACCAACAAAACTAGTTTTGAGACCTTCAACCCCACGTTGCTCAGTAGTAATGTGTTAACTTTTAAATCATTTTCTTTCGAGAACGCGATTTGTAATCTCCAGATGTGTGTACTTTTTAGACTTCATTCTTGACAAAGATTTTCAAAATATATATTCAGCGGGATCATTGCAAAACAACTTATACATGTAAATAGCTGCGGAAACAGTTATCAAAATAGTAGACTAATTTAAATCTAACAAAACATTAATGTAAATTTATGACACTTTGATTTTTAATGTAATTCATTCAATATTTTGTTGTAATACTGCATTAATTACTTTTTTTGTATAATTCTGAGAATTATTTGAGAGAAAAAATAGAATGTAACTTAATTAACTATAAAATGTAATTTGTTAAATTACAAAATGTATTTTGATTAGCTATAAAATTTATATTTAATAAATTATAAAATTTTATTTGATTAACTGCGAAATGTATTTTTGTAAATTTAAAAATGTCATTTGATTGACTATAAAATGTAATTTGATAATTTATAAATCGTATTTGATGAACTATAAAATGTAATTTGATAAATTATAAAGCGTTATTTAATTGACTTTAAAATGCAATTTTATAAATTTTAAATGTTATTTGATTAATGAAAAAATTCAATTTTCGATAAATCATAAAATGCTATTTATTTTTTTATTTTATTATTATTTTTCGTTTTAAAAATTGACTGTTAAGGTCTTACTAGTTTTATAAAAGAAAATAATAAGCACCCTGCATAGTTTTTCCATCTTGTAACGTGTAACTAGTTATATCGGGAAACTTATAAAGATGGTAAGGTTTATTGTGACATTAGCAATGGCGAAGGAAGATTCCATACACTGAACTCTGGAAGACAATATAAAATATGGGGAAATGAGCCTGTAGAATCACATAAAGTAGTTGAAGTCAAGGTAAGGAACCACGCAAGCAAGCTTGAATAAGTGGCGTTTATTTTTTTCTTTAGAAAATCAGCTTAATTATATTCAGTTAGTTAGACTAATTTAGTTAGAATTGGTTTGAAGAATTAGTAAGTTTATGAATTCGTCGCATACAAAGAAATATTTATTACTACATATACATAAGCAGGCTTGTGTGCTCAATGAAATGAAATGCTTTTAAGATTTCGTCAATTTAAAAAAAACAGAAGAGCTTTGTCAAGTAAAGATCACAAATACACAAATAAAGCACGATAGCACAGCGAAGCATCCAGAGTTACTGCTGGATTTGAACATGCTACCTCGACGCTTCAGACCGTTTTGGAGGAAGAACAATGCACTTTTATCAATGAGGTTCTAGGGAAAAAGAAGTTGGCAAGAAAGAAAAAAAAATTGGGGTGTGAAGCGGTATCATTTTTTTAATAAATTTTGGCCTAATCATAAACTGAAATTGACATAAATTGCTTACAATACCCTTATCTGCAAGATATATTGCACAAAATAATTGGTTAAACCAAAATGTCGTTCTCAGTTAGAATTTTGAAACCGTTATGTGCAGATAAAGGTAATAAACGCCTGAATAAATAAATGAAAGAAATAGTACAAAAATCTACTTATTGGTTTCCGTTATGGTTTTACAATTGTTTTGGATCAATGTTAATTTTACGTTATATTTGTAACTGTCAGATCTTTATAATTTTATGTATAATTTATGTTTATTCATTTTTTTTTTCTACAAGGCTGCTGAATGCATATCAATTGCTTTGTGTTTACTTACTTTTCAGAAAAAAGGGCTCTTGTGATTTTTACTATCAGTTTAAAGGAGAGTACGTGCCTTTACGATCAGTCCACAGTGAGGCCATAAGACACCTAAGGACATCACAAAGACAGAATGAAAAATAAGTTCATAGGTACTGCTGGAATCGAACCCTTTGCCTTTACGCTTCAGAACATTTGGAAGATGGGCAAAATTTTCCCACATGCACCAGTAGTTGTTGTTGCTGTCACATTTACGTCGCGCTAGAGCTGCACAATGGGCTATTGGCGACGGTCTGGGAAACATCCCTGAGGATGATCCGAAGACATGCCATCACAATTTTGATCCTCTGCAGAGGGGATGGCACCCCCACTTCGGTAGCCCAACGACCTGCACGCGAAGTCGAGCACTTTACGGTAGCACAGTTTAACGAGGACCAATACCGCACACCCTCGGTCCCTACGCAGACTTATACAAGTGGTCACCCGCCAGCACACTGACCGCAGCCAGTGACGCTTGACTTCCAGTCAAGCATCACAATATTACTGACCATACACCAGTAATATTGTATTCTGGAAAGGATTAAAATTCCTTGCCATTTTAAAGGAGACCTATAGAACGATTTAAAAAAGAACTGCACAAAGAAAGGATAAACAAATATTGCTGGATTTGAACCCTTTACCATCATGCTTCAGAGCAATTGGACAATGGACAAGACCTTCGCATATACACCAGTAATATTGTTTTCTGGAAATGCTTAAAATTCCATGTCATATTGAAGGAAACCTGGAAAGATTTAAAAAAGAACTGCACAAAGAAAGGATAAACAAATATTGCTGGATTTGAACCCTTTACCATCATGCTTCAGAGCAATTGGACAATGGACAAGACCTTCGCATATACACCAGTAATATTGTTTTCTGGAAAGGCTTAAAATTCCATGTCATATTAAAGGAGACCTAGAACGATTTAAAAAAGAACTGCACAAAGAAAGGATAAACAAATATTGCTGGATTTGAACCCTTTACCATCATGCTTCAGAGCAATTGGACAATGGACAAGACCTTCGCATATACACCAGTAATATTGTTTTCTGGAAATGCTTAAAATTCCATGTCATATTGAAGGAAACCTGGAAAGATCTAAAAAAGAACTGCACAAAGAAAGGATAAACAAATATTGCTGGATTTGAACCCTTTACCATCATGCTTCAGAGCAATTGGACAATGGACAAGACCTTCGCATATACACCAGTAATATTGTTTTCTGGAAAGGCTTAAAATTCCATGTCATATTAAAGGAGACCTAGAACGATTTAAAAAAGAACTGCACAAAGAAAGGATAAACAAATATTGCTGGATTTGAACCCTTTACCATCATGCTTCAGAGCAATTGGACAATGGACAAGACCTTCGCATATACACCAGTAATATTGTTTTCTGGAAAGGCTTAAAATTCCATGTCATATTGAAGGAAACCTGGTAAGATTTAAAAAAAGAACTACATAAAGAAAGGATAATCAAAAATTCTTCTCAGCTTCAGTTTGCTGTGGTAATCGAACCAGATATCTTTATGCCTCACAGTGTTTGATGGGAGGATGGTGTACGCACTACATTAAAGTACTTAAATCGAATATACGTTAAACTGTAACTGTCATTGAATATGAACTGTAACTGTCAATGCGTTTAGCTTTATGCTAGTATAAAAGATGGTTTAAACTCTGCGAAAATCGCAGTTAATATTATTTCTTTCTTAGTAGCTACGAACGAAGTAATCTCTTGGAAGAATGGCTAGGTATAAAAAGGACTAATTTTGATTTATTATGTTAGAATTTAAATTCTTTATCACAGAAATATAATCAAATTTGTATTAAAACTATTTGAAGTTTATATCGGAAGTACTTGGAAATTTTAGGGAAATGTTTTTACTTTTTGCCGTTGCTATAGTGTTTCAGAATTTCTTTATCGTTTTACGAAAATTTTATCAGGAAATCAAATTATTTGACTTCTTCTTTTCAAAAAAAGTTAAACAACAAGATCTGATAAATTTCAATTTGGAGTTTCAAATTTTAGTTTCAAAAATGTGATCTATGCGGTCTAAAGTTTTTGAAAAATTTTAGCTTGCTGTTATTGAAACTATGAATAAAACTACCTGATTTTGAATTAAAAGCTTAAGGTTTCTTCTTTAGTATGCCTTAAACGTAGCGAAAGAAACTCTAATTTACATTATGTATTCATTATTCCAAAATTGAGTTAAGTGATGTTACCAATTTTTACATTTGGAATAAAAGTTGCTGTTTATTCCTTGGTAATTGAAACTTCACTATAAGGAGCCTAGTTTCTAGAATAAGTACTATTTGGTATTAAATTTAATAGTTAGAGTTAGACTTGTCAATCTGGTAATTTTGGATATTCCGCTGTATTTAATTTCTGCTCTTTAAATGCTGCGAAACTACGAATCAAATGAGTGAATGTTTGTAACAAAATTACTAGCTAATAAATTTTAAGGAAAAGTAAAAATTATAAATTTATTTTACGCAATTAATACTGATAGTTTGAAAATTTTCTGATACTCATAGTTTACTGATACCAATAGTTTAAAACTAAAGTAATAATGCTTATTCTTTACATACTGCAATTTTGAGCAATGTTCTTAATACGTACTCGGGTTTGTTATTTGATATTTGTGAAATAGTTCTTGTGTACTTCTAGATATCTACCAGTAAAGCTCGCCCATCGTGTGTTTGAAGCTATCGGTGGATGCGATAAGAAAAAGCCACCTGTCATTTTTATGCATTCCATGTTGTGCTCTAAGGAAGTGTGGGAAGGACCTATTCCTCAGCGAGTGGCAGAATTGACAAAGAGAAAGGTATATGTAAAGGCTATTTTTAAAACAGGAAAACATTATACATTAAATTAGTATAAAGCCTAGTTTAGGTAGTGCAGTAGTAAATTTAGGTAGTGTAATATAAATTTAATAAATTCAAATTTAGGTCACTAAAATCATTCACAAAATAACTGCTTTGGCATAAACTCTAACTACTCGATATATATGTATTAGTAATCAGTTTTGTTTTTAAACTTCTATTTACCCTTCATATATTCATGTAGACCTCTCAGATGAGCAATCTCACAAAAAATCTTAGCTTAATTTAGTTAATAACCTTAATATTCAAGCACTTTTAATTTGCTTAATATAAAACGAAATCTTTTATTTATAAAATCTTGACTCTTAACTTAATAGTTCATGCCCGTACCTACTATTTCCTATTACCTACTATTTCAATTCAGTTTTTACTCAAATAGAATTATTTAATTTTGACTTTTTCTGAAATAATTATTGAAGTTTCTGGCACATTGAATGTACAATAAATTTATGGAAGGGTTTATCTACATAAGAGTTTTAATGAAAGCTACTTAAAGACGGATTTGCCAACTGGAAGTCCAAGCTCAAATCCAGAATTTTTCTAGTTTGTTTAGGTTATAATTTTTTAATAAAATACTTTATTCAACATTCAAAAATCTAAATATCATAAGAGCTAAACCGAAAGTTTGACTTGTTTTAAAAGTTTACTTCGTCAATCCTATTAATAGCTTGTTTGAAAGCAATAAGTCCATTTTTACGAACGGGTAAAAGGTTTTTAATTCTATGCAATCTTACTTCTCATGTCGACATTCTTTTTAGTTATATATTGAATATGAATTTAACCGTAAGTCAGAATTTATTAATATTTCGAAGTTTACCCTGATTACCCAACGTTTCATTAAGACACGGATTAGTGGTTTCGTCCTCTCTGTCATTTTACTCCAGTAAACGCAAAATTAAAAACTTATTGAATTGGAAAATCTATCAGAATTGTCGAACAAAAGCGTACTGTTGCATTTCTAACTAATAATATTGCTTTAGCAGACTTTCTGATCTCAAATGATATACTAATGCATCAAATCTTTATAGTAATAATTGTCTTTAGTACGTACAAATTTGCATTAAAAGCAAACAATACTTCTTTATCATTATAAATATTTTATTATAAGTAATAATACCCACTCTTTAGTATAATCAACATTATTTATTCCAGGTCTTTACTTACGACGCCAGAAACCATGGTGAGAGTGAGTACACAAAGGATTGTAGTTTTCATAACAATCTTCAGGACCTCTACACTTTTATGGATCGTATGGATATCAAAGATTCTGTTTTGGTCGGCCACAGTTTTGGAGGATTGACTGCCATCAGTGCTGCATTACAGGAAGTAAGTTAAACGTAAAATGTAAATGTAAAATATGTTAAATATGTATATGTAAAATATGTTAAAAGTTGCAGGTTAGTCTTGTACCAATACCACCTAGAAAAACTTCATCACTGGTTACCATGAACAGGAGATTTGATACCCTAGTCCAGACGTAAGGACATCTTTCTTATTTTTCCTCAACTACGCAGTTTGTTACATGAGACTTCTAAATTGACCCGTGCTGAGGCATTCTCTTTTTGAGGGATGTTGCCCGTCTTCATAACTAAAAAGCGGGTAAATTTTTAACATATTCGTTTAATACGTTAATATGCTAGACGTAACATCAATACGCATTTGTTACAACCTTCAGTAGTTGAGCTATATCATGCTCGATTATGTTGAACCACTGAATTGGTTAATTAAGTTTTAATTTGCATGGTAATGTGTTACATGTCAAGGATATCAAAATTTTTTGTTACATTGTAACCCAAGAGGCTACAAGGTTTGTTAGTTAAATTAGAGATTTATACTTCACTATGTGTATTTCAGTGTCTGGCAAATTTCAATTTATTTCATTTTTAAGCTATTGCTTAAAAGATAATTATAATTCAATCAAAACGTTATTATTCATTGCTACCTCAGGTGTATTGTAATTTAGGTACAATTTGTTTAGAAAAGTGAAAACTACGAGAAGTTACGATATGCTGAGTGTAAGGGAATACCTTGTCTCATCTCACCCCGATTTTGAGGAAAGCAGATCATGCGTCTTCAGGCACGAAAATATAAAATGTTAGTTCTATTTAAAGAATAAATGTTTCAAGGCATTTTGAACGTTGTAGACTAAAAAAATTTGTTTTTGAAAAAGTTTCATACGAAACATACATCGAAAGGTCTAGACATATCATTAAATTCATGTCTATTTTAATGTCGCGAAAAAATTGTTTAAGGAAATTAAAGAATTTCTTGGAATATACTCTACAAAAAGTAAATACCGAGCAAAAGATATTTTTCTGGCACTTTTGCTTAAACCTTTTTAAAATTTTTAACTCTAGCTTTGTTAGTTTTATCCCACTTTATCAATAAAATTTAACTTTCAATTGAGCAAAAGTGCATTAAAAGTTTACCTGTAACGCTGCCAAGTTTTCTCAACCATTTTTTCTTGTAATCTAACCAAAACCTGGTATATGTTTAGGCATGATAGCGTAGTAAAAGAAAGTTTTTATGAATTTACTTTCAGCCAAAGAAAGTTGAGAAAGCATTTATTGTTGACATGACCGTGAGGAAAATCCCACCAGAAATGATTAACAGATTCCTCATCTTCATGAATATTTGGACAGAGGTACTCGAATGTCTTCCCAAAGACACCCCCGAAGGCGATGTCGATAGAATAATGTTTCAACTTCTGTGCAAAAAATTATCTGAAGAAATTGTAAATATTCCATTTTAACATCTAAAATTTGAGACTAGTTTTATCAATATTGTAAAATGTTTATAAATCTAGAAATTTAAATTCCTATAGGTTTAAATTTTACTACTTAAAGTAATGAATTATTTATAATAAATAATCCGCAATCTCAAACTTAATTTATAAAATATAAGGAAGCCTGGATTAGTGAAGAAATAAGGTTAAAAAAAAATTTTTAATAATGGTTCTTGCTGATTCTGTTACAAATTTTTTAAGGTAAATACATGGTTTTTTTAAAATTGTAATCAAACTAAATGTTAACATTGTATTAAACAAATAGTTGTTAAACTAGTTTGTCATTACGTACGTTTAAAAAGTGCCGAATGAAAACTGCTTTTGGATATATCTAACTTAATTCATGAAACTTGTAATATTAAACGTGAAACAATTTTTATAACTAAAATCATTTTAGTATATTTTGCTGCTTGTTATTAAAATTTTTTGAGTATATCATATCAACTGCTGAATACGAGAAATATTCACATTTTACTTTTAATAACTTCTGTGGATTTTGATTTAACTAAATCAATGATAAAGTTAATTTTTCTATTTTACTTTATATGCATTGCCTAAATACGGTCGCCATACTTCATAAAAAATAAACTAAATATTTAGTCTCGTGCAAAGGCACAATATCTCAAAACAAGCAACCCTTGATCAAAAGAAACAAAGCAGTTCAACATATCGAAAAGGAGTCAAGATTTATATCCAGTGTTTTAACAATTTCATGATGTGGTTTTTAAAAATTGCCTTTGTTTTCAGTTAAAATTTTAAAAGTTCGTTAGTTCTAGTGTTCGTTAGTTTTGCAATAAATGTCGCGGATATTTTTTATTTAAAATTTGATCTACATTCTCGAACATGTTAGCTTCCTAATATTATTTAAAATGTTTCTGTCGGTAAAATACCACTAGTAAGTAGATTTAAGGATTATAGTACCTTCTCAGCATTTTCACTTGCATCTTTCAATTTTAGAAAATTTATACTTGGATTAAATGCTTTACGTCGCGTAATGTAGATGCGTTTCGTTCACGTATTACTTTATCATTCTTATCTGAAATTCACGTATGCAGGCTTTATTATTGTAAAAAAGAGGCTCCATCCCTGTTCGGTAACTTTCATCAGCAGTGCTGGTGAAAGAATGTCTTGCGCTCCAGTTTATACTAAAACGGCGCCCTTACCTCAGTTTTGGAAGAGTATTACTTTTAAAAAAAAAACCTACCTTTTATAATTATATGGCTGTAAAGAAATTATAATATTTCTCGCGGATAATTATAAAATCTATCAATACTAAATCTTGCTTTGGGGGAACACTTGAAAAAGAAATTGCAATGAATGCATTCAAGGGTAAAAAAGGGAACCGTACGTTTAAATATGAATGACGTATAGTAATCTTGAATAAATATTTATTAAAAGTACTGTTTTTAATGAGAATAATCTTTTACGATATATCTTTATATTTAAACAACGCAGTCTCCAAAATAAATTTTTGAGGCTTTGTTTTCGATAAACGTAACGTTCGTGTGTCATTGTGTTAGAAATTATTTCAAAAATGAGTATTTCGTTTTATAATCCTGTTAAACAATTGATAGGTTAATAAATATTTAAGTATATATTCATCTGACTATTTTCTAAAATGAGTTAAAATGATTCGCCCTTAAATAAATTCACTGCTATTTATTGCAGACTTTTAGTAATTCACATATTCACTGATCCATTGATTGGTATCCTTTAATTCTTTCTTTGGTCACTCGCTGAAACCAAAATTGTTCATTATGAGTTTTTATGACTAATCGATGAGCCTACTGGTGATAAACTGTTAATGAAGTATTCCATCATAAAAATCTGTTTAAAATGGCAGTGCGTAAAACACTTAAGAATCGACAATCGTCATAGCAATATTGAATGATTATTCTTATAAAATAGCTTCTGGGTAAGATTAGATCTTCTCAGACAAATATTGCTATTTAAAACAGTTTTCAGAAATAAATAAAACCTTCATATAACGCTAAATATAACAGTAATAAACATTTGCGTAACTTGGATGAATAAATAAGTTATCCAATCCTCTATTAGCAAATAATTTAAATCTTTAGTTTTCATGTTTAATTGTTTTAAATATAAGAACAGCCTATATAAAATGTAAAATTGTATATATGCTTCATGTTAGCTTAAAATTTACTATGATCTTGGTAAATTTTATCTTGAAGACAGCCTTTTGATCTTGCATCTGAATAGCCCCAATTTATTAAAAATAGCGGATATTTGAAGGAGAACTTTACTTGTATTTAGTTTCAAAATGTAATTTAATTGTTTTCTGCATAAAATAAGATTTGTATCGGCTAAGTCATGCTTTAGTGCGTTTTGCCCACAGGCTCAATTGAGACTAAATTTCAGCTCGTGATCATTCTTAAAGGGCACTCCTCCCGTTCTTTCCATTGCACCCACCTTTTGGGAATATTCTTTTGTTTGTAGGATTTCTTGAATCATAAATCTCTAAGAAAAGATCTTTCTTGGACAACACAGAACTCGTTATATTAAATTTCAAACGAGTGGTTTTTCTGCTATACATTCTTACCATATTTAGTAAAATATTAACCATAAATAGTTAACCTAAGAATATATAATTAATAGAAATATGCTCTCTGGGTGATCGGTCGACTTGCCCTCCCCTTTCACCAGCCCTGCTCGCCAGTTTGAAACTCATCAGCCTAACTTAAACATAATAAGACATTCTACCGCGAGTATACTGTAATATATTTGTGCCTGGAAATGTTTCCAGAATTTTGCTTCTCTTAGGTAGCAACGTTTGGGGCAATATAATCCACCTTTAATGTATAAAGTTCTGTTAAGCTTTCCTTACCTGCTTCATATTTAATGATACATGTTTATTTCTTTGAAAGATTTAGATATTTTAACGTCTTACATATCTATTTTGTAAATTCTTGGTAGTTTTCTTTTCCAACAGAAACACCAATCCAAAAAGGAACCTTACCTGACGGTCATGTACAACAGAAGACCAGATGGAGGACTTGATATGCGGTTCAACACCGAAGCTCTTGCTGATGCTCTCAAACAATACAAGGACTCTCCCATTGTCCACAGTGGACAATATGATGGTCCTGCTTACTTCATTTATGGATCCCCATCACCATTCGATTTGTAAGTAACCGTTATTTCAACATCTACTTGACTAATTCGTATGGCTAGTTAAGTTTAGGCAAAACTAACTTATACTGCTTCCTAACTCTGCCTAAGCACATTCAATACGATATAATTCAGCGGTCAAAAACATGCAAATAGAGTTTATCGATCCTAAATTTTATCTTTATCTCGGGTCAAGCTATATAGAATTTAGCTTGTTAACCCATTAAACGCCGCTATATGAACCGTTGAGAAATAATTGGAATTTTGGTATGTTTTAAGGTGTAATAAGCATTTCTAATCATATGAACTTTAAATTTAAAAATTAAATTGGTTAAAAGATATAATAAGGTCCCAAAATGGGAGACTTGGCGTTTAATGGGACTAACATAGCTCACTTACACACTACGCTACAAGTTGAATGTTTAAATTCATTACTTGTGTATATTTTGATAAAAATCTCCCAAATCCGTTTCAATGGGATCAATAAAGTTAAATTAGAAATAAACATGCTTGAACGAAGAAGCAAAATAGCTCATAAATATTTTTACCTGTTTTACTATTCTTCTTTAAATTTGCCTGTTTTACATTTTTGTCTGAAACAAAATTGTAAAAATTTTTGTGCAGCATTACTTTACATTTTTCACAACACAAACGAGTGTTCTTTTTGCACAACTTACATTTTGACTGCTTACCAGCCTGGTGTAATGAAGTGATTAACTCCATCAAAATGTATGTTGATATATACTTGCCCATGCTGTCCAAGTCCATTCGGCACAGTTTCTTGTCGTTCGGTTTTTATTAAACCCATGACTACATCTCGAAGAAATGTTAATTGTGACATCTGTCCATTAAACTCACGATTAGAGGTTAAGTTAGAGGAATTTAGATTAAAATTAGAGGTTAACTCTCCATGCTGCTACCACAGCAATGTTAAGACTAAGAGTGTTGCTGAAAAAAGGGCCACCACCACTTTTTACCCTTTATTTTGGGTCTGTAAGTACTCAAAAATCGGTCAAGAAGATCAACACCACCCATGTTCTGATTATATGAGGCAACTATTCCTGGCTGAGGTAAATCAATCTTCTTCCTGGACTTTTGACACCAACGTTCTGCTTGTCCTATTGGCTCAATTCCCTCAAAATTTGATGTCAGGCATACAATTTTATTGTCTTTCCATTTGACAACAGTAACACTCTTTGTTGTAATGCAGACGTAATACTACAAGCATGTACTACTAGATTCATCACCTGAGAATTCATCAGAATCTAATGTTCTGATTAATTCTAGAATTAATCAGAATCTAATCCAATGCCTGCTGTTCAGTTAAAAACTTGAGAGCAATTTTTAAAAAGTTCCTTAGAGAAATAGAACCTCACTCACTGAACGATTAGATCAAAATACTGAGAAATTTCTTTTATCTTACATTTTGAAACATTCCATGTGGCAGGATGGAAAATGGGAGGGGTCACAATGAGCAATTCAACACCTGCACTGATAGCATTTGACCTTCAACAACAAAGGAGAGGGTACTGAGTAGGACAAAAAAAATCCATAAATATTTGCCTTTTTGTAAATGAGTTGAGGGTGGGGTTAGTCAGACGATGTCAAGCCTCCCATTTTGGGACCTCTTTAAATAAACAACTGTAAAATCGTTCTAAAACAATTTTTTAAAATTTTGTTTAACTTATATGAAGACAGAGGAATTTTTTTTGTATATTCAATATTTTTAAATTTCTCGACTTGAAAAATTATTTTTTTCTGAAATTATTTCCATTTGAAGTAAAAAAAAAAAAGCGATTTTGATTAAATTTATGCAATTTCTAAACATACAATTTACATTTCGAACCTTTTGTGAAAATTTGTAATAAAAGTAAAAACTTTCAACATGCGATATAAAAATATAAAAAATATGCATGTGAATTGCTCAGCGAGAAAAAAATTCTTAAACAAAGGTTCCCAAAATGGGAGACTTGGCGCTTAATGGGACAAATTTAATGTCATCACTATAATTGGGGATTTTACACTATACAAATTGTAAAATCTGTAACTAGACAAATCTCTCAGACTTAGAATCATTCTTGCAAGATTTCTTTAAATTGAACTTTTTTTTAAGGGGACACTTCACGATGAAAAACCCAAAAATCGACCAAATTATACTTTTTTCAATTTTTGTTTTAAAAAATAATAGTTATATCTAGCTACAATTTAAAAAAAAAAATTTTCAATTTCAGTCATTTTTTGCAAAGTTATAAGCATTTCAAGATTTGTAAACAAGGTGCCACGCCCACTCGAATGGCCGTCAAACATGTAAACAGCATCTTTCCACTCCATTTCTCAAGTCTCGGTTCTGTTTTTCGATTTCTGGTTGATAGGCCTCATAATTATTAAAAAAGCTAAATTTATGATAAATTTAATTGGCAACATATGGAATTACTTTAACTTCTACTTTATGTTTGTTTACACATTGTTTGATATTTCAACGAGTGATAGTTATTTTCGTTTCATCGTCTTTTTGTTCGCTTCTAAAACATAACACAACAGTTCTTTTCAGAACTATTATTTTATTACGTTATTGTTATTTGTTTTATTATTAGTCTTTTTGTTTCCGTTTTTTTTTATTGATAATTTTTAAGAATGCATAGCGCATGCTCCCGTTGGAGAAAGCCTAAGAGAAGGCAAACTAAAAAGGACAAAGCAAGAAGTGCAGCAATGAAAGCTACTTCTGCATCTGCCCCAGTGTCTAATTGTGATGTTTCCAATGCTGCTGTTTCTAATATTTCCAACGCTGATGTTTCTTATGCTGATGATTCTAATGTGGATGTAAACCCTGATGTGTCTGTTTCTGAAAATTCTGTTGTACCTGATAAGAGTGTTACTAATATGGATAGTAACAGCATCACCCCTAGTGTTACAAATGATTACATTATCATGAGTAAATCAACCTTTGCACCATTGCTCCGTAATTTGTCTTGTGATAAGTGTGGAGCAGGATTTCTGGATGTTCGTGCTCTAGATACCTTTGGATATGCTGTAAAGTTGGAAGTGTTTTGTACGCTGTGTTTGAAAAGTTTTGGTTCAACTTTTTCGAGTCAGCGCCAACCATGCACCAAAAAATTTGATGTCAACAGGCAGATTGTGAACTCTTTCCTTTCTTTTGGCAAGGGCCATTCAGCCATGGAAACATTTTCCATGCACATGGGTACATCGACAATGAATTCTTCCACTTTCTCAACATGTTTCAACCAATTGAGTGAAGAAAATGAAAATTTTAAAAAGAATGTTTGGAAACTGTCCCATGAAACAGTGCGAAAGGCACATATGAGTTTAGAAAATGATTCAAGTAGAACAGTTCCAGATATTACAGTCTCTTTTGATGGCACGTGGCAGAAGCGTGGACACACCTCTCATTATGGAATTGGTATTGTAATTGACTCTTTGACGAATTTAGTATTAGACTATGAGATTTTGTCGAAATATTGCCCAGAATGCATCAATGCAGCACGAGACTTGAACGAAACGAGTCCAGAATTTTTTATTTGGCATGAGGGCCATAAATCGATGTGCCAAAAAAATTTCGACGGACCGTCTGGAAACATGGAGGTTGCCGCTGCAGTGGCCATGTGGAAGCGATCAACTGAATTCTGTGGAATGCGTTACTCGACAATTTTAAGTGACGGTGATTCTAAAACATTTACTACCCTAAATCAACTGAAAATATATGGCGATGACTATGTAATTCAAAAAGAAGAGTGCCTCAACCATGTTTCCAAAAGATTAGGAACTGGTTTGAGGAACAAAGTGAAGGAGTGGAGGGTCAAAGGGGTGACTCTCGGTGGACGAAAGAAAGGTAGCTTAACTGAGCAAACTATCATGAAGCTACAAAACTATTATCGCAAAGCGATAAAGGATAACATTCCGAATGTTGATTCGATGAAGTCTGCTGTATTTGCTTCGCTTTATCACTGTATGTCCAGTGATAAAAAGCCGCAGCATACTAGATGCCCCAAGGGCGAAAGTTCATGGTGTTTCTACCAAAGGGCTCTAGCTCGAGGTGAAAAGCCTCAAAGCCATGAGCTGATGAAAACGAAATTATCTGAAGTTGTTGTAGAAAAAATCCTCCCGGTATATCAGCGACTTGCTTCAAATGAGCTTATGCAGCGCTGTATATCGGGAAAAACACAAAACGCCAATGAGAGCCTCCATTCCGTGATATGGAATAAGTGCCCCAAAGATGTCTTCATTTCTAAAAAAAGACTTGATTATGCCGTATCATTAGCAGTTAGTGAATACAACTTTGGGTGTGAAAGGACTTTAGCTCTACGTAAAGGCGATGTAAATTCTGCGTCTTTGACCAATGCAAAGATCCGCGATGGTAGGCGCAGCTATCATATGAAGAGAAAATCTTCAGATAGTTATAAAAAGTTATGTAACAACAAAAAATATAAACAAAAACAAATAAAAAATGTAAACAGTACATATGCAGCTGGAGCATTTTAAATCTTATATACAAAAAGATTAAAAAAAGGTGTATGAACTTTTGTCAACATTACATCTTGTGATAAACATTTTTTTTATCTAAAAAGCATTAAATTCAATCTAATTTTTATTTATATTGTTTAAAACAGTTCATATTTTCTTATGCTTATTTTTTATTTCACATATATTATGAAATAAATTTTTCTATGTGTGTTTTTATTGTTAAACTGTTTTTCTCAATGTTGTTTTTTACGATAATATTCAAACTTCCAAATGTTCCTTGCGCATGAGTTTTGAATAAATCTTATTTTTTTCTTTATATAAATGATTAGTATAATGTTCTGTAACCAATGTGATATAAATAAAAGCTGAATATACACTGAATATTTTTTAAATTACGTTAAATTGTTATTTAAATTTAAATTTTTAAAAATTATATAAAGGTTATGATATTTTGATTTTTTATTTGTTTAAAATTAAGTGCTAAGTTGTTCAAACATATCCAATTTTATTTATACTTATTCAAACTGTAATATAAATGAATTTCAAACTACTATGATAAAAACTCATGCGCAAGGAACATTTTGAAATATTGTAACATTTTGTAATTTAACTTGCGGATTAATTATTAATAACATTATAACTTTTCAACAAATTAATATTTTTGCTTCAAATTTTGGGAATATCTTTCTAAATGCTTTATTCACAATCTATGAAAATTTCATTAAAATTGGTTGATATTTAAAAAAAATCATTTTTAACCTGAAGTGTCCCCTTAATGCGAGCAATTGGAACTATTGACTATTGGCCAAAGAAAGTGCCAGAACTGCCAACTCACTTTTCGTTACCCAGTGGGCAACTGTGGCGAAGCCACGGCGGTGGAGCAGCGTTGACCACGTCACACTACCACAACCCGTTTATAGGGCGGGTCACATTCACACAAAGGAGAAAAGACATAGAACACAGATAGAGAAAAAGAAATATCCATGCCTTGCCCGGGATTCGAACCCAGAACTTTTCTGATGCGAGGACACTTCCCTGCCCCTTTCCCAGGCCGATCGGCTTAAATTAAACTAAGACAGTAAATTGAGCAATGCGATTGGAAAAAAATTTATCTCTGAATCCATTGTGTTTCTAAGGAAATTAGTCAGTACCACAGTTTAACTCAAATTTTAGTACTTTTAACAATAGTTTTGTTACATATTAATGGTACTTAAAAATCTAGCTGCATAAATTAGTTTGCTCTTAATTTTAGTTCTAATTAAACCATGAATACTGCAGGATGTAGTCGTAGACACACAATACATTTTTGTGCTTAAATCGATTCAATAGATTAAACCACTGCAGCTTTTTCAAGCTTGTTTTACAAGGTGTTGCCTAATTCGTAAGAAATTTACTCAGTTTAAACATCCCCAAATGTGGCTTAAAAATAATAAAGTTTGATAGTAAACTTCCCAGTTTCATGATTGCTTCGTTTGTCAAATATAAAATGTTTTAATATTCCTTAATTTTTAATTCCTTAACAGTAGATCTTAACCTTCCTAAAGTTTTAATTACTCTTTAATTTTAACTATTTCATGTAGTACATACATATTTTAAACCTTTTTTTTTTAATGTAGAGGTTCCGAGGAGGCAGACATCAAGAAACACTTTCCGAAGGCTGAGATGATAGAATTCAAAGATTGTTCACATCATCTTTTTTTGGATTTTCCTGACAAATTCGTGGACACACTTGTTAAAAGAATAGAATAAGGATGCAAGTGTGACTTTAATTTGTGACCTATTTTAATACATCCGGAGCAAAGCTTTAAGTATTAATCTAAATGTACTATATGTCCTTAATTAATCTTAAGTTAATAAAATTTTCTTGTTCCTTACTCTATAGTTTTATTTATAATATTCAAGCTAAACATTTGACTGAAATTTCTTTTTAACTAGTCTACTTGCAGAGAAAGCAACAAGACTTTGACATACTTAACTAATTCGAACAAATACGTTCATAAGATTGAAGTACTTGCAAGGTGGTAAGAGAGTCGGGGATTTGAGTTCTATTGAATTATTCATTTCACGAAACTTATTTTAATTTAGCATTTTTATTAGTTTAGCGTGCTCTTAAACAAGTTTAAGCAAATTAAACTAGTTTCAGTGTCCAGAAGTTCATTGAAATTTTCGATAAGTAAAGTCTGTAAAATTTAGTCCTGTGTAAGCTATATCGAAAAATCGGCACTTTATAAAATTTGAGTTTGCTTTTAATTAGTATTTTAGATTTTTTATTCTAAATAAACAAGATCCCTTAGAAATTTACAAATTCTAAATTTGATAAGTAGTATTTTTCCAGTTTAGGATCTTTCTAATTTCAGTATTAATTGAATTTCACTCATCAACGAACAAAAGGTTGAGAATAAAAATAGTGAACAAAATTATTAAATCAACTTTTAGCAATTCTAGATATCTGTAAACAATAAATTTTATAGATATCTTCAGTGATACAAATTTTAGTTTTCCAGGCTTTTTCTCTGTTTTGTGCTTAAAAAACTTATTGCATATAATTATCGAAAAATGTATGACTGGAAAAAAAAAATAGACGGCTCGTTTGATTTGGAAATTAAAATCAAAGCAAAACTTTGGAACCAACTTATTTGCTGTCGCTTTATGTATTTCGTTACGCCATTTATTTTAATTTTATCTCCCAGATTTATGAACACTTTGGCCTAGTTTTCGACAGTGTCCTATTGACAGAATTTAACGCAGTGCAGGATAATTTATTAATGTTTTACTGTCGAGTGATTTGTATTGTGCATTTGTATTGTGCAGATGGGTTCATTTGGCAAAATCAACGTTTGGCAAAATCAATGTTTGGCAAAATCAACGTTTGGCAAAATCAACGTTTGGCAAAATCAACGTTTGGCAAAATCAACGTTTGGCAAAATCAACGTTTGGCTAAATCAACGTTTGGCTAATACATGGTAGTCCAAATGTGTTATTTTCGACTTATATTCATTTGAGCAGATAATAAAACCATTTGAACTTAAACTGTTTAAATATTATTGCAATTTCAAAATCTTAGTTGAGTGTATAAAAGTGACGTTGGAATAGAATGAGAACCTAAATAAATAAATACAAATGAAAATTAATTTTAAAAAAATCCATTTAAACTATGATATTTGTTATAATAATCAAAACCATAAATTCTAGAAAAGTGGATGAAATTAATGCTTATAAATTGATCAAGTTTGCCGAATATAGAAAGGCTTAAATAAAAATCAAAGTATAGTGTTAGTCAAGTAATTATAGCAAAGAAAGGGTGCTTCCTCTAAAAATAAAAGATAATTTTGTGACAAAAATTTGTTATTATGGAGGCTGCTTAAAAACTCCCAAACTCTCTTCTGCGCGCTTTCACCTTTTTTTAAGGAAAATGAGCTAATGCAGTTTTTTTTCTATTAATTCAAGTGAGACATTGTTTCCGTTTTTTCAACGCAAGATAGAGACTAACGGTGAGATAATTTAACTTATAGTTAAAAGTTATAAGGCTTTTATACACAAATTTGAACTTTCAGTTTACTCATCTAAGATTGTTTAGATATCTTTTTTTCTTACGCTGTATTGAATGAGACTTTAAGTAAGTCAACAGAGCGAATATTACAAAAGTTGCAAGAGTTCTCGAGCATAAAGAACTCTTTTTAGCATCTTATTTTTTACTGTGCTATGAGGAGCTTTCAGGATATATATTTCTGAGAATTTTTTTTTACTGAATTGAATGAGACAAAACTTGAAATAATATTACAAATTAGATTAAATTTAAAAGTGTAAATATTCCTTAAGTATGCAGGGTTTCTATGTAATGAGAGAAATTCGAAATCAACAACTTTTCAAATATTAGCCCTTTTTCGTTCATTGTTCTAATTCGATAAAGCTAGAAAAAATAAACGTAGGATATACCTCACTTCAATGTATAGCAACGTGCAAATAAGTGCAATATTGTACTTGTGCTGACAGCGCTTATAACTTTTTATCTATGAATCTAGTAGTCTTTAAATCGGTCTCATTCAATTCAGTGTATTTCGGAAACAATACCTCTGTTGCATATCTTGGTCTCATTTTGTTTAAAGTGAAAAAAAATTCGGATAATATACTTTTCGTGTTCAAACAGAATCTGGATAGCAATGTAAAGTGTATACAAAAGTATGTGTAAAAAGAACTTTTTTCCATAAAAACTCTTACAACTTAGGAACTATTTATTCAACTGACTTGCGCATAGTCTCATTTTATACGTAGTAGAAAATGTCTTGCTAGTTTAGGTATCAATATCCGATGCATAAATAGTCCCAAGTATAAATTTACTCTTTTTGTGCATAAACCCTTATAACTTCTAAACTATTCGTCTGATCGTCTTTAAATCGGTCTCGTTCAACTCAGTGTGAAAAAGTATTTCGGAAACAATTCCTCAGTTGCATATCTTGACGAAATGTATTCCATCAAAAAAGGGGGAAGAACACAGAGGAGAGTAGGGGAGATTTCATGTATTATTTATAATTGCATAACAGAGCATCCTATTAAAAAAATTGGTTATAATCTTTCGAAGAAAAATTCTAATTTTACTAGACTATCTATCGAAGCACCAAAAGTAAGTATCACCCGAGAGACAAGTAGCATAAAAGAGCTGAGTTGTAGGTCCAAACTGTGGATATGACTCGGTTCTGTAAATTTACAGCATAGTATAATATACTAAATATTACATGAGAAAATAAATAAGATATATACTGGGTTACTCCGGAAATTTGACCCGCTGTCTGTTTGCTTTAGAACATATAGTGGAAGAACCTTGCCCATAATAAAATACGCAAATGTGTACTTGCTCACATATACAACAGAACATAGAAACATGCTTAAATTTGCTGGCATATACATAGAACATATACACAGAAACATGCTGGCATTCGAACAGCTTACATGTCCTCGTCAAATTAACGAACAGGTATCACAGAATTTCATCTAACGAATTATGAAATTAAAGTTATGGTGGGAATCGAATCTGTAATTTCAACACTATGTCGGAGAGTGAACACAGATTTATAAATTAGTTTAAATATATAGTGTTTTGGCTGTCAGTACAAGGAATGGCTGTTAAACTATTAAAATATAGAAGAAATCGGAGATAAACGGTTTATGCCTCCAGCGTTACGACGAGAATCGAACCCTCTACCTCCACGTAATAAAAAGTTTGGTGAAATAGAGGCCATGGAGACTTCAAGATAATTGAGAGGCCTTTCTTGTAGCATTTTGTAAGTTCACGTATGTATATTTAACGCAATGCACTAACTACAAAATGTTTTTATACATATTTGCTTGAAGAGCTTGTGTAAAACATTTTGAAGTTAAAAGGTATAATTTCTTTAGTATCCTTAAAGATGCAATAAACTTTGTAACTACAAATAAAAGCGAGAAGCGCACCCCTAAGACTGCCAGTCTACTTTATCCTTGATAAAAAAAATTTGTAAAGGGCTTATAAGCCGTTTTTTCAATGACTATACATATTTGTATGTAACAATACAATAAAGCGTTCTTTTTCACACAAGGGGTCTCCCTGGCCGAGCGGTATCGCCTGCCAAACGCTCTGTTAAGCGTGATGGTGGCAGGTTCGAATCCATCTGTAACCCTGGATGTATACTTTGTGATGTCCTTCTCTATTGTACTATCTGTTCTTCTACTTGACAAAGGTTTATAAGCCTTAATTGAGCACACAAGCCTACAATAGTATGTTGTACCAATAAATAAATTTTCACACGATCTCGACTTTTAAGGTCAGTTGGTAGCATATTTCTAGGTAATTTTTTTTCAGTGCAACCGCAGAGGGTTATTTGAAGCGAAGATTTGACTTTGCTATTAGGTGAACTGAATGTGACATTTGACTGGAGTTCCTTTTTTTTTTGGTGCCATCGAGATGATGACGCCTATTTGATTTTGAACCACAAAACATCGAATTTAAAGTGTAGAACTGAAATTTCTACTCCAAAGTGTGAAACTACTTTTTTTCCTCGACCATTCTTTGAGGAATACTACCAGTTCAACTGTTTGTACTTTTGGCTCAATCCTTCGAGTCGGAGAGGCATGATGCCAGCATAATGTCAAGGAGCTCCCACGGATTACATGCCACTAGAGTAACTGTCTCCCTCACTTTCTCTTGAATACAAAGAAACAGGTAAGCCTCTTTGACTTTTTACTTTTTGGGGGCTCACCTGCAAGAATGTCCAGCCTTTTAGACTCTCCACAGAGATGGCAATCCAATGAGCCTATAGAAAATATCCTTGTAGAAGCCAAAAAAAATGGCTCATCTGATTTTTGGTTCATCATTGAACCCAAAGAAAAACCTTGCACAATACCCCAGACGTCACCAGTACGGCTCAAAGGTGACTTATTAAACTCCGTACCGAACAAAGGCATAACAAGTATTCGGTTCCAAAAAAATGAGGCACTATTAATCCAATGTAAAGAACTAGAAACAGCTGGGTACATTTTAGCTATCAAAACTATACTCGACGTTCAAGTAACAGTAAAATGCCTCCTAGAACTTATAACAACAAAATGCATCGTCAGAAACCTACCGTCAGAAACAGAAGTATTAGACATTAGCAGAGAATTTAACTCTGAAAATATAGTTCAGGCGCTAGAAATCCGCCGATTTTTAAATCGTGGAAAGCCAACATCTACGATCTTATTTAATATCCTTGGAACAGTCATCCCGGACAAAATTCGACTTTGGTACCAATTCTATGAAACGAATATATTTAAAGACAGTATTACCATTTGTAAGAATTGTTGGTGTTTTGGACACCCCGAGAAATACTACAAGCAGCCATCTAGATTCGGAAACTGTGGACGCCTTTAATCTGAATATCCGAGTCCATGCACCAGTTACCCATGTTGTCGCAATTGCAACGGCTCTCGTACCCCTAATCAGCGGGATTGTCCAGCACTTGTAAGTTATACAAAACTAATCGAAATAAAAACCACACACCATGCTCCGCTTTGCGAAGCGAGAAGAATAGCATTTTTAAAAAAACCTTCATTCGCCCAGATTACGAAATCCGAGGCAGGAGAATATATAACTACTGAGTTAAAATCAGAACTGAACAAGTTCACGGGATCAATACAACAGTTAGTTGAGAGCACATGCTCAAAACAAGTATCGTTGCTTGCTGCCCAAATTGAGAATTTAACAAAAACAATAAACCAGGTTCTGATTCCAGCAATCACAAGCATCCAGCGTAGCAGCCTTCCTCACGGGGTCCCCGCTGAGGACAAAGTAACCCATTCACCCGTTTCTTCTCCCGAACGGGAAAATAAAAAAAAGAAAAAGAAACTCAACAATCCTTCCCTACAAAACTGTGCTAACCAACCGGAAGGAAATGATGTGTCATTAAGAGAAGAGCAGCCCCTATCAATGCCTCTTTTACCGCCGAACATTGATGGCGAAATGCCTTTTGACTCTTTAGGAAACGTCTTCTAACTTGCCTTTTTTCTAAAAAAAAAAAAAAAAAAAAAAAAAAAAAAAAAACCTTTTTGACTCCCCAGGCGTTTAGGGAAACCTTATAAAATTACAAATAAATTAACTTACAAAAAACTTCCTTATAATCCATGTTAACTCCCACAATAAATTTTCTTCAGTGGAATGCGCGCAGCCTTAGAAATAAACGACACTGGCTGAGTCAAAACATTTTTTTTGAAGCCGATATTATTGCTATCCAAGAAACCTTTTTTCAAGCCAATGACCAAATTAACTTTAAAAATAAAATTACTCTTTGACATGATCGTGACCCCCCTAACCATAGAGGTGGTGGCACCCTCTTAGCTATTTCAAAACATATTCCTTTTCAAAAAATTTATTTTCATAATCTCCCCCCTCCCGAATTGAGATACTCGGTGCCAAAATCAAAGTTAATAATAGACAAATGACGGTAGTAAATATCTATTCCCCAGACGGAATTTATTCCTCACAATGGTTGGAAAATTTCTTTTCCAATATTGAGAAACCCTTCACCATTGTCGGAGATTTTAACGTAAGACACCGAGCCTTTGGCTCTGTCGCGTCCTTTCCAAACTGCGGATATTTTTTTCGACTGGATCCTATCAAATAACATCACTATCTTGAATACAAATACTCCCATCCATTTTAGCGGCCACAATCATCAACAGTCATTATTGGATCTTACCCTAGTTTCCCCTGAACTTTTCCAAAAATCTTTCTCTGTCTTCCCCGACCCTTTTGATAGTAACCATTTTCCAATTTTTCCAAAGTTAAATTTTCCTTAAACAACCCTTGCCAACCACGCCCGTACCTCCATTTGCAAAATGCACAGAATGAAATCGCACAAGTTCTCTCAAACAACAATTTCAACGCAAGAAACATTGAAGATGCTTGCAATTCCGTAGTCAAAGACAATACCCGATTTACAAAATTTTCCCCTCATCCCACGACTCCGTGGTGGGATCAAAAATGCGCGTTTCTTTTGGGTCAAAAGCGTACATTTTTGCGTAAGACTAAAAAACAAGTCTCATCCACATTTTGGCTTAAATACAAACACTACTCCGCCAATACATTAAAAGCAGAAAAAGAATGTATTGGGACAAAATTTGTTCCAATTTAGGTTCCTCAAAAAACATTTTTAACATCCTTAAAAGTATATCTACGCGAAATTTCCATGCTCCCTCCGGAAATTTGACCTTACCAAGCGGCAGTTATCACTTGCCTACTCGACCAAGCGAACCTTTTTGGGGAGCACTTTTTTCATGCTCAAAGACCCTGCCCAATCCCTTTCTCATTTTGGGGAACAGGCTACAACCACTTGGATTCCCCCTTCTCGTGAATCCGAACTGGAACCTGCTATACACAGAACAAAAAATACGGCTCTTGGTCCAGACCGCATTCCGGCTATTCTCATTAAATTTATTCACTTCCGTTATCCAACTAAGCTCCTTAACTATTTTAATGTCATTCAAGATACAACCCAACCCCCAAGTTCATGGACCCTAGCAAAAATCGTTCCGATCTTAAAACCTGGAAAAAACACATCAGAAATTCAAAGCTACAAACCGATTGCCCTCACCTCTATTTTCCGCAAAGGTCTACGAACGCATGCTTCTACAAAGGCTCCTTAATTTTAGCCTGCAACAAAATATTTTCCCACCCTCCCATACTGGCTTCCTTCCTTTTCGTGACTGTAATACAATCCACTCAATACTCTACCATGACATACGAGAAGCAAGTGAACGGAGAAAATTTATCGTGTGTGTTGCACTCGATCTTGTCTCGGCATACGACAACATATGGATTGATGGTCTCCTCACCAAACTTCTTTCGGCCGGCATTTCTGGAAAAACAGCGCTCTTCTTACCAAACTTTTTCTCTAATAGAACCTTTTACATCTCGTGGCGTAACACCCGGTCTGGAGATTTCCAGCAACCCCAGGGCCTCCCGCAAGGCAGTGTCCTTTCGCCCCTTCTTTTTATGTTTTATCTTAAAGATATTTACAAACACCTTCCCACTGAGTTCAAATTCCTGTGTTCGCTGATGGCATCTACATTTATTACGCTGCAAAGTCTTTTGACAGGGTTATTGCTAAATTCCAAGATGCCCTCACCACAAACTTGGTGTACTGAATAGAAAATGGCTATTTCACCTTCTAAAAGTGCTACTATCAACTTCTCCAACAAACGTCTCTCACCTACAATTGAGTTAAAAATATTTATAACGAACGAATTCCACAAGTCAACTCCATCAAAATTCTCTGCATCTATTACACCGCAAACATTTCTTTCCTCTGTCATTTCCAATACCTAAAATGTTTAAAAAAAATTAATGCACTCCGCTGCATCTCTAGAACGCAGTGGGGGTCTCGAACTTACCACCTCACTCAGATTGTAAACGCTTCCATCAGAAGCACTTTAGAGAATGGCAGCCCGATCCTCTTCTCTGCGCCAAAATCACATCTCCGAGTAATCGAAACAATTTACAATTATAGCCTCCGCGCAGCAACAAGCCTCCCACGCTGGACTCCAATTCATATCCTCCACAAAGAAGCTGGCACCACCCCAGTATCGCACAGACTTGTCTTAGCAGCAAAGAAATTCTACCTCCGTCACTGTTCCTTGGGATCTCAGTCCCCAATGAATCGTCTTCTGCATAAATTCCATTTTTCTAGACTTAAAAAGAAACCCCACCTTTTCCTCAAGTTTCAGGACATCTTCAGCCAAAAGGGCATAAGCAAATACAATATCATCCCCTTCCACATTCCAGTTTTCCTCACAGATCTCCCGAACCTTTATTTTTATCTACACGATCTTCCATTTCCAACTACGAAAAATCCCAACGAAATCCTCCCCCTCTATCAGGAAACCCTTCACAACCTTTGGAGAGATTTTACCATACTGGCTACCGATGCCTCGAAATCCAATACAAGCACAGGTATTGCGGCTATTAACTCAATGAACAACATGTCCTATATCTCTCAAATTCATCCTATTAACTCAGTTTTCACCGGAGAAGTTTTAGCTATTTGGCTAGCAATCACAAAATTCACCACCGAGTATCTGGATTACGTTATTTTATCGGACAGTAAGTCCGCAATCACTGCACTCATCTCAGCTACCCACAAATCTCCTCACAGCATCCTCCTCTTACAAAAAGAGATCGTCTCAGCAAGTACAAAAGTGAAATCTATTACGATCGCCTGGACACCAGCACACGTTGGCATCCCCCCCCCAATGAAACCGCGGATAAACTGGCCAAACAGGCCACCAATGCTCCTCGAGCCATCCCTTTTATATCGCCGGAAGATTTGTCATTTTCAGCAGTTTCTGACTGAAACCGCGAACTCAATAATCTCCGGACTAACTCAAAATACCATAAGCGTTTCCCTTTTGATCATCCTGTTAATAAAATTTTCCTCAATCATCTCCCAAACCGAAAATATGATATCTTAATCTCGCGTCTCCGAAGCAACACAGTCCAACTTAACGCAATTTATGCAAAAATAGGGCTAGTTGACTCTCCTTTGTGCGATCACTGTCAATATCCAGAATCTGCTATCCATTTCCTCTTTGAATGCAAAAAGTTTGTACATCAAAGACAGGCTTAATCGGAGTTTTCCCACTTTCCCTTCATCGTCTTCTTAGTTATGACCCTCAAGATAATCTTCTAAAAAACTTAGTGGTTTTCTTAAATTCAACCAAACGTTTCTAGTATCCAGTTTATCAAACCCAAAATTAAATACAGTTACAAATTTTCAAGTGTTTTTTTTTTTTAAGCTTCCCTGATCGCCTGGGAAAAAGTGTTTCAATTTCTTTCCTTTTAAGAATTTTCCTTTGATGAACGTGTCTCTCCAAAAGTGTTGGATCCACCAAATGTTTGGACTTTAAATTTATTAATTCAACCTCTCCAAAAGTGTTTTGGAATTTTTTTTTTTATAATTTTGATCTCCAGGAATAATACTAAGTTCACATAGAACTTGTTTGCCTTCCTCAAGAACAGCGTTCACTCTCCCTTTTCATCGTCATCATCATAACCAGCAACAACTCAACTCATTTAAAACTCCATTCTACAGCATAGGGGATATAAGCGACAAGCAGAGATCACCTTCCAACCAACGTGTTGGATTCACCAAATGTTGGATTTATTAATCCAACCTCTCCAAAAGTGTTTTGGAAATTTTTTTTTATAATTTCGATCTCCAGGAATAATACTAAGTTCACAATGAACTTGTTTGGCTTCCTCATGAACAGCGTTCACTCTCACTTCTCATCGTCATCATCATCACCAGCAACAATACAACTCATCTAAAACTCCATTCTACAGCAGAGGGGATAAAAGCGTGAAGCAGAGATCCCCTACCAACCTACCAACCAACCAACCAACCAACCAACCAACCAACCAACCACCTACCAACCAACAAATCGATTTTTAATCCAGTAATTCTTTTCTCTTTGCATGAAAAACTGTGGTCTTAGTTTATTTTCAGCAAAAATTGCTAGTATCGTCTCATAAAGATGTCCAGGTAAGAAAAGTTTTCTTATTTGATTAGCATTTTCCAAAGTTATATTTGCTTTTTTATTTTAATTTAATTTTGTATCATGGCAGAAAAACAATACTACTTTTTCTAAATGTATTTTAAGTTTTCTTAATTATACTTTGCTTTATTGCTTGAAAAATACAATGCGTAAAACGTTAATATTTATGGGTCGTATAATTAAATCGAACTGTCAAAACTTAATAATATTTCTAACAAAAACTTAATCAAAAATTTAATAGAAAGAAAATTGGGAAAAGCAGTGTGTCCCTTTTAATGAACACGAGCAAAAGAATAAACTCATTGATCTAAACAGATATTTAAATTAAAGTAACAAAAAGAAACAGCAAAGTAATAATTACTCATTATCGATAATTACCTTCAACCAATATGATTAATTTTCAATTTTAAAAAAATAAAGCAAAAATATTATTAATTGCATTATTTTTTTAAATTTATTGTGTTCGTAAAAGCAGTGAATTTTATTGTTTTCTTTAACACTTTAAGTCAAGCTTCAAATTCAAACTTTTGAGAGCAACTCGAAACAACTCTTTGAGAGGTAAAAATTAATTTTTAAATAAAACACCGGAATTGCCAAAATTATTTGATTTGAATACAGTAGAATAATTTATTTAAATAATTTTTTCAATATTATTTAGTATTAGGAGAATTTTGCCTTCGTGGAGAACTTTTTAATGGAACAAACCCGCATTTGCTTTGCATGAGGAGGAAAACTAGGACAACAGCCCATAGTTAGCTCGAGGGCAAGGGGAATCCAACCCATGATCCGTCTACCACTGAGAATATTTTACGTCAGCTCTGTGGTTGATGTGAGCAGAATTCGTATCAATAAGCCAAGATGGTATTCAAACCTGTGTCATCTTATTGAGAGGCTAACGCTCTCCTACCTGTGCCACCGCAGCTCTGTAGATATTATTTTGAAAAGTATCTGATTAGAAAAACTATTTCTCTATGCATAGATTCCATAAACGTATAAATTCATGACTAAAAATTACCAAGTAGGGCGAGTGACTGTTGGTGCGGTATCAGAAACTGGAATCATACGCTATACGTGTAAAAGTACCTGAAATTTCCCTTTTCTTAAAATAATTTTTTTATAGAGATGTTCATTTATGAAATTTAAATGGATCACATAATGTCAACTAAGCTTATCAATTTTAATCTTTGGGTTAACGAATTTCTATTGTTTTATGCTACCATGCATACGAATAATCTTATCATTCAGCAAACTAAAAAGTAAATGTTCCTTTATTCGCTTTTGAGGCTATACATTCATTTTTGATTAAATACAAACATCTGTGAAAAATATTGCAATTTTTCTGAAAATACTTAAGCACACTAGTTATTGAATAATTTGAGTGCAATCATTGACATTTTTGCATCAAAAGTTTAAACTGTCGATTATTAATGGTTTTAAAAATGCCAGCTTAATTTATTTTATATTCAAAGTATTTATTTGGCTACTGGTATAGTTGTAAAGCTTTTTATGGTAGAAAGTTATTGGTGATATATTATTTAGACAGAATTTCTTCAGATAAAAATTTTAAACATTTTCCTTAAGGAACGCCATTAATGCGTGTTTTTAGAATCCTTATCAAAAATAAAAGCTAAGTATGAACTCTAAGTGTGCTCTTAAGTTTCAATTTATAATTTTTACCGTGAAGGAAGGTGGAACTAATAAGATGCTTTGTTTGTAGTTGAAACTTGAAGGTGTTTCCAATAATCTTTTTTATTTCATTTTTTGTTCCTCCCTCAATCAAGCCAGTTTTACTGTTTATTACTCTCTATTTTTTGTAATGCGATTTGTCAGACTTATATAGAACTTTCGTTTTTTCCCGGTTAAATATTAATTTTCGACCCTAACGCGCATATTTTTTTTATATTTATAATAAATAATTTAAAATTACATATCAAAAGCAGTCTATACGGAAATCCTTGCATTGAACAACTTTGATGTGTCTTGCCAAATTTTAATTTTTCATCACTCAGTGGTTGAAGGTATTAAATGACAATCTTTAAGCGTTTCTTTGAAAGTTTCACGTACCTTTGGCGACAAGCAGCAAGTTTAACGCAGGGTGCAAACACTATGATACAAACAGTTCACGTGGTTGATCAAAGCTTACAGATTTCTCCAAATAGAAGCTTTGCATGCATACTAAAGGTAAAGTAAAATCTTTATCACTGTATAAATTTTCAGTGCAATAATTAAAAATCCGAATCCACTACAATGTCATGTAGAACCACCCCCTACTTACATCCACAATTATAGAATTTTTCGTAGATTTTATCAACCAATCAAGATTGCTCATCGATTGTTTGAAGCTACTGGAGGAAGTTGTACTTTATGCCCTTTCATTTTTATGCATGGTTTGATGGAGAACAAGGAAAATTGGAAAACTATACCTCAACTTCTGGCGGACAAAACAAAGAGAAAGGTATGCGTGTGGCTTGCTATTCAAATGTATCCATGGTTAATTGCTAATTATTTGGAGTAAAAAAACTTGCTTACATGTGATTATAATTTAAATACCTTATGTTACTACTGACAAGAACGTATTTTGAACTATTTAGATTAATTTTTTTTAAATCACCACTCATTTGTGGTCACTGAAGTGTGTCTGGGAAATTTTAATAAATTTCTCTTAGTTGCAAGGCTACCGCGAAAAGTTTTAAGAGAGCTTGCCCACCTGTACAGTTTTTTTTCCTATGGTTGTTAATCAATGGATTTGTTTAACGAAACATTTTCTATACATCTTTTAATTTTTCAGTGAAAACGTTATCTACCAATTACCTATTCATAAAAAAAAAAAAAGTTCAATAATTCTTTTTTAATTTTTTCGTTTTTCTATACCTTTAACCCATAAAAATACTTTAAATGTAACTCTGTTTCGAAAAAAGTGATTTATTTTAAGGTATAATATATATAATGCATGCATATGTATATATGTAATACATATTTTAGGTTTATACTTATGATGCTAGAAATCATGGCGAAAGTGAACACACAATGGATTCCAGTTTTGATAATAATATTTATGATCTGTATCACTTCATGGATAAAATAGATGTGTATCGAGCTGTTTTAGTGGGTCATAATATGGGTGGAATGACTGCTATCCAAGCTTGTTTTCAGCAGGTAGGTTTAAATGATTTTTTGAGTAATGACATTTTATGAGCAGGGTGATTTAGAATTAGAATTCGAAAATCTTTTCTGATCGGAAACATAAGAAGCAAATTTAAACTATATTTTTTCATAAACGCAAAGGCTCTGGGCGCAATTGGAAAAAAAGGGTTGTTAGGAAACAAAAGTCAAGAAGTCTAAGAAAGTGGTACCAGTTCAGACGCTGCTTATGTCGTCTACCTGGGGTCGAAATGAAGTGGCATTCTTATTATGGCTCTTAAGAGATAGTCTTGAAAAACGAGGCTAGATTGTTGGTCAGGGTTGGACAGTGTGTTGTCACAAACGCAATGCAGATGTACTACAAGACCACAAAACCAGCGTCGGAAATATGCGAGAGAGATCAAAAATAACATTACTAAGAAAATACTACTTTAAATAAAAATAAATTAAACTTAGATTTAAAGCAAGTGACGAAATTTGCAAGTGTAATGCAAATATTACTTATCAGAAAATGCTAATGCATAATAACAATAAATTTATTAGTTTTCACAGAAGAAACCTTTAGACAGTTATGGTTTCTAATTGTTCTATCGACGCATGTACAATAATATCTATCCTTGCTTAAAATAAAATGTTAGAAAGCTGGTTATTAAGTCATAGAGCAAAACATCGCACACAAAAAAGATCGCTGATCTGGATCGTGGATTTCTATTAAATTGAAAGACATAATTATGAATATTTGTTCCGTTTTATTTGTTTATTGTGTCATTAAGTTCTCATTGTAAATAAACTTAACATTTAATAAAGAGATAAAGAGTTGCTATTAAAATGAATTTACCGGAGAAGAACTGTCTATATTATGCAACCAAATGGTAAAAAGCGATTTGGAGAGTTTAAAATTATTCCTAAAACTATATTAGTCTAGTTATCTCAAAATATGAACATTACTTTTATCGAAGAAACCAGAGGGTACTTCAGCTTCGAAATTTGAAATATTCGAAAGAGAACTTTCTTTTTTTGTCCCAATTATAGTTGGTAAAAAAAAAATTCCGAATTTTTTATTAATTTTTATTTGCAGTGTTCAAGGGCAATTCGGAAACTAAATTCAGTTCAATGTCAAATAAAATAACTGGCTAAATTCGAGCTTTTATCGAGACCTGAATGCTACAGCCGTCCTCTCTTTTTTTTTCCAACCAAATTCATTTAAGGTCTCGTCATAGCATTATATTAACAAATCTATCTTTTTCTTGTGATTTGAACCAAATTTAAATAGTGGTAGGTTGGATATTTCAGCGAAAGGCTGAAAACCAAGCCACTTCTGCATTGCAGTGAACAAATGGTAACAAAATATTGCCAGTAAGGAGAGTAATTAACTACGCCACGTTTGAAATGCACATGAGAATATATTTATCAAGCATTGTGAAAACGAATATCCTCAAAAATCCACACAACCACTACCTCCCCAAAACGGTAAAAAAAGTTCTAATTGCTATAAGTTTTACCAAAAGAGAAACTATCAAACTGAAGTATCAAAACTATACACTTAATTGTTCTACAACCTTATTAGCCTTTAAACAACGAACTACTTTAGTACCAAATATTGTTTATTTTTAATTTTTTAAGTTAATTCCTTTCTAATGTCAACTCTATGAATAATAGGAAAAAAAATGAATTTTATATTTCAGCCCGACAGAATAGAGCAAGCATTTATTGTGGACATGAATGTTGAGAAAATGCCATACGAAAGAGTTAATCAATATTTAGTATACATGAAATCATTAGCAGTGAATCTTCGTTATGTTCCTGACGATCTTCCAAGACCAAATGTGGCATTAGTTCGCTATCCACCCTCTAGTGAAGAATTGGAAAAGATGGTAGATATCTCTTATTTATGTATTAACATTGACCCTTAAGTGCAGCACCAAACGCTATTTCTTGAGTAAGGCATATTGTTCGAACAATATTTCATACGAACTTGACGAGTTGAAAACTTAATTTAAGTTTGGATAAATACGCTTAAAGTTATTACTTTAATCTATATTTATTGAAATAATAGCATTGTTTTGATCGTTAAATTTAGCGATGCGTCGAAACCCTAAATTAAAATGTTTAAACTCTTTCACGAAGTAAAGTATTACATATGTAGTATCGCTATTTGTTGAAGTTATCAAATAATCGCTCTATTGAAACTTTATGATCTTATATTTATTAATCAACCTTTTTTCGGCTGAATAACTACTTTTTAAATAATTTAATTAGTGATTAGTTGATAATTTAATTTAATTTTTTTTAATATTTAGTTAGCGGAAGGAGTTTTCATCGTTTTATCGTTACTAATCTTAAATTAATTTTTCTGCCCAACAGTTAAATTTGCAGTCTCTGAGTTAATATATCTAGTCTCTCTAGCTGTAAATTTGTGCTTGGAGTACATATATAAGCTGAAAATGAATAAAAGAAGCCTGATTATAATTTATTTTGAAATGAAAACTTAAAATAACTGCTTTATACGTTGAAAAGAAAACATATTATACGTTAAGGACACATATTTCTTTATTGAATTTTTTTTATTTCATTTCGATTTGAAAGGCGTGTTTGGAAATATTATTGCAATATTTTAAAATTGCTTGTTCTTAACATAATTTGTTCAATTATATTGTTAGAAGTATCATATTTTTTTCTTTTTAAAAGAAGTCATTTCTCTTTCTTTGGAATCTTACTTGAAATAATTTCATAAAGACAATCGAAAGATTAAGCAGATTATGAATTATAAGTTGAATCTAAATCGGATATTTCAAAACTCACCATTGATTGTAAAAATACTGACTCACGGAACCCATTTAACTCTTCCAAGGAACCCAAGACTTCCGCGGAACACTATTCGGGAACCGCTGACCTAGTCACTCCCTAGGAAAATAATACATAATACCATCCATATTACGTACAATATTTTATTTTCTGTGTTCTATGATAATGCGTAATATAAAATATTGATCTGACTAGCGAAAACCAAATAACCATTGCGTACAGTTAACATTTTAAATGGCCATTTCGGTAAAAAAATCTCTATTTATAGAAAATTTCTATTACCAGACAAAATTATAAATTTACTTAAAATATTCCAATGGTGATAAATTTAATTAAATTTATAGTTAATTGTTGTCTGAGCCTAAAGTTTAGATCTGTATAATGCTCCCGCTTTTTACGCACTGCTTTTTAAGTATATTTTCATTACACTTTTAGGAATATTTGAAGCGATGCGTATTGACTTTTAGATGTTTGGCCCTAATGGATGCCCTCGTGCAATACGAGATATCTCCCACAAATCCTCATTATGGAATGTATGATGAACCTGTTTATTTCATTTATGGTACTTTGTCTAAATATTTTGTGTAAGTATTTAATTAGTAATCTGTAGTCCATTTTGAAGTGATTTTATTTAGAGCATCTCACACCTAATTTTGAAGTCTCTTTGGAAGGCAAAATTGACCCAAAAGAGAGAAATTTGGAAACCCTTTGTATTTTTAAAAGTTCCCGTTCAACAGGTGAGCAGAAAATGTAACTTTTAAATACCACTGTAACTTTTAAATGTGACTTTTAAATTCGGTCACTACTCTACGCCATGGACCATTACATAAATTTGGGATGGCATTCCTCTAGGACTTTAGGCAAACACAGTTATAGAGGTCTTTCTGACCACTTGCTTTAATAGATTAAGATTTTTAATAGTATGAAAGGGCATATAGGACAAGAAATTATTTGCATAAATAAGGCACTCTTTTTAGCCAGAAAGTCGACTTTCTCGCTATGTGGAACTTCACGGTGGGCAGGAACCAACTGCAGTACTATAGTTTTTTCAAGTGATGGCAGGTTTTTAAGATGATAACGGAAATCCAATATGTCCTGTGTTCTGGGATTATTGTCACAAACGACAGCCAACAGAGTAGCTCTAGAATAGATGAGGATAACAGATCTTGTGAATTTTTTTAAGTGACATTGCAGCTTGGACAGAGCTTTGCTGATCGCAGCAATTTCTCCGCCAAACGCAGTACGCTGTCCCACGGACGTAGAAAGAAGTGCACCTGTGCTAGGGCTATCAGACAGGAGAGATCAATCAGTAAAGATCTGGAACCACTCTGATTCGGGGTAAAAAATGTTTAATACTTTGAGAGCAAAGGCTCTCAAAAATAGAAGGGTCCGCATTAATTTTAGTTATCTTTTGACCCAAATCAAGATTAATCCAGAAAGATTTCAAATGTATTGGATTTTGCGGTAGGCTGCGTAATTCTGGTCCATGATTTAAACCAAGTGATTTTTAGATTAGTCTGCGTAGCGACCGAGTGTGTGTGGTACTGGTCCTCGTTCAACTGTTCTGCCGTCAAATGCTAGACTTCACGTGCAGGTCGTCAGGCTACCGAAGCAGGGGTGCCATACCCTCTGCAAAGGATCAAAATTGTGATGGCATGACTTTGGACCTTTCTCAGGAATGTTTCTCAGACCATCGCAAATATACCATTGTGAAGCTCTAGTGCGAGGTGAACTACAACAAAAAAATCTTGTATTTATTTATTAAGATATTTAAGACTTTGCCTTTGCTACCGCAAGAAAAACTTCTTTTTAAAAAAAGAGGAAATTCCGTAGTAGTTGAAAAACATGCCTCATAAAAGAAAATATGAGTTTCTTAAAATTTTACTATATTATTGAAAGCTGAGATTTTGCACAAATTTTCAGGCCATTTATTGTATTCGTTTAAACATTGGCTGGATATGAAATTCGTTATAAATGCAGTCTTTATTTTCGTCATCCAAGAGTTGAGCTCCGTTTAAAACTAGGGAAATAATATTTGCCTGCTACGTACTATTCTGACATTGAATAATATGGTGAAAACCTTTTTCTTATGCAGAAAAAGTTTGGAAAAAAAAACCGGAAGCAACAATCAGAGCGCTAGCATAAAAACAAAATCATTTTAAAGATCCATGCTAACTTATTTAAATTTTATATAATGCGGTCTTGACTTTTGAGATACATTCTTAAGTAGTTTAATGCAGAAATAATCTGAGGAAAGATGGAAAACTGTTTCAAAAGTTGTGGTTTGGGTGCAATATAGTTATTAGGTATTGTTCTCTTCACTTATAAAATTTGAAAACCTCCTTGACTATAATGATTCGGTAGAAGATGAACGAGGTTAGAAACATAACTAGCCTATAATCAATCATATAAACATAATGAGTTAATGTTTTTGGTGTACTTTCCAAGCTGAATCGGATGAAATCAAACCAGAGTCGATAGGGCTAATAGTTTAAGGGCTTTTATGCCAAGAAGTATGGTATTTTACTGAGACAAATTAGACATTGTTTATTTTTTGTTTATGCTAAGTCCAATAAAATCCAAACTCGAGTCTATAAATCCAGTAGTTTTGAAACAAGGGTTTTATGTGTAAATAGGTATACGTTAAATATATTTTCCGCTATTAAAACTAAAAATCAATCTCTTTGATTTTAATCTGATTCGATAAAGCATAAAAAAAACATTGCATATTATACAATGCATCACTTTTTTTTGTGCAGTAATGCCAGACGTGTAAATAGTTAGAAGTGCTAGATTTTACTTTTCATACAAGAAAAAGTTGACATTTTTTAAACTCAGTCTTGTCGACTTAGGGATCTTTCCAATCAGCATAAAAATACGAATTAGAAAACAATAACGCACTTATATATGTAAAAATATATTAATTTTGATACCTTCTTTGACTTTATCCTTCAAAATGGCGATTAAAGCCCATCTCGACAACATCGGGAAAAATATCAGATATTCATATTGCCTCCCTTAGCCGCAAAATTTAAAATTATTTCCACTCTCCTTTAATTTTATTTTAATCTTCTATTCGGAAATGTGGCTCAAATTTTCAAAACTCAAAACGTTTAAGAGGGTTAAGTAAATATAGATCTAACTTTGTTTTTGCTTCAATTAGGGTTTTCTTTCCCGTAAATCTCATACCTTTTAAAGTTCATACCTAAGATGAAGAAATCTAAGCAGGTGTGCAAAATTTCATTATGCCGCATTTATAAAATCACGCTAACACATATTTATAAAGCCATGATTAGAAAGTTACGATTTTTTTTCAAATACGATTCATTTGGTTGGTTAATCCTATTCGTTTGATTTTTATTCACATTCGTTTGATTTATTTGGGCTTCATTTGGTTTGGTTATATACATTTGGTTCGTCTTTGGTGCACTATTGTCTCAAGATTTTGATGGTTTAAGTCAGTGTTTCCCAAACTTATGGCTTTTGTGTTCCCTTTCTAAATTTTTCGTAACGCTGTGAATGAAAATGAATGTATTTTTTACTATAAAAAATTGTACAAAAGTTAAAACGACACTAATACTGTGACTGTTAACTCTGCAAAAAAACAGCCGATAGAAAAATACGCAATCGTAAATTTTCACGGCTAACTTTCTTTTTAAATAAAATTTTTTGAAATTTTCGTTTGTTGCAAGATATTTCTCATAAGAACGCGTACCCGCGCTAAACTGTTCCCGTACCCCTGGAGGTACACGTATCACACTTTGGGAAAATGGTTTAAGTATTAGAAGGAAGCCGTATGTCATAAAAGTTAGAATAATTTTGTGTGTTGGAAAAGGGAATCACACTATACAGTTATTGTACAAGTATCAATAAAAAAAACAAGTGTCAATGACGTAGATGAGACTATCTTCTGTTTTGAGTCCCTTAAGCGTTAAGGTATTTTTTTTTTACTAAAATATATGTCAATTGGTTTTCCAGAGCCGCGGTGATTCAGGGAATGGAGAGTCCGCCTTCCGAATCCCAGCGATAGCTGGTCGATACGATGCCTCCGGCTTGCACCGACCTCAGTGTAGACGTAAAAATATCCTCAGTGGTAGCTAAATCATGTGCTAGTCCCTTTGCCGTTAGGCTAACCATGTGAGGTTTTCGTGGCTTTTCACTCCGTGTCACAGAAATGCGGGGTTCATCAAAAAAGTTCTCCACGAATAAAAATTTCTCCCAATACTTGATCCAAGAGTTCTCTTTTCCTCTGGATTGGGTTTAAAATTGCAAAACTGGAGTGTGACGTTAGTAATCGTAAACTCAAAATTGGGTCTGCCGTTCAACAGCGATAATAAATAGCTGTACTCATAATGAAAAATTGGTAAATGTTTAAGACTGTGTGTGCCTGCGTGTTATTTATTTATTTATTTTTAAATTTGACTCTAGCTTTTAAAAAATTGAACTACTTAATAGGTAACTTTTCACATTTATAGAAATTTGTCCTTGCTTTAGAATTTTTTTCAATATACATCTCGGGTGCTTAATGGCTTTTCAACTGCCGTTTAGTAATATTATTTAACAAATTTTTCTCTTAATTTTAGGGAAGACCGTATAGATAAAATAATTGATAACACAATTCTAAACTTCCCACTCGCCAAATTTCAAAAATATTGGGGACCAACATCTCGAGGAGTGTTTGAAGCACCTAATGAATTTGTTGATTTCATTGCTACAAAACACCTAAACCTACATTAGAAGTTTTCTTCAAGTTTTAAAATATATGCTGATTCAAACAGTGATTTTAATAGATGTATTTTCATTGAGCAAATCTTATACTTATACTGTCGTACTTTTAAAAAATTTATTCATTTTAAGAGATGTATAGTATTCTAACTTGTATGTTCAAAGTGATTAATAAATTTTAATTTTGATAATGTGTTCTTCTTTTTATGTTTGAAATCATTTCGAGTAAAATTTAAATGTGACAATAGAGCCTCAATACGTCAACTTCAGATGATACATTTAGATAAAAATGGAATCGAAACATTGAAAAAAAGAACCCCGTGCTTAACCCTTCAACGCAGGTGGAAAACGTGTCCCTTTTATATATTTTTTCTGACTTTCTTATTACATGCAGAATATATTATGGTATAAATTCTCGAACGCAATTTAGGAAATTCAATCTCCTATGACATTTTTTTTTTAAAAATTGCTTCACGTTAAGGGAGGAAGAGGCACCCATTGTTCAAGTCAAACTTTATATATTTTTATTTATTTATTGATAGTTGAGCACACAAAGCAGCAAATGTTCTAAGACTTAGAAGCCTTTGTCAAATAGAAAGATAGTACGAAAAGTAACAACGGTATTCGAACTCGCTACCTGTACGCTACACACAGCGTTTGAGGGGCTATAACGCTTGGGAAGAGAAGCCCCTCAAAACTACCTTAAACGTTTGTGTTCAGGCTTTAATAGACCCTAGAAATTGGCACTTCAGGGGCCTTCTTAGCCAAGTGGTATCACTGGCTAAAGGTTTTGTAGTGTGGTTATAGCGGGTTTGATACCTGCGGTAACACTGGATGTATCTTCACGATGTCCTTCTCTGAAATGTACTATCTCTCTTTCTATACTTGACAAAGGTTATAAGCCGTACTTATATAACTGAACACAAGCCTAAGTGTATTTTTTGACAATTAAGATATTCATTGATACTTCCGCCAAATTCCTCCGAGGTTGGAAATAGTGGGTTCGAATCCGTACTGTGTATTCATTTGCAGTCACACCCTAATATCTGCATTCTGAAGTGAAGTGATCGTTGAGACACTGTTTCCAGCAGATCACCGAAGTTAATCATCACTGGCTGCGGTCAGTGTGCTGGTGGATGACCACTTGGATCAGTCTGCGTAGCGACCGAGGGTGTGCGGTATTGATTCTCGTTAAATTGTTCTACCGTAAAGTGCTCGACTTCGCGTACAGGTAATAGGGCTATTGAAGCGGGGGTGCCATCCCCTCTTCAGAGTGTGATGGCATGTCTTCGGATCATCCTCAGAGATGTTTCCCAAACCGTCGCCAATAGCCCATTGTGCAGCTCTACTGCGACGTAAATGAACTACAATCCTGCATATGCATGTATAAATAAACTATTTTATTAGAACCTCCCTGGCCGAGTGGTATCACCCGTTTAAAGCGTAACGTAAAAGTAGCAGGTTCGAATCCCGCTGTTACCTTAGATGGATCTTCGTTCTGTCTTTCCACTTGACAAATATTTATGAACGTTCATTGAGCACAGAAGCGTTCAAATGTATGCGTTAGCAATAAATAACTAAATGAAGAACCATTTCAATTATACGAAAACATATAAAATCTGTTTTATTGGTTTGGTTTATTGGATTTGTTCAAATGGTTGATTTGTAGGTTTGTATGCTCAATTTAGGCTTATAAACCTTTGTCAAATGGAAGGACAGATAGCAAAATACAGAGACAATACAGTATGAACATACGTCCAAAATAACAGTGGGTTTCGAACCCGCTACCTCCACGATTTGCTCCGCGTTTGGCGGGTGTTACCGCTCGGTAAGAGAGGCCGTTAAGAAATTTGATGTTTGCTACCGTAGTAGAAGTGAAAACAGAATTAAAAAATTTTTCAAACAAATTTTAAGTACTTTTAAAGTAGTTTAAAATGATCACACAAATCAAGTTTGAATTCGGAAAACTGCAGTTAAGTGACTGGTGGATGTTTACATAAAGGGCACTATTTGCGGATCAGAAGCAGTTTTCTTTGACTTTATTTATTCACAATTACATGCGCCGATTTGTGTGCTTAATACAAATAGATACTTTTTTTTATTTATTTGCTGTTACGTACACATAAGTAGGCTTGTGTGTTTAGTACAAAGTATTTCTCATAAGTCCTTGTCAAATTGCAGATCAGAAGGTGCAAATTAAAGATGGGCATCTGAAAGATAAATCCAGAGTTACCATGGATTTCTAACCCATTACCTAAGATCTACCGAGCTTGTATTGAGCGAACAAGTTCCGATTACAATAGTAGCTTACAAGCATTAGTCGAACTGAAGAAAATCTAGCATGATTCAACGAAGGACGGCACAGAGAAACATCTTAGGCTACATATTCTCTAGCTTCCCTCTTTTGAAAATCTGGATGGAGGACAAATATTTTGACTTGTGACAATTCCACTTATACTGCGACCTGTAACAATCGAGCTAGTACAAAAATTGTGAAATTGAGTTCCACAATAAATATGATGTCTCATAAGTTCTTTTTTTTCTTTTCTTTTGTAATTTGAGATAATTGTCTTTTCAATTTGATGATGGCATTGACGAAATTCTTGGTGAGCATGAAATCTTATCAAGTCATATGGAAGGACAGAAGTATTTTAGAGACCGATAAATCCCACTATGAACTTATCATAATGGTATGGTTTCTAGCAGAACACCAAACTGAAGTATCTCTGGTGGTGATCAGTGAGCGGTTTGCCTATAGGTTCTAAATTGTAATGGAATTTCTTCGGATCATTCTCAGATATGTTTTACACACTGTCAATTGCCCATTATACACCTCTAGCGTACATAAATGAAGTACTACTTCCACAAGAAACTGATAAAACATTCGTCTGAGAATGAATATTTCATTAAGAGTGTGATTTTCTAGACTTAAATTACACAAAATCTGAAAATATTTCGAACGCAGTCAATGGTTTTAATTCTACCTGGTTTTTATGTTAAGGTAAAAGTATTTATTTATTGAGTTTGAAAACAAGTTTCAATTAAAAGAAATGTGAAATTAAAATTGAATACTTTAAATTATCTAAAATAACGTTTTAGTGCGAAAGAATAGAAAATTCGATAATATAAAGTATGAAAATTTGTTTTCAAATAACTATAGAAAGTTTCCGAATTCAAATGCTATCAACCATCAACGAAAGCTCTATTTTCAAAAATATAAATATTAAACAGTAGTGCAGCGTTTGTCAAAATAGCTAAAAACACCAGATAAATTGAAACTAATAATATAAAACTTTTAATTCCATCTACATATCTGCGTTACATGGTATCTAACCCTTAATAACATGAATTCTATTTATTTATTTTGTAAATTTGCTCCACCGCACAATCTAACAAAACTTGCTTAGGAGTCAGGATTTTTGAAGAAATTAAAGTTTATAACTCCGATAAAGAAGCTCGCAGACCAGAAGACGATGGAAAATATCAATACTGCTTCGAAAGCTGTGGTTTTTCAGGGGATAGAGAGCTCGCCTTCGAATGAAGTGATCCGGGTTTGAATCCCAGCGATGGATGGGTGATACAAATTCCTCACCCGGCTCACACCAACCACAGTGCTGACGTATATATTATTCTCAATGGTAGACGGATCACGGGATAGAGTATCCTTGCGGTCAGGCAATCCGTGGGGGTACTTGGGGTTTTCATCTCCGTGTGACGCAAATGAGGGGTAGTTCCATCACAAAAGTACTCAACGAAGGAATATTTCTCCTAATGCTTGATCCAAGAGATTCCTTATTTTTTGGATAGGGCTCAAAATTTCAATGCTATGGAGTTGAATGTTGGTAGTCGTAAGCTTAAAATTTGGTCGGCTGTTCAATGATGGTTATAAAATAAAATAAAAGACTACTTGTAAATGAAAAAAAAATGCTAGTACCTAATGTACGTAATGTTATTGCCTTAATCTCTTATGTTGTTGTCGTTGTAGTCCATTAATTAAATTTGATGCGATTAATTCTCGTTTTTCAGTGGTGCCATCTATGGCCACGAATTCGACTTCTGCCACACTCATACGTCACACCAGTTTATAGGGCGGACCTATTCATACATCCATTCATTCATTTACATATCGTAATTTTGACCTGAATCAGAGAACGATCAATCTCCAATTCAGCACCCCCAGAGGTTTTGATTTGTTATGGGGACATGAGAGACTTTGTGAACCGAAAGATAGATATAATGTGCACCAGTCACGATTTACTATACGGGCAGTCTTCGGCCGGGTGGATTTAGGACGAGAGTCCAGCGCCGTGCCAACCAGGCTATCCCCGCTCCAATCTTTTAGGAGGATTAATTGAATGCAGTAACTTACCACTCGAAGTATCACCTCCTATTTCTTTAATCACTATTCATGCCAGGTTCGAGTCTCAGCAACAAATTCTTCCTTTATACATCGATTCCAGTTTTCTTGTCCAAAGTTCCGATGCAAAATATCACAATCTATCGCGAAATCAGAGCTGAATACGGATCAAATGTGTGTACAAAAATTAAGGTTGTCTTGCCATTGAGAAATATTTTTTGAAGTAAATTTATCCATATCTAAAATAAAACATGAATGAAGATTAGTTTTCAACAAAAAGTTCTTTGCAGAAGCTAGTTTGTATCTTTATTTGATTTGGGAACGTTTTTTATTTTGCTGGATTACGTTTAAAGTTAATACTGGTAACTTAGTTTTCAATAACATCATTACGAATTTTATATCTCGACAGTTTCAGCCTAAATTTTTGTCGTTTTCTGAGATTGCTCAGTGATTTCGGTTTATGAACCTTTAACCTTCTATAAGATTTTTGGATCCGTAGTAATTGATTCTTGTGATTTTTTTAATAAAACATTTGTATATTAATGGTTTTCAAGATCCCGTGTCCTTTAGTAATTTTTATAATTGAACCTTCAGTTTTCACTGCTATTATCATAGAAGCTAATCTCTTGACTATCCAAGAATCTGGTTCATTTTCATTCACGCGTATGTATTAAAAGAATCTTCTTGGCCAAGCGGAATCACAAGCCAAAGCCTCTCTAGCATGGAAGTAGCTGATACGAATCCCGCCGAATTCTTGGATGTATTTTAAAGCAGTTCTTCTCTACATTGTCTTTCTAACTGTATGTAGGCCTGCATGTATGTGTACCAAAACATAAATGTATTAAAAGAGGCTCACACCTAAAGTTAAGTGTGAACCAGTCAGAGCTCGTAGCACTTGATCGCGAGTGTTGTGTTCTTGTGTCTCCTGTACATTGTTGAAATTGTGACTATTTAGTAAGTCTTGTAATATTGAAATAGGTAGTTAAAGTGATTCAATCTGAAAATAAACATCTTGAATAGTTAAGATATTAGAACTTGATGGATGGTAGGAGACTATTGAAAACTTCGTTTTGATCGCGGAGGAATTTTGAATTGGTGTAGAACTTAGAATTTTGGAGATGCTTCAAACTATTCCATAATATAATACGTGTGTTTATTCCTTTCTTTGGGATAAAAGCCAGCTAATGAGAAGTAGTATCGCAGCTTTTGGCGCTACGTGATTTTGAATTTACTTTTTTTGATAATAAGCACAGGTTGCTTTGTTCTTTTCTTGGTGCCATCGAGATGATGACGCCTATTTGGGATTGATTCACAAAACTTCGAATTTAAAGTGTCGAACTCTTTTCCCTTCCCCAAAGTGTGAAACCACCTTTTACTCTCGATCTTTCTTTAAGGATAACAACAGCTTCAACTGTTTGTGCTTTTGACACAATCTTTCGAGCCGGATAGATTGACCTCTAGCATGATGCTAGTATAATGACAAGAAGCTGCCACAAAATACAAGGGTTACAGCATCTCTCCCTTTCTCTTGAATACAAAGAAACAGGTAAGCCTTTTTGACTTTTTACTTTTTGGAGGCGCACCTGCAAGAATGCCCAGCCATTCAGACTCTCCACAGAGATGGCAATCCAATGAGCCTTTAGAAAATATCCTGTTTGAAGCAAAAAAAAAATGGCTCAACCGATTTTTGGTTCATCATTGAGGCCAAAGAAAAACATTGTACAATACCCCAAACTTCACCAGTACGGCTCAAATGTGACTTATCAAACTCTGTACCAAACAAAGGTATAAAAAGCATTAGGTTCCAAAAAAATGGGGCACTATTAATCCAATGTAAAGACTTGGAAACAGCAAGGTACGTTTTAGCTATCAAAACTATACTTGACATTCAAGTAACAGTCAAATGCCTCTTAGAACTAATAACTACAAAATGCATCGTCAGAAATCTACCGGCAGAAACCGAAGTGTTAGACATTAGCAGAGAATTTAACTCTGAAAATAAAGCTCAGGCTCTCGAAATCCGCCGATTTTTAAACCGCGGAAAGCCAACATCTACAATCTTATTTAATATCCTTGGAACAGCTATCCCGGACAAAATTCGGCTTTGGTACCAATTCTATGAAACGAAAATATTTAAAGACAGTATCACCATTTGCAAAAATTGTTGGGGTTTTGGACACCCCGAGAAATACTGCAAACAACCATCCAGATGCGAAAACTGCGGACGCCTCCACTCCGAACATCCGAGCCCATGCACCAACAACCCATGTTGTCGAAACTGCAACGGTCCTCACACCCCTAACCAGCGAGATTGTCCAGCACTAGTAAATTACTCAAAACTAATCGAAATAAAATCGACACACCATGTTCCGCTCTGCGAAGCAAGAAGAATAGCATTTTCAAAAAAACCCTCACTCGCCCAGATTACGAAATCCGAGGCAGGAGAATATATAACCCGTACTGAGTTAAAATCAGAACTGAACAAGTTTACGGGATCAATACAACAGTTAGTTGAGAGCACATGCACAAAGCAAGTTTCGTTGCTGGCGGCCCAAATTGAGAACTTAACGAAAACAATCAACCAAGTCCTAATTCCAGCAATCGCAAACATCCAGCGTAGCAGCCTTCCTCAGGGGCCCCCCGCGGAGGACAGAGTGACCCACTCACCTGTCTCCTCACCCGAACGGGAAAATAAAAAGAAGAAAAAGAAGCCTAATAATCCTCCCCTACAAAGCTGTACTAATCAACCAGAAGGAAACGAAGTGTCATTAAAAGAAGAGCAGCCCCTATCAATGCCTCTTTTACCGCCGAACATTGACGGCGAAATGCCTTTTGACTCTTTAGAAAACGTCTTCTAACTTGTTTGTTAAAAAAAAAAAAAAAAAAAAAAAAAAAAAAAAAAAAAAAAATCCTCCTTTTGACTCCCCAGGCGTTTAGGGATACCTTAAAAAGTTACAAATAAATTTATTAACAAAAAACTCAAGTTTTTAGCATGTTGACTCCCACAATAAATTTCCTTCAGTGGAACGCGCGCAGCCTTAGAAATAAACGACACTGGCTGAGTCAAACCATTTTCCTTGAAGCCGATATCATTGGTATTCAAGAAACCTTTTTTCAAACCAATGACCAAATCACTTTTAAAAACAAAATTACTCTCCGACAGGATCGTGAACCCCCTAACCATAGAGGTGGTGGCACCCTCCTAGCCATCTCGAAACATATCCCGTTTCAAAAAATTTATTTCCAAAATCTCCCCCCTTCCCGAACTGAGATGCTCGGTGCCAAAATCCAAGTTAACAATAGACAAATCACGGTAGTTAATCTCTACTCCCCAGACGGAAATTATTCCTCACAATGGTTGGAAAATTTCTTATCCAATATTGAGAAACCCTTCATCATTATTGGAGATTTCAACGTGAGACACCGAGCCCTCGGCTCTGCCTCGGCCTCCCAAACTGCGGATATCTTCCTCGACTGGATCCTATTAAATAATATCACTATCTTGAATACAAGTACTCCCACCCATTTTAGCGGCCCACATCATCAACAGACATTATTAGACCTTACCCTAGTATCCCCTGAACTTTTCCAGAAATCTTCTTTCTCTGTCTTTCCAGACCCATTCGATAGTGACCATTTTCCAGTTTTAACCAAAATTAAATTTTCCTTAAATAACCCTTGTCCACCACGCCCGTACCTACTTTTGCAAAATGCACAGAATGAAATCGCTGAAGTTCTTTCAAACAATAATTTCAATGCAAGGAACATAGAAAATACTTGCATCTCCGTAGTCAACGACAACACCCGATTTACAAAATTTTCTCCCCATCCCACGACCCCGTGGTGGGATCAAAAATGCGTTTTTCTCTTAGGTCAAAAGCGGAAATTTTTGCGCAAGGCAAAAAAAACAAGTCTCATCCACATATTGGCTGAAATACAAACACTATTCCGCCCAACTCCGTCAATACATTAAAAGCAGAAAAAGAACTTATTGGGACAAAATTTGTTCCAACTTAGGGTCTTCAAAAAACATTTTTAAAATCTTAAAAAGCATCTCAACGCGAAATTCCTCTGCTCCCGCCGGAAATTTGATTTTAACCCACCAAGCGACAGACATCACTGGTCCACTCGACCAAGCGAACCGTTTGGGGGAGAACCTTTTTAAAGCTCAAAGCCCCTGCCCAATCCCTTTTTCATTTTGGGGTACAGGCCACAATCACTTGGATACCCCCTTCACGCGTACCGAACTGGATGCTGCCATACATAGAACAAAAAATACGGCACCTGGACCAGACCGCATTCCAGCTATTCTCATTAAATTTATTCACTCCCGTTATCCAACTAAGCTCCTTAACTACTTTAATGCCATTCAAGATGCAGCCCAACCCCCAAGTTCATGGACCCTAGCAAAAATCGTCCCGATCCTAAAACCAGGAAAAAACCCATCAGAAATTAGAAGCTATAGACCGATCGCCCTCACCTCTACTTTCGCTAAAGTATACGAACGGATGCTACTTCAAAGGCTCCTTAATTTTAGCCTTAAACAAAATATCTTCCCCCCCTCCCACACTGGCTTCCTCCCCTTTCGAGACTGTAACACTGCTCACTCAATACTCTACCATGACATACGAGAAGCACGTGAAAGGAGAAAATTTATTGTCTGTGTCGCACTCGATCTAGTTTCTGCATACGACAACGTATGGATTGATGGTCTCCTCACCAAACTCCTATCGGCCGGCATTTCTGGAAAAACAGCGCTCTTCTTACAAAATTTTCTTTCCAATAGAATCTTCTACATCTCTTGGCGCAACACCCGGTCTAAAGATTTCCAGCAACCCCAGGGCCTCCCACAGGGCAGTGTCCTCTCCCCTCTTCTTTTTATGTTTTACCTTAAAGACATCCACAAACACCTTCCCACTGGAGTACAAATTCTTGTGTTCGCTGATGACATCTACATTTATTACGCTGCAAAATCTTTTGACAGGGTTATTGCTAAACTCCAAGATGCCCTCATTGCCATTCAAACTTGGTGTACGGATTGGAGAATGGCTATTTCACCTTCTAAAAGTGTAACTATTAACTTCTCCAACAAACGTCTCTCACCCACAATTCAATTAACAATCTTTAACGAACGAATTCCCCAAGTCAACTCCATCAAAATTCTCGGCATCTATTACACCGCAAACATTTCTTTCCTCGGCCATTTTCAATACCTAAAAAAGAAATGTTTAAAAAACATTAATGCACTCCGCTGCATCTCTAGTACACAGTGGGGGTCTCGAACCTACCACCTCACTCAGATTGTAAACGCTACTATCAGAAGCACTTTAGAGTATGGCAGCCCAATCCTCTTCTCTGCGCCAAAATCACATCTCCGAGTAATCGAAACAATTTACAACTCTAGCCTCCGCGCAGCGACAGGCCTCCCACGCTGGACTCCAATTCATATCCTTCACAAAGAAGCTGGCACCACCCCAATATCGCACAGACTTGTTTTAGCAGCAAAGAAATTCTACCTCCGTCACTGCTCCCTTGGATCTCACTCTCCAATGCATCGACTTTTGCATAAATTTCATTTTACTAGACTTAAAAAGAAACCCCACCTTTTCCTCAAGTTTCAGGACATCTTCAACCATAAGGGCATAAGCAAATACAATATCATCCCCTTCCACATTCCAGCATTCCTCACAGATCTCCCGAACGTCCATATTTATGTACACGATCTTCCATTCCAAACTACGAAAAATCCCAACGAAATCCTCCCTCTCTTTCAGAAAACCCTCCACACCCTTTGGAAAGATTATACCATCCTGGCTACCGATGCTTCAAAATCCAATTCGAACACAGGTATTGCGGCTGTTAACTCAAAGAACAACATGTCCTATATCTCTCAAATCCACCCTATCAACTCAGTGTTCACAGGAGAAGTTCTAGCAATTTGGTTAGCAATCACAAAAATCACTACAGAGTATCTGGATTACGTTATTTTATCGGACAGTAAGTCCGCAATCACTGCCCTCATCTCGGCTACCCATAAATCCCCCCACAGCATCCTCCTCCTACAAAATAAGATCGTTTCAGCAACTGCAAAAGTTAAATCAATTACGATAGTCTGGACACCAGCACACGTCGGCATCCCACCCAATGAAACCGCGGATAAACTGGCCAAACATGCCACCAATGCTCCTCGAGCCATCCCTCTTATCTCACCTGAGGACTTATCATATTCAGCAGCTCTAGACTCAAACCGCGAACTCAATAACCTCCGGACTAACTCAAAATACCACAAGCGTTTCCCTTTTGATCACCCTGTTAATAAAACCTCCCTCAATCAACTCCCAAACCGGAAATATGATATCTTAATCTCGCGTCTCCGAAGCAACACAATCCAACTTAACGAAATATATGCAAAAATAGGACTAGTTGACTCCCCTTTGTGCGATCACTGTCAATACCCAGAATCTGCTATCCATTTTCTCTTTGAATGCAACAAGTTTGAACATCAGAGACAGGCTCTGCGAGCCTCAATATGAGTTTTCAAAACTTTCCCTACATCGTCTTCTTAGTTATGACCCTCATGATAATCTTCTTAAAAACTTAGTGGATTTCTTAATGTCTACTAAACGTTTCTAGTTTCCAGTCTCCAAACCCATAAATACAGTTACAAATTTTTAAAAATTTTTTTTTTTAAGTCTCCCTGATCGCCTGGGAAAAAGAGTTTCAATTACATCCTTTTAAAGAATTTTCGTTTTGATAAACGTGTCTCTCCATAAGTGTTGGATTCACCAAATGTTGGATTTTTTAATCCAACCTCTCCAAAAGTGTCTTGGAAATTTTTTTTTATAATTCCGATCTCCAGGAAAAATACTAAGTTCACTATGAACTTGTTTGGCTTCCTCAAGAACAGCGTTCACTCTCACGTCTCATCGTCATCATCATCACCAGCATCAATACAACTCATCTAAAACTCCATTCTATAGCAGAGGGGATAAAAGCGTGAAGCAGAGATCCCCTACCAACCAACCAACCAAGTTAAGTGTTCGCATATTGGTTGTGAGTTTGAATTAACCACATTTGCTCTTTTGATTCAACTGGTTATTGTGACATAAGTTAGTACTTATCAAGGTCAATAGGCATAAAAATTTGAATAATGTCTTGGTAAGAATAGTTTTTAAGTTAAATAAAATTGTGCTATTTAAATGTTTTCTAATCTAGTTTTGTAATTCATTTAGTTTTATCAGGCATCATGTGAAAAATAATACTGTTTTTATATAGCGTATTTTGCCTGCAACATGGAATTATAAATAACTATTGCACAAAATAATTTCATTATTTCTAGGAATTCATTAAATAATCATATATAAAATTTTAATCGCAAAGAAGAATTTTTTTTTATTTCATTTTGAATAGTCATAAAATTGAATTAAGACTGATCCCCTGCTCGCACTGACACAAACTCCCAGAACTTCTTTCGCAGTTTCTTTCCGATTATTTAGCAATTGGAGCACATTTCGCTGCTTTATTGGTTACTTGTGCATTTTAGTCTAGATATGTATGTTAACTTATACTCCAATGTTGTTCTGAAAGTATGTTTCTTAACGGTCTAAATACTGTAAGTACATTCAGAGTTAATTTTATTTAAAACAGCATGAGCAAGAATGCTTAAGTAGCGGTATTTTTAGTTATCTCCAAGGATTTTAATTCAGATGATTCAAAAAATTTAAATTCAGTTAGTTCAAAAAAGTTAATGCTTAATGAAATATCATTTAAACAAATTAAATTTCCAGACATACTAGGTAAATTTCAGGACTTTTTACATCTTATTAATCTAATCATAAACTAAAAATCAATATTACTTTCTGTAATCGTTGTAATGTAAAACGAAGTGGTATTTTAAGATTTAATTTTAGTACCACCTCAGAGATTCCAAGTTGCTTCGGACAGTGGATAAATATTTCCAAGTGGTCTCTGAGTCTCTTAATGTATAATTCTTGGAATAATAAATTCGATTTATAGGGTTTTGACTCTCCTCTTCTAAATTCAGAAGCTTGCTACAGCAGTGTTGAGCCTCTTAAAAATTAACAGAAAATCTGTAATTCTTAGTTTGCATTTCTCTACAGCTATTTTAAAATATTTTGTTGAATCCAGAGCAGTTTGAAACTCTGCTAATATTATCTCTTATTTTTTTAATAATGATTTATGCAACTTTAAGAAATTAAGTGCTAAAATCATAACTTTTACAGGTGTCAATTTGTTAATTATTCTTTCTAGGATTTCTAAATTGTTTTATTAGTATAATAATTAAACAATTCTAAAAGCTTAGAATGCGAAATTTAAAAAAAAAATCCGAGATTGGTTTATTGATAATATTTTGAAATTAATAAACGAAACAAAATTTATGATTTTCTAATTTACTAATAGCAATGAAATAAACCTCAATGTAACTTATCACTAAAATATCCGTGTACAGTCAGCAAAAAAAAAAAAGATATCACCCTGAATAATTTTCGCTCTAATGATCGGATTTTCACGAACTAACTGTCAATCTTAATGGTTCCTGGGGGTGACCTCAAATATGCTAATTAGTTAGTGCTAACTATTAATTAAGTTACGAAATCAGACACAAAAACGTACTTTCTCTGAATAAACATATATTTTTTTTACATATTTGGAATCCAGATACTTGAATTAGGGGGGGGGGTAGACAAAATTTTGAAAAAAATGGGTGGTAAATAGGGTCGCAACAAAGGTTTATATATTTGGCGATAGTCCAGAAAACCGCCAAAAAAAGTCGCCAGTGCAAATGAATATTTTAAGATAACACATTGACTAATTCAAAAGAAGAATGCTTAATTTTACTAGATTGCTAAGCAACCAAGCTCTGACTGAAAAAAAAAATTGAAATGTTCTGTGATTACTCAGAGAGGTTTAATTAATAGTTAATAGAAAATATCTCGAGGTTTCTAGGCAATTGACAATTTTTAAGCTGATTTCTGTCCAAAAAGCAAAGTTTTTTTAATTTTAATCTCCCTTGAAAAGAAAATTTGAATCGATTATAAATTATTTATGATTTTCTAAGTTTTAGAATTTAAATACATGGACATTTTATCTGATATTATTTAGATTATGTTGTTTCTGCTATATTTATTCGAGGATTTCATACTAAAATCAAATTAACATAACTTATTATGGCTAAATACAAAATTTTAGGGATAATCACTTTTACAGCTTTAATTAAGTCTTCTAGGCAAGAAAGTTAGAAGAAAAAAAAAAGTGCTTGAAAAATAAAATGTATATTGTATAGTAATTCTAATGCGCATTCACAAGTTTTTCTATAATTTACGATATTTCTTTTTCTTATAACTCAAGGAATTGGTGAATGTTTAGTGGTATTTTAAAAGCATTGAAATAGGTTATGTTTAAGAATAAGATATCGAAATAATATGTTGCATATAGTATGATTCATTGTTTCAAAAATCGCTTCATTCTGCTAGATATTTAGATAACAAGGTTTTCTTTGGATAAAGATGATTAGCAAATAGCATCCTTATGCTTCGATACATTTAGAAACTTACGTTCGCAAATTCACCATAAAATATCGCACAGCATATTCTTCAATTACGATAAGCTACATTTATCACCAAATGCTGATACTATGATTATTTTTGTTTTCTTATATATATCTGATATGATACTCTCTTTTTAAACAGAGCTTGTAAGGTCCTTAAGATACTGAAAGAGGGGCACGAAAACTTAAAAGATAAAATATTTAATTTCATTAACTCAAAATATCTGGTCTCAAAATTTTAATTTTAAACCAATTTAAATATAACTTTTACAATATTGATGCTCTTATGTTTTTAAAGACCACATAATTCCTGTTGAAATATGAAAATGCATATTTTTACTTTAACGAGTGTAAAATCCTTATCAAAATAATGATCAAGACCCAAATGTAAAACAGTATAATTGATGATAAAAACTCAACTGGCTTCAAAAAATATGAAGAGGGAAGTAAAAGTCGACATGTTTCGAGCGTTCAAATATATTCACCCATTCTCAAAACTTGTCAAGCTTGAATAACTTGTGACTTTTATTATTGTGCTCAAAACATGTCTATTTTTATCATCATCTATTAATTTTTAAATGAAGTTTTTATATTTTCAATTCAATTTCTTGGGATTATCTATTTAGTTACACAATATATTAAATTATTTCACTCGATATTAAAATAAGTTTTACTTAAGTTATAGGCACAGGTTCTTAGATTAAAAAAATAATAATTCGCTATTTTGTAAAAAAATCAATGCAGTACAATTTTTTTTTGCTGCAAGCCTTAACATTTTAACTTAAGAACATAAAAAAATTCCGGTTACAATTGAAATTTCAAAAGTCGAATGTGAAAATGGAATGTCCCCTAGCACCAGAAATCGAAATTAAATAGTTACAAGGACAACTATTTTGAACAAGTTAGCGTTTCCGTCCTACTCGAAGTTGTTTGAAAAGGTATTTTGTATATATAGATTCCAAAGTTTATTCTACAAATATTTTAGGGTATACTTTCGGAGTATTTTGATCGAGTTTATTTTTACACACTTATTTGCTTAAAATTATTAAATAATAAGCTTAAAATAAATTATTCAAGCAACATGATTTAACGCATTTATAGTATAATAGTAAACGGGGCTTCCATCGCATATCCTTAACCTTGATACCGCTATCATTAAATGAATGGAATAAGCTTAGATAAATAATAAAAGTTAATTTTTTCCCCGTTTTTATTTTCAAGGAAATATGTTTCGATCAAACAGATTTCATTCTGGAAATAGCGAAATTATTGAGTAGGTCCCTTGGAGCAATATCATTCTTATCCTCTTTTGACGAAATATAGGAAAAACTGGTTTTCACAGTTCTGTAAAAAGTATGTCAACCTTCTTGCCACGTTTTTTATTATTTTTTTTTTTAATCATTTTTAAGGATTTTTTTTATTTTTAATCATTTTTAATATTTTTAAGCATTTTTTTAAATCAGATGATTCTAAAATTTGCACGGCTTCGGAAACTTTTTACAAGTTTCAAATTTTAGTGTTTCCTGCTAAACAAAATAAGGCATTGTTCCTGATAACAAATTATACTGCAATAATATCTTGGGAATCGTGCTAAAGTAAAAAATTAAACAAAATAGTTTAGTATATTATCCGGAAAAAAATCTACATGGAATCATAAAGAAAGAATCATTTAAGATACTGAGATATTTTAAGACGCTTAAAAGTTTTGGCTACGTATTTGACAGTTTTTTATGTTCGGTATCTTTATACTCTTTGTAGTGACTTATAAAACGTGGACACTATTTTAGATAATCTATGTTGAAGTCACAAGAAACAAAACAAAAAAGACAATCAGTGATTTATATTCTTTTTACGAAAAAAATAGTATGCTTAGTAAATAATCAGCTGTTTTGCATTAAATAATTTTAATCAGCGGAGTGTTTTTAATTTCTTAACAAGGCTTTATTCTTAGCTAGCAGACAATAATTCTTTTAAAAAAAACTTGACTATAATGTAAAAAGGAACTTTACTTTAAAGAAAATCTAAATTAAAGTACAAAAAAAATTGATTAGTATATTAATGAAGAAATAATAAATGTAGTAGGGTTAAGAATAAAATTTTTAAAAATGCTAAAATTTAATTAAATAGTTGGTAAAATAGTTCTGCGAAACACATCCGGACAGGTGAATAAAAAATTACTTTTAAGATTAACACGATATATAAGATGTTGAGAAATTTGCGATGATGTGAGATATGCTTAAATATGTTTACTACGTATTTTTATTAATATTCAAAAAAATATATACAAGAAACTGAGAAATATTTTATTCCAAATCTATTCATACGTATGTATATTATTGTAATTGTATCAGTTATTGAGGAAAAAAAAACTAAAAAATTATCACATTAAATAAGCACAATCTGGTGTATAATCATATTCTATCAAAAGCATGCTTTTATAAAACTCGACATTCGTTGAATAAAATGTTTTTTATTCAATAAAATGTTTTATTCAAATTTCTTTGCTTAATTTCAAATAGATTTTTAGAGGACTAAAAAAGAAACATTGTATTTTATAGTTTAAAAAAAATAAAAATAAAAAGATTAGCAAACGATTATTAGCGAAAAAAATATGAATGAAATTTTACGGCACGCGCGCTAAATAAAGTTCTTCGTAAGTTTATCACATTTTAATATTAATCGCCCCATTTAATCATTTTTTCATTGTCACCAAATTATTTTTTTTTAAATAATTAATTTTAATTTTTCTCATCTTCTAATAAATAAAAACAGTTGAAACTTTAGATTTTTCAATTGAAAAGCATGTAGATTAATATGGTATAAAAAAATCCATACCTTATAATTCAAAATTTTTTCATCCTCTCTTTAATTAAATAGTAAAAAATAATTAATAACTATTAAAAATTATTTTTATCATGAAATTATCTTTGGGTAAATGCGTTTTATGAGTTGGTGCAATATTTTTTTGAATTGCTTCATTAGTTTTTAAAATATGACTGAAAACGCAAAAAGTGAAATTAACATTAAGGGGTCCAAACTTTGAATCGCTCTCCTGACCAAACTATGGGGACCACATTTCCCAGATTGCGGCTACCCCCTATATTTTTAAGATAAGGAATCCAAATATGTAAAAAAAATATATGTTTATTCAGAGAAAGTACGTTTTTGTGTCTGATTTCGCAACTTAATTAATAGTTAGCACTAACTAATTAGCATATTTGAGGTCACCCCCAGGAACCATTAAGATTGACACTTAGTTCGTGAAAATCCGATCATTAGAACAAAAATTATTCAGGGTGATATCTTTTTTTTTTGCTGACTGTACAAGAATTAAGCTAAAAATTATGGACGTGAAAATTAGAATTAAGGAAAAATTAGAGTATTATACCACGGTAAAACACTTGGGTACATATATTTAGTTACTTGGTGTATTCATATATATCAAGTTTCATTTGGATCAGATTCAGTTACTTAGAGTACAAAGTAAATTTTAACTAATTTTTTATAATACATGGTACGCATACATATGGTACGCTGCTATAGTTGTCTTATCTGTTTGAATTAGAATTAACTAGCATTCGAGAGCAATTTATTAAATTCTTTATAAATAAAAGTGAAAAATTAACCCAAACCATTAATAAATACTCAACATATTACCAATCCGTAATATTTTTTTACAAATCATGTCTACATATTTTCAAAAATCTCAAACTCGTGTAACATAGAAGCGACTAGTACAAAAAGATTGAATTAAATTAATTTCATACCCAAGCCTAACAAGAAAATTTTCTGTTAAAGGTTTCAATATTTATCACCAAAATGCTTTAATTGATCCCTGCTGAAATTCAAATAGATGACAAAAGTTTACTCTTCAATTTTACTTTTATTTTTCTAATATTGAAGATATTTTCTCATAGTAATTCTATAGATCCTTTGTTATGTATAGTGCACAAAAAACACAAAGAAAAAAAGCAGGGCCAGCATGGATAAATTTTGAAACTTTTAAATGGCTGACTTCTTTGAAATTCAATTTCTCCGAAACAATGCGTCTGATTTCGCTCAAATTTTGTGTTTTACCATGTAAAGTTATTTTCTATAAAATGATAAAAAAAAATAGCAATAACTTCATAATTTACAATTCAAAGTTTTTTTCGACCATTCTTAAATAAAGCAATAAATAATAAATATTTACCAAAAGTTATTTTTGCATGGAATTATCTTTGTATAAGCTACTTTTATAATTAACAGTAAAAATACATTAATTGGCTTCAAAAGCTCTCGAGATGTACCGAAATTCGTAAGAAGTAAAATTTACATTAAGGGACCTAAACTTTGGAGCACTCTTGTGACCATACTCTAGGGACCATATTTTCAAAATTGCGGCATATTTTGGGGGTCAGAAATCCGAATCCGTCGAAAAAAAGCATGTTTATTTAGAAAAAGTACATTTTTTGTGTCTGATTTCGCAACTTAAAATATCTTCTGAACGCATTAATTAGCATATTTGAAGTCACCCTCTCAAGTCATTAAGACTGAGTTCTAGAGCGGGAAATCCGATTATTAGATCAAATGTTAATCAGGGTGGTCCTCTTTTTGTGTGAACTGGATCTGTTTTTCATACTGATAAATTTGAAATTTCATGTCTGTAAAGTTTAACTTGTTTTAAACCAATTAATTGGCCATGTTGGATGCCCTTCTATTTCGCTTGTGTTTTTATTTCTTATTTGTAATATATAAACTAAATTCTTTTAGTCTCTGATATAAAAATAGATATCGAAAGGTAATTCATTGACTTTTTCTTCTGTTTGTTTCACATACTATGTGATATCTTCGATTTGTATACATTTAATTAATATACATCACGATTTTATGTAAATTAACTTGTAAATTTTGATGATTGGAAATATAATATTCTTATAGAAACTTATAAAACGAAAAAAATGAAAGGGAGAAAAACATGGCTGGTTGATCTTCATTGAGAAACTAATCTCACGATCCATGGAAATTTTGAAGCATTATTGAAACTAAAATATAATTTTAAATCATTATTTTATATTATATTTACAAAATAGTTACTCGTGAGAATTGATAAGTATAATTAAAACAAAAATGTAGAACTGTTTATAAACTGTTCACCGTTATCAAATTATTTCTTCCTCATTTATATCTCAGCTTGAGCTTTTTGCAGTCCATCAGCTAAAAGAATTTTCATTCAGAAATTGTAAGAAGTACGGTTAAGTGTTTGTGATTATGCCTGTTAATTCGCTTGATATATATATTTTTTTTGATAAGGAGAAAAAGGAAAGAACGCTTTTGTAACCTAGAAAGAGAATTATATACAATAGCTTGCTGGCTTAGTATCTGGATTCTAGATGTTTAAACTTCAGTCTATTACAAAATTGTATTGTTTATTTATAATTTAAATATTGTCACTGCCATTTTATGATCAAATCGTAAGTGTTATTTCAGTTATATAGATATTGAGCATTTGTTTTAGCAATAAAACAATTAAATTGGCCTATAGAGTGTTTGAGACGATAAGAGGAAAGAGTAATGACAAGTGTCCTGTTATTTTTATGCATGGCTTAATGGAGTCCAAAGAAACATGGAGAAGGGTTCCTGAACTTGTGGCAAATAAAACGAAGAGAAAGGTGTGTATCTAGCTTTGTAATTTTATTTTGATAACTTACGTGAGAATGTTTTGCTCGCTTTTTCTACCATTTAAGATTATTTGCAATATTTTATTCATCTCTCTAATGTATTAAAAAACAGCTACAATGGTGCGTTGTATTTTTCAAAAAGAAAATTTAAAAATCATTAAGCATTATTCCTCTAGAAAATCAAAAGCTGAATAAGATAAGCTTAAACAAGCATCATATTTTTCTGAAACAAGTGAAAATAAGAAAATACCCAAAAATAGGATAAGTTATACGTTGTACTAGACAAACTAACGCAAGAATTAATGTGAAAAAATCACAAATAAAGAACAAAAATTAATGTATAGTAGTTTCGACTCTGAACAAAAACTTTTCTTGGTGTCTAAATATCAAATGACAATAGAAAAGTAAAGAGATAAACATGTGCAAGGTGGTTTTAACAGTAGTGTATGAGGATAAAGCTTGAATAAGGTAATAATGGAAAAGTGATAAGAAACAGGTGTTTAGGGTTTGTCGAAAACTCCAGGCAGCAAAAATTAAAGTAGATTCCAAATTATTTCGGAAAAGACTTAATATTATGAAGATCATTAACAAAATATAATTTTTCAATGTGGGAAATAATTTCCATAAATCAAGCTCTATAGATGAAGAGCAGTGTTTAATGATTTTAGCACTAGCAAACTAAATTCTATTATTAGAATTTCAACTATGAAAATAGATGATTGATCTTTTAATAGCCTGATTTTGGACATACATCATTCATGTTCTTTAAGTCGAAATTTAAGTGTACATTTAGTTTGTCTAACACACGCTAGACCACGCTGACAACAAAAAAAAATTTTGATAAATATTCCAGATATAAACATAAGGAATAAAGTTAGAAAAATTTAGTTTGCTTACAGGGAAACAAATCTACTTTAAATTCAAATTTATTCGAAATTTTAGCAGTTGGAGGATTGATTTTCCGACGATATGATAAAGCAATCAAATTGTTAAAGTTATTTGCAGATTGTCTGTTGAGTTACATGATTTAATTTTCTTTCGATGGAATCAATATTAGAAGGAAATCCATATTCAACAACTTTTAAGATAAATAAGCTCTTCATTGAAGATATTACTATTAGAACAAATTTCACATGCGCAGAACGTGTGTACGTAAGGTAGTGATCTTTTGATTAGGAGAATAAGAAATGGTAAAGAAATGTAATCGCAAAACTATTTTTGATAAATAATAGCGAAAATGTATCGCAATCGTTGTTTTAAAAAAAAAAAAACTTTAAAAAATATTAAACATTTGTTTTCCTGTTTAAACTTAAATTGAATGCAATGATTTATATAATCCATAAAGGATATTCTAGTGATCCTTGCAATTCCTCAGTAAACTTGCTTCCTGATCAAGATTTTGCTATATATGCATCTCTTTCTCATTCCATTTTTGTTTAATAGCTTGTTTGATCAAGATTCCTATATTTTTATTATTTTAGGTTTATACCTTCGATGCTAGAAATCACGGTGAAAGTGAACACACTATGATTTCGAATTTTGATAACAATCTTCATGACCTTTACGACTTTATGGACACAATGAAAATTGAAAAATCTATTTTAGTGGGTCATAGTATGGGTGGAATGACTGCCATCAAAGCTGCCCTAGACCAGGTATATTTAAGTGTTTTTGATGTATAATATTTAGTCTGTCACTGTTTCAGAATTATTTACTAAGTATAAAACACATTTTTTATGAATTTAGTTTTATAACTCAATACTGTACCTCGTTTCAAGATTTGAAAAAAAAATGTTTTCAAATTTTATTTCATTGGCTTGAATATATAAGACAATAATATTTTGAGTTTCTTAATAAGAAAATAATATCATTAGTTTTAGATAAATTTCAATGGAGCTTAAGTAGTAGCTTGCAATCAAATTTTATTTTAATAACGTAGGCAAATTTGTTGATTTTTAGTCTTCCAATAATTCGCAAGATAAGTGAGTTTTGATTTTTAATTTAGTTTTTTAAGCCACTTTATTCGCAATGTCTTATTTTTTTTTTTTAACTTTTCGTACTTAAAGCAATTTAAGTTGGACATCGCAGTCTAATTCAAGCCCTTATTAAACTTTAGATGCTTAGACATTACTGAAAACTTAATCACATAAGCTGCGCTTGTAATAAGAGAAATAAAATATAAAGTTGAAGGTCATAATAAAAACTGGATTTAGGCAGAATGAAAATTGTTTGAAATTAATGCAAAAAGTGCGTAATGTTCAAGGGTTAAAGTCACAAACTGAAGAAAACTTATTTTCCTCCTTTGATCAAATGTTTTACTCTGTAATTAAGTAACTATTTTCTTTTCTTTTTGAGAATTCTTGATTTTGCAAAATTGTCATCTAATTTTTTTTACGGGTATTGTTTATTTTGCTTGTGATCATATGTTGATATTCAGCTTTTGCTCCTTTTTAAGCATCAACAAAATAAGACAAGGAAAAAAAACTGATTTTTCATAATTTTCCAGAGATTTATACATTATTTAAATTTCTATTTTGATATTCCTCTCTTTCTTTTCCTTTGTTTCCTCAGAAAATTTGAAAAATTATTCCATTTTATTTAATATTACTGGTCTAATAAAATCATAGGAATATTCCAAATCTATTAAATTAACTAAGATTTATTCTTTTCTCATTTCAGCCATCAAGAGTAGAAATGGTGTTTAGTGTGAACATGCATACCGATAAAATACATCCGGAAATCATTAATAGATGGTTATTTCACCTGTTAAGAATAGCGGATGGATATTGCATGGTTGAAACAAACAAACCAAATCTGGCATTTGTTACTGGGCCGCCATCCAATGAAGAAATGAAGAAAAATGAGGTAGGATTAAAAACTGTAATTTCGTCATTATCTTAAAAACTTATAAGGGGATTTTAATATAAAAATACATTGTATTACATGATCGTAATGAATAACCAGCTTAAAAAACGCGCTAATGTTTATGATTAAAAGCTCTTCTAACAGTTCCCCAAAGCATTGAAGTCTGAACTTACATTTCATTAATTTTCAGAAGCAAGGTTGATTTTAGTTTGCCAACGACAATAAAAAATGGTTTTAAGAATCTGGAAGGAATTTTTTTTAAAGTCTTTAGCATACCTTCCATCGTTTGAGACCTCAGCAAATTATTTTTTTCTAGTACTAGAGAATAAAAGCTTAAGTTTTTAAATAGAGTAGAATTTTTATGAGACTTTCATCAGAACTTTATAACCTGACCATTGACCCATCAGACCTTTGATATGTTTGTTTATATACGTAGAGGTAGACAAGATTTTAATCTTCTAATCAAGCATCATGGGACAAAAACTCAAAAGGTTCTTTTAAATATCCATGATCAGAATGATTCTTGTCTACCTTCATCTGCATGAGCTTATATGTCCTTACCTTTATTAAATAACTCAGGCCAAAACAAAATTTCAAGAATCATCAAAGCTAAGTGATTAATCCGCAATGCTAGATGCACAACTATCTCCAAATTGATCCACTTGCACAGCACATTGTAAAATTAAATGTTAACTTCTTCGACAAGTTCATCAAATGTTAGGATGCTAATTTCAATGATATCTTTAAATTTGAAAATCTGATAGACAAAACACTGCTTTCTTCTGTAGAGATGAATTCTTTTTCAATGTATTATAATGCTCTGTAAATATTGAGAATACCACCTAACACATTGTGCATACTCATCTCCAATACTATATAGTTTTCATCTTATTGTTATTTCATTATGACTTTCTGTTAATCTCACAACGATCACTCACCAATGCTCCAGTTACAATAAAATCGAAACCATTTGCTTACGGCTGGTACAACTGATGGCCCAGAATAGCAGGTGCTCAGGCGCCGTAGGCAATAGTTTAATTTCAGTTAAAGGGCCACACTCACCTTCATGCGAGTTTCATTCTACTTCATTACTGTACTACGACATTGAGTCCAAATTTTATTATGAATGGAAAATTGTCGCAAGCTTCCCAGCTCAGTTTAGAAGAGTAGGCTAGAGCAATGATAGTTTGAACGCTTCTATTTAGAAATAAGGTTTCGTAAGATGTGAACAAGACAAATTTCTACATTCAGATGAAAAAATCCCATGAATGCTCAAAACATTCAAGGAAAAAGTGACATGGTGTTCAGTATCTGGCAATTTCACTTTCAATATTTCATTTTTATTTTATTCATTGAAATGAATAAAATGAAACGAATTTTAATTAGCAACTAAATAAGAAAATCACGTTAATAAAAATTTTTGTAGAATGGCATAGTAGAAAATTCTATTTACTCAGTCATAAAATAGTACAATAAATTATTTCCTATGGACATTTTTTCAATATTAGAGTACACAAATAATAAATTAAATAAATGACGCGGTAATTTAAAAAATGCATCTTTTTTTAATTATCATAGAATTCCGATAAATGCATTATAATATGCATATCATTGAAGTGATCTTTTTCTTTGAAAGAAAAGTGGTTAAAATCAAAACTACGATTTAATTTTGATAGTTTCATAATTTACTTTTAGAAACTTTACAATTCCGTGCACGTATATAGATGCCTGGCTCTCTCAGATGCTCTCCTTGAATTTGACGCAGCACAGCAAACTACTAATTTAAATGGAAAGTATCCCGGGCCAGCCTATTTTATTTTTGGGCCCAGAAATATATTGTGTGGGTAAGTGATTCATAAGTTTTTAATCTATTTTCGAATGGCTTCATTACAATCATGGTTTAAAATTACTAGTGGGATATTCCCTTTGTAAAATTAGAAGCTGCACATTACAATATCCATTTATAGTTTAAATTACAATTTAAGACTTAAGATAGCGTGGCTTAAGAACCTTAAAATCTGAGTTTTAAACATGTTGATGTTACAGTGTGAATACAATGAATGGCTTTTAAAAACTTTCGCATTTCTTACGTGGCGCCAAAAGCGCGGGTATTTCTCTATCTAAATTGGCAACACTATAGTCATCTGTTGTAATTCATTAGGATAAGTTGTCTTGAGTAATAATCTTAGTGTAAAAAAAATTAGAAATACTAAATATTTAAGTCCGATGCGGATTTTTTCTCAGAGGAAGTGAACTAAAGCACAATTTTTTGAAAAAAACAGAATTTGTACACAAATTTATTAAAATTTAGAATTTAAACATTCGTTTATATATCCTTATATGTATAAATTTGTTTAGTGATGAACAAAATTCTATCACTTCTAATCTGAGTAAATATTAATACATTACCATTGCTAGTAGCAGGAAAATATTTTCTATAACTGTTTTGAATCTGTATTAGTTTTAGTCTGAGTAATTAGTTATACAAAAAGCAGTAGCTTAAAGTTTTGGTATGTTGTCTGGGCAATGTAATTTTTGCTGTGTAAATAGCAATACGTTAAGTATAACTAATTAGAATTATTTTGTATTTTAATAGAAATAAAAATATAGTTACGAAATACTGATTAAGATAATTTATTCTTCTTTGAAATGGTTGTTAAAATTTTAAACATAAACCACGTAATGGTTTTGTATATTGGCTTACCAATTATTGGTAACAAAAATGAAAGACACTTCTTGATCTTGATCTTTTTTTAATTTCTTAAGAAATCCTCCAAATATTTTAACTTTACATTTGTTTAGTTTATGCGATTTTTTAGACTTAGCAATAAAGTTTAAAGCTGTCAGAGGTTTGAGGGATCTGCAATAAATTATGATTGAAAACAGTTTCCTGAAACACCCAGTGCAGAGAAAACCAAGTATTAAGCTTGGAATTTGCATAATTACTTTGCATTGAATTTGTAATAAGTGAATAAAATTTCGTACTCCTAGCTTAAATAGTTTTGGAGATGTGGTTATTTTTTATTAACTATTTTTTTGTCTTTCGTTTTTTTTCTATAACTTACAGTAAAATTAAACGACATTTTTGGAATATTTTGAAATTAAGTACGGATTGTTTTTAAATTTAAAAAAAATGCTAAAAGCTACGTAAGATTAGTTTTTAACGTAGTTCTTTTACACTGCTCATGCGTATTCAGAAGTTTTTTTTTTCATAATTTCGTATTTACTCGTATTTGGCAACTAAGAAAGTCTTATTTGAATGTCTTTAAAACGTAAAAAGTTTCAAGTCATTTCTTAAGTAGTTTTTCTATTTTTTTAAATCTCAAAAATCTGGGGTTTTCCACAAATTTAGCTAAAATTAAATATTATCTAAAATTCAAAATTCATAAAAATTTTAATTCATTGTATTCAATACATATATAACTTTAAAAATATCGTAGCCATTTCCCAAAAATAGTTAAAATTAAAGTACTTCCTTGCTAGCAACGATTAATAACTTTCTATATTGCTAAGATTGGGCAAAAAATATGATATATTGAACGTCCAGTTTATATCATCACCACCTAAACATCTCGTTTGACCACATTTTTTATTTCAATACAGCTTTGTTTTCCGTGAATGATTTTTCAACCTTTAATGTCTATTGAAACCTTACTTGAAGAATAGAGTTTTACAATTGACAGGAATTTTGGGAGGCTTCAAATCAATTAGTTTTCGCTGTGTTTCTTAAACCTTTCCTTTACAATACCTACAATATGGCAAGTTATTTCTCCTTGGTAGTTAGAGTATCCCACTACAAAGAAGTTCTTTTTCCTTGTGAATTCTCATGGAACCATGTTGTTCGCCCTTGTGAATTCTCATGGAACCATGTTGTTCGCCCTTGTGAATTCTCATGGAACCATGTTGTTCGCCCTTGTGAATTCTCATGGAACCATGTTGTTCGCCCTTGTGAATTCTCATGGAACCATGTTGTTCGCCCTTGTGAATTCTCATGCAAAATGTTGTTCGCGGTGTAGTAACAGAAATACAGGTGTGAAATATAGTTAGTGCAGTTCGCGATGTCTTTGAGCTTTGCTCACTGAGACTGCGATTAATTTTTGAATGATTTTCGATCGAATAAGTTAAAAAAAAATAGTATAACTTTTAAAAGAAAAAAAAAATTCCGATAATAAGCCGTGGTAGCTCAGGGGATAGAGCGTTCGCCTCCCAATGTGACGTGAAATATCCTCAGAGGCCCCTAGGTTGGAATCCCCTTACCGACAGGCTAACTGTGGGAGGCTCTCGTTGCTTTCATCTTCCTGTAACGCAAATGTGAATAGTAACTACTCGCATTTTTGATAGAACTATTAGTTATATCCAAAAAGTCCTTAATGAAGGCGATTTTCTTCAAATACTTGATCCCGGAGTTCCCTTGTCTTCTGGATTGGGTTGAAAATTACAAGGCTACGGAGTTGAACATTAGTAGTCGTAAACCCAAAATATTAGGTCGGCTGTTCAATAACTGATATAAAATAAAAATATTGCTTAGCCGATTTTTTTTTTCTACTTTCAGAAAACGACTTTACACCTTGGGTCATATTAAACATTTTCCGGAAGCTGAAGTAATAGCAATGACAGACTACTCCAACGACTTATTTAGAGACAAAAAACTAGCAAATGCTATTTGTGAAACAATTCTTCATGTACAAAAATTTATTTGAGAGTATTTAGATTTTTATTCTTACTATATTAGGTATTTAATATTTATTAATCTTTATGTATGTCATTTGATATCAGTTCAATGTTTCTTTGTCAGTTTTGCAATATTTTTGTCATGAGGTTTTTCAGAATACGTTCTCTTTGACTATTAAATGTTTTACATCGTTTTGTACAAGTGATTGGAATTTGAGGCTTGCCTGTTCAAATTAATAAATATTTTTTTTTTGAATTGTTTTGTCTAACAATTTAAAATTTAGTTTGACCCCTTCATATAAAGTCTCATAATTATGGCTTAAGTATTTTTTTATTCCTTATCAAAAAGTAGTTACAAGCATATAGTACATGTATATGTAGTTACAAGTAGATGATAAATAACTATATTAACATAATTCCATCGATACCTCAAATGGCTGGAAAGAATTATGGCTGAGATACATTTTAACTAGTTTGCTGTTACATTGTCTTTCAATTTTTGTTTTATCTAACAATCGTACAATGTGTGGTTTAAATTCTCATTCTCTCCTTCAATATGGATTTTCTAAATTTCGATTTTTTGTTTTATTTTTTTTTATTTTTACGTTTATACATTAAGAGTGATTTGAAGCTGCTAATGTGTCAATGTTTTACCTAAATTTGTGATAAAATTTCTAAAAATATATACATTATCGGCAGAAATTGCAGAACACCATTGGTTTTAGGTCCGCGTAACTTGCCAATTTGTAATACATCCACAGTAAGAAAGTAAAAAAACAAGATTTGGATGCCAACATTGATACTCTCGTTTTCTTAAGGGAAAAAAAATTAAGATTTTGGAAGCTCTTTCAGCAAAGGATATAAAAAAAAAAACCCTGTTTAAACCTGTAGCGAAACTTTGATTTTTAATATTTCATTTCTAATTAAAAACCTGATACAAAAATTAAAATGTTCACAATAGCTTTAATTTTTATATTTTAAAATTTCAAGTTTAAAATTTAATTTTAATAATATTATAAACAATATATTTAGTTAATACGTCTTGTTATTCTCTTAAATTTGCTATTTATACTTTTTAAGAAATCTCGGAACTTTTATTCTGCATTTATTTTCCTGCACGTTTAATTTCATTACAGACAATGAAAGTATAAAAAAATGGCTGCCACTTAAATTTAATTTTGTTAGATTAATTGCTAATTTTCTCTTCGTATCGAAAAGACTAATTAAATAATGATTTATGTTCTTATAAGAAAAATTGAAAGTAAAAAAAAAGCTTTTAAAAGGCTTACATTATTTTTTTTCTGCACTTAAAATATTTCTTATAAAAAGTTATGAAACTAATTCTTTTACCATAACATTTTTTACAATCTGAATAAACTTTTTGTCATAAAATCACTTCAAATTAGCAGATGTTGCATGAGCGAAAAAAAATTTTTTTTTGTAATTTTATTTTAATAATCCGTATTTTTTTTAAGAAATGCTAAAACTATTTAAATGACGGAACATAAAATCGCTGGGTCCACGAAGGGAGAATAATTCAGTGATTTCTAATAAGAAAAATTTTCTAGATTTTGAAAAAGTGTTTTTTTTATTATTTTTTTTATTTTTATTTCATTATTATTATGATGAAGCGGTCTAGGCGATTGTGTCTAGTTCCGCTTGTGACTTGATACCAAATTGTGTGAGCTAATATGACTTAATTTCTCTGATTTAAATAAGTAAAACACATTGCAGAGTAAATTATAAAACTTGTTGCTGTAAACAAAACTAATTAGATTGCAAAACTTAGTAATCTCACATCTAGATGTGGAGGTTTTGGAAGAAGCTTTAAACACCGCTAATTAAGCTTCGAATAAGCTTTTTAACACCGCTAAAATTGAGCTTCTAATAAGCTTTTTAACACCGCTAATTAAAAAGCTTAGAGAAGGTCCCAAGTGTCAATTTTGGAAAATAATCGTCGCCTCGAGAAAACACCTTATTTTAGTTAACAATTCGACCTATCGTAAGACCTATCGTCTTGGCCAAGTCGTAAGATTTTGTGTGACTTAGTGAATGGATGTACTAAGTGAAAGTCTTAGTGTTTTTGGTGTTGAAAAATGAGTCAAGGGCATTTAGCAATAAAAGTTCGACAGCTATCTTTACCTCTCTTTTAATAACATATTGAAATGCCAAGGAAACTGCCGTTAAAGGGTGAGCAATTCAAACGAATGTAATGGATTAATAGATTACGATGCAACTACATAGGTATAAACGAAATAAAATATAAACTTTATCATTCTAAAAAAAAAATTTATTAAATTTTTCCTAAATTTGTTACTGCATATTTTGTTTTTTTAAATATTTAAAGCAACAAAATATAAGGTTTTGAAAATTTATATATATATATATAATTGGTTTTATCTCTTTTAATTAGAATTTCAAATATCAATTAAAATTTATGAGATAAGTAAGAAATTTACTTCATGTCACAGTTTGAATAGTTATATTGAATGACTATTTTTGAACCCTATGAATTCCGTTTCATGACTAAAACGTGAAGAAATACACTATAAAAGTGTAATGTGCAAAAAAAAGCTAAAAGCTGTAATTTTTTGTGATAATAAAAACAATTTATATTTAATTAAATTTCCAGAACAGTTAATAGCATTTATTGGTTCTCTTTCTCCTAAACTAAGTTTCTTAGGAAAAAAAAATCTAAATTTGTGTCATTATTCAAAGTTTGGGTACTCATGAATAAAGAAGTATATTTAATGTCTTTGCCGAATGTGAAGTAATAAATTTTTACCCTCTAAGGGTAAAATTTATTACTTCTGATTCAGTAAATTAGTTTTAAGACGAGGTGAAACAAAAACATTATAAAATTCAGATGAAATAATAAGCATCGAGCCCTTATATGAAAGACATCGTAAACCTGTTTGATGTGGCTGAGAAATTTCAGAAGTGGTGAAAGTGTTTAAGTTGGAACATTTTCAAAACATTTGCATATGCGGCACATTTTTTGCAAAATCAATGATTTGAAAATAAACTAAGCAAAAATATATATTGAACTAGTTAAATAGAAGCTTCTACAATTTGGTACTTGAGAATTGAAACAATTTTGTTTAACCATGAGATTAAAATTGGACTTAATTGGAAACCCGTAGGCGAAGTTGATTGGCTTCTGAAGCAACAAATTTCACAATTTACCTACGGTGATGAGACTTGACGGTATCAAATTATCAAATAGATATGATTCTCCACGCAGCCATTAATAAAGCAAAAAAAAAAGTGAATAAAGCACAAATGAAAATACAGTAATGGACATTATAGTTTCGGTTCTGATCGTTAAGACATGGCTCCCAGCAGATCACCGAAGTCAAGCATCTCTGGTTGCTGTCAGTGTGCGGGTTGGAGATCACTTGGATTAGTCTGCTTAGGGACAGAGGGTGTGCGGTATTGGTCCTCGCTAAACTGTTCTACCGTAAAGTGTTCGACTTTGCTTGAAGGTCGTCGGGCTACCGAAGCGGGGGTGCCATTCCCTCTGCAGAACATCAAAATTGCGATGGCATGTCTTCGGATTATCCTCAGGGATGTTTCCCAGACCGTCACCAATAGCCCATTATGCAGCTCTAGTGCGACGTAAATAAACTACAACTACAAGAACTAAAACATAAACCGAAGCCTTTTTCAGTGTTAAAGCATAAAATGCTTAGACACTCATCATTTGGCTATCATGCATTGATGGAGGTCCTTGTTTATAGAGTTGAAACGGTGTGTCAATTCTATGTACACTTCTGTACTTTTGTGCTTTATTCACTAGTCAACACATCACAAAGTGTATTTTATCCTTTTTAGAAACAACTATGGTTTACTTTTTCTTGGAGTTATTAAAATATATTAATAAAAGATAGGATCTTCGGGTCCCATGATTTTATGAATTATTATTTTTTCCTTTGTTTTACTATAGACTTTATAACTCCTTGAATTCGTTTCACAAAGTAATTTTGCTTCATTACTTTCATTTTCAATTGATATATTTAAATCCATGCATATTGCCACAACCTTTAGAATACAAGCATTATTTTTTAATAAAGACCTCTTTTTTACCCTAAAATAGTAAAAAAAAAATTTCTCTTTCAGAAAAATGTAAATTCAGTTTATCCTTAGGCGATATTGTGTGCAAGTCTGTTGAAAAGTTGAAATACAAAAAAAGTTCCTAAAAAATATCTATTTATGCAAATACCTGTTTATATATTTATGCAATCTAAACCTTTCCCGATTAGATAGGAAAGAAAATTTTCGAATTCGCTGTAGTATAAAAAAAAAAAAAAAATTACTACAAAGATTTTTTAAAACTGACCAACTATTCATCAACCAGGTTTGCTTCGATTCGATAAATTAGTACTGTATTATATATTTGCTAGATGTTTTTAATATCTTTCATGAAATGCATCAGTCAGTGGTTATGTTTTTCAGATATTTGTAAATCTCAAAATTCTATTTTTATATTTGTAATCATACTTAGGAGGACTTCAATTTTGTTCCATGGAGTAGGTTTTTACTAACTGTTGCAATTTTTTATTTTTATGGCATCTTAATTTCATACAAAACCAATTCATAAAATGAATGTTTTTTATAAGTTTACCATAAATATATATATATATATATATATAAATCCCAGACACAGTAAAATATTATTGATGTTAAAATATTTCTTTTAAAACAAATCTCGAACAATCTAGTTGAACGTGAAAAGAAATGCAATTTCCGATTCACTTTCGGGAGAATATAAATTCAGCTTATCCTCAGGCGGGATTGTGTGCAGTCGATTAGAAGGTTGAGAATCAGAAAAGTTTCTAAGAAACTTCTTTTGACGCAATCCCACCTCCCATGTGACCGTTAAGAAAAGACGAGAAGATTGTTTTAATTTTCTGAGTATTGAAAGGGAATTCAATCCCATGAGAATGAAACAGACTAAGAAATTCGAATGCAGAATCAATTTTCATTCCATTCTGACGATTTCCTAAATATGCTTCATTTAAGAAGTTTAAGATCTCATTTCATTTTCCTTAAAGAGAGAGATTTATAGTTTTTGTTTTAAATTAGTAGCAATATAAATCTTGCTTTTTAATTTTGCTGTTTATTTTAATTTTCTTGCTTAAGAATTTTGTGGTTTTTAAACGAAAATTATTCCAGGGTTTAGTATATATACGCGTTTTTGAAAGAACGTTTTTGGAACAGCAAATAAATGTGTGTTTTGCCAAACCTTGCAGAAATCAATCATGTTAAACCAATAGCGAATTATCAATTCTTTAAATCCATAAAATGTTTCAAATGCTATGTGCGGTTATTTTAATTTTTATAAATATTTGTTTATAGATTTATTTAGAGATATATTTATGTAATATTTTCATGTTTTGTCTTGCAATATTTCTGACACATTAAAATAATTTTCCATGCTTTGTTCCTTCTCTTAAAACATATGTTTTATTTAAGTTTCTTAAATAACTTAATCAAACGTAGTGAGTTAAGTGAAATGAAATAATTACTAAAATAATTCATAATTTACAAATTTATTTCAAATTTAAAAATTTAACCTCTCCTACTTAAATACAAAAATTACAGATAGAAAAGGATAGTAGCATTTAGCATTGCTTTATTTGGTCAATTTTAAAGTTTATTAATAAAGGTTAACGCTCCACAATATCGAGACAAACGACATAATATCCAAAAAATTCAGAGCCCCATCACTTACGTTTCTGGAGGGATAAGAAATTCGACATAGCGTTCAAACACCACAGGCAGAAAAAAATACTTAAAAAAAAATAATAATAAATAAATAAATAAATAAAAATAGAAAAGTTAAAGATATCACATTTTTATCTGGGTGTCAACTTTTAAGTACATTTTATATTTAAAATAACATTTAAATTGAAGTAAAGACTTTGTAAAGTAAAGTTGCCTCTTTTTTAATATAAATCTTCAAATTGTCAAATGTCATTCAAAATATTTTAGAGAAACGTTTTCATCGCTACACAAGTTATAGATAGAGCAGGATAACATGATTTGGCACTCTTTTATTTGGTTTACTCAATTTTCAAGTTTATTAATGTAGGTTAACGCTCCACAATATCCAGACAAATTACATCATTTTCAAAATTCAGAACCCCAGCATTAACTGTTCTGGCATTAACAAACGTAAAGTTAAAACACACATTTTTTTAAAATCTGTGTGTCAAATTTTTAAATTCTTTATTTAAAATAATATTTAAACTGAAAAAATAAAGATTTTGTTAAAAGCATAAAGCATGCAAAGTTGTGGCTTTTAAGTATAAATCTTGAAAGAGGCATACAAAATGTTTTAAATGAACGTTTTATGCAAATAAATTGTAAGTACATGCTTATCCAAATATGTTCCTTCCTTTTGCAGTTGCATTCCATTAAAATTTTACGTAATAGCTTTCGTTTTCGCAGATGACGTCATAAATAATTATCAGCAGAACATATCTTTCCGAGTTTAAAAATATCATTTCTGGAAGACAAAAGTGATTTTCGATTTACTTTCAAGAAAATATGAATTAATTCTATTTCTGTCAAAGATAGCTTTCTTCTTATAAGAATTCAGAAGATCGCAAAATATTCTGCATTAGCCGAATGGAAGACTTCTTTAATTCCAAAAGGAATACTTTTTTCATCTAGACGAAGATAAGTTCTAACACGAAGGAAGCATGTATGATATTTCTATTTAATTAAGATATTTAGAATTAAACGTGATCTAAATCTTTTTAGTTATGTTCGTTAGCAAAGAAAAAAAAAATAGAAATATTATCGATTATATGAATTATGTTACATCATTAGTTTTACTGATAAATATTTAACATAATTCAAATAGTTTAAAACGATAATATTTATTGAGCTTAATTGAAATATAACAGAACAAACTGTAAGCATAATAGAACAATTTTTTTAAAAAAATCTTAAAATCTTTCTCCACTACGTGTATCCATTATGGGTATTAACAAATTTCAAATAAAGTTTAAAATGGGAAATATTGTCTCACTGCGTTAGAGTCATGCATTTTTAAAAAATAAAGAATTCTTAAATGTAAAAATTCATGTAATTTTAATTATTCAAAAAAGTAGAATTAGTTGTAGCTGATGTGTTATTCAAAAACTTTTGGGTGGATACTGTCAATAAAAGTCTCTAAAACAGAAGCAAAGCAGAAATTGATGAATTATTTTCAATTGAATATCGATCATATTAAAAGTGACGTAGGGAATTGAATGGTTTTATCCAATTCTCATACATCGGAACTTATTATCTTCTATTAGATAAAATTTTTCTTGCATTTTTTTTATTGCTCGGATAGTTTTGGATTTCGACGCCCGGTGGCTGAGCGGTAGCGCTTCGCGCTGTCGTGCCGTAGGTCCCTGGTTCGATCCTCTGGCCGGGCAAGGTTGACTCAGCCTTTAATCCCTTCAGTGGATCGATAAATGAGTACCGAGCATGATTGGGAACTGAACACTGGGGGTTCCGCGTTCGGCTGACTACCTGACCGGAACATCTGCTCCTGCACCCCAGAGCCCAAGGTCAAGAAAACTGAGATGGGCATAGTAGGCATTGGCCCTTTATGGGCTGTCGTGCCGCTGAGTTTGGTTTTAGTTTTTAGTTTTGGATTTCATACTTTTTAATGAATTGATGGAGGACGAAAGGTTAACAGTGGGATAAATAGCATCTATAGGAGTCTCTGAAACATTGGAAAAAAATGAATTAATAATTTGTTTTCTTTTGACAAATTTACTAATAGCTAGCTGGTAGTGTAGGTTTGTCAAAGCACAGTGAAAGTTTTCAATCTCACATTGTAAGAATGAAAATATGACGTAAAAATTAAAAAAAAATTTCATCAAAAATGATGCAATTGAAAACATGCCGTACCGAGTTTGCTATATATTCTAAATCTAGCCACGTCAATCAGAATAAAAAGAACATTAAATCATTATTAATAGGTTGTTTTTCATACATTCGTATATTGCAAATTTAGAAAATTCTCTAAAATTTTCCTTTTGAAAGTTTTACTTTTAACTCTCTGTAGTCGTATGTCTACTTTCAGTAACCTCAGACGTATATTTGCTCTCAGGTACCATATTTATCGCCATCTTATTTGTATGTCTATTCTCAGCTACCAATGCTTTTTTGCCACTCCAGTCGTATGTCTGCTTTGAGCTACCAAAGCATTTTTTTTTACTATCACAGTCTTATATCTTTCAACCATCGCATTATCCTCTGATTTTATAGTTTTGAGAATACTATTTACTAAAGTTTATAGGCATAGAACATGTCTAAAATTCAAAATAATGTTTTATAAACTGTGCCTACAGGGATTTTCTTTCTTGTAAAAGAATTATTTTTACTTTATTAATCTGCTTATTACAGGGGTGGCCAACCTGTGGCTCGCGAGCCACATGCGGCTCTTTGAAGGATTATTTGCGGCTCTCGATAAGTGTACCCGAGTTCCCTTTTCATTTTTGTGCCATTATATTTAAAAAAAAAATTATTATCGTTCCTTGACGAATCGACAAATATCACAGATCTTCCGCAATTGGCAGTTTTCATATGTTTTGATTCACCTGACTTCGTTGCTGAAGAAGAATTATTAGATTTGGTAGCACTTCCAGAGTCAACCCGCGGTGTCGATATTATAAATGCATTAGATTCCATAATGAAAACGTTTGATGTGCTTCTTAATAAACTTGCACGCATTGCAACTGATGGAGCTCTGGCAATGCTGGGTAAAAAAAAATCGGTCTTATTGGGATTTTAAGACATGATTCTCAAATTCCACAATTCATACCGATTCTCTGCATAATTCACCAAGAGCATCTCGTTACAAAATATTTAAAATATCCTGATGTTATGAAAACAGTGATACACATAGTAAATTACATTCACACCAATGCAAAAAATCGTCGACAGTTCAAAAATTTCCTTAAAGAATTAAAGGGCGAAGAACTTCCAAATTACATTAATTTCTTTTGCATTGTTAGATGATTATCTAGCTACAACGTATTAAAATGTTTCGTAGATTTGTTTGATCCGATAACTGCATTTTTAAAAGAAAAGGAAATAACCTATTCAGAATTAGACGATGACGAGTGGTTACAAGATTTATTGTTTTTAACTGATGTCATGGAACATTTGCAAACACTGCATTTATAATTGCAGGGGAAAAATAAAACAATATCTGACCTCTCACAGTGTATATTTTGTTTTCAAACTAAATTATAACTTTTTCAAAAAGACATTTAAAATAAAACATTTTGTCATTTTCCTCGAGTTAATTTTTTTTTTCCAATATCAAACAAGAAAAACTCAACGAGTATATAAAAAAGCTAGAAGGAATATTGACGGAATTTCAAAATAGATTTCAAGACTTGAAATATTTTAAATCATCTCTTGATTTTTTTCTGAATCCCTTGAAATTAACATAATTCAAGGTGAGTTATCCATTTCCAACATAATTATGACCCAAAAAAGCATCTGGAGAATTAGAATTAATTGAGATGCAAGAAGATCAAGTTCCGCAATTAAAATATAAGTCGACATCGATTACTGAATTTTGGAAATTTGTACCAGAATCGAAATATCCCGAATTAAAAAAGGCTGCTTGTCGAATTATTTCAATATTCGGAACAACGTACTTATGTAAATCTTTTTATTCAACTTTAAAATTCGTGAAATCTAAACGCCGATCAGTATTAACTAACCAGCATCTCAAAGAATTACTGAGAAGTGCTGTCACCAATTATTCACCAAATTTTAAAGAATTATCAAGAGAAGTAAAATGAATGTGTTTAATTTTTAATATTTAAATTCAATACACATATTTTGTACTTTTATCTACATGTTTTCAAGAAATATAATTTCTGTAATAAAAATTTTTTTCATACCTTTTTGCCTACCTTTTAAATACGTATTTAATTGCGGCTCGTGAAAAATTTCACATTTTGAAAAAGGGCTCGACTATCAAGGAGCTTGGCCACCCCTGGCATATTATATTCGTCCACCAAAAATTAATGTCGATCAGTTTAGCAACTATGTATAAACTTATGACCTCTACTGGTTAAGAGTCAAACAAACATAATACGAAAGCTGTTTTTCTTAATTTCCCTTTATTATTTTTTCTAATGCCTCTTTGGGCTCTTTCTTATTTTTCTTACCTTATTCTAGTGAATATTATAGTTTATAATACCATTGATTGTTTCTAATTTCGTCTACTAATAAATTTACATTTAATAAACCTTACTCTATAGAACATATTAATTAAAAATAAAAGAATGAATTAAATTATTTTCATAAGACTTTGTAATTATATTTAGTTATTGCATCAATATCCTAACTTTCAAAAGTGTATGAGATATTAATCTATTAAAACGTACGAAGTGTTTAAATAGACTTCATCGGCATTAGGTGGGTCTTAGTTGAGTAAAGCTTTGAACATAGTTATTCCAATATTTACTAACTGAATAAATTATGATGGAAATTTTCCCAGCTTTCATTGTCACCTGATAAAACAAGCCGTCATAATTTGCGCTTTGCTTGACTGTAGTCTTTAAATGCAATATGGGTGAAGTATCGGTCGATATGCATGGAATGGTTTTGTTAATGACAGGCATACTTATCAACGAATACACGAATTTTCTGTTGTAAAAACAATTACTTGTACTTTGATTTGGTAAACAAACTTTCCACTCGTTCATATAAAACTATGAAGCACGAGTAATTCAATTAATTTTTAAACATTGGAATTGAAAATTTAATTAGACATACTATTTTTTAAAAAATCTTTTTAGTTTCTTGTTTGTTTAAACGCTTGCATTGAAATTAATAGTTTAATGTCTCAGACAGCTGGTTCAATATGTCAAAAATCATCGAATATTTTTTTAAATTTTATTTTCAATGGCACATTTATCAAAAAGATAACAATAAATCTATAAATGATAACGAGCAGTCGAGTAACGTTCCCAGGTTGATGTCCGGGGAAGGGCATCTAAGCAGGTGAGGTAGGTCCATCTCTTCGTGAAGATCACTCAAGGTAAGGAAAGATTAGGAACCATGTTGACACGACTTTTTCAGGCAATTGTGTCCAGATATCAGGTGACATGGAAACATGGCGACTGATTTCCTCCTAGGCTACTGGGGGACATTGGAAATCTGTTTAAGCAATGGTTTATGGAAATTGTGATTTTAAAATCATTAAATATATTGAACTTTAAATGCAAACAGAAAAGTCAGAAATGTCAATCGTCTTTATATTTTTCATATTTTGTTAATGTAATCAGTCGGTTAAACAAATTGAATGTCATTGGTTAATGATGGTGTTGTGAGGGTTAAGATTAAAAGTTTTAAAATAATTTCCATAGCTGGATGCTGAATTCCAAAATGTTATCCATTAAACTATATAAAGTAATGAAAATATTGTTTGACAATTTCCTATATGATTCTCATTATTGAAGAAAGCGGTATTAAAATTATCAATATTAATTTGAATACCAGGGAAAACTTGAAGTTAAATACTAAAAAAATCGGGTTTTTTTTTCCTTTAATCAAACAAATCGTTTAGAACTTAATCGAGTCTTTCTCGTTAATAGTCCGTTTTTTTTAGATTTTCTGAACATTTTTCATTTTTCCTGTCTAAAATAGTAGTTTGTGGTCCCTAATGCTTATATTTTTAACCTCATTTTAAATATTAATATTTTTAATAAGTACACGACGTGCACTGAAATATGGAATTCTATACGAATAGCTTCAGTTATAGCTATAAAAGTAAAGTGGAGGTATAAATAAGTGGCTATGCCGTTATTTAGTCAGAATTTTGAAGCAAAACCTAGTGGATATTGAAATGTTATTGTTCTTATCTAAAAACTGTGTGCGAGTGGACGAAAAATTCGGAAACAAAGGCATCGAAGGTTATAAAGTTTCTACAAAAGAGAAACAGAGTGAAAATAAATGATGAAAAGGTAATGTTTGTTTGTCCAATGCCCATTTATTTTAGGGATTTAAAAACTGTTTTAAACTTAATGATGAGTTTTAGTTCATAAACTGATAATTAGTTTTCTTTTCTTTCTCCGATCGTTTCGTTACGTTGCGTTACACTGAAGGGAATTGTTAATAAACAAATGGACATTTTAAGTATTCTTTTCTGAACATTAATGCCATTAGGAGTTTATTCTTACTAAATTGATGATGCTTTACCGAACCAAGAAGAGAGAATGCCATAAATAAGAAATCCAACCATTTCGTAGTCCATACGTAGTAGCATCTTTTATATTTCCCCAACTGTGCAGTTTAGTAGCCCGATCTTAGTGCCATATTTTTTCCTTACTGTGCAGTTTATTTCCGTTGCATTGGGCTACCAATTTGATCCGTGCGAAGGTCTTCTCTCTTCAAGGTGGTGTTGGCATCACATCTTTGTAATAGAGTTTTAATTTCCAGATCGCAATATTTCAAATACACGAACACTAAACTTGGTTGGTAGGGCACTGGACCCCTGTCCCAGAGGTTATAGGTCCGATCCCCGCCGGCCGAAGACTCCCCGTTTAGTCAATGGTGACTAATGCACGTTAAATCTGTCGAGTCACAAAGTCCTCCATGTTCCCATAACAAATCATACTTTTGGGGTACTAATCCAGGAGTTTTCCAGTCTTCTGAATTGGTTCAAAATTACAAGGCTTAAGGAAACTAACACTTCAGTTTTCCACAAACTGACGTTCTATTGATGGCCCAATGAGGTAGAGCATAGCCACTTTCGTAGACCTAGCCACCAAATTTAGGTATAAAAACTATACGTATATGTTGCGAGGGGGCTTCAAGATTTTAGTACTCTCCCTGTTTATTCTTTGAAGTCATTACTAAGTGACAAGCATATCCTGACAATTTCTTTGAAATCGCCATATAATCAAATTTAGAACTTTCATATCAGAACAAATAGTTGCATTTGCAAGAAATCAGACATGGGTAGAGATTAGACCAATATTTTACTGGTGTCCAAGCTTCAATCCTTGATAATAATAATAAAAAAAGTGGCTGCGTTTGAATATTAAAAAGGAGGAAAGGTTTTCAGTTTGGTTACGTTTACGTGGTTTACTTTTTCCAGGAATTTTATTCTAATAAAATATAAATATTTTAAACCAAGCCCGCTTATCCCAATAAGTAATGATAAAAAGGAGGTTTTCTGAGAGAATAAATTTGATCGGTGGCAGTAATGAATTCAATTTTGACATCCTGCTGTGTCGAGCTTAATAAAAATTGATGAGAGTAAAGAAAATGCGAATCTTTTCTTTCTGTTCGAAACATCGTTGTCTGCTTTAAATGAATGCTTGATAAATGGTCACATCCACACCCACAAAACAATTTTATGCAGTATTTTTTCTTTGTTTATTACGTTAATATTGTAATATGCATCTGTTTGATCAATAGCCTGACAAAAAAGATTGGATATGAGTGATATATCATAAAAAATAAATTAATGCTACAACTTCTGAATAGCAAGAAGTTTTTGTTTTCCTGCATACTTAGGAATATATTTTCTACCTTTTGAGGCTTTACGAAATGTTGAATTAAAAAGTATAAAAAATTAAATGGTGAATAGTTTTTAATGGCTCGAAAATAAAACTTGTTTTCTTGATTGCAATAACTAATTTAAATAATGTTAGAATTTATTAATAATGTTTCATGTTTTTTAATGTATTTATTTTTTGAAAAAAGCCTTTTAGTTTTTGTTATTGGCTGGATATGTGGGGATGGTAGCTATCGAACATGTCAACCTTCATCTATGAAAAGGTATCCCGACATAGAGTTGAGTTTTAACATGTCTTATATACTAGTGAATTGTAGTTGTAATTTTGTAGTGGTAGATACCCTACATATAAAATAATTTTTTCTTAAGATTTCTTCTTCAACGTAATTTAATTTATATAATCGTTGAAGAAAAGTTTGTCCCCTTGATTGACAAAGGGAAATTAAACATTCTCTTACTTTTCATCTCAATTTAAAATATAAGCCTAAATTTAATTTTTTTTTAAAGATTTTTATCGTCTATATGGGATAATTAGTCATAAACAGTTATTTCAACATTTGCAAAGAAAATAATAATTTGGAGTTTTATTGTATTGATTTTTTTTTTAATTTTTACAAGTTTATACAAAAATTTATATGAGGATTAAATCCTTTCTTTGTTCTTGTAGTTTTAAATTCGATATGAAAGACAAAGAAATTTTTGCTTTTCATGGTAATATGATTATTATTTTACATTCATCTCTTTATTCAGAAGTTTATTCCTAGAAAATAATTATTCATGCTTGTATTTCATGAATTTTGTAGTCTGTTTTTGTCCCTTAAAATAACTGAAGAACATTAATTTTTTTCGAAGAGCATATGCTGTCGATGTCTTTATTTTAATTACTGATTTCAAGTATAGCACATTCTTAATTTTTGTTTTCGAATAACGCAATTTAAATTATTTTGAGCATTTTATTTATATTATACACGTAGAATTTGAAATTTTTCTCCTAAATGTGATTAAGTAAATATTTTGTGAGTTTCACTTATTAATGATTTAAAATATTAAGTTTTTTCAGTATATTTACTCTTTCGATTCATATGAAACCTACAAGATGAAAGTTGCGCTCGTAATTTTCAATTTATTTTGAATAGCTTTTTGTGGGTTATACTGATGTATTTAAGCTTGATACTTAGTATTGAATTCTATTCTTAAAGATTGAATATTTGATTGTTTGTTCATTCCGGTCATATCAAATCCATACTTTTTAAAATTTAATTTATTATTCTTAATCGAAATATTTTTTTTAAAGTAAGTATTTTGTACGCTATACAGGTGTTCGAAAAAGTTGAGGATTTGATTCGTAATATCGCATTCTATTCATGTTTTCAGGAATTTCTAAGATTAAGTTCAATCGTAATTATCGTTATCATACCGTTACAAAATATTAAATTGTTTTTGAGGATGCTTTCAGTTTTTTTTATTTTATTTATTTTTTATTTTTTAGGTGTAAAATTTGATTTGGGGCTTATTTGAAATTGACTTCAAAAAAAAAAAAAAAAATTTAAAAAATCAGCGTTTCAAGGTGTATGAAATTGTTTGATTCACACATGAGGTTTGTTTGAGGTTGATGAAAATTTACCTCAGAGAAACCAGCTTTGGGAGGTTGTTTTTGAGGATTACATGTAATTTTTTTTTTACCTTTGGGCAAAAAGTATATCTGAGGTGTGTATAATTTCACCCGATTTCAACTAAAAGTATTGCTAAGCTATATATGAAGTTGATTTTATAAGATGTCAATGAGATTGAAATTGAGGTTTATTGATGAGGTTATGAGGTTTTGGTGCAGAACATAATCTCATTTTCTATCGCAGGTGCATTTTTTGCACCTGTCGATCCCAAAACAACCTCAAAAGCACACTTTTTTGCAAGAATAATTTGTGTATAATTTAGAATTTTATTTACACTCTATAACTAAAAAATCGACGCACCATGAAGCAATCAACCGATTGCTTTGATTAGCCAGATTACAGTGGTGCATGGCTCGATCTGGCTGGAATGATGCCGACTGGGGATGTATAGTCTTTAGCGACGAATCCCGCTTCCAACTGTGTCCTGACGATCATCGAAGACGTGTTTGGAGACGCATAGGGCAGAGGGGGGTCCTACCTTCACTCATGCACGCCACACCGGCCCTCAACAAGGCATTATGGTCTGGGGTGCCATTTCCTTTGACAGCCGGACCCCTTTGGTTGTCATTAGAGGTACACTTACTGCACAGCGATACGTCGACGACATCCTAAGACCTGTTTTGCTACCGTTCCTTTTGCAGTGCCCTGGGCTGGTTTTTCAGCAAGACAATGCTAGACCACATACGGCACGTGTTGATATGAACTGTCTGCAAGCTTGTCAAACTCTTCCTTGGCCTGCCAGATCACCAGATCTCTCTCCCATCGAGCATGTCTGGGATATGATGAGAATGCGATTGCATCTGGCACGGAATTTTGATGACCTCGTTCGCCAATTGAATCGAATTTGGCAGGAAATACCGCAAGAGACCATCCGAGAGCTTTATCGGTCTATGTCACGCCGTGTGGCAGCTTGTATCCAGGCTAGAAGCGGGTCAACACCTTATTGAACTTGTTACTGTAACTCTGCAATAAATTATTCAATTGTTCTGAAATTTTAATCATTTATTATTCTGTACATTGTCTTCTTATCCACCAATTTTCGCTTCAATCGGACAACTTATTCTTGGTGCGTCGATTTTTTTTTATAGAGTGTAGTTTAAATTTCTTAAAATCATTTGCTATCTAATAGACTGACAAAATAAAGCTAAAAATTTTTATTTTGGGAGAAAAATCTTTACGTTTCATTTTTAGTTATAAGCAACAAAATGAAATTTAAGCTAAAATAATTCTCAAGAGCTTTTGCTCAAAGATATTGTCGATTCAAAATGCAATCGGTGGCGGAAGAATGTATTTTGAATTGACATTGTTTATTTTTAGTGTAAGATTTTGAAAAATATCCTATGTCCTATTTCCTTCGTGCCCTGGAATTTGTGTAGAAGCATCACGTTTTGAAGGATCAGATAGAATTTTGATTTCCCTTGTAGAATATGTAATTTGTATTTTCATTTTGCGAAGATGAGAGTAGGAGATTTCGAAACATTTCTAAAATTGCTTCAGAAAAATAGATTTCCTTAGTCGGTAAGATAGCAAAGATTCAAAAAAGCTCTCGGTGATTTTTTTCCTTGAAAATAAGTGTAGTTCTTTATGACCTTGGTTGACTGAATTATTTATAAAAGAAAACTTTTGAGCATAAAATGTTCAATTACAATTTTTCATTAATAATGTTTAGCAAAACATGTACTCTAAAAACAAGTTTCACTTATGAATAATTGATTAAAAAATATTTTAATCTGCCATGTGTTTTCTTTTCCCAGTGTATATATATATTTAAATTATTAAAATGTTTTTATAATTTTGTTTTTCTGTTTACTAATTTAATATTCTATATTATTATTTCGAATTTTTATATTATTATAATACTATATTATTATTTCGAATATTTATTAATATTTCGAAGCTCTGTCGCCAAGTTAAATAAAAAAGCCATGGTGTAAAATGCCTTATAATTGAAGCAATTCTTTGATTTAAACTATATATACAATCCTGCATTGAACAATTATCTGGCCTTTAGAATAGATAAATATGTTAAATGTTTAATAAGTTATTAAACTTTTTTTAAAAATGGCCAATTTTTCGAAATCATTACCTTATTCTCAGTTTTTGCAAATTCGCTTCGATTTTTTCTTTCGCTTAGAGACGTTAACTATTTTCTACATACATTTGATTTATCAAAACAAAATGAGATTAAAGAAACTGCACAACAAAGTATTAAATAAATCATTAGAAAAAAAATCATCAAAGACAATTTTAAAAGTTAGTAACCATATATTCTCTGGAACGGTACGGATTTGGCAGACATTCAAACGCGAATCCGTCTCATTTTTCCTTTCTTTTTTCAACTCACAAGCACAAATTTTTTTTCTTAAGTTTTCGTTCATTTTCTTAAAAAAAAAGACAAAAATTTTCTTAGCTTATCTTATCATTACTAGTGATTTAAGGTTCATTCCCCCCTGCAGATATCTTGCCAATATTTTTTGTGTAACTTTTTTTTTTACATTTAGCCACAAATGGCTTCAAGTTTTTACGAAAACATTACTTTTGTTTTCACTTCCAGACAATTTAAGAGAGAAAAAAAATATTTCATACTTTTCTAGAGTTTGATCGCATGTTAGAAGATTTCTTTCAGTACGAGAGATAAAAAAAAATTAAGTACACCAACGGTTTTTCATTAAGTCTGCAGATTTCTGCTTTTCCTATGTTTTATTTATTTTTTTTTTCGGTTGGAACTGTAGACCTTGCTTTATGACCAAAAATAAACGTCTTAACGAGAAAATGATTTTATAAAATTTTAGTGAATGATGCAATTTCTCGTTTTGAGCTCATAACTAATTTCTTGTTTTGTGTTGATAAATGAGTTCTTACTTTTTTTTTCTGTTATAGAAAGATTTTAAATAGAAATTAATTACTATTTAATAACGATAACTTAAGCAATTTCATATCTAATTAACTAGTTTGAATCATTGCATGTTACGCTTCTTAAATCGGTAAATGTTTTCTTAATATTTAAGATTTGTATTTTTTCAAAAATTTTAGGCCTACATTTCGTCAGCTAGGCTCCATAATTGTAGGACCTAGGGTTAGGTTGAGTTGACTCTCTTAATATAAAGGTATATATTATCTATACATGACTTTGTATATCACACACCTACAATAGTGGAAGAGACTTTGAGTTTTTGACATTTTTTTAAAAATATCTCAAAAAATAATTAAAATATAATTTTATAATTTAAGAGATGTTTAGTTCATGCGATTTTTCATACATAGGAATACGATTTAAAGCATTCAGAGGTTTATGAGACTAGCAAAAATTTACGAAACAATACAAATATACTTTCGAATACACTATGCCAGTAAATTATTCAATAAGCTTGTGACTTGTACCGATTACTTTGGTAGTTACTTTGGTTGTTAATAACTGCTTAAAATTTCGTAAGCCTAGAGTAAATATTTCTGGCGTTATGAAGTTTTTTATAAAAAAAAAATACAATTATTTTGTTGCCTTACGGGTTTTTGCAATGAATATTCAATGGAATGAAACAAGATTTTTGGCGCAATTTAAAATTACAAAATTATTTAATTAAGATTTTGAAAACAATGTATTAAAAACAGCGCAAGATACAGGTATTTAAAATCATTCTTTTATGCTATGCATGTGCAGAAAAAATTAAAAAATTAAAAATATCCATATCTCCATAAATATTTACTCTATTTGTCTGAAATTTCATGCAGTTATTAAACATAATAACTGAAGTAATCAATGAAAATTAAAGTAACCAATGCAAATTATTACTGCTTGATTTTCTGGTATAGGGTGTTCAAAGATACTTGTTTTCCTTAGTAATTTAATGCCGGTCCTCCAAACCTCTGAATACTTTAAATCTTATTGCTGAGTATGAAAAATCATATGAACTGAACATCTTTAAAGTTATAAAATAATCCTTTAAGTGTTTTTTGAGAAATTTAGAGAAATGTCAAAAACTCAAAGTGTCCCGTCCATTATTGTATGGTAGTGTATATCTAATACAACATTTCACCAGACGTAGAGGGTATGGAGGTAATCTAATAAATCAAGTTTTTAAAATAAGCAAATAAATCACTGTTGCATGTTAGAGTTATCGGATCCATGTATACAGAAAGAAGTCAAGCTTACAAAGGCTGCAGAATTCACAAATAAGAATAAAAAATTCATTTTGAATGATGTTATATACACAAAGGTATATCCAAATTTAAATTAACTAAATTTTTTATTTTAAATTTTATTTGATGTATTAAGATATTAAAATGGAATAAAAAATATTTTTTGTAAATTTTCACACTTTGTATTGAAGTTTAAGAATGGAAATAAAATACATCATAATCCTGTTTATTTTTTGTACATCTACATGTTTTCTAAATCTTATGGTTTATAAGATTTAGAAAATCTTGTATAATTTGTTCTGCAAAACAAATTTAAAATTGAACCACCAGTGGCTCTAAGTAATCAACTGTCAGAATCCAAGGATTCAACTGCCATTCGGAATCAAAATTGACAGTAAGTTCCCACAATTTCAGAACCTAGAAATAAAATATTTTAAAAAGATTTTTAAACTTAAAAAACTATGAAAAATATTTTCATAATATTCTTAATCTGAGAAGATGTGATTATTTTTCAGTTCAAGGTAGTTTTTCATTTTTTACAGTACATTAAGAAATTTCATTCTTATTTTTTTGATTTTAATGTTTGCTAACTAAACACAAATACATATTTACTGATTACTTTTTATGATTCTAGTAAATGGAAACCGTAATGTTATAAAATATTTATCAATGAAAATGAATCTTCAAAATGTTTTGTGAAAAACTACTGAAAAAATCACTTGAAAACTGCGAATGACTCAATGTGTAATATTTTGGTATGTTTTCGAAGCGATAAATTTTATTTTTTTGCAGGAAGATGAAAATTAGGTTTTTACAAGAAAGTAACAGTCTGTAATCTGAGATAATTCTCTTCATAGTAGAACCATAATATTAATACCATGGACCATATTAGCATAGAAATTTACTTCATTTTTAAAAGTTGTTAAAATGAGATGCATATTAGTACAACTTCAATTGCATTATTCTGTGATCAGATTAAAAAAGAAATAATAAACGTGAAGAACTTTATGATTCATCTTAACATTGTATTTAGATTGCATCAAACGTGAATAATATTGTAATTTAGCACGTTTTAACAGAGAACTGGTTAACAGAGAACTGGTTGGGTTTCTGTTATTTCTAACAGAGCATCAGGGTGTGTTAACCAATTAAAAAATCAATCAATCAATCAATTTGAACCAAAATCATTCTCACTGCAGTCCTTTGTGACCTATGGTGGTTAATGCATGGCATTTCCGTGACCAACTGCATGATTGTAGTTATGTGGTTAGTATTGTACACCAGCTGTCTTTATTTCCTTGGTCTGAACCTTGATGGGCTTCAAGCCACCACCCGAAATCGAACTTGGTGCATTTTTTTTGCGCCTGTGTTGCAGTTAAGCTTACTCGGCTTTTAATTTGCCACACTAGACTGACTCATCATCATTTGTTACTTGGAGAAACCACCTCCTTAATTTAAAACTAGTAATGTTTTATTTTTGATTCGCCATATTTTAATCCTTTGCCCGTGTGTTAACCAACATCACCTTATCTTTTTTGGTAGTTGTTATTTTATCTATGGATGACTTGTTAGGGGATGCCCATTATTTTAACATTTTTGCATTTTTACGCGTCATAGGTATTTTAAATTGTATATAGGTTTTAATCTATTCATCATCATTTTATTCACTTTTAAAATGATTTTCTACTTTTATACCATTTTAACCTATTTCAGATTATTTTAGTACAATTTCACTTTGAACTGATTTTATTTTATTATTAACTTCATATTCTCTTTATTATTAGCTTTCATTATTAAATTCTATGATTTTATTTCATTATGAACTTTTTGTTCTTGTTCCATGTCGTCAATATTAAAAAGATTAGGAAAATTAAGTATGCGCTTCACTTTTTGACATGTATAAAACGTATTTGGAGCAGCATGCCCTTATTTGGATCGAGTGCATGCAATTAAATTCGAACTTGTTGAAAGACGTGTTAAAATGAATTGAATTTAAAAAAATTATACTGTGCTGTTATCAAATTTTTTTAAAAAAAAGAATAATTTAAAGATATTATGATTCATCTTAATATTGTATTTAGTTTACATCCAAATTAAATAATATTATGGTTTAGCACGCTTTAATATTTCTATCAGATTATCAGTGTATGTTAACCAATTTAATAAATGAATCAGTAAACAAAAAGCATTTTTACAACAGTACGTTACGAGCCATGATGGTTAACGCTCGATATTTTCGTTGTCAATGGCATGATGGTTGCTATATAGTCATCATTGTGCACAAACCGCCTTTACTTCCCAGTCCAACTGGCACCCTTCGATCTAAAGCAATGTGGTCTTAAAGAAGCCTTCAAGGATCGAACTGCAGTGCCAATGGCTGCTAAGTGGCCCTACCGACGAGCCATTGAGGCTAAAAAAAAAAATCAAAAATAAATAAATTCAATGAAAACGAATATAATCCCAACTTAAAATACAGTTTCATAATATGATTTTGTAGCTGATCAAATTTATTAGGTTATGTTATTTTTAAAAGTAACCCTTCATTAACTTTAGTAAAAGAATAGAACCTTATTAACTCAAATGAGCTACAAATTTCATGATTAATTGGAAATTAATTTAGTAACAACCTTGTTTCTCTTCACTTTTGACGTAAGATACTAATATTTTCCGGTGTAAAATAACCTCTCAATTTGATGAATAGCCCTAGAATTATTGAATCAATATAACTGACTTCAAAATTTCAACCTCATTTTATCAGTGAAAGATAAGCAACAGAGTGTACCAGTACTGTGGTTCTATTATTCATCATTTTCGCTTCTGGCTAGTTTTCAGGAAGTCTTTATTCATAATTATCATATGAGAAAATGTAATTAATGGCTTCCTTTTCAATGTTGCAGAGGACTTTAGGAACTTTGTGACATCAAAAGTGAAAGTGTTTTGCCTCTACAAACTTGAAATCCTATAAGGTTAAAATATTCTTTCATGCTTGACTTAAAAGACCTGTTGCTTTCATAGTGCTTTCTCGTACATAATTGATTTGAAAGGTAGTTTAGGATTTATTAAGCTTAGAAAGACTATAATAAAGTGTATTTAAAGTTCATTTATTTTTTTCTTTCAGTAAAGCTTTTATTTAGTTTGATGCGCAAAGCGCAAAATAAAAAACGTATTACCCTTAACCCCTTAATGATCGGTTAATTTTCAAGAAAACGGTCATAAAAGTGTCTATTTTTTTTATCCCTGAAACTTATATGAAACTATGTGTATGAACAATATATATATTCATTTTTCATTTTTGATTTGTTTTTAGCTTGAAATTTTTTAAAAAATTAATTTTTAAGAAAAGCCAACATTCAGTGTTAGTATGACTTAATGTTGGTTTTCCAGCATGCAAAGAAAATTTTAGAAATATGTGTTTTAAAAATATCCTGGTACTGCTATCTGGTGCGTAAAATGAGAAATAAAATGTTTCCCGGGCAAAAAAAAAAAAAAAAAAAGGGAATTAGCTTCCAGCCCGTCAATATCACGGGAGCGAGAAATAACGAACGAAATCTCAACCCGTCATTTTCACGGGAGCGAAATTTACATCATTTCAACTAATATAATTTTTCCTGACAAACAACAAAATTTGAGGGAAATCAGTCGAATAGTTCTCGTGAAATCGAATTTTTCTTGAGTAAAAACCTTTAACATTACATCCCAATGTTTATTTTCGTTTCAAGTTTGATAGTGGTATTTTAAAAAATGGCATATTAATGGCTGCATTTATGAAACACACTAATAAATACTAGTAAGAGATTATCATATTCTTCAGCAAGGAAAAAAACATACACTTCAAGTGTAATTAAATAAAAAATCTGTTATATTCTAAATTTTTGTTTCGTTCATGCACTTTATTTTTCTCTTAAAAATTAAAACTACCAATAATTAAAAAAGTGTAAAAGTGTTATAACGTTTAATAAAGTTATACGGCGTTTCCTAATTTAAATAATGTTTGACTTCAGTTGTAGAAAAATATTTATCAAAGCTGAGGAAAAATTCTTGACAAAATGTTTGTTAAGATTATTTATGATCTTTCATCCGCTTTCTATAAAGTTTTTCTCGAAAGTCCTCTTCCGTAAAATGTGGTATTCTTTAAAATTTTATAGACCTTATTCCCCAAAGTAAAATAAATTTTTTCCAAACGAATTACTGCTGAAGTTTTACCGTTCTTGTGTAACCCTGATATAAAATTCCTATGGGTACACTATCTGCCACATATTGTTTACTCTAACATTTCTTACATAACTCTTACATAATAAAATTATTTCTCGTTATTTTGTTCCCCAGAGAAACGAATTTAATTTGTAAGAGTATCTTTTAATTTAACATTTTGATGAACTAATTTTTTTAAGTTGTATTTTATTTAACAATAAATGGTTCAAAAAATATTATTATTTTAAATTAGATATTTCATTGTATGTACAGGGCGCAAAATAAAAAAAAATGCAGCACCCTGACTAGATTTTGATCTAACTGTTAGACTTTCGCCAAATAGGACTCAATATTTTAAATCAATCTTTATTATAATGTTTATAACATAGAAAATTATTTTTAGCAACCTAAAGTGAAATAAATTTTCCTGAAACGAATTACCGCTGAAGTTTACTTGTTCGTGTGAAACCTATTTTGTGGGTACACTATCTGATATTATTCATCAAAAATTTTCAATGAATCAAAAGTCTTGCTTAAAAAAATTTCTCTTTTAATTTGTTCTCCAGAAAAACAAATTTAATTTTTAAGAATAAGTTTTAATTCAAGAATTTTTTTTTTTTTCGAAATTGACTAGTATTTAAAAAATGAATGAATAGATAGAATAAAGATCTTCCTTAGCATTTTAAATAAGATATTTCATTATATGTGCTGCCCGCAAAAAAAAATAAATATATATATATGAAATACCTTGAATAATTTTTGTACTATTGTACTATCACAGACTAAGATTCAATCTTAGTGGATTAATGGCCTGATCAAAAATATTCTATTTATTAATGAGGACAATATTTTAAGTTACAAAATCAGAGGCGAAAGCCTATTTTCTCTGAATAACTCCAGAACTACTTTTTTTTAAACTACTACCGATGAGTTTTTCTCATAAATAGAAACACTTCTTACAGTGCTCTAAATAAAATGTAGAACAGCGTGAATGACTTTTAAACTAATATTGGAATTTCCAATAATAATAGTTCAATCAAGAATGGCTTGAGAGCCTAACCTTAAATGTGCTAATTTTAATAATTGTTGAAAAATATTTAGGCAAAGAAATAAGAAACAAAAACACATTTTATCTGAATAAAAATTACTTTTTCCGACAGACAAGAATTTTTAGCCTTCAAAATATAACGAGTAGCCAGAATATGGCAAATATGGTTTGAATAACTTGGTCAGGAGAGCGGTCGAAAGCTCGTAAACCATCATGTTCATTTTACTTTTTGCGTGTTTCGCCATGTCTCGAGAATTTTTGAATAATTATTGCTCTCGATTAATAAATTGTTTAGCTGAAGATAATCTCATGCAAAAAATGCTTTTTAATATTTATTATTCTTTTAATACTTTATTTAATAATGGTAGAAAAATTCTGAAATTTAGAGTATGCTGTTTTTCGCATGATTTAAAAGAATATAATTTCCAATGGCAAAATTCAAAATTTAAGTGCAATTGTTCGGATAGTTTTTGAATTATCAAATTTTGGTAAAAATAAAATCGTATGTTTAAAACTGTAATTCTCCAAACCTTTAACCCAATTTCGTCCAAACTTTGTATTTAGCCATATAAAATTAATTTTTTTTGAATGATGTAAAGAAATGTGCACTTCAGAATTCCAAATTCAATCGACTAATACTAAATAAAATAGAAAAAAATATACTTCAAAATATTTTTTTTCGTGGAATATTTTTTGGATAAATAAATTTTATAACTGTGTGAAAAAACTTTCGCTTAAAGAATTCTTGAGAAATGATTAAAAAATAAAATTCACATTAAGGGATCCATTCTTCAGACCACTGTCCCTACTAAACTGTTAGGGCCATATTTCACAGGCTGCGGCTATACTTTATATTTTAAGGGTCAAAAGTTTAAATGCGCCCTCCAAAAAATTGTGTTTCTTCAGGGAAAGCCTTATTTCCTATCATAAAATACCGTCTGCATTTATTAATCAGCATATTTGAGGTAGCTCCCAAACCATTAAGATTGAATCCGCATACGTGACAATCCGATCATTCGATCAAAATTTATTCAGGATGTGCCTTGCACATTCGTATTTATCTTGAAAATTTATTTAATTTCTGATCACTAATTGCTAATTTAAAAAACGTATACATGATGTTGGGGAAAGTGTTGCACCTGTTTCCAGTAAAAACTGCAAATCACCAAACGGCAGCATATGCATTATTTTTATTATTAATTCTGACTTTAACTATTAATATATCAAGAGTTAGTATTCAATGCATCAAATTAATGCCAAAATGTGATTTGTTTTCATATAAGAATATCTTTAACATCTAATTTTTAGTTTCTAAATATGAATTTATAAAATTATTTTTCTTAATTTTATTTGGCTATAGAATCATATCTAAAATGGTTTAATACTATATCATTAAAAGCTACAAGAAGTTATGATTTTATTTAAACCATGTAGTTATTATATCTTGAGACAAGATGCATTAATATGAGTATAATATAATTATGAATATGTTATACAATATATTCATAATTTTTATTCATTTTGAAGAAAATAAATAAGTTGCATTTTTTTTAAAATACCGGAAATATTTTACCTTAAAGTATATTTTAAATTAATATGTAAGTATAACAATAATATTTATTTTCATCTCCGTATTATGAATTGAGAAACAGGGAACTTGTTCTAAATCATTAAACTTGGATGCGTGTATTTCGGTTGAATTAGTAATTTTTCTCTCTTACCTGTTAGATTTTTTGTCTAATTTGAACTCATTTTTATAATTTTTTCTCATTTTGTCTCATTTTTTTTTCAACTTTTGAAATCGTTTCTAAGTTGTGAAAACTTTTTGAAGAAGGTTTCAGTTTTATTTAAACCATGTAGTTATTATACTTTGAGACAAGATGCATCTCCCTGTTTGACCTCTAAAAATGGCATTTATTTCAAATAGACCAGTTAGGAACATGACTTTTGAAGCTCATGGTGTTAATACACCATGAGCTTCAAAAGTCATACATCATACAAGGACATGATCTATTCATCAAAATAAATTCGGAGGGTTGGTCATAAATCTTTACGGCTACCTTCCTATTTCGTGAAGATGACTAGTGTAAACATTGCTTCGTAATTGTAACCAGATTTCGCAACTTTAATTTGTGTTGAACGTTAATTTTAACGGTATTCACACAAATTCTCTAATTTCAGAGGTTACACTCTTTTGAATATGTGTTACAGCTTCAGGCTATGAACATAACGTTTGTTGGTTTGATTCTGATAGGTAGCCAGTGACCATTTGTCTTTTACCTTTCTAGATTCTCATGCAAAATATTTTGCAGTGTGACTCTCGATGATTGTTCTATCTATATTGGTGACCTAAGAAAAAGAGCGCGCAACTCATTCATTCTTTGACAGATGGCAGCACTATACTATTTTACCACGTTCGATAATTTGCCATGATTCGACAAACAATCCACCTCAGTCTTAAACAACACTAGGGCGAGTCATATTTTATGCAGGATTAAGTTAGGGCCTGGACTGTATTTTTATGGACAGATTATTGTTACCGGTGTCAACTTAATTTTAAGGTTAGCGACTGAAATGTTTTTTGTCGGTTACTGACTGTAATCTAGTGGAGACATTTTTACATTGTATGTTAGGTTTAATGTAGTTTTTTTATTATTTTAGAGCCACAAGACACTAAAATGTTTCTAACGTGGCATAAATTCGCCCCAAAAACAACAGGGAGTTGTAAATATTTCACACATCTGAAAAAATTGTGTAAATGCCTATACAGATCAAATCAAAACTTTTGTTACTACAATTTTTTTTGGTTTTGCATTTAAAATACCTTGAAATAAAATAATTAAATTTTTAAGTCCCTTTAAATTTACTTTTTGCTTTATGCCACTTTCACTCTGTTTATTTTTATTTATTGCATTTATCTTTTTTTTTTTATTTCAAGTACGTACTATCATTCGGCAATACGGCAGTGTAGTCATCAATAAATCAATTATAAATTGAGTTTCAGTTAAGTTCAACTTGTCTTAAAGCAATTTTTTTTAAAAAATATTTTACTGATAATATTCTCTTCTGCTGCATTCTATTTTAAGTAAAAAACAGTTTTGCTCGGTTGCGCTCCATTGAATTTGTCTAAAAATATTGCGAATTCGATAGAAAAAGAAATTTTCCTTTTGCTAAAGCTATGTGAGCATTCTATTACAAGAGAAATTCTGTTTTCCATTCACGTCTGAGAAGAATAAAAAAAGACCCTTTCTATCCCAAGGCGAGATGGTGCTTCACTAAATAAAACAGAAAAAGAACATTTCTTTCTTAGATGAAACTCACTTTCTCTTGTAACTTTCAAAAGTATTCTACTAACTTGAAGGCTACTAGAAAGAGATTAAACATAGATAGACAGTGCATGACCTTTTGCTAATACTATCCATTTAATATTTTAATAATATACACCGTTAAAAATTTCTCTGAAAAAATTACCTAATTAACAATTTATTTAATTGTTTTTTTACTATATTCAAACAAAACAGTCAAATATTCATAAATTAGATAGTATTCAAACTGTTAGCCTTGGGAAAATCGTTTGCTAACCTATTTTCGCCTTTTATGGTTAAACAGCCAAGATTTTACCGCAAAAACTAGGCTTACCAAAGGAAGCCACTTGGATAAAAGGATTAGCTGAAAAGGATAATCTCTCAATCTCATGACCGATTGAACGAGGGTTCGAGACCCAGCGTTGATACCACAAAATCTCATCCATTTCCTTCCACACATGAAGAGTTTCGTATCCTGCACTCTCCAATTTGTGACCCTGAACTATTAGAAAATGATACTCTCATTCACACTTAGATGGCAGCACCATAAATCTGCTTAAAAAATGCCTATTATTTCCCACATCTTAAGATAGGTGAAACAACCAGCTAAATTAGTTAAACCCCATTACAAGATTTATATGATAAAACACAATCTAACTCCAGTGCCCATGACCTAACCATACCTGCCAACTCTTCCGGTTTTCCCGGAAGATTTTTTTTTCATATTTAAAGTGCTAGCAAAATTCATGTTATTACACTAAACTTTTTGATTAATAATTATAAATGAGTTTGACTACCACTACATATAAATAATTACAACAAATATATAAAAAGTATATTAGTCCTCACGATATCAAATTTCAACCTGGTTAAAATATAAATATCTTTTTGAGTAAAACTGTTTATCGGTAATTATTTTACTACAACTTGGAAAATCCATTCTCGAAAAGAATGAATGTTGGCAGGTATGCCTAAGTGAAAGCCTAGTTCCAATGTCCAATTAAATTTCTTTTTTACGGTTTTGAAACATTGCTTTTTGTGAATATTAAAAAAAATCATACAGTTTTGTATTTTAACCATACGGTTAATTGGGTAGATAGAATATTACCATTACCATATAGATTATTACCGTACATCCACCAAATTAACCGCAAACTTTACGGTTAATTGGGTGGATAGAATACTGCCATTTATTTTATCGTAGTTTTAGAATAATGTTCTGGGAGTGTATCTATAAATTAAAAAGATCAAAATTCTGCTAAATTAATATCTCAAATAATACAATCTCTATAAATACAATCTCTATAAATACTATAATCTTGACACATATCTATTATACTCTGAATATAATGTGAACAATAACTTTTATATTGTATGTATGTTTTATTAATAACTGTGATAGACAGGGCATATAAAAGATACTATTTTTATTATTTAAAGAAATGTTAGCCATAAAATGATATTATCCACGTAAATAAATAAACCAATCGAATAATTTTTTGAGCATAAGTTACTTAAAACTAGTTGATCTTATCTGTCATTTTCATTACCGAAGAGAGTCATAAAATATAGGTGTAAAAGTTACATTTTGTTCCTATTCGAAAGTATTACAAAAGTATTAGTAAGATATTACTCTTAGCCATTTTGTGATTATATTAATAATATAGTAACTGATTTGTAGCTTTCTTTGAAATTTTATAAACAATGTCTTAGTCTCTTAAAAAAAGGCAAGGAGTCGCATAGTCCCATCTGTTCCCGTTTCTTTATTAATGTTTTTTCAAGTGGTAAGTTTTTATTGGGTTTCGAAAAAATAAAAAAATTCATACAGTAACAGATATAAAAAACAGAAAACACGAAACAAATGCTTTTGGTGAGAAAGTTAAAAAATAATAAATAAATGACTCTATTTGACATTAGATAAACTCACTTTGACCAAAGACACACAATCAGTCGGGTGGGTGCGTAAATGTTACGCATTGTTACATCGAATATAAAAGAACTTCTTTTTTTCTTTTTATAGTTGAAAACAAACTAATGTTACAGATATAAGTACTTCATATAATAAAACGATAAGCTTAGATTAACACATTAAGATTAATTTTTTACGGGTTTCATATGGTTAATTTTTTTTTTTTTTGTGCTCAATTGAAATTTAAAAAAAGGGATTTCTTTGTAAGTTTCTATTAAAGCAAAATATGTTTAGACAATCAAGAAGAGCTAGCAAATTTAAGATGTTCACAAATCTGATGTGTCTTACGTTTTTATAAATTTTTATACTTATCTTTTTAGCGGCGTATGTTTCTTACAGTTTTTTTTACTAACTTCTTAGAAAAATGCTGACAAAATCTTCTCATACATTTATTCTATGAACAACCATAAGTTTGAAAATATTCCGATACGAAAATAATTCTTTTAATACCTTTTCTTAGATATAGCTCATATAAAATTCTTAGAGAAAAGATAGAGTTTCATAAATTCAACTTAAAATATTTGAAGATTTTTGAGAAAATTTCCTTATAAATATATTTTAATTTAAAATTATTCACTTCTTTTTTTAATATTGAAAAATGCAAGTTGGAACATTTTGAGTGCTAGGTTTTGAGGCAGAATGTCGCCTCTGCATTCCTTTACCTCTTGAACTAACAGAGTGAAAACCGATTAGTCATGCAGTATAACAACTTTTTTCGAAAAGTATACGTGTTCTTTGAAGTATAAAATTTTAAAGGGAATTTCAAACATAAAAAACCCCAATAAATTTCAAGCTATTTATATACTTGGAATTTGCTTAGTATAAAATGAAAACATTTTTATCAGAAAACTTTGAAAAATAGAACGTTTAAATATGCACTAATAATATCTAAACCACTTCAGATCACCATTTTAGAATAAAAACTATTTTTAATAGTTATAATTCAGTATGATAAGAATAAAAAAGAAGAACATTTCAAATATATTTATACATTTATTTAATATAATTTTTTGCATATGCTTTCCAAACATCATTTTAAATAAAATTTAAAAAAATGTTAGTTGACGTTTGAACTTTTAAAATTTATTTACTGTTCTGAACCACCCAAGTCTCTTCTCTTATTCGTCCTCCAGAAGTCGGCGTCCATATTTGGATATAGCAGAGTCTAATTTAGTCCATATTTCACTAAGAGCATCTGTTGAGTTTAAAGATTTTAATAATTTCCCAGTTGCAGTAGTTACTGCAGTTGGAATAGCACTTCCGGGTGCTACATTTACTGCTAGTGTTAACAACAATGACAACATTGGCAGGAGGAGAAGTGCAATTCCACCAAGAACATATGGCAGGAAATGACCGATCCCATAGTCTTTTCCATAGTAGTCATAACTTTCATATGGGTAGAAATGCTCATAACTCTTATGATGCCCATGATCATGGTGTCCATGATGTCCATGATGGTGTCCGTAGTGATAAAGGAATGGATCCTCATTTGAGTAGCGACTACTTTGCGATTTCAGATCAAAGTCGACATACTTTTTGTGCACATTTGTTGGGGAAGGTGGCGCTGCTGTCTTTCCAACAGTAGTTGAGCTTGTTTGTATTTGAACTTTTCCTACTGGCGTTGAGTATTTTGGAGCGGATGAATATATACAGACAGTACAGAGGGAAAATATGAATATTTTCACGATGAAATTCATTCTGAAAATAAAGATATAGTTTTTACAGTGAATGTAATGAAGTATATATTTTTTATTGAGATTCAAATAAAGTGTCATTTTTGAAAAAAAAAAAAAATGGGTTTCCCAATTAAAAACAAATATATTTAAAAAATATACTTTGAATCTGAACAGTGTAAATATATTTTGAGATTGACATTTATGAGTACCTTATTGATTATTAAATAAAATTCAGATTGCTCGAAATCCTATGTTATTCTTGCATTTGATGTAAGAATAATGCAATGTATTAATTTATTAATATATTACACAATAAATTACAAATAGACACTGAAGAAAATATTATTATCGGGACTACCTGAATATGGTAAAATCTATCGAATTTCTGGCTCTATGTGAGCACCAAAAATCGAGGTAATTTTACCAAAGCATTTTAGTAAAATTAACAAGTAAATATGGTTTTATAATAAGTGCTGATGAAATTTGCTAAATGTTGTAAAAATTGGTGTTTTTATCATGAAACCTTGTAGAATTGCATGAAAACCTTTTCTTCGATTAAATTAACTTCAGTTTTGTATGCTTACTACTTATGCGATGATAAGAAATTTAACTTTAAAACTAGATTTTTCGATAAGTCATTACCTTAAGAAAATAAAAAATACCATATAAATGACCTTATATATACCATAAAAATATACAATTTATTAAACTCCGTATATTTTTGTTTTATTAACCAGAATTATGTCAAGGAAATTTAGTTAAATAATTTTAAAAAATAAAAGAAAAGAAAATAAAATAAATTTCAGCTATTTATAATCTGTCACTACTTTAATAACAAAAGCAAGATTAGATTTGAAAGTTACTAAAATTAATTTTAAATTTTTGAAAATGACCCAGTTTAAATAAACTTTATCAACAGAATAGTGTATTGTAAGAATTAAAAATTTAGGTAACGGGGCCGAATAACATTTAACATTCAAAAGGAACAATTAATTAAATAAAACTTCACTAATATCCAGAAGAAGTTACTTTATCTCCTAGCTTGTTATTATAAACTTGCCAATACACGAAAAAAAAAAAATAGTATCTAAATGTTTTTTTAGCAATAAAATGTTTTTCTTAAAACCGACAAAATATTCCCTGATTTTATTTAAAATAAATATTATTGTTAGTGAAATCGCAATGACTTTTCAGGTATTTAGAGTAGCAAAATTGACTTTAAATTACCGAAGATTACGTATACATTACATTATATAATTAGATACATTACGTCTCAGAGATGATTGAATCAATGAAACTCCAATTTATCACATTTTTTCTTGATTTGCAAGCGATTAATTTTATATTTTTTTATGTAGTGTATAATATGAAACTTATTATAAATATGAATCATTTAACATTTAGTCAAATATTCATCTTAAAAAGTATTATATGTTAATTACTATGCTGTACCCTCTAATTTCTATATATTGTATAATTATTTCTTCATTAAACTCTTAGAGACCCTATTTGTGAATGAAGAAGTGTGTATTGTATATGGGTGTTAAGAAATTTTTTTTATACAAAATGTAATAATAAATATGTGTGTAAACATTAAAATGTAATATTTCCTCGGTTTATATATATATATATATATATATATATATATATAATTAAAAATATTGCTGTAAAATGAAATAAAAATAATTAAAGTTAAGGATATTTCTGTCTTGTTCATATTACACAACTCATGATTAATCAATTAAAATTAACTTTAAAATTAACCCTTTTCGAACACGTTATAACCCACAATATTGATTTACGTTGATTAATCTAGATCTTCAAGATGTCGTGTGGATGTGGATGCAGTTAATTTACGTCGCACTAGAGCTGCACAATGGGCTATTGGCGACGGTCTGGGAAACATCCCTGAGGATGATCCGAAGACATGCCATCACAATTTTGATCCTCTGCAGAGGGGACAAGATGTCGTGTATAAAAGAAGAGATAAATAGTTTTAAAAAATTACGTAATTGTAATTTTCATAGACTCTTTTAATGCCCAAGTATCGATGCTTTATTGATTGAAAGATTGAAATATGTTTTCCTTAAAATACTTTACAAAATAGTTTGTCTACCAATAACTATAGATTGCATAAACTCTTACATTTAAATCCAATGCCAAAACACAGTTTTTTAAGCTAAAGAATAGTGACCCCTTGTATAAAGAAATATATATAACCATTCTTTTTACTTTTTATGGTTAAAATACTTTTTTTTCTCCGAGATTTAATGGGTTTTTTCATTAAAATAAATAAATACCATGAACTTTGATTTTGACACTATTATATAAATATTTAACAAATACAAATAATATCTTGATACTTAAAAAAGAAAAAAAAACTAGCATTAGCAAATGTAAAGTTGAATTCCTCAAACAGCAAACTTAAATGTTCAGTGCAAGACATTCAGGATCAAATCAAGGTAAAAAGTACCGGCATTTTAGGGTGCTGGTACTTTTTTTATCGTAAGATTTTACGGGACAATGAATCTGATATACCGTAAATTTTACAGTAGTATTTACCATAAAATCACTGAATCACTGTAGTTGAATAAATATTACTGTAAAAATTAAGATGTAAAATTTTATGTTTGAAAAGGAATTTTACTATAAAATGGATTTTAAGCAGGATGCACTCAGAGTGCCAATACTTTTTACCGTAAATTCATCCGAAATAACTCAAAGTGTACACTGTTTTGTAAAATTCTACTTTAAGTTGCATTTTGATTTTCTGCACAAAAACTAGAAGGCTTTAAAAATTAAAATTACAAAAATATGCAGAAAAAATGAACAAAAAGTAAGATGAAGCAAAAATCACATTTGCAATTAGTTTTTTTAATTATTTACTGTTAAATTTTCAGTAAAAAATACATCTATGCAAGTCTCAGAAATGCATCGTCTAAATATGAATTTAAAAATGAATAAGAAATTTCAATTTTGAGAATGACATATTTAGATATACCGAAAGAATCATTTTTATTTATAAATGTAACACTCATTTTTTTTTTCAAAATATTTCAATTTTAAGTTCAATTCAATTCAATTTTAATTTCAATTCAAAATTTTAACTTTTTTTTGCAAATTTTACTTAACTGTTGGTTTTAAATAGGGATTATTTATCCTTTGTTGGGTGTGGAAAAATGTATTTATCTCTTTCGAGATTTTTATTTTTTAAGCTTGTGCTTTATTTGGTGTCAAAAGTAAAAAAAAAACGCGATTTAATGTTGCCAGATGTTAATATATATTTTTAAAGCTGCCAAATATATTTTAAGAACATAGAAGAAACTTAATTTTAAAGACATAAAAAAAACTTTGCTATTAAAATATTTTTAATGATATAACTTTCTTTAGCGAATTAAATTAATTATTTTTGTTGAGTGGCATAATTTGTATTTTTCCATTTAAATTTATTTGCAAGAATAATTTAAGAATTAGGTGGTCATTCATAATGTAATGATTAACCTAATAACAAAATGTCTATGCATAAATTATAATAGCTATATATGATATTAATAAAACGTTCTTTGATTTTGTAGAAAATAGTAAGACAACAACGGGGGTTAGAGAGAGGAGATCCTTGGCACTTTAAAAATATTCAATAGTATCTAAAATATATTTTAAATAAGATGGGACTTTCTCGAAAAATAAACATTTGTGCAAATAACATATTTAGAACTCACTTTAAAATAATTTTATAATCGAAAGTTTAACTTGCATTTAATTCATTTTGAATCCATACTTGTTTGATACAAAGTAAATAGGTATCTTAAAACAGTTAAGTAAATATTTCACTTTTAATTAAACTAATGAATTACAGATTGCTTTATTCGTTTCTTTAAAATTATACTCTATATGTTTTGTGATATTAAAAAGTAGAATGTAAAAACAAATAAAAAATATGTGTAAAGGTTAAAAAAATTAATATTTAATCAGCTTGAATAAAAAATATTTTTAAAATATTTTATCAAAACAGACTATAAAAAAGCATTAAAATTAAAGATATATTTGAAGAGGTATCGATCACAACACATTTTACATACCTTATGATTGATTGCTGATGAAAATTAAGAGTAATCCTTTTTGTACAGATAAAAATTCACAAATTTGATATATGTTGATGAATCTGCATCTGAAACATATTCTGAATGCGATGGGACCAGCTGAGAGATAAATAGTTGTGAAAATTACATATCTGGAACTATCTTTAAGATATTTTAATGCTCCAGATTTTAACATTTTAATACTTGACAATACAATATAGGTCATGTTTTTTAAAAACATTGTAACCAAGGAATAAAAGACGGGATATTGAAGAATACTAACGTGATTTTACAGACAAGAAGACCAAATCATCGGTTCGTGATTTAAATAAAAAGCAACTTCTTTTATTTCATTTTTTATAAATTCTAAACAGACCATTAAAATCGAAATTAGGCTCAGGTAAAAGGCGGATTCTCCTTAAAAATATATATATATAAAAAAAAATGAACGTTTTCTTTTTGGATAAAATCATTGGAGCGGATTCGAGTAAAACGGAGAAAAGATCTAAGGATTGTTGCACGTGAAAAAAATTTCAAGTTACGTGACATTTTCTCCACGCGCACTTTCACGGACAAGGCCTTTAACTGTGTTTACGCCACGATTAAAAGTGAAACGTTGTTGTAGAAAACGCCTTAGAGAAACAATAGCAAGAAAAAGCTTGAGTGCAAGGCTTATGTTGATAAAATTTTTTTTATATAGTCTGATAAAAATGTGCTAGTTTGATTAAGTGGGGTATAAAATTGTGTAAGTATGAGAAATTATGATGGCATTTTAGGTAAATATAATTGCAGATGAAACCCCTCGAGATTTATAATCAAATTAATTATTTTAATATAATTTTGGCTTAACTATATTAAAATAAATTTTCTTTTTAAATAAATCAAAATTTATTTCATAGATTTGAGACATAAAATGTTTTTGGAATAAAAACATGAATTTTTGTTTTGAGCTCAGTTAGTATTAAAATATTTTTATTTTGGAATTATTAGCCCTCCTGATCTAAATAATCTGGTAAAAATGTATTAATGGTATAAAAACGGTATAAATGATAGAAATTAATATAATATTTTAAAAAAGTAACTTTTTAAGAATTTAGGAAAAAAATTAATGCATTTTCATTTCACGCTTTCTAAAAACGTATGAATTATTAAAAACATTTTTTAACATATAGTTTTACGTTAATAGATTTATTTTTATGTTACGTTATATTACGTTGTTTTACATTAATGGATTAATGGCCCTTTTAAAATAAAAAGTGATAAAAAATAGGTTAAAATAAAATATGTCTGTGTAAAACCATTAACTAAAACTGCGTAGTTAAACGGAATATGTGCTGTTAAATATTTTAAAAAAATTTTGTTTAGGGAAAAAATGTTTTTGCACTTTTTATTCCCTTCGCAAAATTTTTTAAAATTAACAAAAACTGAAAATTTTTCAGTTTTATGTTTTGCTTTCAAACTAAAACACTATTAAAACTTTTTTTAAAGATTTCAGATATTTTTGAGAATTAAAAAAAAAAGAACATCTTATACAAAAAAGTAAAATTTTTGTTTTGTAGACAGTTGTTTTAAAAATATTCCAGGTTTTTTTGTTTTAAAGAGTTTTGTAGATAACGATGTTTTTTGAATTGAGTTTTTTAAAAAAAAGTAACTTTTTCAAAACTTTTTATTTAAAATTCTCTCTATATTTAGAAACATACATAAAACTAACACAGCATGGAAAAGAAAAGATTATCTCTCTTTTTCTTTTCTTTTTTTGCAATCTTTTACGTCCATAAAAGGAATAACATTACCCGTTTCTACTGCCTTGTTTACAAAGAAGATCAGTAAAGAAACATTATTTAGGTTTTTTTTCTCCTCTATTATAATGTTTTTAATGCTTTGATAAAAGATTCTCTGTCAAATTTCAATACATTCGATAATCTTTTAAACTTTTTGAATTTATTAGCTTTAATAATAAATATTTAAAGAGCATACAACAAATTAGTCCGTGATCGTAAATTTCTTAAATTTTAAGATACATAATATTTTAAGATTTAAAAATTTCTTATGGTTTCGTATAAAATGTGATGTGATTTCTCGTATCAAATATAATATACGCGTATTATAAGCATAATTTTATTTTTGAAATTTTTTAGTGATTTAAAAAAAATTAAACTTAAGTCAGGAGAATCTATCCTTAAAATACTTTTCAGAGAATTAAATACCCATGTTGTGGGAGCTTAAGGTGTGATGAGACCATAAAAATTATAAAATTTTTGAAACAATTATTATTCTCTGAAACATAAGGAAAATTTATGTTCACCATTAAATAACTAAATTTTTATCAATACAGCTGTTTTTTTAAAATTACATTGGAAATATTACGCTAGTTTGACAAAAAGTTTACTTTTTTCCACAGAATTCTTTTTCTATACTCTACTTTTAAGGTTTGTTACTAAAGTAATGGCAATACACCAGGAAACACCTTTAATAAACGTGCACTGAAAATTACAATAAATTCCTTTAATATGATCACCGTCAAAGTCTTATATCTTCTACACATACCAAACAGTTGTTGGCAAATGTGTCGTTTGTTGTTGTCAGCAACGGGACACCTTTTTTTTTGGATCATACACGGTACGTCGAAAAATCGGATGCATCAAAAGGGTTCCTTCAGCTCAGGAAAGGATTGATGTGCGGTGAATATGGAGGGCTTTTGAACACTACCTAAAAACGTCAACAACACAGTCACAAAAATCATTTGTGGCTTGTTCAATATGACAACGAGAATTAAACACAAGGAGAGTGTCTTTAAATAAACACAGACGTGTGCTGTAAAAATCGACAAAAATATTCTGCGTTGTCAGTTTCTCTTTTGGGGAACGACTTGTACAAAAAGGGAAATTTCATATTAGTATGGCACAACCAGCCTAATGTTCACGTGACTAGGTTCTGACAAGCTTCTGTAGAAGCACGGTAAATCTGGGTGACGCAAATTATTAAATTGAAGCATTAATTCAGTCACCTATGCTCGAATTTATGTCCAATCAATAGCGATAATATGCGTCAGAAATGTGTGTCTCTCTGTCGAGGCGATTACCAGGTGGTGAAAAGCAATTTTCCTTATATTAGTACAGGGGGTGGACAAAATATTGAAAACACTTTTGTACTATTTCAATTTGTTTATATTCCCCTAGAAACACTTTAAGAATCATAACTTCCAAAAGTGATCATGCAATTCCTCATGCGTAACAATGAAGTTTAAAGCTTTTAGAGATTTGAGGGACCGACAATAAATTACAAACTGAAAATAATGTTTTTTGAACATTCTAAGCTAAAAAATGTAACAATAGGTTTGTTACTTACGACCAATTTGGTTATTATAAGCAATAACTGCAAAAAATTTCGTAAGCTGAGCTTAAATATTAATAGAGATATGGGGCATTTCTTTAAAAAAAAAACTTTTTTTTTATTTTACGTTTTTTTTTTCAGCTATAACTTTAAAAATAAAAAAATAGAGCAATTTAAAATTAATTAAAATTGTTTTCTTTAAAATCTGAGAAAAATTAGTTTAAAACTGCGCTAGATATAAGTAATTAAAATAGATCGTCTATGCTGCGCATGCGCGAAAAAAAAAATTAAAATATCTTTCGTGTAGTGAATAGTATTTGGCAACAAATAAAGAAAGTCCAATTTGAATATCTGAAAAATTAAAGCAATAATTTAAGCAATTTTCTAAAAAAATTTTTGCATTTTTTGAAAGAAGGCTCGAAATGATCACGGGTTTTCCTGAAATTTCATTTTATATTATTAAACGAGATTTATTAAAAATAAGACTGGTATTTCAGGAGATATCCCCCCCATAAACGTATACTTTTTTTCTTATTAAATCACATTTCGGTATATGAACGTTTATTGTAAGGTATTATCAACTGTTTTTAAATTCTGTCGTAAGTTACAAAATAATATTTTGTGGAAAACCCCTTATCATCGAGAGCTTTCTTTTAAAAAATACAAAAACTTTTTAAATTTTTAAGATATTCAAAGTGAATCTTGTTTTATTCATTGACAAATACGATTCACAAGAAAATTAAGAATCTTTTTTTATACCTTTTATTTGTTCAACGTATGCGCAGCATAAAAGAACTAGTTTAATTGCTCACGATTCCTGTGAAATTTTAAATACAAATTTTTCTCGAGTTTTAAAGCAAAAGTTTCGAAATTAACTTTAATTTCCTCTAAAAATTTCCTCTAAAAAATACAAAAATTTTTTAAATTTTTAAGATATTCAAAGTGAATCTTGTTTTATTAATTGACAAATACGATTCACAAGAAAATTAAGAATCTTTTTTTTATACTTTTTATTTGTTCTGCGTATGCGCAGCATAAAAGAACTAGTTTAATTGCTCACGATTCCTGTGAAATTTTAAATACAAATTTTTCTCAAGTTTTAAAGCAAAAGTTTCGAAATTAACTTTAATTTCCTCTAAAAATTTCCTCTAAAAAATACAAAAACTTTTTAAATTTTTAAGATATTCAAAGTGAATCTTCTTTTATTAATTGACAAATACGATTCACAAGAAAATTAAGAATATTTTTTTATACTTTTTATTTGTTCTGCGTATGCGCAGCATAAGAGAACTAGTTTAATTGCTCACGATTCCTGTGAAATTTTAAATACAAATTTTTCTCAAGTTTTAAAGCAAAAGTTTCGAAATTAACTTTAATTTCCTCTAAAAATTTCATCTAAAAATACAAAAACTTTTTAAATTTTTAAGATATTCAAAGTGAATCTTGTTTTATTAATTGACAAATACGATTCACAAGAAAATTAAGAATCTTTTTTTATACCTTTTATTTGTTCAACGTATGCGCAGCATAAAAGAACTAGTTTAATTGCTCATGATTCCTGTGAAATTTTAAATACAAATTTTTCTCAAGTTTCAAAGCAAAAGTTTCGAAATTAACTTTAATTTCTTCTAAAATTTTTGTTTAATTGTATTGAATATTTTTGAAGTTTTAACAAACAAACGTAAAGTAATATTTATTTGTAGTAAAATTGTCCATATTTTCATAAATATTTAAGCTAGGCTTACGAACTTTCGTGTAATTATTGCATATAACAACCAAAATAGCTGTCAAAGTTATACATCTATTGCTACATTTATTGTCATAGGGTGTTCAAAAACATATTCCGTTTTGGATTTATTGTCAGTCTCTCAGATCTCTATAAGCTATTAACTTCATTGATATATAATGTTAATTTTATTGGTTTGCCCATTTAATCATGTCTAGAGAAGGTTTTTAACCAAAATGAAATTTTTTTACGCGCAATTATAAAATCCGTTTATTCAAAAATAAATTCACGCGAAAAATAACTCTTAGTAAGTCTTTATAGTTTTTATTATTTTATTAAGTAATAGTCGAAAACATTTTGAATTTTAAGGTATACAATTTCTTATTATCTCTAAATAAAAAATTTTATTGAAATAGTTCCTGAAAAATCAAATTGTGAGAATACGACTTTCTTAAAATTAGATATCTCAGGAACTTTTCTACCAATTTTACTCAAGCTTTGTATTTCGTCATGTAAAATTATATTCTTTAAAATGATGTAATAAATGTATACCTTACATTTCAAAATGTTTTCGGCTGTTATGAAAAAAAATTATTAAAAAATTGCAAATATTTACTAAAATTAAATTATTTTTTTCATGAAATTTTTGTTGGATAAACGAATTTTATAATTGTGGCTTTGAAATTTCTGGAGATATGGAGAAATACGTAGAAAGTAAAATAAACATTAAGGTTTCCAAACTTTGGATTGCTCTCCTGACAAAGATATGGGGACTATTTCTCAGATTGCGGCTACCCCCTATATTTTCGGAGTCAGAAATCCGAATCGATCGAGAGAAAAACGTATGTTTATTCAGAGAAAGTACGTTTTTGTGCCTGATTTCGCAATTTAAAATGCCTTCTGCACTTATTAACTAGCATATTTGAGGTCACCCTCTCGAGCCATTAAGATTGCGTCCTAGAACGTGAAAATCCGATCATTAGATGAAAAATTATTTAGAGTTGCCCGTTTTTATACGTCCGTTGTGGCGCACTGTTGCAAAGCAGCAAAAAAAGTTGAAAGGAATAATAAGAATTTTTAAACTTGATATTTTCAGTTTAAATAGAAGAAAAGAGAAAAGTGCTCTTTGTTTTAAAAGAAGATTCTGGTCCTATTTTATTTTCTACAGCTGATGTTTTAAAAATTATCAAATATCTTAGAGACTTCTTTCAAATCGACGTTTCTGAATAAATTTGTTTTAAACAATTCAAAAATGGTTTTTTAAACATAGCCAAAGGGACGGATAATTACTTTTCTTACATTGTGATTCTATTTCTGCTTTTTTTTTTTTTTTTTGAAAAAGTATAGACTGTTTCTTTCTTTAGTTTATGAGGCGATACCGATTTTATTATTATTTTTTTCGTCTTATCTGTCATCACACGAAATCAAGAGTCCCTAAATATAGCTCTTTAAATTGCTATATTTGGAGAAGATAAATAACAACTTACCACATTTCATCTTTTAAAGACCATTAACTTTGACATTTCTTTTCTACTTTTTCTTCAATCTACGCGAAGATATTATGGTTGAAATGATGGTGAAAGAAACCTAACTGGCAATATCGAAGATAAAAATAACAATAAAGTGTATATATTTCTTTTTAATAAAAAGGTTCCAACAGCTTTTAAAAATATTACTACTAAGATATCTTAATTTTATAAGGTTTTATTAAAATCGTAAAAATTGCTTTTATGAACTAGTTATTATCTTTACTTGATGTTTTATTCTTAATTTTTTTATATCAAGAAATTTCCGATCTAATTTGCATCCTAATCGTATCCTAATCGTCGTATCCTAATGGTATCCTAATCGTCGTATCCTAATAGTATCATAATCGTCGTATCCCAATCGTATCCTAATCGTATCCGAATCGTCGTATTCTAATAGTATCCTAATCGTCGTATCCTAATCGTATCCTAATTTGCTTCCAGATAGTAAGGATTGAGGAATACCTCAACCGTGTTACGATTACTTCGCATGCATCATTGTTTCTCCCTAATCTGTCTATATTTTTTACAAAAAAAAAAAATTACTATGGCTGAATATAAATGTAAAACATAATTTGCAGACAACTTTTTACCAAGATACTAACTCTTTTTGAAAAAAAAAATATATATAATATATTTTTAATTTTTTTAAATTTTTATTAAATACTTTTTTTATTAATTCCAACCTTCACTAATTCCAACTTTTATATATTTCATATTGTATGTATCTAATATTTTATTAAAGTAATCTTCTTTTATTCAACAAGTATTAGAACGATGTTATATTTGGTGACTTGTTGGTTAAAGCATTTAAGCAGATAAAGTTATAAGGCTTGTAAGTTCAATAATCAAGGCAATTCAGGCTCTTGGGGCCCATACGCCGAGATTTTGATGCCCCGCTGTAGCTAAGCAGCACCACATAGCACAAGATACTAAGCAATGTATAGACACAGGGCACAGGGCCCTGATTCGCGCACGGAAAAAAAGCAACAGATGACACGTCGAGAGCAGAGGAGGACGAAAAAGCTCCAATTGCAAAACCCACAGGGCGACAGTGTCAACTCCCCTGCAGACCAAGGTCAGCCGGGCCGATAGAAGAGAGACAGCACCCATCCGAGAGCAGTTCTCAGGCTGGAAGACTTTCAAACCAGCAACTTTCATTGAAAAGAAAAATTACAAACAATAGAACAAATGTTGTTTACAATAGTTAAAACAGAAAAACATGTTAGAACAACAAGTTAAATTGCCAAAAGGCAAAACAAAATTTTGTTTACAGCAGAATGAAGCTACTGTAATGGCTTACAATGTACTTTGAAGGCAGAACAGTTTTTAGTCCCAATATCTGGTTCTTCGTTGAAGTCTTATAACAGTGTGATGATTCGAAACACAGGTTTTATTCAGGACGCTATGGTTAGTTCTCAGCAATGTGCCAAACGTTATGTTATGCAGTTGACACATTTTCCTTTAGCCTTGCACTTATTCGCGTAGTGCCCTGTGCTGCTACAACTGGAGCAGAATACATCAGATTGACAGTGCCTTGCCACGTGCTCAACCGAATGCACTTATAGCTGAGTGCTCTGAATTACTCCTTAATTTGGTGACATCTCCATCCGGTTTTCACTCTATCTTTTTTTAATAACTCTTCTAAAAGTTCTCGACTCTACCGTAACAACCCAGTGGACGCTTTTCTTGGATTTGCTCCAGGACGTTACTTCAAATTCTCTTTCACGAAATAGATGGTCGTTATTGTCTCTGAAATTTTCCTTTGACGTTGACTCGCCTAGCCCCAAAATGATTAAAAGTGTAAGGAAAATCCCCCACTAAAAGGCAGCAACCTTAAAAATATCAAATCTTTTTCCATAACAAACATAATCCCGTGGTGGACACATCATACGGACACGGTTCCCAGTAGAACACTGAAGTCAAGCATCACTGGCTGCGGTCAGTAAGCTGGTGGGTGTCCACTTTTATCAGCCTGTTTAGGGAGCGAGGCTACGAGGTATCAGTCTTAGTTAAATCGTTCTGCCACAAAGTGCTCGACTTCGCGTGCAGATCGTTGGGCTACGAAAACAGGGGAGCCATCCCTTTTGCAGAGGATCAAAATTGCGGTGGCATGTCTTCGGATCATTCTCAGGAATGTTTCCCAGACTGTCGCCAATAGCACATTATGCAGCTTTAGGACGACGTAAAATAGTACTTACATACTCAGCAACATTATTCTAACTTTCATTGCTAATCTTCATTAATCTTGCTTTTTTAGTGTTTTTTCTCGCCTTTATCTCTCGTTGGCAATTATATACGTTTTACACTTCAAATCAACTTGTTTATTCTCATTCGCACCTGGCAAGTTTTGAGAATGGAAATCCATTTTGGGATAGAATTAATGTTATACCTGTGTGCTTTTTTCTTTTCAATTTCTTCTCTTAAACTTTTCTTTTCATTTCCATCAAATGGTAGACGTTGAAAAACAATTACTAAAATACCTTATTTAAAACTAATACTGGATTTGATTACTCTCAGAAAAATTGATTCAGCGTTGAATGCTCTACACCGCTACCTTGAGCCTTAATGTGATAATAACATAATCTTTATCTGAATATGATATTAAATTAAACCATGTTCTGATTCAATTTGAACCACAAAATTTGCTAATCAAAATTCTGTATATGATTTAATTTTTTCGCCATGTTACAAATTTAGCAAATTTGAACAAAATCATCAGTTCAACAAGCGCCAGAATTACAAACAACGCAACCAAAATTAAGTTTGTCAATCCAGTTAAGGAAAACATACCAAAAATTATGCGTTCTAAAAAATTCGGTGCAACATTTTGTTAATAATTAAACATTAGAAAATAGTATCGAATTTTAATAGTATAAATAGTAATAGTATAAATATATCAATGGCATTTAAGTTAAGTAACTAATTAGGCTTAAAGGCAGTTTCGCTTAAAAGAAATTGCCGGCCAGGAGGCTGAGTGTTTAGCGTGCCTGACTGCGAAGCCAATGGCTGCGGGTTCGAATCCCGCTCTGGGCATGGATGTTTCTCTCTCTCTGTTGTCTTCTGGTGTGAATGTGGCCCACCCTATAAACGGGTTTGTGACAGTGTGGCGTGGGTAATGTTGCTCACCTCCGTGACCTTGGTTCACAGGTGCCCAATGGGTAACGATAAATGAGCAACACCTCCGGCATCTTCCTGGGCGAAGAACGAAAGTTCAGTGCCTGCCATTATTAAAAAAAATTTAAAAAAATTATAATCATGAAATTAAATTCAAAAAATAATAAATAAAGATGAATTACTTAATTAAGGAAATTTTCTGCGGGTTTATGAATTTTCTATATGTTATTCAAAAAGTTATAAAACCTATTAAAAAGTCACGGAAATTGAAAACGTTTTTCAGTTTTGTTATGTTCACGTTTGCATTTATATAGTTATGTAAAGAAAAAAAAACGTGAAAAAAAGCAAGAATCTCAAACAATCGACCGCTATTCCGCTTAAATTATTAGTATCTTATTTTCTGTATTGTAGCACCACACTATTTTTAGTAAAATTAAACAAACTAAAAAATAAAGAAAAAACAGGGACGGAAGCCGATGGTGTATTTAGTTTTGTAATTTCAAATAATATTTGCTTTGATCAATATGAATTTTGAAGGTCCACTTTGATGCTTAAAGTTAGATCAGAAACAACTTGAATAATGCAAAAATCCAGTTCAGAAATGGATACACTATAGTTTCGGTTCTCTAGACAAGAAGTTTAGCAAACAAGAACCGAAACTATAGTAAGTCCATTTCCGTATTTGATATGTGCTTTATTTACTGTTTTCCTCACGTTAGTCTACGTAGCACAAAGAATATCATATTTTCATAGGATATATTTTTATAGGATATCTGCATAGGATATGATATATATAGGATATGATATATATAGGATATGATATATAGGATATGATATATAGGATATCATGCATGAAACTCCGATCATTGGATCGAAAAATTTTAAGCTCTCTTTTTATTATTATTAATTATAGATTATTATAATAAGCTGTATAAAGTTTGTATCTCTATTAATATGTGGTCAATAATTATGTATTGTTATTATAAATTAACTATATTATTAATTATATTATTGTTTATAGATTATTACAATAATGTATACAAAATCAATGTTTCTACTAATATATATATATATATATATATGATAAATAATTATATATTGTTATTATTAATAAATTATAATATTATTAATTATAAATCTAAGCAGCTGCTATTTTGAGCTCTATATAAGAAAAATTAACTTTTTCATGTTTTTTTTTTTTAAATATATCACTACCTTTATTGTGATAAATAAGATAAACCAAGAGAGATAAACTAATTCTTATTTTTAAATCATTTTATTGCTTATCATCAAATGATCAAATACTTTATTCATAAAAAATAAATGCTCGTAAATGTGCAAAATTATTTTTTTACAAATATAAAAAAGTGCTGCGAACTCAGTTTTCGCGGAAGTTCTCAAATACAATAAAGAACATAAAATAACAACAAAATAAGCAGTAAAACTTACGGTCAGTTCTTTTAGTGGAATGTGAGAAGGTAAGAAAATGAAACAAAAAAAATCAACAACTTGAAACCTTCTAAGCAGATTTATGGCTCTTCATCACAAAATGGCTACTTTTATGATCGTTTCCATGGAAACAATATGTCTTTGCTTTTCTTTTTTTTTGCATTGTACATGCTTTTTATTTATTTTTTTTTTCGAAGTTATCAATACCCAAAAATAATGTACTTATGTTTGAGAAATAATCGGTTTTCAGTTGTGTAACTAAACTCGAATTAGTTTAATAAGGCTTTGTTACAAATTCAAGTTTCATGTTTTTTCATTCATTTCAATTTATTTCAGTTTGGATTTTCACAAACTACTGACAATAACTCTTCCACACAAATTTAACTTTTAATTCTTTGACAGTGTAATTTTTATATATTTTTCTGGCCCTCTAATTACAAGTAAAAGATAATTTTGTTATTATTTAATAATATAAACAATGTATTTGTTTTTAAAATAATCTGTTTGATTATTGTTATCATATATGTACTAAAATCGGAAAAAAAAATAGTTTGAATTTTTTTCTTCATTCATATTCAAAACATTTATTTGTTATTATTAAATTAAAAAATTAAAGAAATTTCAACGATGAATTACAGTTTTTTCTTAGATCTAAATATTATCAAATAAGTACAAATGTGAAAAATCATTGTTTAGAAATGAGACGCGTTAGGAAGAATTTATCTTAAAAGTTTTTTTTTTAAAAAAAAAAAAAAGACATGGGTGTTTTATGCTGTATTTCATAACTATAAATTATTAAATTGCTAAATATAATATTTTTCACTTTTTTTAACAAATTTAATGGGGAATGTCATTACATCAATTAACTGATGTCATTACATTAGTATGAAAAATAAATATTCAATAAAAATTCCCCATCAAAGGGATATAATAAATCATAAACCAGACTTAATATTTTAGATTCAAATTTTCTACAATAATACATGTTATATATTTTTTATACAGTTATATTTTTCTGAAATGAACTGAGATAAACATACTTCATATTTGTGCTTGTTTAAGTGTTTGAATATCTTAATTTAATTAAGTTTTAATGATTAATTTTTATAGCAACGTTTTAGAAATAAAAGGAAGTCTTTTGGATGGAGCTAAACCGCATTTGCATTACATGGAGAGGAAGATCACGAGAACCTCCCACTCTTAGCCTGACGGCAAGGGGACTCTAACCCATGATCCATCTACCACTGAGGATATTTCCCGTCAGTACTGTGGTCGGAGCAACCCGGATACGGAATTCGTATCGACTGGGACTCAAACCCAGTTCGCCGCATTGGAAGGCGAACGCTCTATCCCCTGAGTCATCGCGGCTCCCTGTACTGTCATTGCAAAGAACTAGGGTTTGATCCCCAGTGGCTGCTTGATGCCACTTCAGATCGACGGGCTTCAGATCGACGGGCACAAGCTTGTTTGGGAAGACAGCCTGTGTGCAGTGCTGACCACATTGCCACAATCATTCCGTTGGCCACAAAATTAAATAGCCTTAAACTCCATGGATCCTACTGGCCCATACGGGTTGTTGTGGGAATGCTTTTGATAGATTGCATTGTCATCATTGCATTAACATTTTGGAAAATAAGGATTTTCTCTACTCATTCGACGGATATCGTATCCTATTTAATCACACTTTTTAAAATACTTTATGAGTCAAAAATAATGAACTGTAAAATGAAATACTGAATTTCAATGTCTAAATCATATGCATTAAATCAAGTGCAGTCTGATTAAGGATTACTTAAACGATATATGAGGATACTTCAACTAAATATCAGAATAATTAATGTTTATAAAAAAAATTTAAAAATTAGTTTTAGACAGAATTGAAACTAAAATACAACATCTTACATTTTAATGATATTCAAAGTCATTGCTTGTTTGAATTTCAAGAAGATAACATTGGAACAAATCAATACGACCGCTGACAACAAATTGCTTTTGGTAATTATAGCAACAAATCAAGAAATCCTTTCAATAATCCGTTAATCGTGTCAGATGTTATCTCATTTAATCTTTAGTTGATTAGATAACAGTGATGTGTTAAATAATTTACAATGTTTGCTTGAGATAAACCAGAGATTTTAATTTAGTGGCAAACATGTTAGATTTTTTAAATAAATATTTGTTAATAAATATAAATACCTTACACAAGGAAATAGATTTTATATTGCTCAAAAAAAGTACATTTTCTGAATAAATATCCTTTTAATTGAAAGGATTTAGGTCTGAAACCTACAAAATATGAAAAGAAAAAAAATTGTAATCAGAAAAACTATTATCAAAAGAATTTTGATGAAATATATCAATATCGTTTTCTTAAGAATTTTCGTTTTTTTTAATTATGCAATATTTTATTTTTTGTTATTTAATTTAAAAATAGTCGAAAAAAATCTTTAAATAAAGGTGCAAAAGCGTTTCATAACTTTTCATAATATGTAATTTTAATCCAAAAAATCCGTACTCTGAATACATTTTTTATTAGTTCATGAAAAATAAAAACAAAAAAGAAGACTGTTTTTCTTTAAAAAGAAACATTATTTCGCAGAAACTGCTTGGTCAATTTAAAAATTATTCAATTAAAAAAAAGGTAATTCTTTTTTTTTTTTTTTTTTTCACTTTTTTACGCATTCTATGTCATTTCCATCTGGTGAAAGATTAGCTAAAATTGTTATATAATTCTTAAAAAAATAATGTAGTTTTAATTTCAACTAGAATAGGTAGATTAAAAAAGTTTCAAAAAAGATTTCGTTTTAATAATTCATCATTATTGTCTGTTCGAAAATATGAGTTTGAAGCTATACTCACAAACAGAAAATTCAATATGATGACTTCAACTTTCCCATTTCCAAACTTTCAAGTTAAGAAGATGGATTAGATTTCATTTAAAGGGCTTTAAGTTTAGTTAGAGGATTTGTTTGGGAGACAACTGAATTCTATAAAATAGTTTATATTGAAGGAAAAAAAACGTAAGCTTGGCTTTTGTTTGATTTAAAGAACTGAGAGATTATGAAATTTGAAGTTAAAAAAAGAAAGTTCGTAATAATAACAAGACTGTACGCATATTTAAATGCTAGAATAGAATTTTTATTTTTTTTTAAATTTTTATTATTTTAAAAATTCAATAGATTTAATTGAAAAATAATACAGAATTTATTTTTGCTATTATTCGTACTAAAGTGTTTTTGCAATTACATAATTAAAAAAAAAAAGAATTTTTATGATAACTCAAACTTAAAATGACTGCACTGTAAATATTTCTGGGTCAAATCATGCTAAAAAGTACCGCCACTCAGGATGCCGGTACTTTTAGTCATAAAGTCTATTTTTACCGGAACATATATGGCACAAAACACCAGATATACCGTAATATTTTACTATAATAATTCCCTTGAAATCACTGAATCTCTCTAATTAAATAATTCTAAATAAATAAATATTGCTGTAAATATTTTCGGTATACTATTTGATGGTAAAATTGGATTTTACAGGAGATGAATCTAAAATGGACCATTATTTGTGTCGGATATTTTAAGCACTATGGAATAATCAAAATAATACACGTTATAAATGCATCTTCATTGAATGATCAGTTTTTTTAGTTAGATTTGTTTCAAAGTCAAAATATAAATTTAAAGCATGCATATAATCTGTAATATATTGTAATATATGTATACATTAACCGAAAAATTAATGTGACAAAAATATCGATAAAAGATCCTTAACATGAACGCTTAAAATAGATGCAGAACTTCTTTTTTATTGTAATTTTTTAATCTAGAAATTTAGATATTCCACCAATAACTAATTTTTATTTCGGAGTTATTCAAGTAATTGCACATTAAAGGACTCGTCACCTAAACATTATGGAAAAATAGTAATTTGCGAAAAATAATTAATTAAAAATAATCGAAAGTAAATTCAAACCTTGATACGAAATGAGAAATATGGGGATTATGAAAAAATAGATTGAAAATATGGAGAAATTTGATGACATTTATATTGTCATTAATCTATACTGTTATAAATCATGTAAGGATAAAGGCCACTGAAGTAGTTCAGACATAATCAGGTGAAAAGAGAACAGGTTCTTCAATTCAAAACCTGGTAGTTTTAGGCATCATAAAAGATTTAAGAGACAAGGGTGCCATGGACTTTTATTTTCAGAACGGATGGGAGTTACCACATTGCAGAATGTGATTTTAAGTTTGGCAGAATCATTAAAAAGTATTTAATTCATTAACTTTAATAAAAACGTATATTTTTTTCTAATATTTTCTTTATATTTCAATTTTTGCACAAATATATTGCTGATTTTTTATACTTAATTATTTTAGCCAATAAGCGATTGGTCAATATGGATAATGAATTGAACTGTTGTGAAAAATTGAGGTTTGATTCCCAGTGGTGGCTTGAATTACACCCAGCTTCGGATCGATGGATGCCAGTTTCGCTGGGAAGTATAGGTTACCTCTGCACTATGCTGACCACATTGCCACTGTCAGTAATAGCTTGATTCTGGAGCCTTAACCTTCTTGAACGTACTAGCGCACAAAGGGCTGTTTGGATGCAAACCTAATTTTCACTATCCTGATGAATCGAATCGCAAATAATTTGTAGTATCCGGCAAATCTCGTTAATTACTGGATAGAAATAAATTAGGTATTCTTAAAATTGTGGTTTAAAATGAAAATACAGTTTCAGTAGATAAAATTAATTCCAGAACTCATTTTAAATATAATTATTTGTTGCATTCAAAAGTGAAGAATAATAAATTAGATACGGATATTGAAAACGTCACTTTATGCCTAATTTACCCAGTTAATTCACATAGTAAATATTATTAATTTTAAAATAACTTTTGAAAATTCAAGCAGTTTAAATTAACTTTAACCGTTTTTCTCGTATTACAGAAGAGATATTGTAAGAGACTCCTTTCAATTTAAACGAAACGTAATTTCTATCGGCCCAAAGTTCGTAATCAAGAGGGCCTTGCTTCCTGCTCGCTATCACCCGTAAACCTCTGAAAACTCTGATGTGGTTCCTTCCGAGTGATATTTTTCCGGGCAATGTTGTATATATATATATATATATATATATATATATATATATATATATATATGGGTCATTCTCACTTAAAAGGTATAAATAGACTAAAATTTTTTCTTAAATTAAAGTAATTAAAAAAGTGATAAAAATTACATAAATGCCTTTATTTATTTTTGTTATATGTCCTTATAATAATGGTAAAGTTTTCTATTCTATTTTTTACAAGATTTAAAATATTTTTAATTCTGTCTTGTCCACGGAGGAGATGTAATTTCTGTCTAGCTTGTCCTATGCTAAGTTTTTTCTGTTCGTTAATTCGTTGTTAGATTTGAACATTTGATTGAGTTCTTTTTTTTTCTGCATTTTGATTTTGCCACTTTTTTTCCTAAAATTTGAAGAGAAAAAAAATTTTAAACATCACAGAAATTATTTGGAAAAATTGCCAATACTTACTTCTCCGATAAAAAGAAAATTAAACTTAATTGATTTTCTTTAAAAATACAAAGAAATTAACACATTTGTTCCATTTAAAAAATATCAATTAAAAGAAAATAGTTCTTTAATTAATAAAAATGTATTATTGGTTGTCTAACACATTGTCTCTTTCATTGACTGTGTCATCTCCTCCGTGGAACTGTTTTGTCCACGGAGGAGACAAAAACTGGTTCTTGATTTTTTCTGATTTTTAATTTTAAAGTTACAAAAATGGCGCAGTTCTTTTTATTAAATATACTATTTTTGCAATCTAAAATTTATATAACAAATATAAAATAGTTTTATCATACCTTCTTTATGATGACCACGGAGTATACATTGAGAACTTTGCCAAGTCTCAGTTGAACATTACAATCCAAAACTAACACCAAACAGAACAAACGCAACTGATAGTTAACACTAGAAAATAGAATTTTTACCTTTCCCACCAGCTGTCTTATAGGGATTTCACATATGTTGCTCTTTATTACATATTTATTGAGCTATATTAATTGTCCACGGAGGGAGACTTCATTTTTGATGGACAAAGTTTACTAACTATTTATTTTATAAAAATAAAACTTTTCTAAAAAAATATTTAATAAAAAGCTACTATATACATTTAACTAGTTAAAACTACAAAATTCATTAAAATAACATCTAAAATGTTTAACAGCCATTAAAAGTTATTTTGTGTCACAGACATAGGGACGTCCACGGAGGGCATTTTGTAGTTATGTTTATTAAAAAATAAGAATGAAATTGTTGTGTCACAACAACCAGAAATAAGACGTGAGTTATACCAAACAATTTATTTAAACATTCACACGAAAAATCACAAAATATTACCCAAAAAAATCTGTTCTGAGAAAAAAAAACCTCTCTTTCTCAACTACACAAAAATGAACATCACTTCTCGTGTGTGTCTCTCAAGCAACATCATTTTAGCATTACCTCTCGAGGAATTGATGCTTTTTTGCTGTTTTGTTTATCTGTATATAGGAAAATAAAAGTTAACAACAGGCTCAACTTGATGTGCCCAAATGACTAAGTTAGTCGGCTCAAACTATCAGCATTGATATGCATAGTTCCAGGTTTATGTATAACGTCGAAGTTCAAATGCTGCAAGGATAAGGCCCACCGTAATAGTCGAGAATTGATTCTAGTGTTTTGTTTAAGCCATACTAAAGGATTATGATCTGTTTGAATTATAAATTTGTGAGGACCATCTATATAGCGCACTTTAACTTCTTGACAGCAAATATAATTGCCAAGCATTCTTTTTCTGCGGTACTGTACCTACTTTCAGCTTCACTGAATTTTCTATTCTATTTTCTTTTACATTTTTTTGTTTGTTATTATTATTATTTTTTTTTAAATGATGAACACCAACTTCACCTGCTCCACTGATAGATGAAATGTCCCCTTAAAATACTTGAAGCCTCTAAAATCAATAGGGGTAGTACCAGGAACTTCGCCGCCTATAAGCTCTTCGCACTGGTCTATATCCACTAAAGAAAGGCCTTGCTGCTCGACCGCCTTGCTGCTCGACCTCGAAATCGCCCCCGAGGAGGTCTATTAGTAGAACTGATGCCAGGTCTATTAGTACGTTTAGGCAGCACTTTTATTTGTCTTCCACGAAACAAAGATTCATCAAGAGCAGTCGATGTAGATACTGAGTCTTTATCAGCAAATTCAATATATGCAAATCCTTTAGGATGTCCAGTAAATTTGTTACATTGAATAGTAACTCCATTGATAGAACCACAACCATGAAAATGAGCCTCCAACTCCTCTGTGGTGGCTCCATAATCAACATTGCCAACATATATTGATCTAGAATCAATTTCCAATTTTTCTTGAATACTCAAAGCAGTTAAACCGGGAGTACTATGAGCCATTTTTTCAACTCCCTTTTGTATTTGTTTAATCTTCTCAGCCTCTTCTCCCATGACTATACCGAGCTGTACATTATCTTCATTTTCTACTTCCATCCTTTCATTTATTTTTTCTTGTTTTCGAGTCATTACAGCCTTTATCATTGGGACTTCAAATGAATTTTCCAATAGAGCAGCCGTTTTGTTACCCAATAAATGATACCCTTGATCAAGAGAATCACCTAATACAGCTGCCTTAGTAACCACTTTTCCTAACTTACAGTTTAATTCAACTCCGGCTAATGGGAAACAAAATGATTCTTCCTGTATTGGAGTTTTTATCCAAACAAATTCACCCGTGCACATTTCAGGTTTTACAAATCTCCTAGGAATTAAATCCAAGGTTGCGCCAGTGTCTTGTAGTATTGAAATGCCAACGCCATTTACCACGCCAATGCTCATATATGGTGTCATTATCTCAGGAAAGCTTGGTTCCGAAACGTAAAGTGAAGCCACAGTTTCTAAATTTGTTTTCGCCTTGGGACATTGAGGGCGTAGATGATCATAAGAACCGCATTCATAGCATCTAAGCTGTCTTCTTCTTTCAAATTCTCTTTCGCGAACATTTTTTTCAACATTATTTTTCTGCCAAGTCAACTTTTCTTTAGTTCTGGTATCACTTTGGTTCAGAGATCGCCAAGAATCATTTTGGTTACTTCGATTATAAGACACAGACTTTTCCTTGAAACTGTTTTTTAAACTTTCATAGTCGTCTAATTTTCCGGCTAATTTGGAATAAGAATTCAATTCCATCCAATCTTCAAGAAAATGATCTCTCATGTCATTTGGTACATGACGTTTCATTTGCTCGGTAACCATCAAACTCTTAAGATCATCGAAAGTGATAATTTTTACTTCAGAAACCCATTCACTAAAATAGCAATTTAATTCTTGTGCAAAATTTCGCCAAGATTTTTCAGGTGATTTAAAATGTTGATAAAAATTTTGTTTGAGTTCCTCTGCATTAAGCTTATATTGTTTAAGAATCAAATCTTTTACAAAGTCGTAGTTATTGGCATCCTTAGGAGACTCTCTCGCCAACATATTTGAAATTTCGGGTGGTACTACGCTCAATAGGTAAGGCACCCATTCATCTTTAGGAATTCGTGCAATTTCTGCTCGACGTTCAAAATTTATCAGATACAACGACATTTCATCTTTACCTTCATTAAATTTTGGAGTTATTTGTAAAATCTGTATTTTATGATTTGTTTCACCTGATACCGGTCTGTTTTGGTGCTGAGTTTGAGAATTTGCTTCTAATTCGAGTCCACGCATTTCCAATTGATGTTGCCTTTCAAGTTCTTCTCGCCGTTCTTGTCTTTCAAGTTCTTCTCGCCTAATTCTCTCCTCCGTTATACGAGTCAAACACATCTTTACATCCTCGACCTCATAATGTTTACTAGTTTGAATTATTTTTTTAATTTCAGCAACATTTGCTTGAGGTAGAACAGATTCACCTAATTCGTCGGCCAATTCTATCAAATCCACTTTTTTCGCTTTATTAAGAAAAGCCATAATTTACAACTGATAAAAAACTACATATACAATAACTGACTACCTTAAATCAACTACTCTTACTATATCCCGCCGCTGCCACCAGTAAAATTCTGTTGTGCCACAACAACCAGAAATAAGACGTGAGTTATACCAAACAATTTATTTAAACATTCACACGAAAAATCACAAAATATTACCCAAAAAAATCTCTTCTGAGAAAAAAAACCTCTCTTTCTCAACTACACAAAAAAGAACATCACTTCTCGTGTGTGTCTCTCAAGCAACATCATTTTAGCATTACCTCTCGAGAAATTGATGCTTTTAGCTCAGTTGTCACACACTGTTACGTTACAAAATATTAAATGCATTCAGCAGAAATGCATATGATTGTTGAGTTAGACCTTTACGAAAAATGATGCCGAAAAATATTAAGAAATCTGCTGTATTTCCTACTATTTATTATTAAGGGACTAAGAAAATCACCTTTTTGTGAGAATGACATATATATATATATATATATATATATATATATATATATATATATATATATATATATATATATATATATATATATATATATATATATATTCGCGCTGCTGTGCCACAGGTCCTGGGTTCGATGCTCGGGTCGGGCAAGGTTGACTCAGCCTTTCATCCCTTCAGCCGGTCGATTAATGAGTACCAAGCATGCTTGGGAATTAAACACTGGGGGTTCCGCATTCGCCTGACCACCTGACCGGAACATCTGCTCCTGCACCCCAGAGCCCAAGGTCAAGAAAACTGAAATGGGCACAGTAGGCCTTGGCCCTGTGTGGGCTGTCGTACCACGGAGTTATATATATATATATATTGCTTCCGATTAGTTTATGTCATGTTATGTTAAAATGCGGCCTATTAGTTATATACAAGTTAAAAATGCAAGCATACACATATGATGTTCGTTTAATGTAAACTATTTTATTAATATTATTGAGATACTGAATAAATAAAACTGCAAATAGCCACAATAGAACCTTAATGTCATTCACTGTCGATATAAAATAAAAGAGATTAATTTGCCAAGAATTAGACGTTTATCTTCTAACTTAAAAAAAAAAAAAAACTTAAATCGAAGAACAAACACATATGTACATAGTTATGCATTCACATATGTACACATTATGTGTACAGTTATGCATCGTCTCGAAATACAAAACTAAAAGCTGGATCACTATATTTCCAGGTGTATTAAGTAATAAATAATTCAAGGAGCCTTCGTATAGCAATGTATCGTTGATTTGTAAAAGCATTCAAAATTTATTACAAGATAAAACCAAAATATTATCTTAGCATCATTCTCTGTCTATTCAGACTGATAAACAACTTACTGAACAGATAAATTATCAAAGTTTATTGACGTTTAAAAAGATCTATGCAAAAGAAAACACAAAAAAATTGAAGCATTTTGATATTTGTGTAACTTATGAAATTTTTGACTAAATGCAAGACTAGAAACTATAGCATTCATATTTTAGGGATACTAAATGACCAAACAATGCTCCGATTCATCGCAATACCTGAATCTGACAAATATGTCTCAAGTTTATATTTAGCTGTGCTAAAATAGAAACTTAATCACATTCTCTGGCCTCTCAAACTAGGGAAGACTGATCCATAAATGGCATTAGAACTGTGCATGTGCTGTAGGGACGTAGGCTTAAGCATAAGAATTCATGAGAAATGGCTATTGATTTAGACAATATTAAGGGATTTTAATTAGGTATCCTGTATTAGAGACATGATTCCATTCGCATAAGGGTATCCTTCGAACAGAGAAGGAGTCACTGGTGGAATGAAACATTTAATGAAAGATTTTTAAGAGTAAAGCGGACAGACCTGAAGCAGTTTATATAAATTTATAAACTTTTCTTTCATGCAATTTTTGTAAAGAGTTGTTTCAAGAACAGAAAACGTGTAAAGTTTTGGAATTTAAAAAATTACATCGGTTTTCTTTAAAATAGTAAAATATTATCTTTGCAATTGAATTGAAGCTTGATTGAAAATTCATTGTTTGTTTCATTTTTTTTTACTGTATGGTTAAGTTTCGATAAATATTTTTCTTCGTGATATTTTTTGGTTTTCACATATTTTCAACTTAAAAATATGTATCTCAAGTTTAAAAAATTATAACACTTTGAAACTAGTAAAACATTTTAATATTAGTTTTATTTTAATATTAGTTTTATTTAAACTAGCAGAACGGGACATTTAATTAAAGGTTTTAACGAGTAAAGCGGACAGACCGGAAACTGTTTGCATTAATTTACAAAATGTTGTTCTCTCAATTCTATTTCATTTTAGTAAAGAGTTTTCTAAACAGAAAACGTTTCAAGCTTTGGTATTTGTTTCATTTTTTAAAAAAAATTCCATCGGTTTTCTTTAAAATAGTGAAACATTATCTTTGTGTTTGAATTCAAACTCTAGGGAGAATTTATAGTTTGTTTCAGTTCTTCTTTTCTATGTTATGTTTCGATAAATATTTTTCTCCTCGATATGTCTTGGTTTTCAAACATTTTCAACTTTAAAACGATATGTCTTAAATCACAGAAAAATATAGCTCTTTGAAACTAGTAAAATATTTTACTTTCCTCTGTAAACTTTATTTTACTTAAACTTAATTAATTTTAGATATTTTACTTCAATTTGCCAACGGGAATTTGACATTTTTGTTTTAAAGTTTGATAGTACTAGAAAAAAAAGTAGATAAAAAGGAAATAACAGTACGACCATTTTAAAAATAAATTATAGAGTGTTAAAATATAATAACAAATTATTCAGACACAGCATTGTTTTAAAGTATTTTTTAAAATTTTTTAGTCTTTGCTTTTTTTTAAAAAAAAATGTCTCTCATAATACACATGTACAAATTTTGTATACTTATTAGAATACCATATTTTTAATAATGCATGGAAACAATGTTTTTTGCTCATTTATTTATTGGCAGAGGTAATTAAAATGATCATCTTATAATAGTTTAGTTGGTTGGAGGTAAGTTAGTTTGAAGGATTTAGTTAGTTGGATTTCGTATAAAAAAGTAGAGTATGATATACGGAAATTCTGAACTAATAAGAAAAATGTTACATAAAAATCACAATAATGATGTGCTCATTACTTTTTGGCTTAACTGTTTTTAAAAACTGCCTCAATGCTGGACAATATGAAATTGATTTTCTTTCATATGAAAAAACCAGAACTTTCTTAAGCGGATAATTTGGCTACTATCCAAGCAAGTTTTCTTATAACTATTTAAATTTTTAGCACGTTAATATCTGTCCTTTTTTATCTGTCCAAAAAAGTTATGTAATGGTACTTGTTTATTACACCATACTATTTCGTTTTCAAAGTTACAAGAATCAGCCATCGACAACTTTTTCCGATATTTGTTTTCTTTCCCCCCTATTTTTGCAAAGAAAATAAAAATCTTCTAACCACAAACAATGTCACGTTTTCACGAAAGTAGTTTTTGCTGTCCTTATCTTGTAAGTTAAAAGTAGCTCTGTTTTTTTTTCCCTTAAAAAAAATAAAACTTTTTTTCTTTTAGTAATGGTACCGAAAAGAAGGAACAAGATACCATTTTAAATGTGGTAGCAATTTTTTTATGTGGTTATTATCATTATCTTTTCTCATGCTTTTTTAAAATTTCTTAACTTAGAATAAATTGTTGTTTGAATAAGCTTTGATTAAGATCACAAAGTTCAAAAGGGATTTTTTTATCTTCAAATTTTTATGAGGTTATGCAGGTTTACCAGCTTTTAATCTTTTTAAAATATCTTTTTCTGGTTATGTGCTATCACATTAGGTACAAATACACATTTTACTTTAAGTTTAATTCAAACATATGTAGAATTAAGAGTGACGCAAAAATATTTAACATTATAATACATGCTGGATAAAAATTTAGATTAATATTATATTAAATCAATGCAGAATAGTTAGGTTTATCCTAATAATGCATTATTTAAAAAATAATAAATATATACTACAAGTTATTACTACAAGTAAAATATACTACAAGGAAAAAAAATTTTTCAATGCGTCTAAAACTTTCAAGGTATGATAAAAAAAGCCAAAAGTAAAAACACAAAAAGTGAAATTTGCATTAAAAGGTCTATATTTTCGATCCCTCTCCTGATCAACTCACGGGACTACATTTCAAAGATTGTGACTACCCCCTTAATTTGTTATGTTTATTCAGAAAAAGTACATTTGTGTGCCTGATTTTTAACTTAAAATATCGCCTGCGTTAATTATCAAGCATATTTTAGTTTACTCCCTTGCATCATTATAATTGAATTATAGAAAATGAGAATCATTGCATAAAAATTTATTAAGGGAGGCCAATATTTTTTGAGCACTGTTCACTACAAACTATTACTCTAAGAAAAAAAAATTAAAAAAAAAATATTATCATCTATTCTAAAAAGGTATTGTAAATTCGTTCAGTGCTATGAGTGACTTTGTAGCTCATTTCATGACTTTTCAATAGTGGGGTGAATCTAGATTGAATTATTTGCATTGGTTAACATTTTTTATAAGCAATATAAGCTCTATAAAACAGGATGAGTGATATACAGTAAAAACGATTTTTAGAACTCCCATTGCTCTCTTACTTAATCCATTATTCTTAAATAAGTTCACGAATCAATTAATTTCATCTTGAAACTTTTCCCTTTCGAATTAATTAAATTTGAAGTTATGGAGCTAAGGACTAAAGTGCCACAAGACACATATTAAAAACACCTGACCTTTATAAAAATCATAATAATTTTCTCCAAAACTATTTCAATTCAAACAGGTGCTTATCATGATGAAACCCAAGCCTTGAATTCGTAATGTTGCAGCCGTAAAAATATTATGAAAGAGAAACAGCAATAATGAGATTTTATTTTTTTTCATAATAAACTTTTCAAATAATATTAAAAAGCATAATTTTGAGGAAATGCCGCAGGTAAGTACTTTGTTTTGTAGAGCTGCATTATAGGCTATTGGCTCCTGTTTGGAATCTTCCCTGAGGATGTTCCGAAGACATGCCGTCACAATTTTTGTAAGGCCACTTCCTCGATTTAGGTATAGATCTGAAAGGGAAGGAAATTTTCTCCAGTTCCCTGTACCTATGGTAGTGCTCAGGGACAGACCACAGGACTTTCTATTCCACAGATTTTACAAGCACGCATATCGCATATACAGGAGGGGTCTTAGCGGAGTCGAAACTTGGCTCTTCCGGATAGGAGTCCGATCCTCAAAACTTTTTTGCAAATTATCTACAAGTTTCAAACATAATTAAAGACACGGTGACGCGATGGCTCAGGGGATACAGGGCTCGATTTCCAATAAGGTAAACCGGGTTCGAATCCCAGCGAAGGCTGGTCGATGCGAAATCCGTATACGGCTTGCACCGACAACAGTGCCGACGTGAAAATATTTTCAGTGATAGACGGATCATGGGTTAGAGTCCCCTTGCAGTCAGACTAATCATGGGAGATTTTCGGGGTCTTCCTCTCCATGTAACGCCAATGCGGGATTGTTCCACCAAAAAGTCCTCCAAGTAAGGCAAATTTCTCCCAGGAGTTTTCTTGTCTTTTGATTGAGTTCAAAATTACAAGGCTACGGAGTTGAACATTAGTAGTCCTAAGCCCAAAACTCGTGTCTGCTGTTCAACGACGGCTATAAAAAAATAAAGATATTATAAGTGATTTCAATAATAAATGAAGTAACTGAATTTTTCAACATGAATAAATTAACAATTCATTCTGTTTCGCTACTATTTTGAAAGCAAATTAACAACATTCCATTTAAATTGCAGACATTGCATGATCCACAAAAATAGAATTATGATGTTTTTAGAACCTGAAAGTCAAACCAGTTATATACAAAAATTATATATTTAAACATAACATGAGCTTACGCATAGACCCATTCTATTACTTTTTCTTTCAAAAAATCAGAGTCAAAAGTAATTTTTTTTAAAGTAAGTTAAATCTAAGATGACATAAGAAATTCATTTCACTGAGTGCTCGGAAAGAACTCGAGATTAAATTTAGTCTCCGCCTCCAGCTAAAAAAACATTTTTTTTTTCTAAATTTTTTTAGGAATGCATTAACTTCTTAAGGCAAGTAAAAGTTGACACCGAGGTAAAAATCTGCGATTATTTTCCTTTGAAAACAAACAGGAAAAGTGTGAAAAGAACTTTTCATTCTCTAAAGAAAGTTGTTTTATCTTGTTAAATTAATTTGTGCTGCTTGTGCTATGGTTTAACATTCTGTGAAGAAATATTTCTTTTTAGCTTAACGTCAAAAACATTTTGAATTAAACAAAGAATTGTTTTCAACCACAAAAACAATTTTTGATTCTCTATGGATGATTTTTTTTCTCTTAAAGATTTCTTCTGCATTGTCTGATGAAATAAAAGTGTATAAATAGAAGCAAGTTTAGAGTAAAAAATATTTTGATAAAAATAGTATATTTTCAAAAAAAAAAATTAAAATACTATAAATCAAAAATACCTATTTTGTCTATCTAATGGGGTAAATCTATTGGAAAAATAGACAACTCTGACACAAATTTTTCAAATAATGGACACAACTGGATACCTGCAAATGAAGCCACTGTAGTAAATTCTTAGTATCTGTCGACTCAGAAGCCAATCAGGTTCGACACATACGTTACGTCATTTACCGATATACAATAAAATAAAATTTAAATCAATTGATTATTACTTCACTTCTTATTGAATTCACTTCTTCATTCATTACTTCACTTCGTCAAGAATTTTACGTACCCAATTGTTAATTTTTGGTCACCAATGATAGTCAGTAAAGGTAAAAAACACACCATTAAAATCTGACAAATTATTATGGACAAATGAGAGGAAAGGAATTGGGATCGTTTAAATAAACATTTAATTCGAAAAAAAAATTTAGACAATTAAACTGATTCTAACAGTATAAATCCTGCCTAATATTTGTAGTCCTTAAAAGTTATATACAGCTGTTTTATTATTATTTACTTAAACTAGGGGGCTCCAACCCTAGCTCGCCTGGTTTGCAGAACCCCGAAATTGCTTCCACAGAGTTTTTCGGATTGCTTCGTGATTCGAACTCACTTCTCAATTCGAGCATCAATATGTTCTTTCTATCGCAAGCTGGACATCTTTGAGAAATATATTGCTAGTCAAGATTTGTTTCATTTTCCAAGAGTTTTTGAATGGAAAATTGATTCCGAACTTGTCTGAAATATTGGGAAATATGATTCTAAACTAATCGAAAAAATGATAGTAAACTGTTGTCAGTTCTAAAGAAGGAACTCTAAACGAGATTGAGAAATTTTTAAAATCGTCTTTTGCTGTTTCTTCGGCGAAAAGATGAACAGACTTATGCGACGTTTTTCTGCCTCTAAATGACTTAACTCCAAACAAGGAAGCTTGCAATAGATTTGCAGATAGACATTTACCTGCAAGCATATAAAACTGTATTCTATTGATAGTTTTGGAGTAAACAGGTCCTTTAAAAAGACGTGACTAAATATTATTAAAAATAGCTACTATGTTTAGTTCCTCATATGTTTAATTTATTTTAATTTTCAAAATGAATTTTTGAAGAACAAAAATAATTCAAGATAAACGGCCGCCACTTTGAAGACTCCCTTAGCATAAGCATGGACTAAACTTTAGGAAACTGGTTCAAGACGGCAATTGTAATTTTTATTATTATTGATTTTTTAATACAAATATGCCTATCTATTGTATCTCAGATTATTTTTCGAATGGAAACTAAAATAAAAAATTAGTTTGGAATAATAATTTTTTAAAGATTTCAAATGAAAAATTTCAAAGCATCCAAATCCCATCTAAAATTACTTGTCAACTCTTGATCTAGATTCTCGTTTTCATTCATATTATTCTAGATTTCATGAGATGAGTTCTTAACAGCCGTCCTTACCGATTCCTTGATTTGCATCCATTATTTTCCCTGACTATATCGGCTTTTCGTGCTTATTTTTTCATCTTTATTTTTTTCATTTTTTTCCCCTTTGACAACTTGACACTTTCTTTTTTAAAACCTGTCTTGTTTTCTTTATTTAAGTCTGTTGGGTCTTCAGAATGGGCCCTTGCTTTTAACATGGCTTTCAACAATGTTCAAAATATGGCAAATTTTTCTGCACAGATAACTTTTGAAACAAGTGGTGTTTTTCCATAATAACTTTATTCTGCTACTTACTTTAGTAAAAAAAAATTAATATTTTTTTATCCTTGTCGATGTTTTCTAGATAGTTTTAGCAACAGATTTCAATTTTTGTACAAGGATACGAACATGTATGGTTTTCAAAACTTTTCAATATTATGTGAATGATTATAGACTTTAAAAAATAATGGATAAATACAGATAAAGTAATTGGACAGTTGAAAGTTAATATAGGAAATAGTAACAGAGAACTAATAAACTTTTTCGTAGTCTTAAAGTTTGTTTCGTAGTCCGTTCCCGTACTCGGTTAACGATCCACACTTTGCTGTCTTGTATTATTACAGTTTGATATTTTTTTAAATTTATTTAAATGTAAAAGAAAATTGTATTTGAAGCAGATTCATTTATATGTACCTTTAATAATCAAAATAAGAAAATCAAGTGGTAGTACCTGTACATTATTAGTTAATTAGAACTTTTGATTATATTTTACTGATAAAAACTTCATAGTTCAAAAATAAATATAATATTTCTGTTGAATGTATAGTAAATCTTTATAAAATATAAGTGCACTTCCAATATTTTTCCGCTTAAAAAATATTTCTTCAAAATAACCCTGGGTTCACCACTTTTCCGTAGGGTAAGAATTAAGATAGCTTCGAATCCAAATTGAAAACAGAACTTATCTTTTCTTGGGGTAAGAATTTCCTCACCTGATCTTTAAAAGAAACATTTCCTGGGAAACCGTTTCCTCTCCATAACACACACAAAAGTGACTACATCTTTATGTGGCTGAAAAGAAAATAAACTAAACAATCTTCCAAAAAGAAATTTATAGAAAAAGAAAGCGTAAAACCCTACAGTATATCTGCGTTTAATGTACCAAATTGCATTAAACTACACTATAAAAAGGATGTTTAATGCACCTTATCTTAATATCAAATTCAATTCTTAAATCTATAAATTTTTAAAATGATTTTTAGGTATTTCCTTGAGTTCTGTTTGTTTTTACATTATTTTTAGCATCAAACGTAGTTTATGTTTTTTTGGATTTCATAATTTTGAGATCTTTCTTGGTTAATGTTACTAAATTATTTACTTGGTTAATGTTTTATTTTGCACGGTATACATCTTCTGCCATTATGTTTTTTAGACAAATGCTCAACAGTTAGTAGTTTTAGCTTTTAAGTAACTCGTTTAATAATAACGAAAGTTAAGACTTTTGGATGCCGACCAGGTGGCCAAATGGTTAGCGTGCCTGACTGCGGAGCCGCTGGTTGCGGGTTCGAATCCTGCTCAAGGCTTAGATGTTTCTTTCCCTCTCTTGGTGTTCTATGTCCTTTCTCCTTTGTGTGTGATTCTGTGAATGTGACCCGCCCTATAAATGGGAATGTGGTTGTGTGGCGTGGTCGCCGTCGCCGTGGCTTCGCCACAGGTGCCCACTGGGTAGCGAAAAGAGAGTAAGCAGTTCTTGCATTTTCTGTGGTCAATGGGTCTTCGTCCCAAGTGCCCGCCTTTTAAAAAAAGACTCTTGGGTGTAGCAAAAACACCGTTTTGTTTAATTTTACTTCATTTAAACTTTTTTAAAATTCGAATATTACTTTCTCATTCATATAAATAGTAAGATGCATTAAGTTTTCTCATTTATATTAAATTTAAATTTTACTTTCGGGAAAATAGACTTGATCTAACATGATTTGAATTTGATCCGTTTAATTACGCGTTAAATACATTATGTCTCCCATAATTATATGAGCTCTAACGTTTTGCTTAAAAATATATAATATCGTAATTCGTAAATTTGAACTATATTCCATAAAATACGTGTTAATGGGAAAAATGCACTGTATACTTTACAATTAAACAAGATTCAACTTAAAGTGGTATATTTTCCTGAAATAGCGAAAACTTTTAATATTCTTTCACACCCGAGTTAGCAGAACTATTCACTATATCTCTTAAAATTTCACGAGTTTCAATTTATGCTTATAGGGAAATATTCATACATGTGGACACTGTTAATTACAAAATCAACCCATAAAATCTTTCACTGTATTATGAATTTCAAATTATTCAGTGTAAAAATATTTTAGATGACATTTATAAGCTTGCTCTGTGCTCGTTTCTCTATGCGTAAATTGAATAACGCACTACATTCTTAACAATTACATGAGTTTCAACTTTTAATTTGGGAAAATATTTTTAATGAAGAAATTTAAAAATTCACGCTGTACTCGTCTATGTAAGTGTTAACAGAAAAAAAGTACGATATCTTCCGAAATTATATTATTTCCTACTTATAATTTTGAAGAAAAAAATCTTCGAATATAGATATCTTTGAAATATGAAAATATAGACTTTGCATAGTATGCGTTAATAGAAACGCACACTATATAAATGTTAAATTATAAATTTGAAGAAAGAATTCCCTTAATAAAATTCATTGAATTAAAATATTGCACATTATACCGCAAGAAACAATATACTACATTAGAAAATTAATGCAGTGATCCATAAAATTAGCAGAAAAAAAACGATCTTTATTTTTCAGAATTATATAAGGCTTAATTTGAAGATTTTGGAGAATTCTCAATAACATTTATATTTCCTTATACGCGTTTCTAATATGACGTAATATTTATTTAATATTTATACGAGTATCAACATTTAATAAATTATTTTTAAATGCAGATACTTTAGAAACAATAAAAATTATAATTGTAAAACGATAATGTAAATTGTTCATTCCTTTTAATAGTTCAATGATGGATATTTACATTAAAAAATAAAGGTTTATTTACTAGTGTAAAGGTTAAAGATCTTCCAATTTCAAGAATGCTTTTAAAAGAGAAAAAAATTAAATTGTATAAGAATATTTTCTTTATTGGAAGACTAGTAGTAGGTAGAAGATATACGATCACAAAGCTTAAATGATAGATATTTAGAATTGAGGATTTTTCTAGACAAAAACATTATATTAAAAATTTATTAATTAAGAATTTTTTATCCTTCAAATTCCTATTAAATTGTTTACGTCGTTTTAGAGAACCAAAGGATAAAAAACTCACTTCATCAAATCTTTAGTCGAAAATAAAGACGTAAAGTGGACTTCGTTGTCATGGAAACAGTCATAAAAGTCTCTACCTCTCTATGAAGAGTTGTAAATCTGCCGTGAAGTCTTCCAGAAGCTTATTCTTCTTTCAGCAAACAATTGGACAAAAGGTTTAACCATATATTTTACAGAGTATTTTGCTTTCACTTTTCCAACCATATCGGATTTCGGCAAAATCCGATTTGAGAAACGTGAAGTTGAAATTCTTTTATTTTATTTCAGTTGAATTTGAAGCTATAAGCTTTCGAATGATATCATACGTTTGATGGGAGCCTATAAGAGAAATATTTGCTAGAGAAATAAAGACATTAATTTGTCATTTTTTAAATATATATTTCAAGCAATAATATTTATTTTAAATAACACATTTCAATGATAAGTATTTTTTTTTAACTAGTCTGAAAGAAGAATATAACTGATTGAATCAGAGAATGGATAAATCAATGATTTTCTCGGTGTAACTGGTACAATCATGTGATAGGTAATGCTCCATATAAGTAAACGGAGGAATCAGTGAATAAGTTAATCAGAATATTAGTGAATCAGTGTATGAATGAGCGTAGAAATCAGCGAATATGTAAATTAGAGTACTAATGAATCAGTGAGATGGGAAATAAGTGAATATGTGAATCAGGGTATTAGGGAATGAATATATCAGTCAACGAAGAAATTAGTGAATCAGTGATTCATTGTATCAGTGAAAAGGAAAATTAGAGTATATGTGACTAAGAGTATCAGTATCAATGAATCAATGTATCAGTGAAATAAAATATAAATATATGAATGAATCAGTGAATTAACTAACCAATGAAGGAGAGAAATAATGAACAGGTTATTATTGAATCTACTCATCAGTGATTTGGCGTATCAGTTTTTGAATATAAATGAATAGCTCAGAAGTTTGTATACAAACTTTTGAGTTATTCATTTATAAAACGGCATTATTCTCTCAATGAGTACACATTTAAAAAAAAAAATTGTTTCAAGATATTAAATTAAACTTAAGTTATAACTTTCATTGGGTAATTTTTTATTCAAAACCATTGATGAATTTTCAACTACAACCGATGAGATTTTTTATGAAATAGAAACACTTGGTGCAGTGAGTAATATAGAAAGATGCACACCTGAATAAATTTTGATCTAACGATAGGAATTTCAAGTACTAAGGTTTAAAGTACAATTGTTTGAGAGACTAACTAAAATGTGTTAATTAATCAGTGAAGGCAAATATTTAAACTACAAAATCAGACATACTTACGTATTTTAACTAAATGAGAAGGATTCGTTTTCAATGGATTTGGAATCTTGACGCTCAAAATATGGAAGTTCACCGCAATAGGGAAAATATGGTCCCAATACTTTGGTAAGAAAAGCTTTGAAAAGTTTAGAACAATGAATGTAAATTTTACTTTTTACGTATTTCTCCATATTATTTTTATATTATCTCCATATCTCCATATATCCATATTATTTTTAGCGAATGAGTTAACCTATTTCAATATTTCAGATATAGACGGAGATATAGACGGACTTTATGTAACATTTTCGTTTGCAGTTATTAATTACCATTTTAAGGTTTGGTCTTCGAATCATTAAGATTCAGTCCTATACCAAAGGTGCAAATCTGATCTGTAGATCAGATTTATTCAGATTTATTCAGATTTATCAGAGTTTTTCAGGATTTGTTTTATTTTATATTTTATTTTTTTTTTTAAATTTTATTTTTCACAATGTGCATCTTTATTCGCAAGAAAATTTTTAGAGTGTAATAACTCAAATTGACCGAATTAAAAAATAATTGGTTTCATCGTCTATACACTATTTCTCTTAAAATTTTGAAAAAGAAAATACCACCAAGTAAAAGATTAAGACTTACTATAGATGTATTTGAAAAAGAATCAACTTCTTGATCTACATTTACAAATATGTGGATCAATATTTGAGAATTGGTTTATGGTTGATAAAATTATCAAGGGTTAAAACCATCCCTTAATCTTGATGCAACAGCCATGCAAGAAATATCGATAAAAGAAGATAATATGCTCTGCTAACTTTGGGATGGGAATCGATTTCGATAAGATACAAAAGTATTGCTCATACTTTGTCAGCTAAGATTACTACTTGTATCCTTTCTCGCTATTATCAGAGAGACTGGTATGTAGTTAAGGAGGAAACACAGAAATAATACTTTATTCTATGTTAGAGAAAAAATAAGTTAGTGTATTATTAACTACTTTTTCTTTTCTTTTTAAACAAAAGATAGCTCTACATTACAAAGGATAAATATTCGATGTTTTAATTCTTTTTTTTTTTATAACAAAAGCTGCAGTATATTTTTCCTAGTTGTAACAGTATTGCTTGCAATGCTATTATTGTATGATTGACTTTGAACAAGTTAATTTATAAAAAAAAAATTGAATAGGGTAAGAACTTTATAAAATTCATTATTATTATTATTTTTTCAAAAAGATAATGAAGTGTTTGTACAGAAAAAGGGAACACTGCAAACTAGATTTTTTAAAAATATTATTCTTAGTTGTAGTTTTGAATTAGCTTAAACAAGATCTATTACTAAAACAGTGCGGATTTTAATTAATATTTAAAGAAGTAAAATGAAAAAGGGAAAAAAAATTTGATTACTTTATTGAAATTTAGAGTTTGAGAACCAACTCGCGTTCTGAAAGTTGGAAAGTAAAAGAAAAGGGGGCAGTTTTAGCTTACTATTCAATGAATAAAAATAAAATTCAGCTAAATCGTTAGATTAAATTTTGTCATTAGCTTAGAATTCGCCATTCATATAAATTAATTGGCAGACAATTCTATTAATTATTACTGTAATCATAGCATATTTTAATTATAGTATAATTTAATTATAACATCCATGATATTTGCTAACTTAAACTATAGAAAGTTCCGAATCAATTAACTGCAAATTGTATTGGCACCCTGAATGCATCATCCATAAAATCCGCAAAATCCATTTTAAAAATAAAATTTTAAATCGTAGTTTTTACAGTAATATTTATTTAATCGCAGTGATTGAGTGATTTCATAGTAAATAATACTGCAAAAGTTACAGTATATCAAGTTCTTCGTTTTTTTCCGTAAAATTTTACAGCAAAAATGGATTTTACGATAAAAAGTACCGGCACCCAAAGTTCCGGCATATTTTACCACTTTTTGATACAGAATTTTTTGTGTACAATTTATAACATTAATGAAAAAGAAATTTGCATATTGGTTTAAAACTAGACAGTCACATACACAAATTTGTAGTTTATTACGTTTTATAAAATATTAAGAACACATCAGTCATGCTTGCTAGCTTAGAGCTTTCATTGATAAAAGAAGGCTTAATTCCACGTTGTTTAATATCAAAATTTTTATCCTTTGTGTCAAATAAATTCAATTATTAGCGTAAACTGGGAGACATAGTATAAAAATTAGTATTTCTAAATTAATTCCGTCACCAAGTTAGTATTTCTAAAGTTATATGAAAACATGTGTTTTTTGTTAATAGTTATGATTTACAAAGAACTCTATAAAACCATATAATAATTAAGGATAGTATGATACAATTAAAGTATGAAAAAGTTTCGCAAAAAACTTAGCTGCCATAATTAAATAAGTGATTGCAAACCTGGTAGTGGGGGATTTATTCCCAATTGATTCTTCATAAATCTGCCATGTTCGTGTAATTAAATTTATATGTAATAATCTCCCAATTCAAATATATGGTTGAGGTATATCTCAAATATCAGAAATATATTGCGTTTGAGCTCTTTAAGTTATGTGTAACTAGATGAATAACCGTGCTTGAAGATAAAAAAGAAAGTAATCAGGAAATCAGTACTGAACGATATGCTGCACAAAATTGAAATTAAATTTACCGACACAAAGAATATAAGTGAAATAGTTCATTTTTTATTATATTTTGTAGTACTTCATGTGGCTTTATGTTAGTAGAATAAACAAACACCACTTTTGGAAGTTCATAACAACAAAATGAAGACTAACTTAATACATTATAATTTGGCATATATTGCCGCTCGAAGCTAATTAATAATTTTCAAAACTTACCACAAACAAGCAATTTCTTCCAGCGTTTATCCTTTTAAAGACGTGGTAGAAATCAATATAAAAAGATATAATCTCATAATCAGCTCACTCGGTTAGAACACATAAAGTAATAAATATCATGTTTTCTTTTATTATTATGTTACTTTATTTCATTTTAATTTTTACTCGTTTTGATATTCTGAAATTTTTCTATAATTATATATATATATAATTATGTAAAAAAAAATATATGTATATATATTTATATATATTACTTCTCTACTCCTATTTTAAATATTAAATAGTTCAGAATTTGTAATATTTTTAGATAGCTGTATAATTAGTTTAAAAGAAAAAATTTTATACTGTGAGTTTTCATTAAACTAACTAAATTTTTTACAAATTAAAGTATAATACATTTTCGCAAAGAGTTTAGATGCCATAATTTAATAAGTGATTTCAAAGAGACGGTTGCGGTAGATGTATTCTCTATGAATTCTTCATAAATCTATTACGTTCGGGTAATTTAATTTATGAGGGAAGATACTAGATGTTCTTTACAAAGTGTTCTTTTGTGGAGGCTTTATTAAGAAACCATTATATCTTCGAATAAAAGAAGATAGATTCGTTTTATGTTCCACGAGAAATAAAGGAAAAATATCTTTGTTCGAAGATTATCTTCTGGAATCCTTTGACTCTCCTGAAAAACTGTGGTATTTATTTGCCTTTCCCTAAAAAAGCAATATTTTAAGCTTTAATTAATTAATGAAGAAAAACTAATAAATTACATAAAATGGTTTCGTAATTTTATTCATTTATTAATTACAATCATTCAAAGTAAAAAAAAAAAAGTTCAGCAGTGAATATGTTTTAAAAGAAAAGAGTGCTTTCTAAGCACAAATTTTTATTAATCTATGAAACTCCACTAAGCTTTATTCAGAAATTAGAGACAATCTTAAATATGAAAATTATTCAAAAGTTATAATTTATCAAATATAAGTTTGAAGAGGCATGTATCTTTTTTTAAATTTTAGTTATTTGTTTTCAATTACAATTTTATTTGTGTTCATTTATTTAATTTAGGTAAGTCTTAAATTTAAAACATTTATTCTTTGAAGGCAAGCTAGTTTTGAAGTATAAAAATAGACACAATGCTTTTAAAACTATATGTTTGAAGTGGACTGAAAAGAAGACTATTTCACTTCTATCTCACGAAAAAGAAAAACGTAGAATACAATAATTTAGAAAGGAAGGAAGGTGGTGATTTTACCTAATGTTAGAAGTAAATATAAAATATTATGAGCCCAACGTGTTTTGTTTTCCGTGTAACGGAAACAATGCTTTTTCAATAAACTTTTTTATTGTAAGCCAAACTACATATGATAACTATTACATAAATATCGTATTCTATGAGGAATCATACAATAAAGTTACAGCCTGAGTAATTCAATTAAATATTGTTGATACAAATCACTAAATTACTTTTTGGATCAAACTGTAATGTTGGATCAGTTTGTAAATACACCCTGCGTTGGCACGAAGAGATGATTAAGCGGATTCCAGCTAGAAAAAATATATTAGAAACGGATTGGAATTATACATTAGAAAATTATTTAGTAAACTTTACCGAGACTAAAAAATACAATTTTAAACATCCTTATTCCATACATAATAGCAAAGATACATGATTTATCGGCCCGCTTTAGTTTCTGCAGATGTACAGTAGAATTCAAGACGACAACAAACTCATGCTAACTCTTTACAGATTAAAAAAACAATTGCAAACGATACTCTAAAAGTGGCAATATTGTTGCTTGGAAGTGGAAATAATTCAAGTATGGAATGCGATTGGTGTATTTCTATTGGATGTGTTTAAATTTAAATTAAACTTTTAAAAATGTCTGTTGAAGCTAGATTTGGTGTTAATTTAAAATAAAGTTATCCTTCACACAATTTTCCGCCTTGGTCAACATCAAATTTACGGAGATATTATAATATAGTTCTTAGAGTGTAGAAAACGTTAACATGTTAAAGACGTTTAAATTTTCAGAAATTTTTTTGCAATTATTATTAATGTAAAAAATTGAAAAAAAGAAACCTTTTTAAAAAAAAAAAAAAAAAACTAATAGTTTTTTATTATCCACATTTATCAGCTAAAAAATAATGTGTCATTTATTTTCCCATCCATTTAAAGCACCCATCATAAATAAAACATTAAATCAAAAATTTTTCTCGTTATCTTTTCGATTTCAGTAATGGCGATAAAACTTGAGGGAGAAAAAAAAATATTCAGAAACTATATAAACTTGATTAGAAAAAAAAAACAAACTAAGTTTTATTGACTGATTTTAAGGTGGCAGTAAAATCCGTTTTCCAATAAATATAATCTAACCTAAAACATCATAAACAGAAGTAAGTAAGAGAAATCTAAAATAGTTATAACAACTTAATAAAATTTATACGTCTGCAGCTTTGCTGTCCATTACGCAGGTGGTTAAATTAAAACTGACGTCATTGACAGACTTATAGCTCTGCTTCTACTTAAAAACCCAAATAATACTTCAAATATATGCTATTTAAATCATGGGCTCAAGGTTTCATTAAAAAAAAAGAATTTTAAATTTTGCCAATAGACGGCTACGTATATATAAAATCATACATAAATGATGCACTCTAGCAACCATATGTATATTTTTAGCCGACACGCAGTGTACAGTGAGCAAAAACATAAACGAGCAACCTGAATAACTTTTGATCTAATGATCGGATCTTCACGTTCTAGGACTGAATCCTCATGGTTCGAGAGGAACAGATGAAAACGTACATATAAAATCATACATAAATGATGCACACTAGCAACCATATGCATATTGTTAGCCGACACTCAGTGTACAGTGCGCTAAAACATTAACGAGCAACCTGAATAGCTTTTGATCTAATGATTGGATCTTCACGTTCTAGGACTGAATCTTCATGGTTCGAGAGAATGATCTCAAATATGGTAATTCTTCAGTGCTGACGATATCTTAAGTTACGGAATCAGACACAAAAACGTACTTTCACTGAATAAACATACCTTTTTTTTTGACGGATTTAGATTTTTGATTCTCAAGGTTGGGGTTAGACATAATCTGGAAAACATGGTCCCAGTAGTCTGGCCAGGAGACCATAGGTCAATTTTATTTTTTACATATTTAGCCATTTTTCGATAACTTTTTGCGCTAATCGAAATTTTTTTGCACACAATTATAAGACTCGGTTATCTAAAGATAATTCCAGGCAAAAAATAAATTTCAGCAAATAATTATATATTTTTTTTAATTATTATATTTAATAAGGGTCGAAAAAAATTTGAATTGTAAGGTATAAAATTTTATCCACGATTTTTAAGAAGGTAATTTTAAATATCTAAATACAAAATTTGACTGCAATCGGACGAATGGTTTCTAAGAAACCGAATTGTGAAAATACGACTAAGTAATACGATTTTTTTGTAAATATATTTTTATTTATTCTTATTTTTTTATTATTTTCTTAATAAGAGTCGTAAAAGTAAGTATACAGTTTTTTTCAGCATTTTAAGGAAATACATTTTAAAGGCTATTAACAAAGTTTGAGTGAAATCGGAAGAAGCCTGAGAAATCTAATTTTATAAATACGTCTTTTCCAAAATTCAATTTCTCAGGAATTATTCAACTGATTTCGCACAAATTTTGTTAATTGGCGTTTAAAATTTATATGATGTAAGAAATTGCAACAACTATAATTAAATAAATAATAATAAATACTTATTAGAAGTTACATTTTGCTGAGAATTATCTTTGGATAAACGAGTTTGGAGAATACGCTAAAAGTAAAATTAACATTAAGGGATCAAAATTTTGGAACGCTCTCTTGACCAAACTATTGGAACTATATCTCCCAGATTGCATCTATCCTCAGCAGAAACGTGCCAAAAATCCTATCCATCGAAAAAAGGGTATATTTATTCCAAAAAAGTGCATTTTTGTGCTTAATTTTGCAATATAAAATATCGTCCGCACTAATTAATTAGCATATTTCAACTCACCCCTTTGAAGCTTTGATGTCGAATCCCTAAACGAAAAAAGGGTATATTTATTCCAAAAAAGTGCATTTTTGTGCTTAATTTTGCAATATAAAATATCGTCCGCACTAGTTAATTAGCATATTTCAACTCACCCCTTTGAAGCTTTGATGTCGAATCCCTAAACGTAAATATCTGATAATAAGATCATAAGTTATTCAGGGTGGTCCGTTTTTTATTTATTCGTACACTGTGCATAAATAAAATATTCTGCTATTCTTTGAATTTTACAGCTGTTTTTATACTTTGTTATAGCGCAACCTGTTCTCGCAGTAGACTGATCGTAAAGTCACTATTCGTTGCGGTTCGTTCGTTGCGGTGAGCGGGTGGGTGATCACTTTGAACATCCTGCGCAGGTACCGAGAATGAGCAATTTCGATTATCCCAAAACTGTTTCACCGTGATTTGCTTGACATCGTGCTCAGATAGCCAGGTTACCAAAGTGGGAGGGCCATTCCCTCTGTAGAGGTTCAAATTGCAATGGCATGTCTTTGGATCATCCTCAGGTATGCCTCTCAGACGGTCACCGATTGCCCGTAGTGCAACATAAATAAACCACGATTGCTTTAACGCAACCTAACGACAAAATGGGGAACTATTTTTTTGACGCAAATCTTAACATCCTGATTTAAGCAACAAATACTTAAAGTTTCATTCGAATTCGCTCAATAGAACTGGGTTATCAACAGTTTAGTTTTAATCAGCCTGTACAACCAGTGAGCATAGAATATTTCCTCGGGACTAGAAGATTCAAGCGTCAGGAAATGACTGAAACCTTAATTTTTCTCAAACACCGAGTTCTAGTAAAAATGTTATTCGGATAAGGGAAAAGAATTTTGATTGACTATAAATTTAGATTGACGGTAAAAATGTGATACGTTTAATTTTTACTATTCAAGAAATGATTAAAATTCCCATTATCATCATGTATGTAGCTGTAGTAGATATTTCAGTGATATCAACTGAAAAGTTTACCATTAAGCACTGTTGTAATGTGTGCACTTAGTCGTAAAGTGGCCGAAATTTCGATTGTAAAACTTTCAGTAGTAAAAATTAAGAATATGTTAGTAAAAATGCATTTCAATTGAATTGAAATGAATTTTTAAAAAAAAATCCAGCTCTTCAGTAAATTACTTTCTTTCCACACATCGAATTTCCCATTTAAAAAATCGATATGGATAAAATTTATCACCATATAAAACTATGCAATTTGGAAAGGCAAAGAAGCCGGAAAGAATTCTTTACCGAATCGTAATGGAAAAAGTATGAAAAATCTCACATTTTTCTCACTTTCTAAAACCATTTTCGTTCTTGTGCAGCGAGTATTACGTAAGATTCACTTCTGCCTGTTTAAATCGCCCATTTTTAAATTCGACTGTCGATCAAAATATTTTTTTTTGTCTTAGAATTCCATTTCTTTAATGAAATGTTAGAGAAAGAAGATATTGGATTTCAGAGTGATGAAACATAATTTTACAGTTAAAAGAAGTTTAATCTACGTAGACACCTTTCAAAGAATTTTTCTACATGATATTTAAAGATGAAATCAATTAACAAGTTGATTAATTAAATCACCTTTTGAAAGAAAAATACTCAAGTGTTTGGATGGATGTTTAGCAATAAACTTATGCTTTTGATCAAGTTCGGTAAATAAAACCAACTAATAAGGATTCATGTATTAAAAATATCAAAAGGAGAAAATAGAGAAATTGATCTATAGATATCATTAATCTTCAAATAACAATGAAATAGATTATTGGATTTATACGACTTCTTTTCTTAAATAATTCGTCACAGTTCGATAACATTTTGCTTTTTTGCTTTTTTCTATCGTAAAATTTAAACTTAAATATCAAAATGGATACTTTTCAGATTATATTGAATTTAAATTATGAACGGACTTGAACAGCAGACCCAATCTTTAGTTTATGATTCAATTTTCAATATTCAGTGTTCAACTCAGTAGCCTTGTAATTTTGAACCCAGATCAGAAGACAAGGGTATTCCTGGATTAATTATAGGGACAGACTTTTTTCGATGGAACTAATCCGTATTTTCATTAAATGAAGAGGAAAACCATGAATCTTTCTCACGGTTAGTCTAACGGAAAAGGGGTTCCAATCATGATCTGTCTATCACTGGAATATTATATCTCAGCACCGTGGTCAGTTCGACCCGAGAGCAAATTTCGTATCAAAAAGCAGCCACTGGGATTCAAATCTGGGTCAACTTATTGGGAGAAGAACTTTCGATCCCCTGAGCAATGGCGGATTGAAATTTGGTTCTGAAAAAAGTAATAAAATATACATTAAAGGCGGTGATTACGAGAAATTAAGGTCAATGTGGTGGGTTTAGTGTTAGCCTGCCACGGTTTGGGATGGTGTTCGGTTCATCAGGTTAGAAACTAGCTGATTAATCGGAATACACCCTAAACGATCATGTCTCTGTGACTCTGAATCCACTGTAATGTTATGCCCCCAGCGGTTTCAGAACCAGAAAAGTCCATCCATGGTTAAATGGGTGGTTAGGAAGTGAAATAAGGTGTCCAGGTGATTACTGACACCATTTTCCTCTTGAGTTAAATTGTGGTAGTGTAGTGCAAGTATACACAAATGCTGTCTTCAAATTATCATTTAGATAGAATCACTGACATTCGTGAATAGCCCCTTAGTGTAATAATGACGCTTTAATTATGAAAAACCAATTATAGGTAGAAAGTTCTTTAAAAATAGTTCTTGATGTATGATGTAAAAAAATAGGAAGTTATTCAAATCACAGTTAATATGAAAGAAGTGACTTTAAACATTTTCTGATAATAGTCAAGTAACACAGAAAAGTTTTAAAAAATATTATTGTAGATTAATTTAATCGAAACTATATTGTATCGTAATATTCGTTATAGTATCGTTTATTGTATTGTAATTCGTAAAAATAATAAATGTAAGATAAAATAAAATGAAAATTGATGTTTTTTAAACTCGATAAAACGAAATTAAAGTAGACGGCATATTTTTGTTTAGAATAGAAAAATAAGAAATGTAACTGTTTTCAATTGCAAAGTATAATTTTTCTCTAGGCAGACGAACCTTTTGACTAGTTATTATAAAATAATTAAAAAATAGATCTTATTTCAGTATAAAAGATATTTTATATTAGAACTGCGGGGATTGTTTATTTTTATTTGTATGGATATAATAACGTTCCATTGAATTGTTTTTTTTTTTTTTAAATTTTTACAGTATACAATAGTAAAAGAAAAAAATATATGAGAAAACTTAAAAGGAAAATGTCTTTGCTTTTCTCAAAAAAAGAAAGAATGAAATGAAATTAATAATTTCTAAGAAATTGTAAATACTTTAATTCTTTGAACACACACACACTGAAAATTGTATTGACCTTTTCATTCATCGTACAGCACCTGAATCTAATCTCCGGTCTTTTTGACTGGTAACGAGAAATATTATTAGAGAAAACATAATTTCATTTAAAATACATTTTCAATTTCTTGTTCAAACAATCATTTTCTCATTTAGAAAAGTCATACTAAATTATGTTTGGTGAATGCAATGATGGAAACTACATTTCCTGATTAAAAAAAAAAATGCCTCTTTTAAAAGTACTATCATAAAATAGGAATGTTTAAAAAATTTATTTTTCTTTTCAAAATAACTAAACAGTATTTAAAAAAAATTATTTTAGGTAAGTGTACTAAGTTCCTTGAGTATCTATAAAACATATTACGTAAAATAAAACTAAAATATTTCTTTAAAAAAATTCTTTAAGAATAAAAGTGTGAAGAAGTGTTTTTGATTTCTCAATTGTGAACTTGTTTCACAAGTTTGTGTCGAAGGCATGGCGTGTTAATGTTAGAGCTTTAAGGCCTGTTTTTACTATCACGCTGAATAAATTTTCCGATTAAATTTAATTGGATACCTGCAAACGATGTCACGCATATATATGTCAAATCTAGCTAAACTAAAGTAAATTCAAGTTTGAATGCGTATAAACTAGTTTGAAGTTAACAAATTACCATTTTTCTCTCTGTAGATTTCTCTATACAAACATTCTTTAAAATATTCCTAAGTATTCTTATCAATATCATAAATACCTTATTTGTGCTGTGTGTAGAGTCGTTTGTATGACAGCTCTGACCGGGGTTTGATTCTACGGGCTATAAGCTGAGTGTCTCGAGAAGCCAAGTTGCACAATTTTAAATATTTTATTTAATATTTGAAAAATTAATTAGTCTTCCGCTTTTAAATTTTTATATTTTTTCAGAAACTATACAAGTTTAATTATACGCAGAATAGTTTTTCATGAATTTTAACGTTTTTTTTTTTTTTTCAATGTGCTAATGTTGCCGGTAACTAAATATAATAACTTTCATTTTGAAATATTTTAATGCACATGTATGTTTGGCGATTGGATACCTCAATTAAAAACACCCATTTGTGTTTTATAATATTATATAATAACTTTTATAACATCTCATAATATCTTTTAATAATAAAATCTTTCCCGAACAGAATGCGCATACATTTTAGTGAGTGCAATAGTTAGTCTTTACAGCAGCCATATTTTAAACATGAGATATTTTTCTCCTGTAGATCTTGCATTGCGCATTGTTAGAATTTTCATTCTGAAATTACGGTAAAATAATCGGCAGCCTGTCTGCCTAATTAGTCGTAACGTTCACGGTAAAGAACTCATTACTTTTACCGGTTTGAAACTGTTTACAACTAGCATGGGATAAAAACCATGAATACAAAACCATATGGTTTTATAAAAATTAAGAAAACCGTAAAAGTGAAAATTATAGGGACATTGGATTTAGGTTATGTTAGGCTTTTCCTTAGGCAAATGACATTAAAGTTAAGTTTTTAGTTGTGCTTTGTTAAATTGATTGTTAAATTGTTGGAAGCGTACTTTCCCACTTTATGCTCGTCACCTCATAACCCACTAATTTCTACTTAAAACAACTAACATATATATTCATGTCCTTCCCATGTGCGATTTTCCAATCTAGAGGAGCTTAACAACCCACCATTCTTTTTGAATTGAACTGAAACTGAAAAAACTGAAAAAAAAATGGAAAAAGAAAACTTTATTCATGACTTTTTCCTGTTCAAGTAGCAAATTTTAAAAGAAATGAAAACTTGCATTGTTATAGATACATTTATAAATTTTTTATATTTTCTTAGTTAAATGCCATAAAAAATAAAATGCTTTTTTGCTGAAATAAAATCTATTCCAAAAAACTGTATACCAGAGTAATTTTACAATGGGTCAGTTTGCAAATTCTATTGCAAGTGGCTGACAAATTACATTTATTATTTTTTGTTGAACAAAATACAATACCGGAGAAAATGATTGTTCATGCAAAAGTAGTATTTAACGTAAGTAATTTTAAAAATTAAGACGTCAAAACTGCCCTATAGTGCAATATTCTTTTTATTATATCTGAATGCGTTTTCATCTTCGTAGGATTGCTTATACGTCAGATATTATTATGTCTAAATGAGACTATATCCATGCCAAAGTCGCTTCGTATTTTGAAATATATATTGTGTTCTCGGTAAAACAAGTTCAATTTGAATTAATAGAAAAGTATGTTTCAAATGCAAGTTCTCCATGATAAATTAGTATCGAAATTCTTCTGTTATTTAAAGTGGAAAATTGTGTTTTAAAACCAGCTGGATGTAAAAGAACAAGCAAATATGTAATCTACCAAATTGAAATTCTTTTTACAATTATAAAGTACATTTTCATATAGCATGTTATATAAACAAAAATGTGCCGAAAATGTAGAATATTATTAACTGTAAACCACCTTCATGCCAATCGTTATATATTTTACAATTGATGAGTGTTGTTAGTATATTTTTTATTTTGTTAATTTCTATCATATCTGAAAATTATTGATAGTAAAAATATAGAATAAAATTATTTATCAAACATATATCGTTATAAAATGTTTTGTAACGAATTTATTTCTATTTCAAAATCTCTCTCTTGGTTTTTAAATAAAAATTAGTTCCCATTTTGAAATGAAATTACATTAAAAAATCAAATTAGAATATTTTACGTTCAACAGAAATGTCAGTAAGTAATAGACTGCTTCATGGAGCGGCTAAGATACCAATAAAAGATTTACTGTCCTTAATGCTTTCTCTTTGAGAAAAGAGATTGAGTCAAATTCCAAGAAAAGTATGTTTTAATGCTGTGCGGCATTGACATTTTCACTGTGATTGGTTTGTGCTGAACTTCTTTGTATAAAACTTTCAAAACTTTTGCCATTTGCAAGCAATCATCGGCGAATAATAATGTATGGAAAGTCATTTTGCAACCTTTCGCTGCTCTGATGTTTGATTTCGTTTTAGATAAATGTTTACCAGGAACTTTTATGGACGAATAACTCATAATTTCATGCTACATGATAACGAAATATATTTGGGAGTTACTTGTTTGAATCTCATAAAACTTTTACTATGCATTAAGAATAAAACGAACTGAATAGTTTTTCTTTCATTTAGCAATTAATGTGTATGACAGAAAATCACTGCAGTTGAAATTTTAAATCCGTTTTTTTATGTATATATATTTTTAACAGTACCAATTAAATTGAAGATAGGTTTGAATTCATTATATCTTATATTTAGCACTTATTAGCATCTAAAAGTATCTAGTATTTGAAGCAAATAATTAATGAATACTTAATGAATGGCCGAGTACATTTCGTATCAAATAGATTTCAAAATATTACACTTTTTTTAGAAAAACAAAAATTTAAATTTATCTTAATTTTCTGAACATCTAGATGGTGGCACCAAAAAAAATTGGATCTTGAATCAGTTAAGAAAATAAGTCCAAAATATTACAAAACTACGGCAAAACAACGTTAAAGAGCACAGAAATATATAACAAAGCAGACAGCTGTCTGCTGTCTGCTTTGTTATATATTTTTGTGCTCTTTAACGTTGTTTTGCCGTAGTTTTTGTATTTTAGCACAAAGGTCGCCCACTTGTGTATTCCAAAATATTAGTTTCAATAAGATCAACGAATTGTACTAAGATTTCTATACCAGTATCTTGAGATCTAGTTAAAAAAAATTCCACTAATTTACGAATTTCAGACCTATGTACTTTGTGGAACTGTTTTATCGGGTTATATATATTAAACAGAAATGTAATTGGGTACTTACAAGTGACGTCATCGCAGGTAAATCACGAGATTTGTTGATTAAAAAGCCATCTAGGCTAAGGCTACAATAGTACTATCAGAGCTGAACTATCAACTGTGTTGGGGTAAACAAGTTCGCAAGTTATCGTTATGTTAGTATTAGCGTGAGAGTTTGAAGACTATTTGGATACCTAAAATTATTGATATGCGTGGTTGTGCGTCAATACACTGTACAAACAGTTCCAAAAAAGTCTTTCGTATGTTCAGATTTCCTCCAAATGTGAAAAGAAAAAAGAAATGGATAATAAATTGCAGAAGATACAACTGGCAGCCTGCAAGTGGAGCTCGCTTATGTGAGGTAAATACTCATTTATTTATAATTTATTAGATTTATTTACTTATATATGTAGTATATAAACGATATTAAGCTGTTAGAATTTGTTTTTAAATGTTTGTTTTCGTCTACTTAAAAAAAAAAAAAAATAAACGAATAACTTGCAGGGTTACTTGAATTGTACAGTTTTAGCTATGTGCCAAATATAGGAATATTCATTGACAATTGCATTTTTTAAGTATATATTTATTTAAAATATGACTTTTAAACAATATTTATTGATTTATTTAACAATTTCTAATTCTTATGTGCAATAAACTAATAATAAATAATTGGCTGATTAAGTATTCGCCAAACTTATTTCAGAATCGCAAAGTTTTACATTCACTTTTAAGTATTTCTTCTTGTTAAAAACAAATATTTACCTTTTTTTTAATGTATTCTTTTTATTTCACTAAGATCAAGTAGTTACTTTCTAAATCTTGGCTAATTTAGGTTTGTTTTTTAGTTAGTTATGGTAATATATCGCCTAAAGTTCAAACGATTTGTTTATTTTTATCATAAGAAATCTATTTAATATGCGATCTTTCATCTATTTTTGAATCTATCAATGTGATTTTTTTTTTTTGAAATTCTTGTGTTAAATTTCTGAAATAATTACATTTTCTGTTAGAAAATTTTATGGCAGTATGTTTAAAAATTGTAAACTCCAAATGTTTTTAATGTGATTTAATTTAAGTATGAAAATATAAAAAAAACGTATTCTAACTATTTTTGCAGGTTCATTTTGAAGAATTTCAACTAGAAATAAATAGAAAAGATGGTCACAATAAATTAAGACCTGAAGCTATTCTAACAAGTTTCAATGTTAAAAATTCCGAAGAAATTCCTCAAAAAAGAATGAAAGAAATAGGCTGTCCAAAACCTGGATCAGATTTAGATAAGCTTGAATCTAGTATAAGTATAAATTTACTAATTCTTCTCCATTTGCTTAGTTTTTATTATTAAAGAACCAAAATTGTTTAAAAACTACTTCTATCTAGCAATGAATAACATATAGGTATAGTTTTTTAAAAATTGTATTCCTTATTTATGTATTACTTATTTAAATAAATGTTATGAAAATGTGATTTGAAAGAAGATGTTTATTTAAATAAATTATTTAAAAATTCATCATGAGTCATTTCTTACCCTCCTCATAAAACTCTAGTTTCTATTTATTCTGATAAATCTATTTATATAATAATAATGGCAAAAAAATCGTAATTCTTCTTGTACTTTTATGCTTTAACCCATTAACGGCCACTGTCCTCAATTGAGGATAGTCAATAAAATATAATGTAAAATTTTTATTTTTATTTTAAAAAGAATTTTTCTTTTCTGGGAAGATAGTTTGCAGCACTATCATCACATCCGCAATATTTTTAATAAATATGCTGCTATATTTGGTTTGTTAATTGGATCACCATTTTGAGATTTTTCTAGCCCCACACAAGCCTCTTCTTTTTATGCAGTTATATCAAATAAAATAAAGGCAAATTATTTTATTTATTACAGTTTTTCTCTTAAGAGTATATTTCTACATATAACGCTAAGTAAATTTTTTTTTTACAGTTTCTTTTCTTTTTATATAACATTATATTTTACTGTCCTCGATTGAGGACTCTGGGCGTTACAGGTAAATTGTAAAGAATTTTCCTGAATTTGTTTGAATTCATTTAATTACGCATACGTGTTTGTATTTTGATAGAGTACGTGAATTATAGAATTAGCAGACATTTTTTAAATATTATTTCCTTTATTTTAGGAAAATATTTTACCTTGTACGTGTTTTTTAAATCTTCGTAATTTTTTTTTTTCAAAAATTCAATGCAATACTATATCTTGTAAATTTCTGATCATGTAAGATCATGAAATTTATAGTTTACTTTCTGTTGAAGAATGGGAAAACGATAACACACAGCATGAAAGCTATACGAATACTATTGAACTCGCATTTTTTAAAGCTCGTAAATTTATTTCAAATCAATTATCGTCAACTATGAATAACTTCGTTCCTAGAATATTAATAAGGAGAATTTTGACGATGAATTTGAGTACTCTATTACAAAACCAGTTATTCAATCTTACAAAGTGAAATTGTCTACGATTAAGCTAGAACCATTTCGAGATGACATTGAGACATTGCATTAATTTTGGGAACAGTTTAAATCCTCCATCGATGAGAATGCAAATTTATCGAAAATAAATAAACATGTCTTTTATAGAAATTATTTAGAAGACCAATCAAAATGATTAGTAGATGGAATTAATATTATTGCTAGTACCTACGAAACTACGATAAATATGACTATAAAGTTAAAGTGATTGTAGCCCATTTACCCATTTCCTTGATAGCCTTCACATTTTGATTCAAATGATTTTAATAGATGATTACAAGTTTTACGTGCACTCAGAATCGTACTCCATGGAGGAAGTGGGGGGGGGGGCATTTACCGAGTTCTGGGACTGTTATGGGCGACAAAAACATTCCTTGCAATAAATATAGGAAATATTAGTTTTTTCAATTGAAAATTACAGAGAATATCTTTATATCTACACTGGAAAAAAATTTGCTGTAAAGTTGCTAGCATTTTATTTTTGATATTGGGATAAACTAAAAATTTTTACAGTGTATGTAATCAAATTTTTTTTTTCCACTTTTTCCACTTTTTTATTGTTATAGTTTGAATGTTTTGTTTAAAAAGAAAATAATTTTTTAATAATATATTTGCAGTTAATTCTTTCAAGCAATTGTTATTTTGCAAATTTTACATAATTTTTTGTACGATAACTACAGTTTCGTGTTTATATTTAGTTTACCTCAGCACCGAAAATTGTGGCAATTATGCACCAAAAGGTTTTACAGTTCATATAAATATTAAAGTTTTATATAAATGGTCTACAAAGCTAGAGTTTCATGCAAAAAATTCTTAATATTATAAAAATAAGGCTTTTTGTACTTTCGGAAAGAGGCTCCTAAAACTTTTGTTTAAATGTGAGTACGTTTTGGGAGAAGATATTGGAAGATATCTTATGGACTTGTGTTAATACGACAAATTTTATGGGCATTTCCAAAGGACATTTGTCACCAATAGGTAATTTATGCTAAAAAGAAAAATATTTTCAATGGTAATATTGTGAAACTTATTTAATTTTTTGGCAGGTAAATTGGAAAGAACATAGGATCACTTACATTAAAAAAAGTTAGAAATAAATTGCCTACTGATTAAAACACGTACTGATTATAACAAACAATGGTTATAACACTGCATTTGAGGTTACTTCAGTTAATAGTAAGCATTAGGTAAAGAAAAAAATGAAAGAAAAGTAATTTTGGTAATAAAAATAAAATATACGGTATTCACTGGGTAATTTTCCTTTTCTGTGGTGACGGCTTACCGGAAATTCCTATTTTAAAAATTATGGCTCTTGCCACATATTTAGTAAAAAATAAAAAAATGAAAAAGAAATTTTTTCAACGTGTGGTACGTGCGATTTCCATAAATAACATGAAACAAAAATCTGCTTGCAGTTTTAAATAAAATAAAACATTAAGGAATAAACATAAAGAAATTAAAAAAGTTTTAAATAAAATAAACATAAAGAAAGTTTATAAGAATTTTTTTATAAGAAAGTTTCCTTAATACTCAAGTTTCCTTCCTTAATACGCGTTTTATTTGGAAAAAAAATTACACTGAGTTCAATTTTCCTCGAATAATTCCTTAATGTATTTCAAAGCTTATCCCAAGTAATAAAAATTAGCTGTTTTCAGACAGTGAGTCAAAGCTGTCACCTGAATTTGAAATTTAGAATTCTTACTTTCAGTCGCAGAGGAATTTTTGTTATCACGGCCAAGCCTCAATCGTAGGCCTATAAAACTTTCCTAAAGATACAAGTTAATGAAAACAGTAAGTTAAGATCTATAAGAATCCTAGAACTGTCATCAGATAAAGGTATTTATAGGGTGTTCTGTGCCATTAGCACTGTCTCCCTGTATACATTGAGGAGATATATTGTTCTTTTTTGCTTTTAACATTCGAACCTCATCTGTTCTTTCTTTTTTTCATTGGCTTGTAAATCCTCCTCATGTTTCTTTTCTGCAAAGGACGGGATTTTTTTATGCACTGCAAATTACATAAGGGCACCAACAATTAGTTTTTGAATTAGACTTAATTATATACGAAACGTGTTTTTGTTTATTAAAAGGGAAAATTACTAATGAAACAGATATATTGCGACCTTAAATGTTATTTCTTTTAACAAATGTCAAGAATCACATTTATTTAAAAATTAGATAGCAGAGAAAAAAACCAAAATCCATATATCATTTAGTGTTTTTGATCTTTATTCTAAATATAAGAACTATAATTATGCAGGAATATAATATGAGAATTCATTTTCTATCAAATTGAATATCCATATTATGTGAAATACGTTGTATGTATTAGTCAAATCTTTATTCGCTTAGAATTCTGCAAATGAACACTGACAATTATGAGAACCCAAATCTAACATTCCCACAAAATCTAGTTATAGATTTAACGAGCTAGTTATAGATTTAGCTATAGCTTATCATAGCTCAAAAGTGTTTTTCGACATTCATTTTTTTATTTTATTTCAGAAGCTACATTCATTAATTTGTGTTATTTTTTAAGGATAAGGAATGACCTATTGCCGTGACAATAGAAATTCTATAAGAAAAGTAGCAAAAAGCATAAACAATTTATAATTCTGAAGCTTAATTTGTTAACAATCACTTTAAACACGTTAACAATACATTTTAGTACCAATATTTCTATGTGCCCCGTTCATATTAAATATGACCTGAGCACTGTTAGAATTATAATTGTAAAAATGTGGTAAATTACCGTAAAATTAACGATTTGGAGCATTTCTTTCTCTTTTTTTACGGTTTTGTAATAATTTATAACTGGCTTGGTTTAAAAACTGTAAAAATTAAATCTAACTGAACATTTACGCTAATTTACGTTAGAAATTTCTTGAGGCAATAGATATTGAAGTAAGTTGTGATTGAGTTGAGTTTTGTCAAGTGAATCGTTGAATGTTAGTTAATGTTGTTAATTAGTTTATCTAGTGGTACCCTCTATCGTGAGAGATAGAATGTATAAGATTTAAGATTTCTTTATGTTAAGCAGCTCTGTAATGCCATCTATACGTGAATGAGAGTTTCGTATAGCTTCAAATCCATGTTCAGCCGGTCATAAGATTAACAGATCAACCCTCTCGACTGATTAACCCAGCTACAAAAGCTACCATATTGCTATGATATGCGATGATGGAAAATAAGAACATTAATTCACAATCCTTTTCATATGGCTTAGCGAAAATCGTTCACTCAATCCGCAGGAGCTTTTGCATTGGTTATGGCATGAATAAAATTCTTTATGTTTTAATGTATTATATTACTGTTATTTGACTTTTCGATGGAAAGTTGTAAAATAACAATTAAATTAATCGTTATTTAACCATTTTTTCCCGAGTACTTTTCAATATTGATTTAAGTGTGTCACTTCATCGAATATATAGCCCCTTTATAGAATATTTCATAACTATTGTATTTTTTTTTCTCTTTCAACGATTGGTGGATGTGGAGATTGAGACTTAAAAAATTTAAATTTTTCAGTAAACTGATAAGTTGCATTCTTTATACTGTAAGCTATCATAAATGGAAACAACAAAACTTCAGCACGAAAAAAAAAAAAAAAACCAACGTCACCTCTTTATTAAACAATGCAAATTGTATGCATGTTTCTATTTCGTTAATATAAGTTAAAACACTAAAAGAAGAGAAACAAAAAGTGAAATATGAAACTAATTAAGGTAGGCAAACTCTGTCATGAGAGCTTACCGTGAGTATATATATATATATATATATATATATATATATATGAGTGATTCTCACGAAATATGACAATTCACTGTCCCTTGCTCTAAGATCTAATACTAAAATACTAAAAGAACTTTTATTTTAAAATTAATAAATAGCATTGCTGTTAGCATTTTAAAATAACTTTGCACTAGTAATGTTTTGTATAGTTAAAAAATTTATTTGAACTTCAAAATGTCATTTTTCTGGCATGTCCTATACAATGTTTCCAATAATAACTAGCTTCAAAACCTCCTATAAATTTTTCAATATCTTATTTTTTTTATCTCAACCGGTGTAAGCATTTCTAGAATATATATACGCAGAGGGAATTATTTACAAAAATTCGTTTAAATTAATTTTTTTTACTCAATAATTTGTTTGTCCCAAGAAAATCTGTCATTTTCCTGGCTACTTTTATTTCGTGGTTTGTAATCAAAATAGACAGAGCCAGCAATCAATATCTTATGTTAATAGATTGATTAGATACCCTCCTATATGAACATGTCTTGTTGCATGAATAAATAACCAATTTTCTGGTTCAAAATCTATTTCAAAAAATTTTTCATGGTGAGTAGGTTTTTGTGTCGTCATTTTCCTGGCTACTTGAAACCATTAATAACATAAACTACATAGATTTATCTGAGTTATTTTAAGAAATCCTGTTGTTTTCTTCAGAATATAAACTTCTTAGGCCAAAATATTTAATTAACGTAAAGTTATATGCTATAAAATAGCAAATTTGTCATTATCCTGGCTTATAAATGCCAAACTGCTAATACTGTAAGGAAGGAAAACAAATATTAACCTAATACCAAGTTTATGTATGATTGTAATATGCTTGGATGTAATCAAAGTTATTTATTTATTTAATGATTCAATATTATCCACAATTTTATTCTGTACATATCAGTAACAAAAATTTTTTTGATTCTTTCTACAGTGGATAAAAATAATTAATTTAAGCAATTTATGGTCCATCAAACATAAAGGCTTAAGTTGAGTTACTTATTTTTAACTTAAAATGACTGTCTTTTAAACTTCTAAGCTAATATGTCATTTTCCTGGCATTCAAGATTTGGTGAATTTCAATTTTATTTTTTCCCCAAGCAAATGTCAATAAACTACACTGCTGTCTGTAAGATATTAAGAAGTGTAACAAAAGAAGTATACAAAAAAAAATTTAGATTATTTTGACGACTTTAAATTTGAAGAAATTTTTTGGTCTGAATTGTCATGTTTCGTGAGAATCACCCATTTATATTATATGTTTGTATGTCTACACAGTATGTATATTTAAACAGTATGCATATTTGAAGCCATTATTCTATCATTTAAGTTAGCCAGTAACAACGCATTTGTTATTAACATGCGTAAGAATAAAAAAACAATCACTAACATGATAAACTCAGCAATTTTCAACCAATTTATTAACATTTCCATAGTATGCATTTATGCATAGTAGCTTCCGTTGCAAGTACATTTTAAGGGAAATATTTAGTTTTCAAATATTTAATTAGATGGACACAGATATTTTAATTTTAATATCTTGTCAATTGAAAACTACAAACTATCAAACATAGATTGCGCAATTATTGCGCTGTAAAAAGGAAACAAAATTGTCTTACAATACTTTTGAGTCTTTTGATAGCACTTTTAGAAAAGTGTTTAAAATAGTCTTCAAGCAAAGTACTAACCTGCAGTAAACTGTATCGGTGTAACTGTAAAAAGTAACTAATGTATTACTGTTAAACCATTTTATAAATAAACAGTAAATACTTAGTTTTAAAGAAAAACTGTATTTTTAACTGTATATATGTGTTTTTTTTTTGCGAAGAAAATGACTACTAATTCTTTTGCATTACAAATATTTAAGAAAAAGACCTTTTAAAAAATTAAAAAATCAGTTAAAAGATAAATTAATGAAACTTAAAAAAAGGAAATTGTTGTAATTTTGTCTTTATAAAAACTTCAAGGTAAGGTTTAAAACAGAAAAAGAGCTTTTAAAAACGAATAGAAAAAGATAATTTTAAATTTAAAACATCATATATAGTTTTAAAGTCGAAAGACTTAAAAAAGCACGTGTACAGCTGTGATTAAAAAAATGTATACATTTTTTAAAGAGCATCTTTCATAGAAAATTAATTAACATTAAACTAAAGAATGTTTTTAATTAAAAATTTTTACCTCAAAACTAACATAATCATAAAATATATTGCTGATACAAATTTTATTCTACAAAAGGGATCCATTATCTAAATTTATTAATTAACGAAAATATAATATCCTTTTCAAAAAGATTTATTTATTGCTTTGTTAAATAATTTAATGAAAGCAAGTTCAATTAATTATGATATCGTAAAAACTGCTTGTTTCTCATTATTGTTTTTAATGACACTAATGAACTCTTAAGTAACACATATTTTACATAATAAAGAAAACTATTGAAAATTATAGGATCTTTTGTATAAATTTTTCTGGATCATTAACCCCTTAACGAAGATAATGAAGTTTATTACAAAAGAAATTTTTTGCAGCATCGTTAAATAGCTAAGAAAATTACATTTGATTAAGATTAATTAAATGATAGGTGAAATGATATAACATAATGTTACTTCATCCATGCTCATAAAAGCAAAGAACCAGAAGATAGTTCCATCTCATTATTTTAGATAAATTTTGCTTATAAAGTACTTAATATAAACTTTTATTATTTTCTTTCAACCAAACCTCTTGGATTGCAGCTTTTTCATTGTTTTAAATTATTTTATCTAATTAATTATTGAAAAAAAAAAACTTTTAGCATGCATTTTAATTAATGCATTTTAATTTTTAAATCACTCTCAAAATTTTTATTCCAATAAATGTTAAAACATGTGCGTGCCTTACAGCACTGTCTTTTTTTTATTTGTCATTTTGGGGTGATTATTGATATATATATATATATATATATATATATATATATATATATATATATATATATATATATATATATATATATATATATATATAATGAAGACAAATAAAGGTTTAAAAATGAGAGAAAAACGAAGAAAATTAATAAGTTTTATTAACTGCACAAGTGTATAGAACTCATAAAATGATTTTAAATTTTGAGAAAGCATGGAAAATAATGAGTAATGAAAAGAGAAGAAGAAAAATATTTAAATAATATTAATTTAAAAAACATTTAGGGAAAGTTTTTATGTATCTTAAAAAAATTTATATATAATAAAAAAAAAAACTTATTAAAATTTCGGAAAATAAAAATATCTTTAAATTATCCGGTATAGTATTAATACTTTGCGCACATCCAGTTATGGGCCAATCCTATGAAGCTAACAAATTAAATGCTTTTCAGTAATGCAGTAAAAACGTGCCATATGATATCATTTTATTTACGCTTCTGTTTTCATATTTTGTAATCTGACAATCGTATTACAAAAATATTTTAAATTATTTTTCTGATACGCGTAACTTCATTTGCCTCGCTTTCCTTTCGTGCTTTGTTATATATTTTCTTTGAATTTTATGTTCTGTTTTTTTCTTGATATGATTGATTTCATATGTAGTTTTTAATTGTGTTCTATTTTCGTTAAAAAAATTTTTTTGAGTGCTCTTCAAACTATTGTATTGATATGTATTGCTCTGGTTATATTGATACAATATTAGAAAGCACTCTTTTTGCCGATATAATCATGTGAGCTGATGATGAGATTATATCTTTTTTTGTTTTCCTATTTTGTTTTGTTTTCCTATTTTGTTTTGCTTTCCTTTATTTTGTTTTCCTAAATTTTAATAAGTTATTTTTACTATATTTTTTAAGATACATAAATAAAAAACCATTTAAATGTTGTTTTTTTTTTAAATAATATTATTTTAATAATTTTTCTTCTTCTCTTTTCATTAATCTTTTTTATTTTCAATGTTTTCTCAATATTTAAACTTAACACACACACGTGTATATATATATATATATATATATATATATATATATATATATATATATATATATATATATATATATATATATATTGATTAATTTTCCTGTTATTAATTAAATATTATTAAGTTTCTGATTTAACAAAGAATATAATAAAACAAGTAAACATTTTAATCCAATCTTCTGAGACTAAATCTTATTTCTGAAGCTATTCTTAATACCCTGGACAAAATAATCTACTTATTTTTTGTAATAATCTTGACTTTATGAGAAATCTGAACGATCGATCTTACATGAAAAAGTTAAATACCATAATTTTATTAAGATTGTATAGTGAGATTTTGCTTGTAAATCAAAGGATGTAAAATGTATTTTATTCATCTTTTTAGCTTTTCCTTTCTAGTGTCAATAAAATTTGGTGTCGTGCTGTTATTTTCAATCTTAGTTAGGGCTCCATGCAAAATCTGATCATTATAGTTTATTGAAAAATGGTCAAAATTTCGATTGAAGTTAAATGAATACTATCGATAAAAAAGAGCAGCCTTTTGTCATCAAAAAATTATTAATGCTAATGTTTTTTACTAACTTTTAATAAAACGTGATCGATTTTTTTTGTTTGACGATAAGTGTGATTTGGTGATAATATAATATTACATTTTGCTTGTTGTGGAGAGAAAATTTGTTGAAATTTCGGTTACATCTAGAAGAATGTTACAATAACGATTTGAGTGATCAAAATAATCAAAAAGTGGTCAAAACTGTGGTTCAAAATTCCATAGATCGAATAATAAAGGAAATTAAATAAAATATAATAAAATGTGAATGATTGTTTTTATGAACCTTTTGGTAAACTCGGACTTTTATTATTTTTTCTAACTTCCTGTTTCAACTATAATACGTATACCAAAAACCTATGTGAAAAACAGGATTCGAAAAATTTAAAAGATTTTACAGTTTTTACAGTATACAATTTTTTGCCCAAAACTGTTATATTCTGAATATTTTTGTATGCTGAAACATTTTATGCTTTTATAAGTAAAATTAGATCATTAACAACAATGAATCTGCATAAAATCAGCAGCATTAAAGATTACTAACAAATCGATATTAAGCATTATTAACAACTAAGTAATAAGAATTATTAGCAAATAAGTATTAAAAATTATTAACAAATATGTATTAAGCATTATTAACAAATGATTACTAAGCATTATTAACAAATAAGTATTAAAATCATTAATCAAGATTTACTAACAAATAAGTATTAAGTATTATTAACAAGGTAATTGTTAAGCACGAATATTCATTGACCATTCTTATTAACTTTTTTCTTATTAAAAGAGTTATTCTCAGAAATAATACATACTAACTCCAAGTGCATGGAATTCAACATTTTATTTTAAAACGATGTTATAAATTTTTACATTAATTATTTTCTAGAGCTGAGTGATGGGATAAACATAGCAAAAAATAAGCATAGCATACAATCAATTTCCTTGCTTTTCCTTCCCCTCGAATGCCTTTTATCTCTCTCCTTGCAATTATCGTAAAAAATTAAGAAACGCTTAATCGATATTTGATGTTATCTCTAATTATGCACATGCCAAACCAGCTATGTAAGTATAAAAAATGCATACCCAATCGAAAATTTTACAAGGAAAGGGTATGTCCGGCAATATAATCTTTGAGCCAGCTTCATAAATTAAATTATTTGGCAGAAATATTTACTTGATCATAATATATACTGTAAGGAAAAAGCTTCTTAAAGTTGAGCAAAAATGTCTCGAAATAGCCTTGAAAAAATAATTAAAATTTAAAATCCCATGTTTTAATAATTGAAACAGACAGCGTAAACTTTTATTTAAGAAAAACGCATAGTCTCAAAAGTTTTTCTAAGACAGGAAAGAGAGATGTTTGTTGGTTGCCGCAGGATTCGTACCAAAGATCTCCTGATTCATAGTAGGGTAAACCAACCAGTGAAGGAACACTACCCAGTGAAGGAACATTTCATATATATTGATTAAAAATAAGAATTTGAAAGTTTTTCTTTAGATTGATTGGTAACAATAGCTTACTGCCAAACAATAGGAAGTCATCTAGCAATGTTTTGGATTACCTGGTCAAATAGACTATTCTGGAAAAAATTTTGAATTTGTTATTATCTCTGCAACACCTTGTTTTTTTGAAAAATTATAAGGTGCGTGTTTGTATTTATATGTTTGAAGTGAAATCAATTGCATGTAATAGTTTTATTTTTCTCACTGTGAAAAAGAGAATTCAAAATATAGTTATTGAAGTTACGTTTTATTTTTTTTTAAGTTCACATCATAATAAAGTACTGAGATAAAGGGGTGTTTATATACTGGATCACCAAACGATGAAAAACCAGTGAAGGAACAAGTGTTCCTTTACTGGATTTTTTTCGAAGTTAATGAAAATAAAAGATAAACTTTAACTTTTTTGTACCATTAGTGATGTTCCGCATCAAAAGTATGTTAAAAATACGAGAAACAACTTCTAACCAGTGAGGGAACAGGCATGTTCCTTTACTGGGCATAGGTTTTCCAGTGAATGAGCAGTATGTGTTAATATGTTGACACTTTAATTTTCAATTCATGATTACAAAAAAAAGTTAACATTTTCCAAGTATTTATATGTTATAATTTCAAGAATAGGCTTGTCTTTAAATATGTGTATGGCTTATTAATTCATAAAGAGCATTAAAAAATAACCAAAATTAAGTGTTCCTTTACTGGGTGTTCATTCACTGGTAAGAGCTGTTCCTTCACTTGGTCTTCTTACTACTTGTTATTTGAACCTCCAAAACATTAAAACAATATTATGTAAGTTTTCTAAAAAAATTTTACATAATTTGCAATTAGTAACAAATATGTTGACACTGTCATTTAACTAAAATTTCGAATTTTGAAATTAATATGATTTTTTAAAAGGCAAGCGAAGCTTAAGTGTTCCTTCACTGATTAGTTTACCCTAGAATGCTTTAACCACTATAGTAGTACATTTCATTCAAAGAACTTCTTATGCTGATTACTGCAATGACACATATGATACTATAATTTCCAATTTCAATTTGGAAAGTAGGGTCCTATCTGCTTAAAATATCTGTAATTTTAATTTCACTTTTTACAAATTCGCTATTTCTGAAAGATAAACTTATAAGTAAATGGAATGTATGTCATAATGTGTCATTGCGGTGATCCTTATGTCAAGCTTCCCAACTCTTCTTAGACAACAATATAAAGATCTAAAAAAAGTGGACCACCCTGAATAAATTTTTATGTAATGACCGGATCTTAAATTTTTAGGACTCAATTTTAATGGCTCGAGTAGGCGGCTTCAAAAATGCTAATTATTTAATGTAGAAGTTATTTTAAGTTAAAAATTATGACATAAAAATGTACTTATGAATAAACTAACCTTTTTTTCGTCTGATTTAAATTTTTGGCCCCAAAAATATAGGGGGTAGCTGGAGAGATAGTCTGATCAAAATAGTGGTCTAAAGTTTGAAACTATTAATGTTTATTTTACTTTTTACGTATTTCACCATATCTAAAGAATCTTTTTAAACGAATAAGAATTCGCTTAATAAAGAATCCTGAAATTACTTTTTAAGCCTGAATTACTTATCCTGAAATTAGTTTTTAAGCTTTTAAGTACAATTATAAAATTCGTTTATCTTGAGGTATTTCCATGCAAAATACAACTTAAAGTAAATATTTATTATTTTTTTATTATTCTAATAATAATAAAAAAAAATTATGTCAAATATAAAAATTTGCATTTCAAAATTTTATTTTATTTTGCAAAATACAAAATTAGAGCAAAATTGATCAAATCATTTCTTAGAAATCGAACTGTAAAATTACGGCTTTTATAAATTTTGATTTTTCAAGAATCTATTCTCTAAATATAGCGAAATGAGCGAAAAGTAAGTTAAAAATTAAAGGGTCCAACATTTAGATAGCTCTCATCATGAAACTTTTGGAACTATATGTCCCCCAGATTGCTGATAACCCCTATAATTTGGAAGTCAGAAATCCGAATCAGTAGAAAAAAATTCATGTGTATGCTAAGTGCGTTTTTTTTACCTGATTTCGTAACTTAAAATATCGTCTGCGCTAATTTTATTTTATTTTATGACCATCGTTAAGGTGCCGACCCAATTTTTGGGCTTACGACTACTGATGTTCAACTCCGTAGTCTTGTAATTTTGAACCCAATCTAGACAGAAGACAAGGGAATTCCTGGATTAAGTAGTGGGAGATATTTGCCTTCGTGGAGGAATTTTTGATGGAACTAACCAGCATTGCCGTTACGTAGAGGAAAAACAGGAAAACCTCCCACTGTTAACCTGATTATCAGATTTGCCTATTTTTAGCCTTGGAGTTATTTCGACACTTTTATGGTATATTTTGAGAAGCTTTTTTTACGGTCTAATAAACGCTCCTTTTAATGATTACAAATCATGACTGTCTTTTTCAAGTCATAAAAGTGAAAAGCAGAAAAAATAACGTCTTAAAAAAGTAATATTCATTTTAATAAGTTTATCTTTTAGGGCCCATAGCAAATTCTTTTTCTTTTCATTCTCCCGCTACTTTAAATGGATGGAAATGTTAGAAGTTGAGTTTAAAATTTGCTGTTGCAAATTACTATGGTAATGGACGTTCAGTTGAATTAATATTTTAGAATTTTCTCACTAAACATCCATCTAGGATTGTAAACGAGTTTGTTTAAAGAATTTTACTGGATTCTTGCAATCTCAAGAGTGCTTTATATTTCATTTTTGGAGAACAGGTTGATCTTTCTCGATGCTCTGTACTTGTCTTTGCTTTTAAAATGAAAGCATTTCTATTCGTCGAAACTGTACCTTCGAGAGATCATTTTACCGAGAGAACTTTAGTTCTTGGAGGATAAATTTATAACCTTAATGCTCGAGGATTTAAATATTCACTCCCGTGTTTGAAAGATGAGAAAAGTGGCAAGTGCTATAAGCATTGAAAGACATCCAGAAATATATCAAGATTATGCTTCTTGCATTTCCTTTTCATACTGAATGTGTATCATTTAAAAGCTATGCACAAACAGGGACAAGTTCTCTATTGTCCTTGTAAAAATAAGTTAAACATTTTATAAATGCTATTAAATTGAAATTTTAAACGAAAATCTTTAATAAAATGTTCTTACCTTTGACGATTTTGCTTAAAGATACTTTATGTTTCATTATTAAATTTAATTTTTAATTACTAAAAATAAGATGTCTCTTTCACACAGTTACGTTATGATTCTTGCAAAATCTTTAGTAAAAAAAAATATGGAAATTAGTGGTCTCAAATTTTTATTAAAGCTACAAAAAGCAAAATCGTTCTGAAAGTATTTAATATTATTATTGAGAGAGAGTCTGGATTGGAAGCATTAAAGCTTGTTTGGTTGCCGAAAACAGTAAATATGGATAAAAATAAAAATTATTTGAAATAACCAGGTTTCAATTAGACAATTAGAGAAATCTCTTAAAGGGATCAATATTACAGTCTCAAAATCGAGTGTTTATTAGGAAGATTCATAATGATATTCAACCGTCAACTGCGGGAGGCCCGCAAGGCCAGTCACCACAAATTTGAAATTGAAAGTGAATGCATTATTCCCAGTGTTGCCAGGTGCCGATAACCGTTTACCCCTAGATAGCGTTGTAAAATCCCCTAAAATTTTTTTAAAAACTCCAAAATTTTTCACTTAATATATAAGTATTGAAAAATAGTACAAAAGTTAAATAATGTTTAGTAAACGTTGCTTTAATACTTTTTAATATTTTATTATCAACAAACTAATATTTTTTTTCATTTCAATCGTTGCATTATCTTTAATTTCTACTAAAATATTTAAGATATTTTTTTCAATACTTTTTGATTTGCACATTTTTTCATAAATATTTTATTATCAACGATATAGTCTTTTTAATATTTTAATTCTAACATTATGCTTAAATTTCGGATAAAATATCCAACATATTTTCGTCATAACTTTCTGATTTGTATATGTTTTCGCTGTTGAACATTTTGGATGAAGATATGTACTTATTTACTGTACTGTATTTACCATTAAACTGCTTTTCGTTTTCCCACTCTTTCTTGTACTTTTGTACGTACTTCTTTTTTTCTTTATCCTTTGGCATTATTTTTAAATCATACACATTAAAAAATTTAAATAATTTGAATTCAAATTCACAAAACGTACAGGTTGATCGAGCTAAGTAATAACTTACTACATTCAACAAAGGGGTTAAATTCTAAACTTAAATCTTAATCTTTTTGTTTTGGCTTAAAATATTGATTTTCATAGTACCATCTCACACATTCAGTTATAAAATTTGATATTAGAACTTAACCAAAATGAAGCTAGTAAAATTCACAAATAACCCTAAAAGAAGCCCCTACAAACAAATTCCCCTAAAATACCCACTGAAGACAAAAAATCTCCCTAAATTTAGGGGGAAAACCCCTAATCTGGCAACACTGATTATTCCCAACAGACACAGGAGAAGCATGGATAGGAGATCCAAAATTGGCGAATTATCGAAATGTAACGAAGCCAAAACAAAGCCAACACACATAATCAATAATACGTTTGAAAATACTTTGGCGATCGCGAGACGCCAACAAAAGTGTGGGAATTATTATAACCATGTAACAGAAACATATTTGAGGTAAGAAACTAATAATAAAGAGTTATAAATAAATTTTTGTTTTCGATTAGGCGCGGCAGTGAATTAATGAGTCGATATTAGTATTGAAATAAAAAGTTAGCCGTTGCATTGATCGATAAGAAAAGAATAAAATATTTTATGTTCGCTTTAAAAGAGTAACTCTCTCATCTAATTTAAATATAATTCGATTAATAAAATAAGTTTAAGTAATTAAAGATATATTAAAAGGTAGGAAATATGTAATGCCAATTGCGGCATCACAGATAATGTGAAAAAAAGTATTTCAAAAAAAACTAATTCATTTCGGTAGATGAAGTGTTTCCAAAGAGCTCACTTTTTATATCTGTTTCCATAATTATATGGCAGGTAGTACTAATTAATTACCAAATTTAAAATAAACTTCTCGAACCATTAAATTGGCCACTTAGTACATGAAATTTCGATTATTAGAACAAAAGTTATTTACTAAGAATCTTTTCCTCCCCTCTGTACTTATCGACTTATGTAAAGTTCGAACATATAAAACCTTCTTAAAGGAAAAAAAAAACTATATTTCCTGAAACACTTACACATAGTGTTGATTGTATCAAAAGCAGAGGATCCTTAGAAAACCCCATTACAGGGGACTAGAATGAGTCCTAGTCTTTTAGTAACTTCATTCTAGACCAGTTGCTTTCTAATCAGAAAGGTGGTACATTTTACAGTAAATTTAACTTTAAAACTTTCCTGAATTAGTTTTTGCACTGTGCATTTATCGTTTTAAATATTTTTTTTTTCGAAAAAAATATCTATACATATGTTTTTAATGCTTTATCTATAAACCTATATAAATTTCCTGCTTTTAGAATATAACGAAATATTTGTACGTAAGTATCATATATTTTTATTTTTTTATTTTCTCAATTTGAAGTTTCTCTTGGTGTATTATTTTTAATTTTAATTTTAAAATGCATAGCTTTTTTAAAAAAATTAGTATTTATTATAATTATTTCTTTAGGTTGCGCATTGTTAAAAAAGAAAGAATATTTAAAATGGATGTCGAATAAAGAGCAGTCCCACTTATTCGCAATTGTTTTTTAAACCCACTTTAATTCAAAAACGTTTAATCCAAAACGTTACGAACTGAGTGATTAAACTTTAAAAAAATATACTCTATTTTTATTTTAAAAAAAAGTACATCTTTCAATAAAAAGTTTGTAAATTTATTTTTTATTTTTCTAACAATATCTAAACCATAGCGTAAGAATTATGCGTCCGTTTTATACGAACAAAAATGAAGTAAATAGTTTCGGAGACATTTCAGAATTTTTCCTCCAATTATAATGTGCATTCTTAGTAAATAGATAAAATTTCCGCAAGTTCGAGGCTAAGCATATGCAAGATCATTTAGCATTACATAACTACGTGGTGTGTCATTTACATTCCCTAATTAGTTTTGGGTTCAGATATTTTATTTGGAAGGAAAATGCTGAGGGAATACCCTTTTGATTGGAAAACGGACTTGCAGATTGAAATTTTGATTAAAATGTAAATATTCCTGAATTTAAACGGGAGAGATTGAGAAACTTTTACTGATTTTGTATAACAAATTTAACAGAAGTTTAAAATTGTATACAAATGATATATCAGTTATTTGCTTTCTTTCATCTTTTATTTATTTCAAAGAAATTTATAAATATATAACATGAGTCAAATTGTTAAAAAAAACATTAAAAAACAATTTTAATGTTATTTATGAAAATTTTAGACGCTAAATCTCGTCATTGTGAAAGTTGTGAAGCTTAAACTTTCAAAATGTTAAAATTACCTTACTTGTCTTTTCAGTTATTTTTAATGATAAAAAATCTGATGAGTTTTAATCGATTATATCTACAGAAATAGTGCTTTCTGATATAGTATTAATGTATAACCAAAGCTAAATATATCAATACAATAGAGTGTTAAGTAGTGGCAATAATGGAATATATTTTATATTGTAGTAAGAAAATTTTTTAAATAATAAAGCCTGTTATAAATCATAAAAATAAGATATAAACGTTTTTTCTTAGTTTTTCTAATTAGTGAATCTTAGGATTGTTCAATTTTTTTTCTGGTTATCTTTTTTAAGAGCGTAGTTAAAGAGGGTTCTAAGTAGAAGTTTAGTTAACTTCAACTCCTCATCTTTAGAATTAGCAACAGCTGGAGACTGTCTCAAGAATGGAATTTTTCATTGCAGTGTTTTGAAATAAATAAGCTGACGGGTAAAGTGCAAGCAGAATTTTTTTGAGGAACAAGATAACATTCTAAAATAATATGAGGGTGTGCATGTCGTCACAAACTAAAGGCTGATGTGTTGACAAAACCAGACACTGAAATATGTGAGACAAACCACGAAGACAATAATTCTACCCGAAAAGACAATAACTCTAACTAATCTTTAAAACATGAGTCAGAATTTGAGATCCATCTCTGTGAAATGTACACCTCGCAACAACAACGCATCAATAGACAAACGTTCGAGGATGCAATTCTTAAATGATGATTTGAGAGGAAAAAAAAATTGACTGCTTTACGTTTTAAACCATACGCCCCTTTATCATGCCTGCTACTGATGTTAAAATGATAAAGATTTAATGAGAACATTATACAGGGTGTTTATAAAGTCCCGGACCCATTTTGATGTTTAATAACTCATAAAATAATAAAGATATAAACAAACATATGGCATTTATTGATGGAATAACTCATATATTTTCCTTTTCAGGTTTGAATATCTTTACTTTTGTAAATATGGCCTGCGCGTGTTGTTAATTTCAGATAATTTCATTTTCCAGTCTAAATATCTGTACTTTTCTAAATATCGTCTGATTATTAATTGCATTTTTCTCTCTTTTGTTTTTGGCAACTATGTACTATGTACTATGTACCCCATGAATACCGTGAGGCACAAAGGGATTCCCCAAAGGCTAATGTGTGGTGTGAACTAATGCACGACCGAGTCATTTGGGCCTTTCTTTTTTACAGAAAAGACGGTCTCATCAGTCGTATACTTAGAAATGTTGGAAAACTTCGTATTTCCACAACTAGAAGAGCTTCAGCCACATGTCTTTTTGCAACAAGATGGTGCACCACCTCATTCGTAGTTCTTTGAATGACCATTTTCCAGGAAGATGGATTGGGCGAGAAAGACCAATTCCTCGGACACCCAGATCACCTGATATAACGCCTCTGGACTTTTTGGGGGGATTTATAAAGAACAATGTTTACAGGAGGATCGTGTCGAACATTGATGACCTAAAAGCCAGAATTACAACCGCACTAGCCTCTGTGGATGCCGACATGCTTGCCGCTACCTGGCGTGAAATTGACTATCGACTTGATATTCTCCGTGCGACGAAGGGGGCACACGTGGAAGTTCATTGACAAGGGTCATGAAACTTTTTGAGTCTATCTAACCATGTATGTTATTAATTTTAATCTATCTTTATTATTTTATGAGTTATTAAACATCAAAATGGAACTGGGACTTTATAAACACCCTGTATATTAATCTTGTCTCCATAAGAAAATCGATCTTCCACAACTTTAAAAATTTTTTAATACGATATATTATTATTGTATTATTAACGTAGCAGTAATGTTGTATTGGTCACTAATAATGTGTTTTGTCCGAAGGAAAGGAAAAGTTAAAATGTTCTTGTTTCTAGTTAATCATTTTTTCTTCGGGATATGTATCAGTCATTCATGTCTTTAAATTCTAGTTTTTCATCATTTACCTGATTTATAAATAGATTTTTGGATCTAATTACCATGTATATGTATCTTGACATTGGATTTTCACAAATATCATTCTTCTACTGAATTCGTAAAATTACAATTTGTTCTAGAATTATCCGTTTTTTTTTCTTGGAAAATAAAAGTTAAAAATAAACTCTATAACCCACAGAAACACATTTACAAAGTAGAAAATGTATCTTCTGAAACAGCCATTTTTATTTATGAATTAAATGATTTTTGTTCGGGATTCTAATTTATAAAATTGCTTTTTTTTCCGGGGATTTTTGTTTAACTTTTTAATTTCGAATAATGACTGGTTAGAAAATAGCTGTTTAAAAATTTGTCATATTTCTTTAGTTCTTGATTTTATAAAATCGCGTTTGAATTGACGCGTTAAAAAAAATATATAGAAAATGACAAATAGTGATTTTTTTTATCTTGTGAGATAAAAGGATGGTAAAATTTTATTATGTATTTGAATTTGAAAAAAAAAAATCGAATATGTAATCTGGAACTCTTCATTGGACTTGTGCAAATCGTTTCTTTTATTAAATACTGTGACACAATAATCTTGAACTTAAAAGAAAAGAAAGGTAATATTTTCACTAAAACAATTTGAAATACATTAACCATTTGTTGAATCAGGATATGAATAATACATGGGATTCATTTTACATCAGAAGAAAAATTATCATTTAAAGAGCTTTAATATTCATTCCTTTCCGGATGAAAAGATATAGAAGAAAGAATATGATAATGGACTGTAAATTTTTATAGAGATTTTGAGTATCAAAATTTTTTTTCTCTTTGAAAAAAAGGGCTTTTATGCCTGTTTCGCTTCATTTTTCATTGAATTGACACAAGTTCTTAAATGTGTCGAAAAGAAATAGTTTAAACAATAAAAGAGGGAGGGGGGAGTTTCGGATTTTATACTGCAAAAAAAAATATTATCTTAAAATTTTCCAACGCAATAACCTGCTTGTATATCTTACAATTATAGTAAAATATTTTTTCATTCATTGCATAAAATATTAATGCCATATTGAATTAGTTTCCCTCTGAAGGAGATTGTGCTTTTTAAACGTGAGATTATAAACATAAATTTTATGCCTCCAGGTCGTATAAGTCTATATTTAATGAATTTGGTGTTGTACTGCCACTCTCTGCATTTTAGTCATTAAACTCTACTATTGGATTATCAATTAAACTTAGGAGGTTGAAGGGTATTTTTTTAAATAGGTTTTATTTTTCTAATTTTTAACTAGTTCTAGTTTTCCAATTTTTAATAGTTAAGAAACTCAGAATTCGGAAGTTAATAACTTTTATATTTAAAAATTGACTCAGCTGATGAGCTCCAGACTTCCACATGGTAGGTAGGTACTTTATTAACGTCGCATTAGAGCTGCACAACGGGCTGTCTGGGGAACATCCCTGAGGATGTTTACACATTTACTAGTCTGGAAGACCTATAATGCCCAGTTTCAAGTAAAACAGATTAAACGTAAATCATGAAATATCGGCTTATATTCGACTATTTAGTAGAAGATTTACAATCAAAAAAGTATATTCAGCACTAATTATTAAGGAACCGCAATAAAAAGAGTTATTTAGTGAAATTAAAATAAATAAGGCTGTCATTGTTAATGCTTAAAAAGTTCTTTTTCGTGTGTCTAGACAAAATTTGCTTTTAAAAATCGGTTATACACCAATTTAATATAATATTTAGAACATAATTACGTACAACATTCATTTTGTTCATGTGCTCAAAAATCATGACTTCAAGACAAAAGATGCATTTAGAACCAACTGAAAAGTACCGTTTGTGCCATGATTAAGAACGATCTGAAGAAATTACTTTTATGAATCCACCATTCAATCCTTACTATTTTAATCTCAGCAGAGTTAATTTTTTTAACTGCTAAATTTAACTGAAAAAATAAGGATGGACACGAATATTTTGAAAAATTAGCTTTCGGAGATGTTCTTAGTTTAAAATAAGTTAGCTTTTTTTTTGTTGCTAATTGTAAATACCGGTGGAAGGGACGATTTCAAGAACACTCAGCTATCAATCAGAGGACAGCTTTAGAAAATTGTTGGCTGAAAATCTCAACGTTAAAATTGAGAATTCTATGGTTAGTAGTAAGAGTTAACCATGTGATCATTTTTCCAAATTTGAACATTCGAGTAACAAATAAGGCACGGCATAATTTGCTTTCCAATTTAAACAATATTCTCCCAACTTTACTAAAATGTCAGTCACTCAAATCAAAGATTTCCTTTAATAAAGATTCAATTTAAGTAATTTAAATAATTTTATTCTACTATCAGATACCAAACACTCAGAGGTGAACCGTGAACTCTTCAGAGCAAAGTATGAATCAAAACTATTCGCAATTTATAATACAAAACTTAATACTTCGGAGGTCTAAAGAATTACGGTTGACTATATGTTAGACACCGAGCCTTTTTAACAGCTAAAACTAACTCAGGCCAAACTAGATTTCCCCTGTCAATTACCTTAACTAAAATATATGAAGATTAAATTTCTTTAGAGAAATAACAATTTTAGAAACCATTTCATATTAAGCTTCGCCTAATCTATTCCTAATTTATTAGATAAGAGTTGTAAATATTCTTGAGTAAGTAGATCCATTTGCAACCGGTCAAAAGAATTATGAAAATATTAGTCAAGGTACTAAAGGTAACAATTAAAGGTTCCAGATAGTTTTGATTTTATCGAGAAATCTTACAACTTTTGACTTTCTATGAAGCTAATCTAACATTTGACTTTGTATTTAAAATTGTTTTCCTGGAGTTTAACACAAGTGAAGACATTAAATACACACATCAGTCATTCAAAATAGAGAACTTTTAGAATTTTCTTCAAATTTCACCTCTGTAAAGCTAGTCCTAGATCTCGCCCGCTCGATTAAATGTCACATTGATCAAGTTCCGATTCTGAACCCCTTTTGATAAGCAATAAAATGTTCATAAAACCATACTAGCTCAAAGTGAGTATTAAATTTGAAAATCTTTCGGATTTTATAAAGATTTGGCAGAAAAAACAATGGCTTTAAACAAGCTACCGTATTAAAAAAAAATTTCTAATTTGCGGGTTCAGTAGAAGTCTAGAAATCTTAAGCGCAAGGTGAAAATATTTAAATTTTGTAAAACCAGATGGACTTGAATGAACAAAGCTATGAATAACTTCAAATTTTGAGTCTACAGATTCCTGTTTTAAATTTTTTGAAGCTACCTAGGAAGTTTTGAGTATTCTCATACTTGACCTCAAAATTGTCTCTAATTAAAGTTAATCTCTAATTAAAGTATTAATTTAACATTCCACTGACTAAGATTATCAAGATTCAATTTTATTCAGGAGTAATTCTATTTCAACGTTGAATACCTCTATTTTTAAGAGAAAAAAAAGACTTAAACCAAAAAGAATATGTTACACTTATATAACATTAAACAGGACAATTTTAATGCATATTTTGAACAGTAATACAATATACAAAAGAGCTTTTCTCTGAAAATTTTAAGAAGTTCGATAGAGTCATAAAATTTAAAATTCGCATTCTTATTCTATTCTTTGAAAAAATTTCTCAGGGAAGTCCACAAAAAAATGGTGTGAAGCAACTTTGAATTTTATCACCTCTGCTTTTGGAAAATATTTCCTTATGTCCTCTCCTCTTCAGAGCCTCTACATTAAAAAAGATCAAATTTAGTTTAAGATTTATTTACATCATTTTTTTTAAAAATCTCGTAGCAAATATTAAAGCTCAAATATTTATTTAAATACCTAATTTAAAAAATAGTCTTTATTAAAATTAAACCTTTTGTTTAAATATCAGAAAACAGTCTGGGAATCTCGTCGATTAGCCACGTTTGGGACTGAAATATAAGCAACTGCGTTAAAATACGAATACACGACCAAATGTTTATACCTATTTAGTCACTTAAAAGTGAGATTCTGCATGTTTTATAAAATTGTTTATAAAAGTAGAAAGCGGAATTTTGCGGAAAGGGTGAAAAGGTGAATTAGGAAGCGGAAAAGGTGAATTATTGTTTCCAGTTAGGTAATTACCGATTTCTAGATTTTTCGAAGAGAAAAGGCACAATACGTAGAAATATTGTCACACAAAAGTTTATTTTCCCCAAAAATGATCCCTCATGTAATTTATCCCGAAGCTATTCAAATATTATTGAAAAAACTAATTAGAAGAAAGTTTTAATTCTAATCATTACTTTCGAATTTATTCATATGAAAATTAACATACTTTGTATAATTTTAAACTAATGAAAAGCATTTCAATCTAATCAATTAGAAGATGGTAATACTTAAAATTTAAGGAATTTGTAACATGGTAAACGTAGTAAAAAAGGAGTGATAAATATTTAGGTTATTTAGGACATAGGTCAAATATTAGATTATGATCTGTGGATGAATGAATGGGTCCGCTCTATAAACGGGTGTGAAGTATGAGTGACGTATGTGTGGCTGAAGTCAGATTCTTGGCCATAGAATCGCGCCACTGAAATAACAAGAAACGCACTCTCTGCCTTAAATCTGCTCGGTTCCACCAAGCAGGCTTGTCCGTGTGGCAAGTCGCATTAGACACAACAACAATTCTTGAACTACTCCAACCGAAATACACATCTTTTGAGAAAATTATCCTTTTAATACATTAACTAGTAAAAGCGTGATTGAGCATATTTAGAGTTTAAAATTTCGAATAATTCATTAAAAATAGTATTTGAAAAATATTGTATTTAAAATATTTGAGCTGCAATTTTCATTATAAACCAAGTTATATTTAAGATTCGCACTCTGAATAATTTGAATGTATGATAATTTATAAAAGAAAAAAAAAGATAAAAAAGCAAAAATGATTTGAATATTAGACATTAAATACTTGTCACAAATTATCTCCCAACTTGTAAAGCTTTTTATCGAAATTTGTCAAAGGGGGTAAAATTTATTTACATGCATATCTTAATGTTTCAACAAAAAAAAAAGTTTTATCCAGAACGATAAGTCAAACATTGCATGATTTAAATAAATCATGAATTTGATTACCCGAAAAAAAAAAACTAAAGTTATTTTACATTCAAGTTTGCTTATATTTAAATTGCAATAATTGGCTTAGTTTTGTAAACTATTAAAATATATTTAGTTAAGACTTTATTTAGGAGGAAAGTTCTTGAATGTTAGTAAATATTTGCTACGTACTAATAACACAATTTATGTTAGCTTTTCTCGTCAAAAACAGTTTTGAAACAGATAACTTTATAAAATATGTTTAAATTTTTACACGCGAAAATACATTCAAATCTATTACTGTCGAAAAATATTATAAAGTTCTACATCTTTATCTACTTTTTTTTTTTAAATTTCGCAAGTAGTTGATTCTTCAGGGATTAGATATCACATAATATTTAATTTTGGTGACTCAGTTATAATATTACACGATTTATTTAATTTAGGTTTCGAACTAAACTTACTCAAGATTAAAAATAAGGACGAGGTAGTAAGCTAAAAAAAAATAGTAGAAGTTGTGATTAAGTAATCCCGCAATTAAAATTTTTTTTGGACAGTCTGAACTTAGTTACCTTATTACTAAAATGCACTTAGAAATTATGGGACATTCATTTAGGTCCACCAACATTTTTTTGCTTTATGTAAATATTCAACAATTTCCTATTGCAAATAAATATATTGAAAGTCGAGATAATAGAATACCTACACATTAAATGGAGATTTGGACCCATAAATGAAGTAACCTGGACCATCATACTTTCCACTGTGAACAATGGGAGAATCCTGGTATTGTTTGAGAGCATCAGCAAGAACTTATTGACCGCATATCATAAATAGTGAACTTATCGCATATCATAACCTCCATCGGTGTTCTGTTGTACAAGAACTTTGACATTAGGTAGGCTTCCTTTTTCGGATTGAAGTTTCTGTGCAAAGAAACCACATTAATAATTTACGAAATATTTAAAAAATTTAAATTAACAATTGCTTAATCGTATCTTATCTAAAATAGTGCAGCAAATTGGTAAGAGCAACAGAAAACTTATTGTTTTAAATGTAAAGTTAATGATATCAAACTATTTCGTACAAAAATTAAAACAAAAAGCAAGATGCCTCTATAGAAAATTACTTACCAACAAAGGTAAGAGCAGCAAGTAAACTGATAACCAGTAAGTAAATAAATTCATATGAAATACGTTAAACTGTTTGACTAGGCCTTCTTTTCCATCCGTATTAAATCAATTCGAAAACAACAATGCAACTTATTCTACTAAGGGCAAGTTGGAAGCTTCATTAGATTAGCAACAAATCAACAATTAAAAATTACGTTCTGAAATTCATAAAAGCAGTTAAGTATTGAGTCATTAGTAAATAAAATTTGGCCAATATTACGCGCCTTTGTGTTACGAAATTTTATATCTTTTACCAAAAAAACATGTTATCACGTTGGTTAAACCAACTGAAAATGCAACTTACCATTTCTTCAGGCAATCTTTGTATAGAAGTGGCACGCTAATTCTAGTGATATCGACTTCAGATGTATCCTTGGTAGGACTTCTGACAACATCTGTCCAAATGTTCATGAATCTGAGGGATTGATCAATCGGGATTTTCTTGCTGGATTTTCTTCACATATATGTCCACAATAAATGCTTTCTCAACTTTCCTTGGGTAAAATTCAAAGATACGAAATTATTTAACTAAATCACTCTAACTAAAAAGTACTTTCAAGGGAAATTAAAACTGGAAAAAATTATTCCCAAGAACGAAGCTTAAAACAAGTATTCTAACATAACAAGAATTACAAAATTCACTTAGAGCTGCAAGCTTCAATTTTTCAGCAAGTTTTTCACCAGAACAGGTAAGTAAATCCAGTTTTACTTACATTTAGATGAAAATAGGTAAATAAAATTTATGTAAAATATTAAATGATTGAAAAGAAACTGCGTAGATAGATTTATTTTGAATAAACTTCAAAAATCTAAATCTTTGTAAAGTCAATTGCATAGATTGCTAAAATTAAATACTGGTTTTTCTTAAGAACTTTACCAAAATTGAGTTTCAATTTTATTTACATACATATTAACATTCGTTAAGTGGCATTATAACAGACAATATATAGAGGGGGGAAACAAAAAAAAAAGGAGGAAACTAAAATCAAAAGTTAAAAGTCAAACATTCGTATCCACGACTAAAAGGATATTTGAAGCGGTTTCATGACACTAAAAGTTCAGATTTACATGAAACTTTAAAATTTCGCATTTAAAAGAGATAGTAAAGACAGTACTAAAGTTTTACCCATGTCTACATATTTGGAATATGACAATTTTCCAAAAGCTTAGTATTTAGATTTGCATTTGTAAGAAGTAAAGAACTCTAAATAAGTACAAAGACAAATATTTAAACTAGTTTTAAAAACTATTGCCTTTCAATATACGTAAATCAAATTATCAGCATTAAAATATAGAAGTTAGTTTAGATAACGAATGGTAGATCATGAAATAGTTTAATTCGCTCCCACTCATTCTAAATTAAAGTTTCTTTAAAACAAGCAAGGTTGGAAAATTTTGTTAGTTTTTTAAATTCAACGTGCGTCTGTGTATATAAACTTCCTTTTAATATATATTCGCTAGAAATTTACCAGCTGTTGTCAAACTGATGAAAATATTTAGGTTTAGTCTCAAATTTGCATGAGTTTTTTTTTTTTTTAAATTCAAATGTTAGACCTGTGTTTACGGTTTCTAAATATAGTGGATTGGATGTTAAGAGTTTAAGGGCACAAGAATCTGCATATATTTTATTGCGCCAAAGAGTTAAGAGTTATAATGTACTACGTATAACATACTTCTTGTAGAGCAGCACTGATGACAGTCAATCCTCCGAAACTGTGGCCGACCAAAACAGAATCTTTGATATCCGTACGATCCATGAAAGTGTAGAGGTCCTGAAGATTGTTATGGAAACTAGAATCCTTCGCGTGCTCACTTTCACCGTGGTTTCTGGCATCGTAAGTAAAGACCTGGAATTAGAATACGGTCGAGCACAAAAATTATTCATAAATTTTACTTTAATGATAAGAGATAATTGAATACAATTCAGACAAATTTACTGACAAGTGTTAGGAATTAAATGTTTAATGGATTATGGTCTATACATTAGCTGATGTCCCTTCCGTTTGGAAGTCTTACATTTAAAATTCAAATGAGAAAGTTAAAATTTAACACGAGAGAGTGCTAATTATTGGTTCGACGATTCATAGATTTTCAAATTAGTATTTGCATATTTGTCAAGTTTAATGTACTGCAACGACACCAATCCATTAATTCGCTAATTAAAAGATGAATAAAATATCGTGGATCTGTTTTGTAAACCAAGTATATAGGTTTGCACATTTTTAGATAAATAACTATTTTAACACTAATGCTGCACTATTTAATAAGATGAAACAAATTTATTAATAATTTTATAACCTCAGATACATTAATAAGTATTGCTAACTTGAATGTCAGGTATCTGACAGCTGAAGTTCTGAAGCAGCAATTAATGGGTTCATACCGGAATTTAATAGGTATTATTATTTTTGCTTTTATAAAGTATTATATATATATATGCTCACACATCTTTCGTCTAGAAATTTCAAAAATATTCACTTAGTGGTGCTGGATCTACCTTGAGCGAAGAACACCAAGGTCAAAAATCACTGATAATGGTCAGTGAGCGTGTGGGTAACCACTTTAATCAGCCAGCGCAGGGACCGAGAGTGAGCTGTATCGGCTCGTGTTAAGTGCTCGATATCACGTGTAGGTAATACACTTAAAAATCAGATGAGTAGTTTCCTCCACAGAGAATTAAAATGGTGATATCATGATTTCGAATCATCCTCAGAGTAGTTTTCCAGACCGTTGCTAGTAGCCCATTACGCAACTTTAGGACGACATAAATAAAGTAATATGCAACTATAAACTTAACTACGACAAGGATCTCTACAGATGACTAAGAAAGTGGATCGGTTCCCTAACTTTCTTGAAATGTTAATGTAAGTCGTTATCGATTTACACGTACAACTGTGTCTGTATTGAAATTTTATTGGAGTTTGTAAGCTTTCTTTTCCTAATTGAAAACAAAGTCTTAACAAGTTCTGATTCAAATTTTGACAATCCCAGTCGCAGTTTGAGTTGTTTAAAAATAAATTTTCGAAATTAATACTTGAGTGGTATTTAATTGGTGGATCTTAATTATCTCTTAATTTTCTTTTAAATGGAAATCATAAATTTGAATCTCAAGCCTACTTCTCTGAAGACTTCTAGCCATGCTTTCTAGCATACAGATAATGGATTCAGATCCTTTCATAACTTTGAATATATGATTTACGCAGAGTGAGCACAATATTATTGCAATATCTAGAATAAGTTTTGCAATTTTACCAAGGTTTACTAGGGTAAACAAACCTAAAATTTCATGCAAGCAATGTAAGAACAATCCAATTTAACATTTGCTAATCATTACGTTTGGAATATTAAGTAATAAAATGAAATATGAATAGAAACAACAAGAATAGAAAGAACTTATACAATTATTTTTTAATTACACCTACTTTTACATGAAGAAATATTTAATTGAATTTTATAGTAATACCTGGTAATAATAACTTTCCTGTCCTGATTTATACACGAAAAAAAATGTTTTTTTTTATGACTGTGATCTTCCTATAGACAGTTTGAACCATCTTACTCCCACTGAGATCCACTCCCTAGCAAAAAATCATTTGCTTCCAGTGTGGCTCCGTATTCCATCTCATCAGAGGTATGCTGACAACCGCTCTGGCTTATCATTAACATGCTGCGGTCCTCGGTCTTTCCAATCGGCCATGGCCAGATTTCGTAGTGGCCATCTTAAGTGTTTAAGGTTTCAAAATGGGGAGAAAACTTTCCAACCTTGTTCCTACTCACAACCTGCTAGTCCTGATCACCTTCTTCTTTGCCTTGGCACTTCTTTTAAGCAGCTGTTGGTTAATCGGGACTTTCTGCAGATATATGGGGAACTGATAGTCCGTGGGCCGAAGTCTGAAAAGTAGCTCTAAACTAATTTTCGTTCCGACATTTGAGGGGCAATTTTATTCTACCAAAATAGAACACAATCTTAGCTGAAAAACATAAATTCATAAAGTTCTCCAAAATCTGACTGGCCATTAATTGATAGTTATCAAAACAATGAGGAACTATTTTTTTTTCACGAATTCAGTATTTTGCCCAAGAATATCCGAAGAGAAGCGTAATTTGACGTCACTTGGAAATGAATGGACCAATCAGAACAACAGCAGTTGTCCGCATCTCGATATACATGCATTTCCCGTTTGTTCACGTTTCTGTTGCGCTAAAACACTTAACAGTTTTTTATAAGTATGTACTTCAAAATTTTTACACAATTATAGTTACTTCAAGATCTTAAAATCTTTTCTTTTTTTTTTCATTTTAAATCATGATGATTTGATTATTTAATATAAAAAGGTAAAACATAGACTATGACTATGACAGTTATAGTTGTAATGAAGGGTTATGATCCTGCATCTGCGATTATTTTTCAGGTTTTTTTATTATTTTTGTAAAAATACTTAAAACTTGAATTCTATAGAATATATAAATCTTTCCTCCACTCTGTGAAAATTTAAATTTGCATCAACTTTTTAAGAACTGCTTCCCTACAGAAAATAATCTGATTTTCTTCAAAAATCTGGAGATATTTCTCCCTTATTTTTTAAGACGATACTTATTTTAGTACGCTATAAAACCATATCATACAAATGAATATTTTGAAATTCAGTTTGACATAAAAATAAAAAATTTCATTTGTGTAAAATTTACAATAAATTTGAAATGATTTTTTTTAAAATTTGTTGTTTGGTACACTGTCTTTTACTGAAGCTTTAAAACTTTCTTTACTATATAAAAACCGGATATTTTACACACTGAACTATCTTGTTACAAAATTTATGTGAACAATTTAACAAGTTTGGTTTTTCATGATTTAAAATTTTAATGTTTTGGTACAGCATTAATTTTGAAAATAATAATATTGATTTAGAGAAAATATATTTAGTATGTAGAATTTATTGTTTTAATTGAAAAAAAAATGTTTTCAAGTGTTATTTCAAATAGTTTTTGCAAGTGTAGCAAAAGACAAATACAGAGTGTTCCAAAAAACCTTAGACAGGCATTGTTGAATATATTTTTATTTAGCAAGAGAATATAATTCCAGACATTAATATATTTGGAAATTTCATTATGGTTTGATATTCAATGATTTATTTACATTTAAGTGTTGAGACATTCTTTAACTTTTTGTCGAAATAGTGCCAGTTGGAAAATTGATTAAACACAATTTTTAAACCAATATCTGAAGTTAAATGTTTAAATCATGTTTTGAATCTACACTATTGTTTTCAAATTTAATTTAAAAAAAATATTCAATGATTAAATACAAAATTGTCGAATTTCTTGTTGACCCTACAGAGAAAACATATATAATTTCCCTTAATAAATTCCCTTAAATTTCATGATTTATTTTTAGTTTAGATTAGTTAACAGTTTTTTTATAGCTTAAGAGTAGTATTTATTTAAGAGGAGTATTTTTTATAGCTTTTTTGTAAGAGCAAAAAAAAAAAAAATAAAAAAAATAAAAAAACTTACAAAGTTTTGTTTTCTTTTTTCCGAGTAAGCACATCTTAATAAAAAATTTTAAATTTATACGCCATTCAGAGTTTAAAAAGAAGTAATAATTAAGTAAAATTAAAATGCAAGCAATATAAGATGTGCGCTTGACTCTACAAAAATGTTTAATATCACAGATATTAGATAAATAAGCCATCAAAACAACCATCTTTTGAAACAATACTTACCATAGCACCTTTGTTAGTGAAACAAAAATAATATTTTTTTTAAGAATAATGGATCATTAACGTTAATATGTAGCTTTTTTAATCATTTTGGAACTAATATTTTATCTTCATAAAGTAATGAAAACTGTTTAAAAAAATTTTTTTTAACATTTCATCAACATAACCACAATACTTTCATTTCTTTGGTGGGATCTATATATAAATATCCCCTTTAAATTTGTAACTCAGCAAATATTATTAAAATTAAAATAGGGAAAAACAATTCCTTCTTATTTTTAAGCTAAGTATATATTTTTGTATCTTAAAATCGGAGACGAATTCTTGATTAGGTCAGAGAGGCATTGCAATGTGACCGCCTGCACAATTCGACATTTCTAACAGTAAAGCGGGAAAATGAAGCGTTTTCAATATATAGTTGGCTCTAAAAAGAGACCTTTATTAAAAATTTTTAAAAAATTCTAAGGATTAAAATGAAATTGAGAAAATTAGCATCAATGCGACCAACGATTTGCTTACAAACATTGCTGTAAGCGACTGTGAGGAGACAATGCGTGATTGGTTAGCTTGGCGGAGGAAAAAATAATTCGACGATTTCACTGGATGAGAGTACGAAAGCATACAGAAAAAGAGTGCGTCATAAAATCGATTGTTATTAAATTATGACAAAATAATATTTGGAGAACTTTATAAAATTAAAAATACTAAAACATTCTGAATCGTTTTGTCAAAAGAAAAAATTGACCCCAAAATATCGGAACGAACTTGAACGATAAATGAGTTCGGCCCACGGACTATGACGTGACGGGGCCTTCTGGACCAGATCTAGGCTTTCCTTCTCCAGGGGGATGTGCAACAACAACAAATCAAACGTCTCTGTAACAATTAAAACAAGTTTTTCAGACTCATCATCTAATTAGTAAACTATTATCCTTTCTGATTTCTTTTTAGTCGTTGTGCTATAGATAACAAGTACTATTGCTTTCTTCTTCTTTTTTTAAAAAAAAATTATATTTTAACCAGAGATAGTTAAATTTTATATAGTCAATGAAAAAAGCATTTAAGCATTATAGTCCACATTATTCAAAGTAAATAATTTTTTTTTTAAAAAGTATAATTATTTAATAAATTATGTATGTAATAAATATATAATTGGAGGATATAAAAGTTACTTTGAATATTTTGTTACTTATTAAGTGTAAAAAAGTTTTATTTAACTTAGAAATTTATTTTATAGAGACTAGAATGCAAAAGTAAACTAAGATATTGCTAAGCCTGTTGAAATATTTTTTCCCCTTTTTATTACATTTGAAGTGTACTTTAGGGAATATTTTGGACTTGTGTACTTTAAAGAGAATCATTTCTCTCTTTTTTGTGGAGGAAAAAAAAAGCTTGCTTTTCTTAGGTACATAACTTTTCCCTGTTGTTTTCGAAAATTATTCTATAAATTGTATAGTAGAAATTTTCATTCAAAAGTAAAAGAAAATTAACACATTTTTATCATAACGAAAGCTCAGTTTTTCTAAAGGTAAACATTCTTTCGTTAGGTAAATAGCATTTTCTTAGTTTATGCAAAGCACTGTTTACAAAAGCTTATTAACTTCCATATAGAAGAAAATAATCTTAGTGCTTCCAAGCATGAAGACAGGAAAAATTTGCTTATAGGGAGTTGCTTAGAAATTTTGAAAAGTAACACAAATTTAGATTTATTTTTCTTAACCCTTGAATAAAATTGTGTGATGCTTAAAAAATATTCCTTTTTTTGATAATTTATTATAAGTTATGTATGTTTTTATTTACCTTTTCAGTATTTAAAAAAATAAAAATCATTCTCTTGACCGTTTCTTTATATAAAACATTTAAATTACCTCCTTTTGGGGATAATTGTTAGTTTCTTATGTACACGAGTTTCCTTTTTTCTATACATAATAATTAGATATGTTAAAACTTTTATTTATTTTTAATAAAACTGTTATACCTTATATATACCAAAGGGTACCTTAAACCCAGACCCACCTGAGGAAATAAGATATCTACTAAAATACCTCAGGGGCACTTTGCCCCTTCTCGTCATTCTAGATATGAGGTTCTTTATGTGTTTCTATAATGCTAATGCACGGGTGATAATATAAGCATCTGAATCAAATCAAATTATGAAAAATCAGAAATACTCATCACTTTCAGTAAGCTATTTTTTGAATTACAAGGAAGCAAAAATCAATGGAAGCAAAAGTGGTCCTTTTGGCCAAGCAAAAGTGGCCAAGTGTTAAAGGCAAAAAAATTCAACCAGAGATCAAATATAATAAAGGTGTTTGCTTGTTTTTTATTTTGCGTTTTGTAGACTGTTTATAAATATGGTATAATGACAGGTGGTATAGGAAAAGCTATACTTGTACTTGCAACAAAAAAAAAAAAAAAAAAGAAATGCTTTATGGTTAAAAACAGTATCACATGTAATAATCTCTTGAATTTTTCTTAAGCTTAAATTTTTCCTTTCCATTTACAAATGGCTAATTGAGAGAATAAATATGGTATTTTAAATAATTATGCGAAATATTTAAAAAAAAATCATTAAATTAAAAACATTTAAATAGAAAAAATATAGAGTGGAAAAATGTTCCGTATAATTAAACTTTTAGCAATTTCTGTATTCAGAACTCCCTGATTCTTATAAAACTTAAATAATAAACAGTTTGATACAAAATAATAATAATTTTTGAAAATGTGTGTCTTGTCCTTTATTTGCTTAATTGTAAGTATGCAATCAGATGCTTGAAAAATTTCATTGTGCCACTTTTGAAAAAAAAAATACAATAATATAAGATGTAAGTACTTGTAAATACTTTCATTGAATAGTTTTGTAACGAACAAAGAGAATTTAAGTATTTTAACTGAAAATTTTTCTAGCAATATTTAAACAACTATTTAAAGAAAAATTTACTAGTTTTTTTAACAAAAACATTAGAGTAAAACAATATGTAATATTAAAATGTTGCTGATAATTATGCAGCTTGTTCGATTCAAAGTTTGTAATAATATTATTTATTTATCTATATTTCTTTTGGATGCATTTCTAAACAAATTTTTATTATTCTGATTAGTGGTCGTTCCTTTCATTTTAACACATTATTTCTATCTTACTTTTTTTTTCTTTTTAAACATTAAACTATAATATTTTGATTAACATTTGCAACTTTGAATATCAAAATTCTAAAGTTTTAAAATTCTTTTTCATGAACATTTAACAAAAGACAATATTTATAAACTTATTTGATGGCTATAATTTATATAAATCATAGATTTTAAATTATTAAGAGCTAGAATTGTATGAAGTAAATTAAGTAATTTAATATGGTTTCAAAAATGAAGATCAGTTTTCTCATGAATTATGAAATTGTAACTTAAATTATTATTTAATTGATTGTTTACGTATCATTTACATTATTTCCGTGAAACCAAAAAGCTTTATCCCAAAGAAAAAAACATTTCAGTCTTTTATTAGGCCATGGTAAGCATATTTTCTATTTAAGTCATTTAGTTTTTAAACGTCAATGGGAATCCATTATCTCATTTTCAATTTGTACGGCTATTTGTTAATAATTTCTAAAATTGAAACAAAAATACCAGTGCACAGGGTTATGATTACATAAATGTGGATAGCAGTTAAGATTAGCTTGTGGCCAAGAATGAATGATCCCACTTGAAAACTTTTTTCTCTTGTGCATTATGCCTTCGTCAACAAGTTTATTTGTATTTATAAACACATAATTTATAAATTAGGCATTATAAGCACAAAAGTTTAAGTTTGTGGCACATGTGTTTGTGGCATGTGTGGTTTTGGTACAGTATGGGTAAATTTTCTTTTTAAAAAAATCTCTGCCCACATTTCTACGAAAAAAAATTTCTAAATATCTAATTAAGTTAAGGTAATGAATTAAATAATTTTTGTAACTCAATCTTAATTCTAAAAAAAATATTTTAACATAACAGTAATGAAAATAAGTAGTTCTATGTAAGGTTAAAAGAACATTTTTTAAAGAAACGTCTCTCTCAAATTTTGGTTTGCAATTATCAATTTTACCTTGATAAAGATTTAGGAATAATGTAGATTAAAAGTTTTTGAACATTTATCCAAATAATATCCAAAATAGAAACAAAAAAAATATTTAGCAAATTAACATGTTATGTTTAAAAAAATGTTTAGTTTATTTTTCTTGTAATAATAACCTTTATTATAGCTCAGCTTTATTATGTAGTGCTCAGAAATTTTGATAGCTGTATGTACAATAGTTTTTTGTGTAGAGTGGTTTCCGTTAATGAGTTATTTTCATTAAAATTATCTAAAAAATGCTCTTTAAACAAAAAATTTCTAGTGCTTTTACATTTTTTTCTATTAAATATGTTTATTTGAATTAATATACAATATAAATAGCAATAATGTTGTGGAAAATATTGATTTTTCAAAAATTTTGTCCCGAAGGTAGTCGGATACCTTAACCACAGATAAAAAAAATTTAAAATTAAGAAATAATAATTATAAAAAATAAAAAAAACAGTTTAACTTGTTTTAGGTAAAAATAAAAAATGTAAGGTAATGAGCTCGTTATTTCATTGAGCTCGTAAGTCCTTGTTAAATCGGATTTCAGCGAAATTGTCAAAATTAAATGCCCTAATGCACAAAATTGTTACAGAAAATGCTTAAAAATGTACTCCCTTTCATCATTTGTTCTACCCAAAAACTGTGTGAGCTTCATTTATGATTTAACTTCATGGTTTTTTAGGCTATTGTTGGACGTCCAGTTCTCATGCCATTAAATACATTCTCATTAGCAAAGTATTGGCAATATATCATTGGATGTGTCACTGACACTGATGGCGAAACAGTCATTGCCTTGAGCAGCGTTTTATTTAACCCTTTATGGGGTCTTTTTTTTTAATGTTACATTTTTGGCATTAAGAACGAGTTATAAAAATAATTTCATTTAGCTTATTAACTAAAATTAGATTTATTCTTATAACCATTTTTATTGGGACGATGGGCGGTATTTTAATTATTTTACCAAATGCAAGCAATTGGCCAAAAACTCGAATTTCCGTGCTAATAAATAATCGATGTCATAAGTAATGTATTTATAATTACCAAAAAAAAAAAAACTTGAATAGAATAGACAAATAAGAAATTAGTTCCCTTGTCTTGACCCCTAACTAGCTCTACCCACAGGGCCCGACTTAGCCTAATTGGGGCCCGGGGCAAAAACCTCTTTGGGGGCCCCCCTCTGCTTCACTTTTTCAGTAATGAAGAACCTAACTTAATGGAAGTATTTAAATTTTTCACCTCATTAAAAATAACAAGAAAAATGACTAGAACCTGAAATAGCTATAAAGTCCACCCCCCCCCCCTCCAATGGTCAGGCGAAATATCATTCTGTCCTTGTTATTGATTTTCTTACAATTCTATGTCCATCATGCCAAATGCATTTTTCTGATTGTTAACTTTCTCATCTAGCTGTGAAAAATTCATATCCTTGCTGACATTAGGGCAGAATTTGGCAGAAAATTTCACAATTACGATGGCTCAATTAAGCCTATCAGAAGCCTGTATTTTTGTAAGAATATCACATTTTGCGAAATGTAAAACTACAGGCTTTTGATGGGCCAAATTTGTCCATAATAGTTGTGAAATTTAAGCTGAATTCCGCCCTAGAAAGCTATGGATTTACGAAATATAGTTTGAGTTCATAAGATAGAATAATGAAGAAGCTAGCATAAAACTGACGAATTTTACTTTGTACTGATATTTTGTTTAAAATAAGTTAAAGAAGGAAATGTAATATAAACTCTTCGATTTGGGGGCCCCCTTAGATGTGGGGGCCCAGGGCGGCTGCCCCGTATGCCCCTGCCTTAGTCAGGCTCTGTCTACCCACGATCGGGAAGTAGTGAAAATATGCTATGGAGCGCATATTTTCACTAATTGTTTACTATATTGTTTTGAATAGTTAAGGAGATAGTAAATGATTTGCCAATTACCTTAATTTTTCTCATAATTTTGTCGGTGAGTTTTTTATTTTTTGAAATAGCTCCGTGTTTAAGAAATGTGTCTTAAAATGTGTAATTGGTAATTCTTAAAGTTTTAGAAACTGAGTATGACTCACAATGTGCATTTAGGAAAATGGCCGAAGTTCAAAAACCGTATTTGAGATAATCAATACAGCTCAAAATCAAAAAGTGTGTTTAAGATAATCAATCAGCTCAAAGGGCGTATTTTTAAAAAAAAATTGAAATAACGCAAAATGCGTTTTTATTAAAATAGACACAGCTCGAAATGCATATTTAAGAAACAAAGTACGCCTCAAAATATGTACTTAAGAAAATGGACATAGCTGAAAATATGTATTAAGATAGTCGACACTCAAAAAACGCATATAAAAAATTTAAATGGTTCTAAAAGCATAATTTTAAAAGTAGACACAGCTTGAAATACAAAATTAAAAATAAAGCTGGTCATTATGCTAAACGCGTATTTGAGAAAATTGACATATCGGTTAATTCCGTTTTTTTTTTTAATTGACAGACGAGTAAAGTAGACTATCCTCTACTAGAAAAAAAATAAATACCTTATTTTAAACGTTATCATATTAGTAATTCAAAATTTTTTACAGTCGTGCACTTGTTACAATTGTCCCCACTTACAGGGTCAATTGATCAAAATAGTAGTGATATTTTAGGAGTAACAATAGGAGCAGAGACCTAAAGGGTTAAACTTTCAACTTTAAGGGGTTAAAATTTTTAATTTATGCTGTGAAAGGTGACAAATAAAATAATGCACATGCAACATAATATAAATGATATAGGAAACTATTGGTGGTTCTTCAAGAGTTAAGTAATGGTTTGTAAACATAAGATTATTTATTTTCAGCTGTTACATTCGTCCCTTTACTTATTGTTACAATCGTCCCCAAGACGCCATTTCAGCTTCATTTGTTAAAAACAATGCTAGTTAATTAACAAAACTAATCTTTTTTCTTCTTTTTTTTGAAATGTTAATTAAGGTGTCCACTTACATATTCGGTTAGTAATTTTTATTTGTTTAAACAAAATTACTTTGTTGCAATATAATATTATAATACTAAAAAAAGTACTTACGTAGCGTGAAAATATCTTTTGTGATGTAACTCTTTCAAAAGTACATAAAAATGATTGCCAGCAGGGGTGTGCAGAAAGATTTATTAAATACACCTTGTGCGCCACCTAGGAACCAAATCTAGAACCCGACACTCGAAATTTTTGCTCTGTTACAATCGTACCCTGTTACAATTGACCCCACTCTCCCCTATACTTAAAAAATTATGAAAAAAAATCCGGTTCATTTGTCAAAATTTGGATTTAACAGAGAAAGGGTACATTTTTTACTGTGCTCACATTACGCAGTGACCATTTATTTAAAACCGCATTTCGAGTTATGTTCTAAAAGATCTCATCATTGATTTGCTTAACAGCAAATGTGCGTAGGTCGGTCAAGTAGCAATGGGCGCCGTGTATCATTCCGGTGCCGTGAGAGCTGCAAAGTCTATAAAGGTTGAGAAAGACTATTGTAGACGTAGAGCATATAATCCAATGCCAAGAAATCAATGATATGACGGAGACATTAGTGTCCTCAGATATCTATTAACCAAAAATAATAGCTTTTTAAGCAGTAAGGCTGACAGATATTAAAAACGAAAACTTTAATCCTAATTTGTTACATAATTATTTATTTTTGTACAAATTTTTTTAGATCTAGTGTTGCAAGAATTTAAATAAAAAAATTCTATAAGATTCTAACAATGAATTTTCAATCATTTGCTGAAACATTGTCGTTTTTTGTTTTGCATTTTTAAATAGAATTTCTGAATTTTTTTTGAAGCATTTGAAATAGCAGTTAAGAATTCTTTTTTGTAGTTTTATACAAGTTCAAAATGTAGTAAGTCTCTTAATATTCGAATTAATCAACACCGTTCAGATATAAACAGTAATAAAATTGTCGATACCCCTGGAATTGAATCAATTTAAAAAACATAGTTTTAACGGTGTCAAAATTAATATTTTTGATATAGTAGAAGATTTTGATTTGAGGCTACAAAAAGAAAATTACTATATGCTTTTATTCAAAACAATTTTGCCGTATGGGCTGAACTATACTTTCCAACATACAGATATTAACTTTAATAACTCCTCAACTTATTCACTTTTTCATATTAAAGATAAGTGTACAAATCGAGGTAAACGGGGATCAAAAAGTAATAAAAACTTTCTTAATAGTGACAAATTAAATGTAAATTTTATTTTTAATATGGAAAAAACTTTTAATAAAAATTATAATATTAAACCTATGAAATATTTTGTTTTCTACCTTAAGAATAATGATGTATATAAGCTTCAAAATTCCATTATTAACTTTTCTTTTAGTAATATACTTCAAAATTCTTTGTTTGGATCTTGTAAAAGCTAAAATGAGTAAATTTCCGAAAAAAAAATTAGATAATTTATATTTCGTTATTAACTTTCAAAACCCCATTTTCGATAGCATCACATTTCATATTATTTGTGAAAATTTTAACAATCTATTTCCATTAAAAATTTTTAACATAATTAAAAGTTTTAAATCTCTTGGTAGAATTATATTTAATTATACTGATATTAGCAAAAATTTAGGGAGCAATAATGCATTCGATTAGGTATGTCACTGTGTAGTAGATAAATATTTCGATTTTGTTGATAAACATCATAAACATATTATTACTGGTAATTTAAGTATTATAGAAAACTTAGAACTTAGAAATTTAATGATATAAGGCACAAAATTTAGACCTATTTACCATATATCAGTTAATAAAGTTCTTAAATACTTTCTTAATGATCTCAATCTATATAGATATCAAATATGTTCTCTTTACCTTCAGGTATGTAAAACAGAATGAGAATGGGCTGTTTATTATTAATTTAAAAACTTTGTTTTCAATAATAAGGACAATTTAAATAACAGTAACGACTCTAAAATTGTCCAATGAATTAAGCAACTACAAAAACGTGTTTTAATTACCGTCATATAGACAAAGCTAATGATAATTATGCAATCTTCAGCAAAAAATTCTATGTTGAACTTTAAATGCGGAGTTAAAAAATAGTAAAAATTTTAAGCTTAGTAATTTTAATAATAATATTGTCATTATAAAAATTTTACCTTTATATGAAAGGTTAAAAATTAAATTTAGCAATATACAATTTCTTTACTTAATTATCAGCCCTAAATTTCATTAAATGCCTATAAAATTTAGAACAATCACATGTTGGTCTAATACTTATTTAACTACACCTGGCACCATTTTCTCTAACTACTTAAGTAAAATTATACAATATCATTAAAGAAGGTTTTTCTTGGATTATCACTGAAAATTAACCAAATTTAGAAATTATTAAACATAATAAAATTAATTCTATTGCTAATTTTAATTTCCAGGATCTTTTCAATAACATCCCCATTTTTAAACTAAAAGATGTCCTTTTGAATGATTACTATGATTTTAAAAATATTCTTAGTTGATATTTTAATTATAGGGAGATTCTAATTAATTTTTAGTTTTTTTATTAATTATCTTTACAATGGAAAATATGTTTTTCTTCAAATTGATGGAATACCACAAGGATCTAATTTTTAATCTCTCTTAGCTAACTTATTTTCGCACTATTGTGAAAAAAAATTATACTCTCAATATTAAATTGGTTTTTTGGTTTATTTGATAATTTTATTATCTTTAATTTTCGAGATTATACTATTTTATTAAGTAATATTTACGCCGAAGAATTAATCTTGCTTCGTAATCATGATGTTATTATTAATTTTAATTTGAATTTGGGTATTACAAAAGAGGAAAATATCTGATTTGTTGATTTATACGATAAAAGAAATGACTTTAATTTTAATATGAATAAACTAATTACTTGGAATTATAACGTTTCGGAAAACATGTATTTGAATATTACTTTTAATCATATGAATAGAATTAAGAGAATATGTAGTAATGTTTATTGATCCGTAAAACAGACAGAAAAACTCTTTCAAAATTTGATAAAAAATCAATAGATGCCCAACTAAAGTAATTAAATTCTTTATAAAATCATTGAGTTAATTGTATGTTGCTGTAAATAAATGCATGAATTTTTTTTTGTTAATTTGTGTAATTTTTACCATGTGCTAATCCATTTTAATCTAATCCATGGCTAAAAATATGTGCAAAACAGGCAGTTGATGTTTCTTTCTCTCTCTCTCTCTCTTTTTTGTTTTTCTTCCGAAAAAAAAGTTAATTTTCAAAAATCATTAAAATTTTTTAATTAAATATCAGCCTTATTAATTATAAACTTCTTTAAATTATCCAGTATAATATTACCTTGCGCACATCCATTTTCGGTTCAATCCTTGGTAGCTAGCAAATCAAACACACCTTAGTACTGCAGTAAAAAAGCGCTATAAAACAAAATCTCCTATTTACGCTTTAACACTAATTTGCCCTTCTGTTTTCATATTTTATAATCTGGCAATCTTATTATGAAATTATTTTAAATCATTCTCGATAATTTTCCCGTTCATGTAAGTTCATTTGAATTAGATACTCGCTTTATAGATTTCGTTTTATGTTTGGTTCTGCTTTTTCTTTACATTTTATTTTTAGTTTTTCACTTGATATTTATTACTTAATGTGTTCTATACTAATTTGTTTCAGAAAAATTTTGAGAGCTTTTCACACTGTTGCATTGATATATTTTGCATTTGCTCTATTGATACCATGTTATAAAGTACTCATTTTTGCAGATATAATCTCGTGAACTGATGAAGAAAGTATATATTTTTTACCTCGGATTTTTTATAACTTATTTTTTTTCTTTTTTTATTATTCTGTAATTTCTTCCATTTTTTCTCCACATTTTGAACTTATTTTATAAGTTCTATATACTTCCAGTTTGTGTGCAGTAAATTAAATTTATTGATTTTCTTCGTATCTCCCTTTTTTCTTTTTGAATTTATTTTTGCTATATATATACACTGAGTGGCCAAATTATTATGACCTCCCCTTCAGTACGCTGTTGGCCTATACCCTATACGGCGCAATGTGCGTCGAACAGTCCATTCAGAGACGTTCACAGTTGCTCCCTGATTAAGATCACTTGCGATTTGTCGCACTGTTGCTCTCCTGTTGCGCTGCACAACCCTGGCCAGCCTTCTCTCTGATCGAGCATTCAGTACCCTGTGACGACCACAAGTCTGACGTTGAGACCCGGTTTTTTGCTTGATTGTCCATTCTTTGTACACATTAACAACTGCTGCTCTAGAACACTTCACAAGTGCAGCCGTTTTGCTGATACTCGTTCCGACACCTCTCGCACCCACAATCATTCCACGTTGAAATTCAGTTGAATCACTCTTCTTTCCCATATCTGAGCAAGCAACACAGTATAACTGATGACTCACTTGTCCAGCATTCCCGTGTTATAGTTATCTTGCCTTCTAGCGGCAGCGCTGTGACGCAATAACTCATTTGCATAAAACTCTGAGGTGGTCATAATAATTTGGCCACTCAGAGTATACATATTAAAATCAAGTACGTTCATCTACTATTTTCATATATATATATATATATATATATATATATATATATATATATATATATATATATATATATATATATATATATATATATATATATATATATATATATATATATATATATATATATATATATATATATATATATATATATATATGAAAATAGTAAATGAACATACTTGATTTTAATTTTGTAAATAAGATTACATCTAGCATTTGACCGAATATTTTATCAGATAAACAGCAAGCAGGTGGATACATTAGATCTAACTCATGTTGGCAAACTCAACCATATGATAAGTAAACGCCTACTGCCTGTTATTAATAGAGGTTAGTATCTTTCGCGAGAGTTTAATTTGCATTACAAACATTTCAGATATTCTCTGTTGTTATAAATGATTTCAAATGCTAATACTGTAGTATTTAGTCCGTCATTACTAAGATAGGACCAATTTATAATCATCTAATGATAAATTAATGAGTTATTAATTAAATTAAATTTAAAAGACATATAAATTAATGAGTTATTAATTCAATTAAATTTAAAAGATATATAAATTAATGAGTTATTAATTTAATTAAATTTAAAAGATATATAAATTAATGAGTTATTAATTTAATTAAATTTCGATATTGATTTATCTTAAGGTAAAAGCATTAAAAATATTTAAAGCTTTAAAATCAGCAAATTGAAGTGTCATGTGGTTTTAACACTTATGTAAGGCACATTAACTTATCTAAACATTGGCAGAAAATTAAAACAAAATGTAACCATTAGTTTTGAACCATTTATTATATAGTTTGATTTACGAAACTGTGAACTTCAAGATTGACTTTCCAATTTACTGACAGATTCTCCCGTATATTCCATTTTACAGATATGATAATTAATTCACTGATTAAAGATCCACCAGTTCATACAGTCACAAATTTAATGATCCAAATTTAACAAAGAAAAACCATTATTATGTTGATTATGTGATTTAAAAAAGTAACGTTAGTATTTTGATTCATTCATTCGATTCTAATCTTTCTTTATATTTTTGCAAATTTAATTTTAATTACAAATAACTGCAATTCATAAAATTTAACTCTTATGTATTAAATAACTGTAGCTCAAGCTTATAATCTTTTCATGCCCTCAAATATAGGCTTAAAGTTTTCATGAAATGAATAACAGATTTGTTAACTTTAAAAAGATTAAATGTTAATTTAAAATTAATACACTGAAAAAAATTGCAACAAAATGTATTGGTATTCTCCATTTTTACTGTATAATTTTATACAGTAATTTTTACAGTAATATTTATTTACTTACAGTGTTTCAGTGATTTTAAAGTAAATATTAATGATTTGTCAAATTTATGTAACAGACATCAGATTTTTTGTTCCTTGAAATTTCATACATAATTTTTACAGTGACATTTATTTAGTTACAGTGATTAAGTGATTTGAGAGTGGATATTACTGTGTTATAAATTTTAGGTAAAATATTTTAGATTTTTCGTTCCTTAAAATTTCATACCGTGATTTTCCACTGAAATTTGATTTCAGTTATTTTATAGTTAATATTACTGATTTATCAAATTTATACAACAGGTGTCAGATTTTTTATTCCTTAAAATTCAATATCGTAATTTTTACAGCAACATTTATTGCAACAGTGATTCAGTGATTTTACAGTAAATATTACTAATTTATCAAATTTACATAAAATATATCAGATTTTTTTTGTTCCTAAAACTCTTTACCGCACATTTCACAGTATCATTTAATTAAATGATTCAGTGACTTTATAGAACATATCATAAACAAATTAACAAATTTACATATCATATTTATTGCACCTTTAAATTTTATGATAAAAATTTACTTTACGTTAAAATGTACCGGTACTCAGGTAGACAGTACTTTCATCGGGAATTTTTATGCATTAGCAATAAGCTACAATATACACATGTATGCTATAGATTTAACAAAAATAGAAATGGGTTTGTGGAAATCACTATTAAAAAGTAGAAGCAAATACTTTTAAAATGCGACACTATTTAAAAAAAATATTCTATATCACAATTCATATAAGTCTCTAAAACTGACAAATATATTCCTTTCCAAAACAATATTTATAAAAAGAAATATCATGCAAGATGTTTCATTTTTTAAAAGAGTTTGTACTTTATAAACATTACGATTTTTATTCATTTTTTTCCTGACATTTTGCTTCGAATCTATGCTATAACAAGCCAAAAGTTATGAATTTTCAGTGAGTCTCTCATATCTTAGACATTTTTATAAGACCCTCTCTTTATATACTTTTGCTTTCAAAACTTTTCAAAGGGAGTTTTATTTCTGTAACTTTGAATACATTAAATGTGAAACTACTTGATTTCTTTCTTTTAAATAAATAGCGCGATTTATTTTGCATGATTTCTTTTTGTGACTTTCTAGTAACTTTTCAAACATATTTAAATGTTTCTATTTAAATTGTAGTTGTTCTAACTCACTGAAGGTTGAATTGAAAATCTTTTTTTATCAAGAAATAAAAAATATTTACTTTTACAAGAAAACAAATATTAACTTTACGATAATTCTAGGATAGATGGCTGCAGTTTTTTTTCAAATCGAATTAAAAGTACTAAGAATAAGGATGCAATCTTTAAAATTCTCGTTCATAAATGCAAAATATTTTGTGCAAAATATAATGAAATATTTAGAGCAAAATCTGAAGAAAAAAAACATGTTCGTAGAAAAAAAAATTACAAGAGAGCATTTTTTATAATGTTAATATAAATTGGCCACCACATTCTGTAAAGGAAAAGTTAAATTAAAATATGGAAACTAACACTTTTCATTGCAGTTAATCATGAAAAACGTATGATAAGATGTAAATAATGAATTTTAGCATTTTATATTAATAAAAAGAGTCTAATAAAAAAAATTTTATGCACAGATTTAATTCATCTATTTTTAAAAAAAATATTTACTACATTTTTGTTAAAGTTTATGATTGTACATATACATTCACAAAGTTTGTACATGTTTTATAAAATCACTGCATGCACCTTACACATCTTATTCACTCATTATTTTTAGTTGTGGTATATTGCATTCTTCTCCACTGTTAGCACACTGATTTGCATAAAATTCTAAGTTTGTATACTCGCGTAATGTATAGAGATCTATCGAGTAGTTTGTAATCTTCTATCAGATAATGTGCCAGTTCTGGAATCGGTATGTAATCATGTTGTCTTTAAAAATCTAATAAATGTGGTTTCATTAAATAAAAAAAAACAAAGATTTCTAAAAGATAAGAAAATAAGGATTTCTTTTTATTAGCTTTCACCTTAAAATTTTGTAACCAACGGACAACCATAAAGGAAACCTAAGATGTTTTAACTAGATTTATTTATTTGGAAATATTAAACGTGATAGTGATTACGAATTCACTAGGATATTTTTGTTACCATTTTTAAAATTTTTAAGAACCCTGCAATCCACGATTCCTCATTAGGTATTAAATTAATCTGAATATTGCAAAAATATAATTTTGGACAATATTTTTATTTAGATTTGGACATTGCATTATTTTTACCTAAAACATGGCCTTTTAAAAAAAAATAAGTTAATAATATTTTTTTGTTAGTTTTACAAGTTCCTACACATAATATAACATATAAACTAGAAATTATATATTGATATTTAATTAAAAAATTGTCGCAACTAGTCAAATACCTGAACGAAAAGTGACCATCAGTGCTCAATTTTATGTGATAATTTCTTCTAAAGTCGAAGATGTGATGGGGTTGAAGATGTAACATCACTCCAATACATTTTTCCTATGAAAAACCCTAACCAGCTTATGAAAAATAACATTATACTTAATTCATGAAAAACCTCTAAATAAAGTAAAATTTTACAAACTTTTTTTCTTCACAAAAAGTAAAACTTTGTTCAAGTCAATAAACAAGTTGCCTCCTGTAAAACTGTATCTGCTGCAATATATTAGAAAATATCAGCCATCTTTACTCTATGGTCCTCTAACTTAGACTTACCCTTTACATCAATAAGAATCATTTTAATCTAAATAAATATTTATCATAAAATCGTGTATTTTTCAACCTGTTTTGTTTAAATAAAACAATCTGGATGATTTAAATTTCAATTCTTTATAAATCGTTCAAACACTAAATATTTGAGAAAATTTGAATCTAAAAAAAATCCACCTATCTTATATTAAAAACAAAAATTATTTAATGATTTGCAAGTTAGAATAGTGGCTTTATTTATTTTTTGAATATTGCTTAAAACATATTTATTCGTAAAATGAGTTAAGACATTAATATCGTATTATTTCGAATCCTTTCATATGCTGTCTTTGATATATTGTCTTTGATTTGATCCTTTCATATGCTGTCACTGATGCTGTCTTTTTCAAACATTAAAAAATTAATATTGCTAAAAGATATCTTAAATATTTCAAAATGATTTCAAGGGCTATTGATAGTAAGGCTACTATATAGTAATTTATAATTAGTTTTATGTTTAAAAAATAATAATAAAACTCTGAAAACGTAATTCAAAATTTACTAATGACTTGATACATAATAGAGCATTAGCACTTCAATTATCAATCTACACGCTAACGTGTACATCAGAATTAACTGCGTGTACCTGTGATAAAGATATCAAACTGCGCTCGCTCAGTTATTTAAGAACTAACGTAACAAGTATGTAAAATTGCAAAGCTTTAATTAGGGTAGCTTTGATTTCTTAAAGTACAATGCACCCCCTCCCTCCTAAAAAAACTGTCTACCCTAAATTATTTTTTATTTATTAATTCGATCTTCACGCTCTTACATAATTTTAAATAGGTAAGTTTAAATGGCAAAATACAAAATTCGGTCAAATAGTTCCCGAGAAATTGAATTTTAAAGAAGTATATTTAAAATTCTATTTTTCGTGAACTATTCAACCGATTTCTTTCAAAGATTTTATATATTTAAATGCAAAATTGCATATTTTAAAATTATGAAGGAAATATATACCTTATAATTCAATTTGAATCACCTTTCTGACCAAACTATGGGGATTATATTTCCCCAACTACGGCTGCCCCCTACATTTTGGGAGTCAGAAATCCGAATCCGCAAAGAAAAAGTTAGTTAATCCAGAGAAAGTACGTTCTTGTGTCTGATTTCGTAACTTAAAATATCGTCTGCACTAAATAATTAGCATATTTAAAGCAAACCCTTTCGAACCATTAAGCTTGAATCGTAAAACGTGAAGATCCAATCATTAGATTAGCCCAGAGAAAAAAGCCCAGAAAAAAAGCGTTTATTTTTTAAAATTTTATCTAGCTTATTTTTTGGTATTGTGTTCTTTCTTCTATTATGCAATGAAAGCTCTTTCTTTGGATTTTTTTAAAAGCTGAATAGTTCATTTTAAGAGCTTAAATTAAGTTTTGAATGTTTCTCCTATATATGCAGCTTATAAGTAAGTGAAACGAAATATTTGTTTGAGTTATCAAAGATGCTGATTTAAACTTCTGCTAGAATATTTGAAAAATAATTTTTCTTCCAAAATTCAAAATTGAAATTTCAATTTTTGAATTCAAAATATTTTGTTTATTTTGAAGTTCTTTACTGTAAGCTAAAAACATAAAATGTTTATCGAAAAATACAACAATTTTTTTTTCAAGGATGATTTCTTATGCAACAAGCATTAAATATATTAAAACGTTTCAAAAAGCTGAAAATTTCAAAGAGAGTCATAAATTATAAAACTTAAAAACATGTCAAAAAAATGGTAGATTATGTTTTCTTCGTAAGCCTTTATAATATATTTTCCGCTGTATAGGCTAGGAAAAAGTAACATCTGGAATTCTTTAAGAAATTCTCCAATGTAAGTAGTTTATGGAGTATTTGTGAAGAAAAAAATCCCATAAAACAGCCAACACCTGCTACTTTCTGACACGTATTTTCTTTATTGTTAAGGTAGTAAGTTATTACTTGGCAATCAATTTATTTATATCTTATCAATTTGACAATATTAAGTTCATCAAACTTATCAATGATGCAATAAATATTAGTTTGCGATCAAGAATATGTATGCATTTTTGGATTTATTTTTGACGAGTATCCAAAAAAATACATTCAAGTTTAATACGCAACACCCGTATACGTCATTTTGTCTTAAGTGTCACGATATAATCATTTTGTCTCAGATATTTTTAAAATTAAGGGTAATTAGATAAAGGAGATATTGCATGTTTCCTTTATCTAATTACCCTTAAATTAATAACTAAGCAAATGACTATACATAGAAAATATATTTTTATCCAACAAAAAAAGTGACATATTATAAGTTATAAAAATAGTCTAGTTATAATAATAATAAGTCTAGTTATAAAAATAATATATTATTTTTAATTACTTTATTGTTTATTTTTGTTACTTATCAATTTACATCACTCTTTAAAATGTTGTTTTTCATAAGTTTTTTTCCACTAATACTGGCAATTTTAGTACATATTCTTAAAATCTGACTAATGTCATTACCTATATTAATTTATTTTTATATTTTATTCCTATTAATCAGTATATTGTAATTTCATTCTATTGCTACAGATACGGTAGATGTTACTGAAAATAGATAACGTTTAAATACAATATATTGCACCTGCAAACCATAGATATAATTATTTGTTTTGCATTATAATTTCTGTTTGTAAATATTTTTAATTGTAATTTACTATATTTCATGACGTTATAAGAACTTAATATCCTCTTTGCGGTGTTATCCTTTGTACTTATTAAGCTCAAATTATAATTTACTTAAATTAATTCCCGGAAATAAAGCAAAAAAAAAAAACAAAAAAAAAAACACCCTATAAAAACTGTACTTCTTACAATAGTGTCTGTTTACCTTTCCAACAACGTTGCAAAAGGAACTTTTAATTTCTGAATTTATTAAGCCTTTACGTTTTGTATTTATTAAGCTTAAATTTTAATTTCTTTTGAAAATGAATTTATTATAAATTTATCTAAAAGAATACACGTTATTGACATTTCCTGGATTTCTTACAATACTATCTGTTTAAAGGAAATGTTTTTTTTTTTTTTTTAAATATTAGAAACCTAAATTTTATAGTAACGGAAATGTTTGTTTAAGAGCACATCAAATCATTTTTTTAAAGCGAACCACTTTCACCATAGAATAACAGCATATATTGTGATTCAGCCCATGCATATTTTTTATTACAGAACTTTGTTGAATTTCACAATCTTAACTACCGAAGACTTTTCCTTTTGTAATAAAACCAAGCTTCAATGAAAATGTTTCCTTTCTTAATAAATCTTATTTTGTATATAAAATTTCAGAACTTAGCATGGTTCGGTAAAACAAGTTGTATGATTTTTTTTCCGTTTTTCTAGGCAATTTAGTCACGAAATCGTTTTTTAAAAGGAAATTATTCAGTTTCTTAAAGATTCTAATTTTTAAATGATGAGAAAAATATTAGTTTTTTTTCCTTTGTAAAATAGTAAGAAAAAAAATTAAGAAGTTAACAAACAAATACAGTACATGCATAAATTAAAATTAAATTGTTCGAAACTCGATGATGAAAAACCATTGTTAGTGTGAAGATTCTATTGAAAATTTAAAGACCAAGTAAATATGAATAAACTGCAATACGACGTTTTTAGATCTGTGTCTATTTGTGAGAAGCGATAAATCTTATAGTCGAATTTTAGTCACTTTTTATTTACTTACAAGCCTCAAATTCAAATTCCCCAATTCTGTTCCCGAGGACATTAAGAGATTCATTTTCTGACCCTCTACAAGCTGAATTTTTTGACATTTTATAGTTTGATATATCCTTAAACAAAATTTCTGTCGGTTGACTAAATTTTAAAGCAGAAATCTTTTTAACAGAGCATATTTATACACAGTTAGAATTTTCATTCTAAAATTATTTTAAAATAACTGGTACTGATAAAATGACTGGCAGTAGTCTGTCCATCCAATTACGTACAGTTTAAGCACGAAGAACATTTTCTTTTACCTTTACTGTTTTGAAACCGATTAGAACTAGTAAGATTATAAAAGCATGGATACAAAATTGCATAATTTTTTTTTTAACTGTTTACGATTAGTATGGTTTCAAAATTTTAACTTTAAAAAGACATTTAACTTGACATATGAGCTAGACGTTTCGTTAGGTAATGGGCATTGGAGAACGCAGGACACTGCAGGGCTGTGGAAGCAGAGGTTTTTAAAATGGATTTTCATCAATCTTCTACCAACCACGGGGAACCGTAGGGAAACGGTCCGAAAGGAGGGAAAAAATTTCTTTTTTTATTGTTGGTTTGTTCTACATTTCTGCACTATTTATAAACAGTACTGTAAAGTGGATTAAGATATATCTTTGACAATACATTTATATTATATTATTATATTATATTATATTATATTATATTATATTATATTATATTATATTATATTATATTATATTATATTATATTATATTATATTATATTATATTATATTATATTATATTATATTATATTATATTATATTATATTATATTATATTATATTATATTATATTATATTATATTATATTATATTATATTATATTATCATTTATATTATTAATTCAAATATATTTTGAGGTAGAAAAAAAGAAAAAAATAGCGAATGGGAGGGAGACAGCGTAATCAAACCATACATAGAGTTTTCCAAAAATTTCCTCCTGTCACTTTGCTTCTTATGCGCATGCTCTGGATCTGAGTACATATCATGCTCTGCTATATCTGAGTCCATTGCTTACTCTGTAAGTTGTTTTTCTGGTTCAGCATACCACACTGAGCAGTTCTTCGAGTTAGTTACGAATTCGAAGAGATAGACCTCTTTTTTTAAAAATATTCTTTGATTTACTATCACTATCTACCCCTCCGATTTGTATTGTGGTTTTGAAATATGCAAGTACATCAATATAGTTTTTTTTTAAGAAAATCGTTAAGTATGCATCCCAGACCATCAAAGTCTACCTCGAGTAGATCTAGTTCGATTTTGACTACTAAACCAAAATAACCATATGCTCTAAAGCTTATGAATCAATAGAAAGTGTGCGATATTTTTGTTAAGAGCTTGAATGTCTCGTATGAAAATTATTTTTTTTCCAAGAAAATTTTAGCTACCACGTATTTATATACTACAAGATCAATATCTATGTATACTGATTTGTTTTTATCCAAAATTGAATTCCGAAAACAGGGAGGTGTATCAACTAAGTTTTCTCAGAGTTCAACAGTTCAGTTCCTACTTGTTAAATTTTATGATTTCCCAGTTCATTAATGATCAAATCCTTTAGAATGGTACTTGTTATGTATGCAAAATGAAAGTATGAAAGATATAAATTCATATCACCCAAAGTAATGAATGAGGAATGAATATTCCATGCATAATACCTTTGAAGTCATATCTGCATTTTCCCCGGATAATGAGGATAATGAAACCTTCATAATGAGCGAAAGAGATTAACATAACTTAACAAAAGTATGCTCTTGTTTAAGCAATTTACAATTTAGATAAACTTTAATGTAAGTTTCTCTTAAAAAGGAAACGGGATAGAAACTTTTATCGTGATTTTTATTACTTTAGAAATTCACGAAAGCATATACGTTTTCTTGAGCGTGGAGTAAAAATTTGTATATGGCTAAATCAGAGTAACGTTTTAAGCTTCCTATCTTGATTTTTTATCAGTGGATCTATATGTATGTATAAAGGATTTTTGTTTTACAGCCATGTAATTAAAATGATCCATATGAATAAAGCAACTTGAAAATAGTAGAGGGTATAATATTTTGACTTGATACATCGGGTTCAATGATTGATTAACGATTTGAAAAACCATTTGAAGAAAAACTATAGGAGATCGCTTTGTGCAACATGTATACCATCCTGTTAAAAAAATCACGTGTTTATTCTAATCAGGTTCAAATCTTAGTAAACAATTCATGAACATATGATTCAACTAAAGGAAAAAAACTATAAAACAATGACATTTAAAATAACTACCATTAGCAACAAAAGCATGGTTAAAAATTACAAACGCTTATATGATGAAATCTTAAAATTCAATTCAAATTTTTTTGAACTTAGACTTTAATTTATCTATTTTCGGTTATCACAAATAAGAAAAAAAACATAGCTGTTGAACATAAATACTCGTAAATTAACTTTTCTACACCAATAATATTCCAAAAGCTGTAAATATAAAGTATATAATAATATTTCTTCATAATTTTGATATTAAATGCTTTTACATCATTTCAAACGCTTTTATTTAAAGTTTTAACTATAAAACTTTTCTTAAAAATATAATTGCAATACAGTGAAGTTCAACTGCTTAATAAAATATTCATGCTTAATGTTAAACCGGAGAAAAATGATTTTAAATTTTACATACCCCATTTAAAAACGCAAGTCATTTTATATTTTCTGTTACTGTAGATATATTTGTGAACGTATTTTGTTTTTCTTGAGTTTTTTAGGGTTTTCAATAGTTTATTTATGTGTTAATTTTCTTTACATTTTTTACGTTTTTAAGAATAACCTATTCATAAAATTAAATCCATTTTATTTCATATTTTATTACCAATTTTTGACTAATATTGAAATCTGTCTTTTCTTGTTGCCTTGACAGATTTGGGTGGTCTTTGGGCTTCTAAAGATGCTTTTTTTTTACTAGTCTTCAATTTGTAAGTGTTTCTCAGTACTACTAGTCTTTTATCTAAGCTATCTTACCATCACGCATTTGGTCTTTAAATCGAGTATCTGATGGTCTTATATAGAAGATTTTTTTATATGGTGGTGTGATGTATATGCATCCTAATGACGAGGAATATTTTTCTTGAGGAAAAACTATCTCTCTTCTTAGGTGGGAAAAATCCCGTATAGACATATTTGGTTAAAATAACGGCACATCGTAAGCATTATTCCCAACAATATATTTGCGCAATTACATAAAAAAAAAACACTCATAAATTTAAGACTAGTTTTGGAGCGTGTGTATTTCCCTCTATTAAACTTTTGCAAGGATTAAATTACGTAACGTAAATTGGTATCACTTTAACATATTCATTAATCTTTAATTTATGTTATGCTAGATTTACGGAAGCAGGATCTTGAATTCTGGCCATCTTTTGACTTGCTATGAACTTGACAGAAACCACCAGAATAGAAAGAAAAAAAACATTAGTAATTTTTTTGGACACTAGGTTAGTTATGAACTTCTAGAAACTGTATTTTTTGTTGTCCTTTAAACTTGAATTATTGTTAATTTGTTACTTGCCCCATTTTGTCTCCTGATCGTTTGTATTGATGGGAAAAGTCTGAATCGTGGATAAGTTCAAAAATAAAGCCATCCGTAGTACATCTATAGAATATTTAACACTAATATGAATATTGTCTCAATACCGATGGAATTTCTTTTCACACGTTGGCAATGAAGAGATGATACATGTACCAACCTTTCCTATAGCTGGATCTAAAAGTTGGGTAGATATGAAACATTAAAATTCAGCAAAATGCTCTAGCTTTCTGTTTTAATGACGCCCATTAACTTACGGATGCAACATAATAATTTAGAACTATATTTTAGCGTAATGATGCTGAATAATTAGCGCATGATGCTGACGCATCCCATGAGTGGGGATCGCACAAAAATACGTTTCTCATTGATTCAAACATTTTTGTTAACTCAGATATACTGCAAGGCTTTTTGTACAAGTTTAATGACACTTTTATTTCCTTTTCTTATCGCTTTTATTGATTTGTATGCATTTTATGATATTATTTTAAAATTAAAGACCTAGAGCCGCTGTGGCTCAGAAAATAGAGCGTTCACTTCCCGAAGATGTTACGTAGGTTCGAATTTCCTCTGTGGCTGGTTGATACGAATTTTACTAGCGATTCGTAATGACCATAGTGTTGACGTAAAAGATCCCCAGTGATAAACAGATCACGAGTTGCTGTTTACCATCGGGATAACCGTGAGTGGTTTTCGTCATTTTCCTCTCGATGTAAGGCAAATGCTGGTTAGTTCTGTATCGTATCTGCCACTAAATAATTACAACTACAATTCACTAGTATATAAGACATGTTAACTCTACTCTATGTCGGGGTACCTTTTTATAGATGAAGGTTGACATGTTCGATAGCTACCATCCCCACATTGGTGACCTTCGGACGTGATGTGAACACTCCTACCATGGCAGTAACGCAAACTTCGATCTGGAAACTTCGATGGATTGTCCACATTGAACAGTTGACTTGCTACTTGTAACTTAGACATTAGCCCACTCCTCGCACTGTTGCTGCTCAGTCTCGTCTCTATTACACACAACGTCGCCTTGCACACACTCGACTGCTAAAGGCAACACGGGGAGTTACAAAGCTACAGAGTTGAACATTGATAGTCGTTATTACATTAATGGAACGGCTGGTCAAAACTGGTTATAAAATAAAATAGAAAAAAAAATAAACTTAAAATAATTTTATTTTTAAACAATAAAATTTATGATCGTGCGTAAAACGACATTTATGAACCGTTTGATCTAAATGCAATTTCTAAGTAACATAAAAATGTGGTAGAGCCGGAATGTATATAAATTGAGTGACATCATTTTTACCAAAATATTTTACAGTGTGAATATGTTGCAAATATTTTTAAGAAGATTACCAGCATACATGTGAAGCTAGACTAAAAGTTAGATAATTTCCCGATGAGCAAAAGGTGAGTGCTTGCATTTTGAATCAATCCAAAAGAAACATCTAAAACAGTTTCAGAAATAAATGACAACAGCGATTTTTGCACAGTGCCCCCTTTTTTTAAATGCGTTTTTTTATTATGACAACCATTTTTCTTATTTAGTTTACCAAACGATTTATCATAATGTTTTGTGATAAATCAAATGATTTAGTTCAACTAATGAACCAATATTGAGTGATTGAATTAGGATATATTACGGAGTAACAAAACTGCGAATGGTAAAATTAGTGGCTTATTATTCCCTGATATTAAAAAAAAATTACAGTGAGGAGGGAGAAAAATCAGGGTATCAATTGATCCTAAATTCAGTGCTAATTTACATAATTACTGAATGGATGACTCGGTGAAAAAGTGAATAATACCCGCTTCCTAATTTTGAAACATGAATTTTGTCTGGAAACTTTTGGTTCTATTACAGAATAGATGCGTTTAAAAAAATGAGATTAAATCACTGAATCAATACTTGTATTGCTTCTTTCAAAATAACAAAAAAGTATTTTTCGTACAAAAAAAACTTCCAACCACAAAAAGTAACAAAAAAAGTTTCTCTTTTTGTTTCTTATTTCTTTATATCGCTTTTAAAACTGCACTCACGCAGAGGAAACCATTGGAAAACTATTGATGCAGGATCAATTTTTAAGTTTTTTTTCTTCCAAATGTACTTCTGAAGTAAAGTTCATAAAAACGTGTTTTCGATTTAAATTATTTTTTCTTAATTTACTTTTCTTCCTGATATGTTCCGCGTTCATTATAGAATAATAAAAAATGTGAATAAAATAATTTTAGAAAATGATTTCCATACAAAATTAAAATTAAATGAAATGTAGAAAAGCATGATAATGTATAAATAGTAGGTAGGTATTGAAATGTATTTAATAATTTACTATTTACAAATATCTGGTACGTGAAAACATTCTTAATTGTTTAGAAACATATTTATTGATTTACAGAAACGCTAACTGCTGAACAAATTGATTCCCTAATCAGTCTTTTCATGATAAGCTAATACGTTGATTTAAGTGTTTTTTTTTTTTTTTAAATTTGACACTAGCAATACTAATTTATTGGGGTAATAGGTACTTTTAGTATAAAAGTAATTGTTACTGTAGTAATAGTTACCTAATATAATAGAACTGTGTCAATATAATTTTAATGGTCTTCGAAACGAATAGGCATCATTTCCTTTCTAACTACATTTTATTTTATTTTTTTATACAGTAGTCATATTAAGAATTATTTATTGTGGCTGCTACAAAAATATTTTTTTAAAATTTAAAAGTTAAAAACTTAAAGTGCAAAATAAGCTAATTAAGCGATTTTGAGGGAAAATCCAAAGAAATAATTTCGTATGCAAAATGAAAAAATCACGGTTGTTATAGTTACGGAATCTGATGCTTGAATAAAGAATGATGTTTTATGTTAAAACACATTCACAAATGCCAATATGCATATTTCTATGTCGATTTGCCTATCTTAGGTTTTTTCCAATATTGAACTATTAAGGAATTTCAAATAGTTAGTGTTCGTTATTTTTCTTACATATTTTTTCAACTATTTTAATTATTAATTTGCAACTTAAAATCTTGTTAAAACTAATTTGTTCTTTTAGATATTTTACATTAATTGATTTCCTCAAAAATATTGAAATACTTAGATTTTGTAATATTATTTATTGACATATTATTTATCGTAAATAAATATATTCAATTTTAATATTTTTTTTTAAAGTTATTAAATTTTTATTAGAAAAAGTATTAATATTTTTCTTCCAAATGAACAAGGATACTTTATTATTAGAGTCTATTATTTCAGTAATTTGAAAACAATAGAAATGCTTTTTTCAGTATTTAATGAAATATTAAAACATCTCGAAGAATGCATTTCATCTGTAAGAATATTTAAAATATTTCATCCGTTTAGATATTTATTTATTTATATTTACATTTTTGTAAATATTTCGGCAGCGCTTCAAATCTAATTTAAAATGTATTAGCAAGCATTTTCAAGAAGTTTTAAAGTAAGTATAGATAAAAAACATATTTTGGATTTTTAAACTAATTTTATTTTTATTAACATTGTAGAACTATAATAAAACCTTAAAATTGCATCAAATAACTTTCCGCTAATAAATTTTTCACATAACTATCATTTTCTCACTACATTTTCTTACTTGCTCTCTGCTTAACATTAATTTCTTGATGAAATTTTTTTCATTATCGAACTTTAATTAAATTTAAAATAAGTTTTAAACATAGAATTATCATGGAAATTAAGAAAACAAATTTTTGTTCAGAAAATGTGAACAATGACGTGAATTTCGTCGTTTATTTATTTCAGATACACAAATTTACTTTTATTCTCTTAAAAAATAGTAGAATGAATTCAAGTGTAATTTTCACGCTTTGAAATTACTAGGAAATTTATTTTCTCGGAGAACTAAGAGCAAATTAGTATTTAAGCAATGTCATGCAATGTGTAATTAAATTTCGTTGAGTATTTTCTTTAAAATACTGTTTTTTGGGAGCTGCTTTTTGAGAAAAATAAATTGCTCGTGAAAGTTTTGATTGTTTACCAAAATGCAAAAATTTAAAGTTTTCTGTAATACTTTGAAAAGATAAATTGAATAAAGAAATAGTGTACCCAAGCATAAAACCTAGAAATATATTTCTATCTCTGCATTCGTATTAAAAAATAATTTTATTTCTTTGCAAGTATTTGTATCTTTACATGCGCTTGGTGATGTTGTTTACAAAGACATTATTTTTAATATATATATATTTTCAATTTAAATAAAAGCTACTTCCCCTTTATTGTGAGTTTGTGATAAAATATTGTCATATACACTGTAAGAAATTCCTCAGAAAAAAATGGTTAAATAACATTTTATGTCACTATTTTACTTCAACCAAAACAGTCAAATAACCATAAGTAAGATGCCATTCAAACTGATAGGTGTAGAAAAAAAATGTTTATTAACTCCTTTACCTAATTACGGTCAAACAAGTATAATCTTATCGCTTCTACTATGCCCACCTAATGAAGTTACTTAGTTCTTTACAGAGTTGTGCATGTCATAGCCAAGAGGGCTAATCTGAACGACAGAACGGGGGTTCAAGTCCCAGCGTTGACATCACAATATTCCCTCCATTCCTGTTAACACGTGAACAGTTTCTACTGTTTAATACCGGTTGAAATAATTCCATCTGAGTCACTCATTGAAAATTGTCCCATTTCTGGGACAATTTTTTGAAAAAAACTGTTGCTTTACATTGTTTTAGTTAAACTTTTAAAACCATCAAAATTAAACTTTTTTTCAAAAAAAATTTTTAATTTTGATGGCGGTCGAAGAAAAATAACATTTACTTTCAATAACAATTGATTTCAATAAATCAATTTTGAAATGGAAAATGAATTTTGCTTCAACTGACTTATTCGAATTTTCTATTAATAATCAATAGATATTATTACCATAATTCCTTATTTGGGTATAATGGGAAAAACATCTGTGGAAGGAATATCAGGTATTAGCACTTGGCCTGAAAAATATCACCATAAATAATACGTGACAATAGCCTTTAATCTTGATAAAAAAAAATTTAAATTAAAATAAATATAGAGAATACCTGAAGAGTGTAAACCGGGTAGTGTACACAAGTCACTACCATGACATTATTACGATTAATTATTAATAACAATGAACTGCTATTATTAACAATAACTTCCTTACATTCCATGACACTATTTTTCTTTCTTGATCAGGCCATAATCTATCAGGAGAAAATTCGTGTTTATTTTGTATTTTGTAATACCACATGGTTTTAAATTTGTCCAACACTATTTATTACACTTCTTGAAGGAATAAACCCCGAGTTTGAAAATCCTTCATTGAAAATGACTTTAAAAAGAAGACTTCGAAGGTGAAAATGTAATGTACCTTGCATATCTCGTACATTGAGAATTTTTTAAGCAAAACGAATAATTTTTGCCCACAATGTAAAGATAATTTTTCGCAAAAAACAATTTTTAATAATTATTTATTATTCTTTTAATATTTTATTGAATTATAGTCGAAAAGAATTTTGAATTGTTAGGTTTAAAGAGTGTAATTTAAAGAGGCAAAATATAAAATTTGAAACTAAATCAGTCGAATTGCTCAGGAAAAACAAATTTTAAATTTACGTGTTTTTAAAATAAATTGATTAACATTTTAAATTTGTCAAACATATGTAAAAATTTAAAGCCAAATAACTTTTGTAGACATCTGATAAAAATATTATCTTTTGTGTTATCACCTATTTCGCTAAAGCGCTTGTATTTTGAAAAATATTAAAAATGACAACATAGTATTTGATTGAAATGTCTTAGTGTCGTATAGCTATTTTGATAAAATTTATAGCGTTATTTTTAAAGTTTAAAAGGCTTACTTGGAGATTTTCTGAATAAAATAAGATTTTGTTAATCCAAATAAAAAAGAGAATTTATTCATCTGTAAAAACGGAGGAATATGTTTTATTCTTTTGAATTTAAAATGAATCCTCTTTTTTGAAAAAAAGTGGGAAGATGATAAATGGCAAAACGGAATATGATTTATTTCCATTCTTTTTATATTTTGAGTGCTTTTGCTTTAGAAAAATGTGATAGTCTTTAAAGTCCTTTGTATTTTTGACGTACCTCACTTAAAATAAATAAAAAATAAAAAAATGGACGGAATCTTTCGAAGCTAAAAATATAAGATGTCTGAAAAAAGTAGGACTGTATTTTATTTCATTCATACAAAACGATATCGTAAAACGTTTAATCAAAACAGAAAAAGTTCAATATTTTTATTCGGAGTTTTGTACGGTTTGAATAATTGTAAGTTTAAAAATGCAGTGTAAGAAATTATACATAAATTATAATATATTTAACCGACATAAAATATAATTTAACCGGGCCTACTTACATTTAACTTGTTATCAACTTTAAAATTTCGTCAAATAAAAAACCATGGAATGATTTAAATTTTATAACGTTCAAAATGTAAGAAAATATTGGCTCTATTGTTAAACAAGAAATAAATTGAAATGCTTTTTTTTATTCTCCTCCTGCAATGTTTTATGATGCCCATTTACATGTTTTCCCCAATAAAATAAAACAAAGGCCGGGATAGCCTGGTCGGTAGGGCGCTGGGCCCATATATAAGAGGTCGTGGGTTCGATCCTCGCCGTTCGAAGACTCCCCGTGTAGTAAATGGTGACTGATGCACGTTAAACCTGTCGAGTCTCAAAGTCCTCCAAGTTCCCATAACAAATCAATACCTCTTGGGGTACTGATCCAGGAGTATCCTTGTCTTCTGGATTAGTTCAAAATTACAAGGCTACGGAGTTGAACATTAGTTGTCGTAAACCCATGAAATTGGGTCGGCTGTTCAACGACGGTTATAAAATAAAATAAAATAAAACGCAGAGATAATTTACGTAATAACAAAACACGACATGCGCATTATATCGTGCATATATACTTAATACAATTATTCAGTGACGAAGATTCTATCATAACTTCAGTATTTGCGTTGTTTATGTTGAATTATTGTCGTAACACTGTTTTGCCAAAAACACGAAATTTTTTTTTTCAATTTAAAATATTGGTAAATTTGACACAAGTGAGTTTTTATCCAACAACTGGCACACGGCGAGAAAGGATAAAATTAATTTTAAGAAACCTTAGATTTAAAAAAAAAAAAAAACTTTTGTTACTGTTTGTCTTTAGAAGGAGAGTTTTATTTTATTCAGGAACATAAAAAAAGAATGAAATGTGCTGTTGCTCATTCTGATGAGTCCCAAAAGACTGTTTGGCTTTCCTAATCTTTTCAATCTTCTCCTAACAAAGCAAGACATGTTTGAGTTCCGTCAGGAATGAATCATAAAGTTTTGCTGGCAGATTCTTCCTTCAACGCCGTTTCTGGTTGATTGTTTTTAGTTCTCTGAAGGCATTTATTCTAAGACTAAAATGCTACTTCATTAAAAAAGAGCAACAAATAAAAACTGAAAAGTATTTTATTTTGTGTTTATTAATGAGTTAAAGCCCATTCGTAAAGTACTTTTTATCATACAGCTTTAAGGTATAGTGTGCAGAATAAAGAGAAAAAAAAGGCTGACCATCCGGAGTAATTTTTGATCGCAAGATCGAATTTTCATTCTTTAGGACTAGGGGGTGATCTGAAGTATGCTAATTAATAAGTGCAGACGATATTTTAAGTTACAAAATCAGGCACAGAAACGTACTTTCTCTGAATAAACATACCTTTTTTTCGACGGATTCAGATTTGCGACCCCCAAAACATAGAAGGCAGATGCAATGTGGGAAACATGTTCCCAATAATTTGGTCCGGAGAACGATCCAAAGCTTAAAGCCCTTAGCGTTAATTTTACTTCTTGCGTATTTTGTCCTATCTCGAGCACTTTTTAAGTGAATTGAACATTTTTTACACACAATTATGAAAATCATTCATTCAAGAATAATTCCATGCTGAAAACAAATTTGAGTAAATATTTATTATTTTTTTATTATTTTATTTGAGTATGGTAAAAAAAAAATTAATTGCAAGATATACAACTTATTAATTAGCTTATTTGAGGTTACACTCTCGAGCGAATAAGATTGAGTCGTAGAAAGTTAAAATCTGATCGTTAGATTAAAAGTTATTCAGGTTGGTCCATTTTTTCTTTGAGCTATGTACTTAAAAAGATAAAATGTCCGAAAATTCAGACAAGTTTTGAATTTTCGGTGGGATTCGTTCTAAGAAATTTTACCGAAAAAATATTAATGTATGACAGTAGTTAGTTTAACGTTGTTACAAATATGTCTCTGCGAGAAAAATAAACCTGTTTGCATTGCTGAGAATTGCCGTATCACTTTCCTTGTCGCTTGATTTCTCGTTATGGTGATCAGAACTTCACCTAAACTTTTTTTATTTATAGCTACTGGATATTTCCCCTGGTCTTTTCCGATTAGTGATTTTACTCGTAAATATATGAATGACAGAAGATGAGCACAATTTCTCAGTATTATTGGAACTCTGCCTTTGTTATAATCTCTATTGTTTCCTTCGAAATTCCTATGGATATTGAATAAAAAATAGAAAGAAATAAAAGATAAAGAGATTATGCCACTTTTAAAATAATTAAGCACATATACTGATTCTAGACATCTTTTCCTGCAGTACTTTTCCTTTCGTAGTTATTTCTAATTGATACTATTTTGGAAAAATAGTTCAAAACTCGTCATGTCTGTTACTATAACCTCTACTATTTTTAAATATTCAGAGAAAAAAATCACTTCTCATACAATTTTACTATTATTATAGAAATGGATTATAGAATTTAATTAAAATTTTTATTCTGAAACCTTGTAAATAATGTAAGGCCTGTTACCATATGGAATAAAATACATAGTCTTTTACATATATGGTATTTTAAATATAAAAAATTCAGAAAGCTAAATAATGTTAAATATACATAAAAATGTATATGAATTAGATGTAAAACATAATAATATATATTATTTACTTGCATAAATAAGTAAATATTATTTATTTAAATACACTGTTAAAAAATCTGTTAAATTACTGAAAAAAAATTGTCAGCTGGTGTGCCAGTATAAAACAGCTTATTCAAAAGGAAAATTCAGTTATTTAAAAGCAGACGTCTGTCTTTTACGCAGGTAAATTTTGGTATTTTAATAAACAAACGCTTTTATTTTTAAAAAAAATTCTATAAAATAGTTATGCTAGCATTGTAGCCGGTGCGAGTCGAGATCAGAATTGTACGACCAATTGACGCTGGAGTCTGAACCTGGGTCACTAAATTGGGAGACGAGCACTCTGTGCTCTCAACTTCCGTAGTTCTTGTGTCTCAGCAAGAGGAAAATTCTTAAACTGTTTCTTGTCTTAAAAGTTTTTATTTATTGGAATAATACTTAAGATGTAAAAACATTTAAAACTGTAATCACCTACCCGTTTAAAAATGTCTGGGAACTTAACTAACTAAAAACCATATATGGCAGTACTTTTACTTTCGTTACTTGTACTTCGTTACTTTTTAAATTTAGTACTTTTACTTGTACTTTCGTTACTTTTTAAATTTAGTACTTTTACTTGTACTATCGTTACTTTTTTAGGAAAAAAGTACAAGTATTTGTAATGGAAAAAATTGGAAGGAATTGTCCAAGCTGAAAACCCTGCTTTAACTAATAGCGTAACAGAAAAAAAAACAGGGATTTTAAATTTTCTACAGAAACATCATGCCAATCACCAGCGAAAAAAGAATTTATGTCATACATGAGCTCAAATGTTGAAATGGCAAGCATATCAATTTTGAATCGATATCCAATCGTAAAAAAATTTTATGTGAAATATAATACTGCAGTACCTTCTAGTGCTCCCGTGTAGCGTTTATTCAGCGTGGCTAAGCACGTTCTGAGAAATTCTCGCAGCAGACACAGTGACACCACTTTCAAAATGCAATTATTTTGAAAAATGAATAAAAATATTAATTAGCAAGTTATTTTCATTCATTTTAGAGTTTTATGCATTTATTTAATACATTTTAAATAAAATATGTTGGATTTTGTTATTACGTTTTACAATTTTCTTTTTGAACTCACTAATAATACATTTTTTACTAAATACATTTTTACCTAGTACATTGTTTACTAAAATTATGTTTATGCCCGACCTTGTCAAACAACGCCCAGTCAAATCTCTAAGAACTTCAAAACTATTCGTGCTATTGAAAACTTATTATAATTACTATTTTGACTCTTGAAAACTCGAAGGTATTAATTTAGCCGCTGATACTAAAATTCGTTTACAAATTTTAATTATTCCGTTAGGCAAAAATGTTCGGAAAGAGATTTTCTCGCATGACTTCAGCATTAGCCATTGTTACAAATAAAACTGTAAACTGTTCTGTTTCAACTTATACTGCACATTCAATTATTTTTTACTAGCTCAAAGATCACAAAGCTATCTGATACCCCGTGTTTGCTTTGTTTATTTTTGTGCTTTTAAAACGCGTTTCTATAGAGTAAAACAATTTTAAAACAATGGTAAATTAAATAAATAAAAATAATAAATTAAAATTTAAAATAATAGATAAAATTTCTTTTTCGTGCAAATCCACAAAAAGTTTGGTATTAAAATTATATTTGATTTTGAAATTATCTTATACGATTATATTATAAAATTATAATATAATATTCTTCCGAATTTAAAAATTAATTAATGTCCATAACTTTCAAAATTAAGAATATTTAAATAAATAACAACAATTTTGCAAAAACATTAAAGAACATAAGAATATTATTCCGTATAATATTATATAATATAGAATTATTCCGTTAGGCAAAAATGTTCGGAAAGAGATTTTCTAGCATGACTTCAGCATTAGCCATTGTTACAAATAAAACTGTAAACTGTTCTGTTTCAACTTATACTGCACATTCAATTATTTTTTACTAGCTCAAAGATCACAAAGCTATCTGATACCCCGTGTTTGCTTTGTTTATGTTTGCTTTGTTTATGTTTGTGCTTTTAAAACGCGTTTCTATAGAGTAAAACAATTTTAAAACAATGGTAAATTAAATAAATAAAAATAATAAATTAATATTTAAAATAATAGATAAAATTTTTTTCGTGCAAATCCATAAAAAGTTTGGTATTAAAATTATATTTGATTTTGAAATTATCTTATACGATTATATTATAAAATTATAATATAATATTCTTCCGAATTTAAAAATTAATTAATGTCCATAACTTTCAAAATTAAGAATATTTAAATAAATAACAACAATTTTGCAAAAACATTAAAGAACATAAGAATATTATTCAATAAAATTTTAGGTTACTTTGAATTTTCGATTTCCTAGAAATGTACTTTTAAATAAATGTACTTTTAAATAAATGTACAAGAAATGTACTTTTTTTTGTTTAGTACTTGTACTTTTACTTGTACTTTTTATTCGTTACTATATAAAATAAGAACTTTTTAATTTTTACTCGTTACTTTTTTTAAAAAATACTTGTACTTTTACTCGTTACTTTTTAAAAGAAACGTTGCCATATATGCTAAACTCATATTTAAAGAAATATAATAATCAGTTAGAAAATCAATTTGATAATAAATTCGAATCGAAGTTTTATTTATACGAACACAAAAGCATAAAATAATATCTGAAAAATAAGAAAATAACCGTAAAATGATTTGAAAAAAGGGCGGTAGATTTATTGTACGGGGAGTAAAACTGTATGGTAAAAACTAGAATTTGAACTGACGTTTTTTAATCCTTTTATGATAAGGATGAAAAATAGAGAAGCCGTTCTGTCAATAAAGAAGCTTTAAGGTATCAAATATAAAGAGAAAGTCTGTAAATAGAACACAAGAATTTTAAACGTTGCGCAGATAACGGATAAAAATTTCTATTTTTCTTTAAACAGTTTTTTCTGTGAAAAATATGTTTTTCTTCTGTAGAATTTACAGTTACATTTTTTTTATATTGTTATTATGTTCACAGGTATAGTATGATAAAAATGACTGCCAAATAAGAGCGTTTGCTTCAAAAAAAAATATACAGAACATTCAAAATAGCTGATTTTATTTGCATTATTCCTTAGTAAATAAGCGTTTCCATTCGTTAAATCTAATTGTGAAGTTTTAAAATATTAAAGTATGTCGATTGTAACAGACGTAATATAAATTTAGGGCAACAGTATTGAGTTAAACAAAAATTTGTATCTTAAATATTTCTATAAGCTGAGTAAGCTGAGTCTACTTCAGAAATTATTTATTTTGGTTTTACGCTGTGGAAAGCTCGACTTTTAGTAGCTCTCTTTTAACTAGTTTCTCAGATAATGTCTTTTGAATTCACTTTTTTGTATTTACAAAATGTCCATAATTGATCATGATGAAAATTAAATTTTCAATATCTCTAACGCTGTCAATTTTATTTAGATCTATACATATATTTCTCATCAAACTATGCATAGTTCGTTAGTTATAAATTTCTCTGACTTATTTGCCATGTCATTACGATTTCTAATCTAATAAAAATAATAAAATTCTTATTTTCAAAGGGACAACTTATATGTCATTTTGCTGCTGTAGCATGGTTTATTTATTGATTGCATTATTTAATTCTATACAAATGCATAATATTATGCTTCCAAACTTGCATCGGTTTCATCTTTATATTAATATTGAAAAGTTCAATATAAAAAGAAGTATTTCCAGATCTTGATAGCCTGTCCAAATTAAATTATATTTTACTATTTATATTCCCGTATTTTTCTATCACCACTGGCACAACTAATTAATATAAACAAACTTTTAAAACCCTAATGCTTATATGTTATCCATAATATTTTCAATTATATTAACCTATCTCCTGCTATACGATGATCTTTTCTAAAACTTTCCTTAAAGGCAGTAAAGTACGTATTGATAAATGATTAACTTTTAAAATAGAATCTAGTAACGCGTAAAAGGAATGCTATTGTCATAAATTTTCTTCCCGACATTTATTTAGAAGCGAAATTGAATTGCTTTTGTGTATAACATTCCATCAATTTTGAATATACAAATAACGTCCGCTTTTAAATGTGAAAAGTTTTATAAAAGTTTAAGACGAAGAAGGTATATTACGAACTAACAACAAAGAAAACAAACTCCACTTTCCATTCTATGTTATTCAGCTTTTAGAAAATCATTTTCTTCCAATTTAAATTCCCTCCCCATATCAGAAAGTGCATTTAGTACCAGTAAATTTCTTATCAGACTTTTCTTGTTTGGCATTTATTGCTCTGGTTAGCGTCTGTTTGGGATTATATATTAGATGTATCTTACTCTGTATTATCTCATTTTCAAAACAGCTGGTACTGTTTATAAGAACAAACATAAAGCAGCTGATATTTATCGCAGCATATAAGCCTTTTTAAAGCAAAAATATCTGAAATAAATAACAATTGAATTCTTATTTTTTTCAAAATTAAAAATTGCTTGCTTTAATGAATATTTATGTATGTCTATAAATTCTTTTTATATATTAATCCACCTCAAGCTACAGGCCAATACATAAGGATTATAAATTTAAGAATTATTTTAACATTCCTGAGAAAAAATGCAAAAACAATGCAAAGAAATTCAAATTAAACTTTAACTATCACTTAATGCTGCTAATGTATAGTATAATCTTCTCGTTGCATGCATGATTTTTTTAAATTTAATGTGTTGCTTTTGACAAATTGAATGTAAACTCTGAAGTTAATTTTTAACTGAATGCACTATCATTTTATTTAAAAAAAAGTTTTTTTAAAAAAAAAAACAATCTCTTACGAGCAACTGTAAGACACACAAATAACAAAAAAAGGGCAGTTTGTAATAAAGAAAGTAAATAATTCTTGAAATAGTAGTGTTGTCAAGGGGATCAAAGAGGTTAAGGTTCCATAATTTCGTAACCAACCGCGATATTATCAGCATTCATGCCCTCACTGTCCTTATAGTCAGTCTATAAAAAAACTTATTTCTCCATGGACCTTTAGCAATGATAGTGACTATGGTTACGAGGTGTTTCAATTAGGGGTGTTAGGCCAATATTGAAGACGACATGTATTGGTTCGGGCCAGTGATAGAAAATGAATCAGGGGAGAGGGAGAAGCTTTGTTCTTTAAATTGCGCTATTTCTTGCTGCCATAGAAGCAGGCCTTTAGACGTTGTGACTAGGGAAGTTCTTGCTATAGACAAACTATAATTCCCAGATGGCTGGTAACCATCGACTTGAATTTTAGAGAGCTTCAAATTTCTAACCCCCAGGGGCACACTCTTGTGTGACGGGTATGGCGCACCCGGGGCCCCGAGCTGGACCTGAGCATTCTTCCATTTCTCTCTTGCAAGGGTCCTGTTTTGAGTTTCTGACATTCACTTTATAATTTCATTGACCTAGTGAGCGAACATTTATTTAAATTACTTTAAAAATCTGGTTATTATTTGCATATTATAGGTTTTGATTATACCTTTTTTGCGGTTTCTGTGTTATTGATATTGTTTCACATTTTAATTCGTTATGACAAATTTTCTCCCTTGTCGTGGTTTCCAAGTTTATTGGTAAGGGCTTTTTGTTTTGGTTCGATTACTACCTTGTGTCGGATCTTGATTGAAAGAAACCACCCGCGTGTTTGCCGTGCGTGGAGACCCGTGTCCCTGGAAAAAGGGATCCTGGTAGTTGAGGGGCATCTTGGTACCCCAACACACTGCTTTGGCCCATGCTTCAGGTAAACGGGAGGTGCATATCGGCCCGTATGCATCAATCGGCTGGTCACAACCGTCATCTGATGGCTAGGGTCAAGCCCGGGGTCATTTTCTGGGCACCTCGTCAAGGGTGGAGGCTGCTTCAGGGGTGACTTTCGGGCGTATAGCTATTAGTCAGCATCGTTGTTTAAGTAACAGATTTCTGTCTGTTACTTGCATCCCCTAAGTTGGACTCCGTGGTGGGTGGTGCCGCCGATAGTAGAAGTTAGTTTAGTTTTCTATGGCTGAAAATGAACAGGTGTTCAGTTCCGCACACCAAAATAAAAGCGGAACAACCCCTTCACCCAGTTTCAACCTTTCAAAATGTTCAAATTATGACCCTGCTAAAGCTAAATTCCTAATATTAAGTTCAACGGAAAAAAAGCTATCTACCGTATCACCATTCCTTGTGCAAAAGTCTCTTGAATCATCAATAGGTAATCCAAAGAATGTTAAACAGTTACCCTCTGGCGATTTACTAGTCGAAACTACATCTGAAAAACAAACTACTGCTCTCTTAAAAACGCATAATTTAGGCAACATATCAATAACAGTATCACCTCATAATACATTAAATATATCGAAAGGCGTAATTTCTGATAAAACTCTCCAGTCTCTCCCAATAGAAGAAATACTCGAAGGCTTATCACACCAAGGTGTTATTGATGCGCGCCATATTACAATAAAGAAAGGTACAGACATAATCAATACTCAACACCTAATATTAACTTTCAATACTGCTGAACTACCAAACGATGTCAAAGCTGGATACCGAAACTGTAAAGTCCGCCCTTACGTCCCAAACCCTTTACGCTGTTTTAAGTGTCAAAAATTTGGTCATTCCACAAGTAACTGCAGGGGAAAAGAAACCTGCTCCCGTTGTAGTGAAATTGGACACTCATTCAGAACCTGTACCCTTCCTGAAAAATGCGTAAACTGCAGTGAACCACATTCAGCTAACTCTCGTTTCTGCTCTCGGTGGAAACAAGAAAAACAAATTCTTAACATAAAAGTAACACAAAATATAAGTTATTATGAAGCTAAATCAAAACTTTTGAGCTCGCAACCAAGACCAAACGTTTCATATGCAGCAATAGCCGCCACTAAGCAAACAAAATCTATAGCAACACAGTATGAAATTATAGAAACAGAAGCGCAAGGCACAAAACTAAAAATTCTATCACCTAGACGTACATCTAATAAGTCAAAAACATCTCAAAATTCTCAAACACCAAGCACTTCTAAACCCATAGAAACCCAATCCGAAGCACTTAGTAATAGTGATAGTAATAAGTATCTAAAATTGACTCCTGAGATGGTTAACGTTCTACACAAGAAATTAACGCAACCTCCCATTATAAGTAAATCTAAATACATCCCTAAAAGCAGACAAAATAAATTCAAATTCCGACAAAAACAACTTAACAATAAACAAGACGAAAAGTACCTATCAGATGCTATGAGCACTGAAGAAGACAACACTGGACCGGAAATGCAAATTGATGAAGGATTAGATACGCCAACCAACCTTTGTCCAAAAAACACAAAACTAAAAATCAAAAGGTAATGGACAACAAAGTTTTATCGTGGAACTGTAGAGGATTTTATTCTAGCTGTTCAGATATTAAAAGTTTGATAGAGGTGTATAATCCTGCTTGCATTGCTTTGCAAGAAACTTTCCTGAAACCATCTCATACAGCTACCATACGCAGGTATACACACTTAAGAAAAGACGATACCTCTGGAAATAGAGCATGCGGGGGTGTGTCTCTTCTAATATCCAACAGATATCCGTTTTCAAACATTAACCTTAAAACAAATCTTCAAGCTGTTGCAGCTCAAATAACAATTACATCACTTATAACTTTCTGCTCTGTTTACCTTCCTCCGAATCAATCTATTCAACAATCTGATCTAGACGGTTTAATAAACCAGTTGCCAATACCTTTTGTCTTATTAGGGGATTTTAATGGCCATAACATAATATGGGGAAGTAATGATACAAACTCTCGGGGATCACAAATAGAAAAATTAATCAACGACCACCAGCTCTGTCTACTTAATAATGTTGAACTAACGCACTTCCACTTTCCAACCAGAACATTTCACTCAATAGATTTAATAATTTGCTCTCCCAATGTTTATAGTACGTCAGAATTAAAAATACACAATGATTTATGCCAAAGTGACCATTTCCCTTTAATTTTAAGTATCTCAGGATCTGGACAAAATCTAGGAAACGTACAACCGAAATACAAATTTTCACATGCTGACTGGAACTTGTTTGAAAACTCTGTAAACCTAAATGATAATCTAATCAATAACAAATCTATTGAAGAAGCTACAATATCCATTACAAACGCTATTTTGGATGCAGCTGATAAAAGCATACCCTGAACTTCTGGTATCCTCCCGAGGTATCCAAAACCTTGGTGGAACCCAGAATGTAGCGCTGCTCAAAAAGCTCAAAAGAAAGCGTGGAGAAAATTTCGAAGATTTCCTACCATTGAAAATTTAATAGCTTTCAAAAAATCGCGAGCTTTTTCACGGAAAACTAGAAGAATTAGTCAAAAAAAATCTTGGGTGCAATATGTCTCTACTATAAACAACAAAACTACATCCCGTGAAATCTGGAAAAAAATAAAAACCATTTCTGGCCACTATCCTAATCAATATATACCGCATTTGGAAACCAGTGGAAATAAAATATTCAATGCTAAAGATATCGCTAATATTCTGGCTGAAAGTTTCAGCAAAGTATCAGACCCTTCTAATTATCCGACAAAATTTCAATTATATAAAAATAAAATTGAAAAAATACCTCTAAAAGTTTTATCGTGCCCATCTGATGAATACAATTCCCCAATTGCTTTTTCAGATTTAAAATCTGCTTTAAGCTGTGTCAGGTTTACATCGGCAGGTCCAGACAAACTTCATAATTCAATGCTAAAAATTATTCCAGATACTGATTTACAAACAATTTTAAAACTATTTAACAAAATTTGGTTAGAAAGAGAATTTCCATCTTCTTGGCGAAAATCTATTGTCATAGCTATTCCTAAACCCGAAAAAGATTCTAAAAACCCGAACAATTATAGACCTATTGCATAGACTAGCTGCCTCTGTAAACTGCTCGAAAAGATAATTAATACCAGACTAGTCCAACTTCTTGAATCTCGAAATATATATCATAGCAACCAGAGCGGGTTTCGAAAATGCAGATCCACTACTGACAATATACTTATGCTAGAAACGCAAGTAAGGTTAGCTTTTCTGAAAAAACAACACCTTGTGACAGTGCTATTCGATTTGGAAAAAGCATACGATAGGACTTGGAAACATGGTATTTTAATGGACCTGATTAAATATAATATTACGGGAAACATGTTTTATTTCATTAAGAACTTTTTAACTGACAGAACCTTTCAGGTACGCATTAATTCAATTTTATCAAATGATTTTAACCAACTCGAAGGAGTTCCACAAGGTAGCGTGATTAGTGTGACTTTGTTTCTTATAAAAATAAATGAACTTTTATCATTTTTACCTAATACAGTGGAAGGAGAGTTATTTGTAGACGATTTTAGATTAACCTGCAGAGCCACGTGCATGCGAACTATTGAACGACAGTTACAACTTTCAATAAACAAAATTTTAAAATGGTCTGATTTAAATGGTTTTACCTTTTCACCTAATAAAACTTCTTGTATTCATTTCTGTCGCAAACGAGGAATTCATCCAGATCCTGAACTTTACATTAATAATGCTGCCATCCCTGTTGTCCAGGAAGCAAAATTTTTAGGTCTAATCTTCGATTCAAAATTAACATTTAAAGCTCACGTCCAGAAATTACGAAGATCCTGTTCCGCAAGATTAAATATCTTAAAGGTTCTGGCTAATACATCATGGGGGGCAGATACTACATCTATGCTTAAAATATATCACTCTTTAATCCGATCCAAGTTAGATTATGGTGCTATAGTTTATGGATCAGCTAGAAAGTCTGTTTTGAAATATCTAGACACTATTCATCATCAAGGACTCAGGATTGCCACAGGAGCTTTCCGTACATCGCCTATCGAAAGTTTGTATGTTTTACATAACGAACCTTCTCTCGCTCTGAGACGAAATAGACTCTCTCTTAACTTTTATTTTCACATTAAATGTCACCCTTCTCATCCATTATACTCTCACGTTTTAACACCATCATGCTCTACTCATTTCAACAACAGACCTGCCTTAATTCCTACTTTTGGATTAAGAATGAAAAACCTTTTAACAAAATTAGATTTAGATGATTTTAATGTTTTAGAATCAGCTGAGTTAATTCCTGCGTGGAGTGACGTGCATGTCAAAACTGTTAACATTTTTAAAAACTTGACTAAGGATAAAACATCTGCGGTGATTTATCAACAGTTATTTTATTCCCATTTATATAATTTCAACGACTTTTTTATATTATACACAGATGGATGTAAATTCAATAACCATGTTGCTAGTGCTGTTGTGCACAGTGCGGGAGTACTATCAGAAAAACTACCTTCAAATTTTTCTGTATTTTCCTCGGAATGTTGCGCCATTCTTCTTGCCCTACAATTTGTCTCGAAACAAATGCACAAAAAATGGTTTATCTTTTCTGATTCAAAAAGCTGTATCGATGCTATAAAAAATTTCAGCAGTAAACCTCACTCTATTATACCACACATTTTAAATTTATACATTGAACTCACTAACAATAACTACGAAATAATATTTGGTTGGATTCCTGGACATATGGGCATTAAGGGTAACGAAACAGCAGACTCAATAGCCAAATCGACACACAATCTTACAAATAAACCACACTGTTTACCTGACATTCGAAATTTAGTGGCAGACTCTCTTACCCAACTCAGACAGATCAACTGGAATAATGAAATAAACAACAAATTACATGAGATCAAATCAGATATTAAACCATTTGCACCATTGACGATCTACAATAGAAAAACCCAGGTACTTATCAACAGACTACGCATTGGGCACACCCGCTTGACACACAAATATTTAATTTTAAATGAAGCACCTCCACAATGCAATTTTTGCAAAGAGTCTCTTACAGTAAAACATTTTCTGACCCAGTGTATGAAATTTAAATCTAAAAGACGACAGTGCTTTAACTGTGACTTTCCGACTTTATCATTTTTACTTGGAGACACACATCATCCAAATTTAATACTGTACATCAAACAGATCGGGTTTTACAATTTGATTTAGTATTAGTTATAACCAAGTTGACAAATTTTAAAATAGCTGTTTTAATTTTGGACAAGTTGCTCACTTCAACCTAATTGTTCTGGTTTTAACTAAGTTACAGTAATTTTTACCTAGTTGTTATGATTTTAACCTAATTGGTAATTTTAACCTAGGTTTGGGCGCGGTATAGCCAAACAATGGCTCTTGCGCCAAAAATTTACATCAATCAATCAAAATCAAATTTCTAACGGAGTTGCGCCCACGTCTCTTAATAATGAGTATCTTATCCACATAGCCCTCATGGCTCAAAAGTTTTAAATAACTCAGATAAAAATTGAAAACTTACTTAGTTTGGCGTTCATAGTCTTTAAGGAGTTATAGTAATACATCAAAATGTTAATAACATTGCAGTTAAAGGAATCAAACTCAATTTGTTTATACACGCTGAGGTTATTGAGCTTCATTTACTATTTGGCATTTACTTCCTGTGGTTGGAAACATGAACTCTGCCAGGCATGTCGCTATTCTGTTGACGCTGTGTCTCCAAGTTTAAGACAATATTTCGGAGAAGACCTATTTCTCTACTAGCAGGTTTACAGCTCCATTTCAAACATCGGGATTTTGGAAGCCATGTTTTGACGAAATACCTGTTCAAAGTGCGGTCTAGTTTCATCAGGCTCGATCTGAGCTCCATAAAACACTTTTGAAATAAGAACTCAAATTACGTAGCCAGTTATAACAACCATCCTCACTCAGAGCACGTGCTTCATCTGTTTCAACACCATACAACTGGATGCCCGGTAACTTACACTGGTAGAGAACAATAACTTAGAGCTTGTTTTTTTTTAAATTTAATTTTAACTAAAATAGTATTCAGATTATTTTTTAGAAACAAAGTGAAATAAAAATTTTATTAATTTCATGCGATTATACAAAAAAATAAATAAAAGAGGTAGTTTACAATGTATAAAATACATCTTTTTTTTAAAATTCGAAATAACTGGATTCATTTACATTCTTCATTAGTAAACAAGCATCATTAGTAAACAAGGTTCATTAAAGCGTTGCTGTTCGTCTGAATCTTTTAATTTTTATCTTCAATGCTAGATATTAAAAAAAAAGCATGACAAAAATAATTAAAATTACAAAGGAAACCAAATAATACATTACGATAAAAATTTTGAAAATAAATCTTCCTTTTTAAGTCCACGAAACGTATAAAAATAACATAACTAGGAAAATCAATAAAAAATAAAAAAATAGTTCGATTTTTATTTTTGAAAACTTTTAAAATTATAATTTACCTTCAATTTCTGCATCATTAAGCAAAACTATTATGAAGTAAAATATTATTTGTTACCCATTACTAACTGAAATTTATCACCAATATTATTCAGATAATCGTTTGGTAAAAGAAATGAGAAGTTTGATTAAATAAATTTTGAAATATACAATAAAACAGAAATAATATATCAAATTGCATTATCTATAATCTACGAACTAAAACTTCTTCTGTACATCATATGATTTACTTTAATAACTAAAACACATTTTGTCTGAAATAAATCATTTAAAATTGATGACTTTTACTTTTGAGAAGTTTGAAATAATTACTGAATTTTCGAAATATCTTTCTTTTCTTTTAGAAAATTGGTGGAGACTGTGAAATTAAAGATAGCAAATATACTCTTTTCCCCCATCTAAACAGCTTAATATATTGGTTTCACATAACTTTCAAATTCAATATATTGGCGTAATAAAATATTTTGTAAAAAGCAATAATTTTCTATTCCACCTTTATAATGAATTTTTACGCCCGGTATTAATCATGCAATACTGATTCATCATTTAGTTAAAACAATCAAAAATATGTTTTAACAGTTTTCCTATATCTTGACGTAATTAATGAAGGATAGTTTTAGCTAGATACAGACTAACGTTTTATTGCACATGCAATTTGATATGGATCTATTTATTGATTTATTTATTGAAATACATGTGCATTTTCTGTAATAACAATTTGTGGCCATGGTGACCAGAGTGTTGATGTAAGTTATCCTTAGTGGTAGACAGTATCCATGGGTTGGAGTCCCCTTGCAGTCAAGCTAACAGTGGGAGATTTTCGTTGTTTTCCCCTTTATGTTACGCATATGAGGGGTTAGTAATATCAAAAAGTCCTCAACGAAAGGGATTTTTTACCAATTCTTGATCCAGGAGTTCCTTTGTCTTCTACAAGGCCCCCAAAACTACAAGGCTATAGTGTTGAACAGTAGTAGTCGTAAACCCAAAATTGGCAAGTGGAAGTTTTCGGGAATATTTTGGAACTAGGAGATCATTACAAATAAAGACCGACGAGCCGCGATGACTCAGGGAACAGAGCGTTCGCCTTCCAATAAGGCGAACCAGGTTCGAATCCCAGTCGATAGGAATTCCGCCTCCGGCTTGCACCGACCACAGTGCCGACGTGAAATATCCTCAGTGGTGTACGGATCATGGATTAGAGTCCCCTTGCCGTCAGGCTTACCGTGGGAGGTTCTCGTGGTCTTCCTCTCTATGCAACGCAAATGCGGGTTATCTCCATCAAAAGTCCCCCACGAAGGCAAATTTCTCCCAATACTCAATCCGGGAGCTCCCTTGTCTTCTGTATTGGGTTCAAAATTACAAGGCTTGAACATTAGTAGTCGTAAACCGATAAAATTTGGTCGGCTGTTCAACGACGGTAATAATATATAATAAAATAAAATAAAAATAAAAACCGGTGGGGAAGATGTCTAAACAATGTTAAACAGTTGCATCTGTCTTGCATTGTCTCCTGCGTTTAACTGCATTAAACAAGTACAATTTAACCAAATATTAATTTCTATAATAGTTGAATTTTATTAATTCAAAATATAATCGTGTATACACTTGTTACTGGTATATACTTCTTTTTGTTTTATACCGCTATTCTCCTTTACCTAATTCTCTCTGGTAACAATAGATTCATACTGTCTAGACAATGTTAAACAGTTTTTAAAAAAAGTAATTTTTTGTGAATCCTTTATTTCCCTTTCTGTAGAGCAAGACATTATTCCCTCCATTGATTTTCTAAAGAGACTAATTTATACTCTTTTATAAATTTTTTGTATGTATTTGTTAATAATTTCCTGACGTTCCAGCCCTATTTAATGGCAAAACATGAGTTTTACTTTGAAATATGTAACTTATTGTAAAGCTGTCGACTTATAAATGTAATGAAATATTTAAAAAAAATAATAATAATTAAACTTGAATATTTGTAATTACTTTTTTAATAATTGCGTAAAAAGTAATGCCTTTTAAATTTTAGCATTTTTGCAGATTGTATAATATTTTAATAGTGCTTATCTTTTCATTTTAGTTATAAAATAAATTTCTCTAGAATTGAGATATAAGACATTTTTAAGACATAAAACTGTTCAAAATTTTTTTTTGAATTTAAATTTCTTACAATTAAGATAATTTTTCATTGTAATAAAAATTTTTGCCCTACGAGTGTAAATTCAATAACATATTTACGCAGAAAATCGCTATTTATAGCTCTCTATAATTACATTGAAAAAACGCCTTGCTTCATACTAAATCTCATAAGGCTGGAAATGATTTAATTTAATCTTGGGTATCCAATCTTGGGTATATGGTGGGTCATTTATGGCTCACGAGTGTTTGAAAGTGAGTGCAACGCTTTTTTTAAGCAAAGCGAAAATTTTACTCAATTTTGATTACTGATTCTGATCAAACCATAAATTAACACCTTAGTATATCATTACACAAGGTATTTAATGGTCATTACTTTTTGGATTTGTAAAAAAAAACAGGGTATAAGGAATTCTTTAGTTGTTATAAGGCAAAAACTAAATAAATGCCAAACGTTTTGTAGTGTTTTAGCTCTCAAAAGCTTAACTCACTTCAGAAACCTTCCCCAACAAATATTATTCCTATTTGGAATATCCAAGGTGAAGTAAAATCATTTCCATCTTTCTAAGAATTTGTACAAGCAAAAGGTCTAATTTGAGTGGGCTATTAATGGCAAACAAATAGAAAAACACCTTAAATTATTATTTTTAAGAGATTAAATTCGACAAAACTTTTGCCCACCACAAAGTTAACTCTGGTTCTCAAGTGGATAATATATAATCAGTTTTTATACCACTATTTTAATTCTTGCAGTTTTACAAATGGTTTACACACTATTAGAATTTCCATTCAAAAATTACGGTTAAAAAAACCAGCAACAGTCTGTCCATACACTTAACCACAAAGTTTGCGGTAATCTTTTTTTTTAACTAAATGGTTTTGAAACCGTTTACAACTAATATGGTTAAAAAAGAACCATAAAAACAAAACTGGATGGTTTTTTAACCATTTACAGCTAGCATGGTTAGAAAACTGAAAAACGAAATTCACCTGCTGGTATCGTGAGTATTGGGAAATACTGGACATTTTTTGTAAAGCATATTTATAGTGTTGCCATCCATGCGTGAATGAGAGTATCGTATTCTAACAGCCCAGGGTCACAAATCGGGAAGGCAGGACACTGGAAACTCTTCATGTCTTGAAGGGAAAGGAGGAAATATTGTGGTTTCAACCCATTGGATGCGAGACCGTGTTCTGACAGTGGTTGAAATATTAGCCTTCTTGACTATAATATTTTCTCAGCTGCAAGGGACCAATTGGCTTTATTGCGTTGACCTAGTTAATGCGATAAAATCCTGGTTGCTAAATCGTATTAGGTGAAAGCTGTTAATAGTTGGTAGGATAAAATTCTGGTTGTTTAATCATATTCAATAAAAGCTGTTAATAAGCATTTTTTCGCAGAGTTAACAGTTTGAATTCTCTCTTATTATGGTTACTATAATGTTTCGTTTTAATATGATAAAATAAGAATTAAACCAATTGTTATTTATCATTTTATGAGAGAAACAGTGTAACTAACAGTGTATTGTTTAAAAAACCTTAAGCAATTCTTTAAAAAAAAATTTAAACGTGCATTTTTTCTTCATTTACTCCACCTTAAAACTAAGTATTTAACCCAATACTTAATTTCAACATCAGAAATGCATTTATTATTACAAAACCTATTATCATGTCAACATATATTAATTAGACATTCTCCTCTAAGTTTTTATACCACTCTTTCCAAATTCGTTAATTCATGTAATTTCATAATAAATATATATCGCCTAATACCACAGTAAACATATGCATTTTTTGTGCCTTTTTCATTCACCTCTGCCATAAAGAATATATTTAATTCATTCTTTGCTTTAAAAGAAGTTAACATACATTTAACGTATTTTGTATAAGAGCATAAATTAAAAAAGAATAAAACATATAACGCAATCTATTCGATTTAACTAAAAGTGTTTTAAAAAATCCTCATGTCCTTCTTTTTAAAAAAGAAGAAGATGCATATAATTTTCCAAACGACTTCTCTCATTTAACGCATCATGAACTACTGGTTTAAATTTTTATTAGAATTTTCGAACCATGTTTTTGTATTTTTTTTTAATGAACAACAAAGGAATTCGATAAACCTGATTTTTTTTTTTTTCTATTTTCGATAAACATTGAATATTTTTCAACTGCTGTTATAACTGCTCTTTTTTGTGATTGTCAAATTTTTATTTAAATACCTTCTTGATTATTGAAAGTATTGCTATATAATGCAAATAATAGCTTTCTTTCAATAATTAGGCTCAATATTAGGCCCAATGTGTATAATTTAAAATGTAATGTGTTTATCAATTTTTTTGTAAAGTTCGAATCATATCAAACATCATATTCGTTCTTTATGTTAATGCGAATAAGGCAATAAAATCAAAAACAAAAATCCAAGTAAAAGTAAAAAAAAAAAAAAAAAACAATAAACACTTTTAAAAGACATCAAATATCAGACAAAACCGAAATGCAAATGCACCGAAACAAATCTTAACAAATTATACAGTTAATTAATATCTTAGTTACAAAATTTTTGATGTTTCTGATGAGCATTCTGGTGATGATTCTGATGAAAATTCTAATAAAATTACCTTACTGCATGGTAATGACATTTCTGGTAAAAAAATATTATAGTTTTTGTTAATAAAACCAAAATATGCGGTATTTAAACCATTCATTTAGTACTTTTTACAAAAACTTTTACTGAAAATTTCGGATTTTACGAACATAGGGGGAAAATCGGGTACCCCCGTCCACTGTCAATTTCATATGTATAGAATATTTGTTCAAGTCAATGGGCCATCGGACATTAATTGTTATATTAAAAAAAGATTATTTTCGAAGTTTCAAGTATTTATGCAGTTGGTAACATGGTAAACAATTGTTTTGAAAATATGTTTAATACAGTAGTCAAATTTTTTAAATTTCTATTTTTTTAAGTTAAACTATTCTTTTTTTAGTTTATTCTTTTTGCATTATTTAATTAAATGATAAAACAATAGAAACATACAAAAATATTGATTATTACTCAATATTATACAGAAATATAAGGAATACTCCTTAAGTGGGCGGGGCTACCCGACTCTTCCCTACATAGTTCTTAATGCATCTAGTAATAAAATATAAATCTGAAAAGTAACTTGAACTGAATAAATGGTTTTTATGTCATGCTCTGAGCTATTATCATAAAATTACGAAATTTTACTAAATTTACAAAAAAAAATTTTTAATTTTACCAAAATCATTACCAAAACACTTCGGTAAAAATTACCGAGATTTTCGGTGTGTCCAAACCAAAAACACTGTAATTTTTACCATATTCTAGTAGTTTTGACCCTACATTATTCCTTAGTTCGACTTATCACCAATGTTCATCTTCGTAGCATTCTAATTTTGAATCCAATCCGGAAGGCAAGGGATCTCCGGGATCAAGTATTGGGAGAAATTTTGCCTTCATGGAGAACTTTTTGATGGAACAAACCCGCATTCGCGTTGCAAGAAGATGAAAACCACGAAAACCCCATGGTTAGCTTAATGGCAAGGGGACTCTAACCCATGACCTGGCTACTACTGAGAATATTTTACGTCAGCACTGTGGTTGGCGTAAGCTGGGTGTGGAATTCGTATCAACCACCCATTGCTGGAATTCGAACTGGGCTCACCTCATTGGGAGGCAAATGCTCTTTCCCCTGAACCGCCAAGGCTCCGATAGCCTAGAAGAATTGAGATGAACTGAATTTCATTATCGTTGCTTTTATCAAACTCGCAGTGGATGAGACTGTTTTTGGCAATGAGAGCACCGCTCCCTCCTCTGTATCTTCTCTCGGTCCTGTATGTCCTATAGTTTGCGACTCTAATGTCCTTTAGTTTATTTACTTGAGTTTCAGTGATAACCTTTAATCACTGATAACCTTCCAGTGATAACCTTTCAGTGATAACCTTTAATCACTGATTACCTTCCAGTGATAACCTTTCAGTGATAACCTTTAATCACTGATAACCTTCCAGTGATAACCTTTCAGTGATAACATTTAATCACTGATAACCTTCCAGTGATAACCTTTCAGTGATAGCCTTTAATCACTGATGACCTTCCAGTGATAACCTTTAATCACTGATAACCTTTCAGTGATAACCTTTAATCACTGATAACCTTCCAGTGATAACCTTTCAGTGATAACCTTTAATCACTGATAACCTTCCAGTGATAACCTTTAATCACTGATAACCTTCCAGTGATAACCTTTCAGTGACAACCTTTAATCACTGATAACCTTCCAGTGATAACCTTTCAGTGATAACCTTTAATCACTGATAACCTTCCAGTGATAACCTTTAATCACTGATAACCTTCCAGTGATAACCTTTCAGTGATGACCTTTAATCACTGATAACCTTTCAGTGATAACCTTTAATCACTGATAACCGTCCAGTGATAACCTTTCAGTGATAACCTTTAATCATGGTACTTAAGTTAAGTACCAAACAAGTAAAAAAAATTGTGTTTGTCTTATGGTGTGAATTGAACAGTATACATTTCAATGAGTAATGTAGAATCGCAGCATGAATGTTATTCAGCAATTATTAAAGATTTGGTTTTGGCATCAATGGCTCAAGGGCTTCAAAATATGCGGAGTGGAAAAATTTCGCTATTATTAGAACTTTATTTATTTTCAAACTTTCAAACGGTTTATTGCTTCAATTATTACAAATGGATGTGTTTATCTCAAAACTAATTAAAATATTTTTATCTGGTACACGACATGCAAAAAATCTGAAAAATTCCGATTTTTGTGATTTCGAAGCCTAACGATTCACTATAATTAAAGTTGCATATTACAAAATATAATTCTTTTTTCAAAGAAACTCTTTTTAATAATTCTTGCAAATGGATGCAAACATATATTTTATTAATTAAATTTATCTTTTTAATTGATACTTTTTGTATCTAGTTTGAGACATATTCTGCCACATTTAATTTGGACTAGATAATTAAACAACTAAAGGTCAGATCACGGTTTATATTTCTTTCTTCGGTTCATTTAGAAAAGTTATCAATTTACCCGCACAACCCATTAGAGGCTTAGTTGAAGCATTAAATGGAAAAATACTCATGAGATTTTAACGCTCATTCATTCTCATTTAGAAGCTTTTCCCATGGGGTACTCATGCTTAATCGATAGAAAACTTCAAAATACTTCCCTTCTGAATGTTATTAGAGAAAATAATTATAATATATTTTTCATATATTACAATCATTATACATGTATACATTTTTTCCGAAATAAAATAGCATTTAATATGTATTTTGAAAATAAATTACTAATTAAACATTTACAATTTTTAAGGTAGTCAGAAAATACACAAAGCTTTCCTAAATTAACTGATCGTTATTCTTTGCTTGCAAATAATTTGAAATTGAAATTATAATTAAAATTATAAATTATAATTTTAATCATAAATTAAAATTCTAATTACACATTATAATAAATATATTATTATGTATTACAATAAAAAATATCTAAAACGTATAATAAATATGCCATTTCAATAATTATTTGCCTGGCTGTAAAAAAGAAATCGCATTTGAAAACAAATTTTCCTATTCCTTTTCTTCTTTACAATAATCAATGGATATTAATATAATTTTCTGTTATTTCGAAAATTAATTGCCAACTGTCAAAATAAGCGGATTTTAGGAACAATGCACAGACAAAATTTTGGAACAATGCACAGACAAAAAAATTCTGGTAAAATGACTATACTGTATGTTAATAACATTTCTGGTAAAAAAAAAAAATAATAAATCTGGTTATAAAAGCAAAATGTACGTATTTAAAATATTCATTTAGTAATTTCTTTCGTTTATATGGTAACGGTTTACCGGAAATTAGTTTTTACAATAATAGTTCTAACTTACATTTATTAGTTTTTTTTACATTTAGTAAAAAAAAAACAACTGAAATGTTAATTTAAGTGAATAAATGATTTTCATGTCATGCTCTAGGGCTTGATCATAGAATTACAAAATTTTATAGTGTATTATAAAAAATTATTTCATTGTTAGTTTTACCAAAGCGTTTTTTAAAAATTACTGAGCCGTTTGGTTTTCCAAAGAGCCAGAAGCACGGTAAATTTTAACATATTCTGGTAGTATTATTGAAAACTAATAAATGTATACTTTTTTCTTAGTGTAACTCTCTGTAGTGTATTCTCTGTCATAGTTTACAGTTATCTCAAATATTCTGTAAAAATGAAAATGTATTTTTAAACGAAACCATTAATCATAAATTTTACACTTTTTTTCCTCAATTTTAATATAAATCAGATATACCTTTGTTTAACTCTATTGAATCATATTATAGCTTACAATTATTGAAAAAGCTATTTTTATGCAATAAACATTAAAATATGAAATTGTAAACTGAATCACTAATCTTAAATTTATCCTTCTGCAACTCGGAGAATAAACTCACTTTATTGAAAAAAAATTATGATTTACTTTTATTTTATAAAATAGATATAGATATTATGATTTTATTTTATTATTTCAAAATTACTATTGTTAATTTGCAAAACTTAAAATATACATTTTGAAACTAAAATACCAATCTGAAACTTAACCATCGTCTTAGTAATTTCTCTCTTAAATGGTAATAAAGTAGTTTTGTTTTTTAATAAATAATCAATATAATTAGTATTCAACATAAAAAAAAATTTATGCTACAAACATAAAAATGCAAATTGAAACTTAGCTACTAATTTGAATATTTATTATATGTCCTGAAATTTTTTTTCTCAATCAAGCATTTAAAAAATTTATTCACTTCTTGCTCAATTCAATAGTAGGAGTTAGTTCAGTAATTAAGTTAATCTAATGTTAATAATTTTTTTGTTATTTTAATTATGTCATGTTAATTAAATTCGAGTCATTTTAAGGTAATGTTAAGTTTTTTTGCCATTTTGTTTATGTTGTTGGTATAATTTGATATTTTTCGATTATATTGACGTAACTTTAGAACGAAATCATATTAAACCTTTTGCTAAATTCCAAGTATTTCTTTGCACTTTTGACGTTATCTTTGCTTATAATAAAAAACTTCCAATTTTCCTGAACATATAAAAACAAATCGGCAAATCTTGAAAAGAAATATTGATTTCAAAACGTTGACGACAACTATAAAAGGAAGAGACAGGTCGAAACGTAATATTCTAGGGTCAAAAAAGTGAATGATAATGAATAGAAATGGCAGCTTTCATGGTAATTAATTAATGTTTACCCTCTGAGCTCCAACACTAAGTAGAAATTGTTGTTTCCTAATCTGTAATTCACAGACAAAGTCATATTCCCTGTACAATCAATAACTATTTTCAACGGGTGCTTTGCCTTCTTTTTCATCGGTACTTTATCTCCACAAATGCTCTTGGAAAGTTTGTGGAACATTCTTTTTTCTTATTTTTTATCCCTTGGGGTGTTCCGCGTCTTATCGACTCTTGTTTATTTTGTGTGGGTGTAATGGAAAGAAGAAATTGTTGGTGTATGGATTTTTGTAAAAAGCAGCGAAGGTAGACCTTCCCAATAAATAGAATTAATTGAAAAAATAGGTAAATTTTTTAAATTAATCATTTCTTTAAGCGTGCAATATATAATCTATTATACTGAAATATTAAAAGAGAAAATGGAAGATTCAATTACTTTGTTTATGCTTGAAATTATTTTATTTGCTATTCGGGTGTCCTCAATTATTTTCTTTTAGTCTTAAATTTGAATAAATTTATATTTGGAGTGAGTGAAAAACCTCGAAAGGAATAGTTTTGTCTTGTAAGAATAAATTACAAAGCACAAGGAGAGTGAAAAAAATAACTTTCTATTTAGTTTTCTTGAAAAGTGTTTGCCGAATTCCGATGCTTGTCACAAGTATTTGGACGCAAACGAGTCTTTCTTTTTAATTAAAATAATTAAAAATAAGTAAAATAGTCAATAACGATAAAATTCAGGAAATTACAGCCTTATGAAAACTTGGCAAAAACTGTCGGAGTTTTGTTTATTCCTTCCACTGCATTCACCAGACTATATGTTCTACATTCATTATATCAGAATTTTAGCAACTTAGATCCATCCCTACATACACCATAATCGTCAAACTTTAAGTCTTTAGACGAGATTAAAACTTCCAAAGAAAAATTTCTTTCCAAAAAAACCTGATAGATCTCAAAAAGACAGAATTTTCAAGTTGAGTGAAATATAGAGAAATATAGTGAAACATAATGGCACTTGCATAATTGCATAAATAGAAGAGAGTATCGTACTTCAGACCAGCGTGAATGTTTGTTTCACCTAGTATAGAAATTTAGCATTCAATTAATGTAGTTGATAAAAGTGAGAATAGATATTATCCGCTGTGTTGGTACAAATGACAACAGGCATGTGAAAAATAAATTTTTCTGATATTTTTGCTGCTGGGTATCTTTTCAATCGATTTGATTGGACAATATGACCCTATTGTACTCTGCGTTTCAAAACAGAACTAAGGTAATTAAGTGCTAAAATTTTCTTCTTTAAAAACAAACAAACAAAAAAACAAGAGAAATGTCTTCTTCTTTGTTAGGAAAACCAAGTTAAATAAACACTTTTTGCAAATTAGACTAATTTTAGTAATCGAGATCAGATTATGGAGTGTGCTTCGAAGCGGCAAGATTCCAGCTACCGAAGCAAGGCTTGCTGCTATTGACAAGTGGCATTTGTACGTGAAACAGCAAACAGTAATATATATTTTGCTATAAACAACTGCAGGGCCGGGATAGCCTAGTCGGTAGGGCGCTGGGCCCATGTCCAAGAGGTCGTGGGTTCGATCCTCGCCGGCCGAAGACTCCCCGTATAGTAAATAGTGACTGATGCACGTTAAATCTGTCGAGTCTCAAAGTCCTCCATGTTCCCATAACAAATCAATACCTCTGGGGCACTGATCCAGGAGTTTCCTTGTCTTCTGGATTGGTTCAAAATTACAAGGCTACGGAGTTGAGCATTAGTTGTCGTAAACCCATGAAATTGGGTCGGCTGTTCAACGACGGTTATAAAATAAAAATATAAACAACTGCTATTTACAAAAAGTAGCAAAAAATATTTTCTGCCAAAATATTTAAATTTCTGAAATATATGTTTTTATTTTAGATAATGCAGGCTACCTGACATCTTCATTAAAAATAAAATAACATTATATAAACTATAATAAATTATCCAGTGAGTAAATGAGTGTTACAAACAAACTAGTGACTATCAAAATTAGTGTTATATACAATGCTGATCCAAGGTGCAATATTTGTCTTATTTCATAAGCATTATTCGCTCACAAAAAATGTATTTATAGAGAATAGTGTTGTCTAATACTAACAAAATTTCTAAGTGATTGGGATTATCAAATTCGTAGAAAAAATAAAAAGAGAAAATTAGTTCAAGATAAGGCCTTTTCGAAATGTCAAATAATTAATGTGCAAAATGTCTATTTCCTTCTTAAACTCGATTCAATTTTCTAAACAACGCAGTAGCCCTATATTACGTTCATTCTAGTGGACGTAATTTAAAATAATTTTTGATGAACTAAACTGGGAATACCTGCTCTTTTCGGTTGCTTTAAAGCACCCAAGCATATTAAATAATTATACAATTAAAACAAACAGTTAAGAATAATACTCAGAAAAAATATTGATCTGCAATCACGGAGAAGAAAAAATCCGATAAAATTTCCGTACTGTATAGTAATGACAATTCTAATAGAAAAAAAGAAGAAAAAGGAGAAACAAATATAATATTGGAACCCACAAACAAAATGTGCGGTATTTAAACACCATTCATTCGGTAATTTTTCTTTTCATATAGTAACGGTTTACCGTAAATTTTGGCTTTTTAAATTACAGTTCTTAATTACCACACATTTATATATAAAAAAATTTAAAAGTAAGTTTAACCGATTAAATGGTTTTTATGGTATGTTCTAAGTTATCATGATTAAATTACCAAAATTTACAACATTTACCGAATTGTATCACATATTATAAAACCTTATTTTGTTGTTAATTTTACCGAAATCATTAACACAGAGCTTCGATAATGATTACAAAGCCCCGTATTGTTGTTTCCATATTGTGTCTGAATTCTGGGCATTTTAATCAGCATTCTGGTAATTTTGACCTTGCATTTTTCCTCTGTTAAAATTGAAACCATTTGCTAAGCAAAGTGGTACTCTTATTTAAATGCATTTTTAATCTAGTTTAAATAGATTTTTTCGATGAACAAAAATCTGCTCTTTTAAGATGTTCTATAGCTTAAAACGCCAAAGGGTACGATAAATAAATATATCAATAAAATATATTATTATGAATAATACTCAAAAATCGATATTTTATCTACGGAAAAAAATTTCATTATTTTCTAAGTAGCGCACTTGTCTGAATAGAGAAAACGAAACTTTTTTTATCGAACTAAAACTGCTATTCGATAGTTTGAAATAGCAAAATACATCAAACTATTATATCATTAAAACATACTGTATTAGATTATACACAAAAACAAAAATTTTATCCATACTATCCCAAAAATACATATTATGGGTATCCATACAAATGTCAACAAAATTAAATATAATACATAACCTGTTTAACCGAATACCTCCTTCGATTCTATTCCGTATGAAGGGCATGGATGTTTAATTAAAGTACTGCCTCATTCGCACGATGCTTAATTAAAATCCTGTAATATCCGCGCGCTGATTGACATTTTATCCTGGAAATCTACTGTGAGCCAATGGCATTTCGGCTCAAAGTTATCCGAAACATGTTTCGACACTTATCTGTAAGACTAATTTGAGCTCGTTTGATCATTTAGCAGAATGAATTAAAGACCCATTTACATATTTCTAATCATAGCAATGGAATATATTTTGAAAGTTACTGATGAGATTAATACGATTTATTTTATACGGAATGATGAGTGATTAGTAAGAGTTCATTTTTAGGCATATTTCTACTATGATTTTCGTAATAAATAATCTAGTTTACAATTGCGCCGGGAAAAAAAGCTGGCCACGTTACCATACTGTTAGGTAATCATATTTCTGATAAAAAAAAAGCAACACAAATCTGGCTAATAAAACCAAAATGCACGGAATTAAATAATTCCAAAAATTAATCAGTAAAATTCAATTGATTCCTACTTCAGAAAAAAAAGTGATTCGAAATATAAAGCGTTTAAATTTTCAAATCACATTTGTTTCTTCTTATTCACTCCTGGCAAGTCTTGTCGGTTGGCGCCTATTTTTGAAACATGTCGACTGTTATATCTAATTTTGATATTTTTGAAGCGAATGTATTATACGGTATTTGAACCATTCATTTAGTAAACTTTCCGTTCATATCGTAACTGTTCAATAAAAATTATGGTTTCCGAATTTATTGTTCGGGATCTTTTTCGGGGACCTCAATTTACCACAGTAAAAACACATTAAAAAATGAAGGTAATAACTAACGTACTCCAATTTATTTATTTTTAACTCTGTGTTCCGTGTAATATCTTGAAAGGAAAAGGATCAGTATTATTTAATTTAATACGAACTCAGTGACTTTGTTATTGTTTCCAACAGATTTCATCACCATGACGCATTATCTCATATTTAGTAGTAATTACGAAACTGAAAGCAATATTCAAACAAATAAATGTTTTTCATGCCCTTCTTTAAATTATTATCATGAAATTACAGAATGTTACCAATTTTTACTTCTTTGTCAACCTATTATATGGTTAAAAATATTTATATGGTAAAAAACATATTTTTTTTTTTTTGTAAAATTTATCAAAATTTTTAACAAAGCTCTTAATTAAAAATTACGGAGATTTTGGTTTTCCTATAAATCCAGAAACATGTTAAATTTTACTATATTCTATTCTCGTAGTTTTGCCCATACTTTTTTTTTACAGTGTACTAATTAGTAAGTGAAAGAATTTTTTATCCACATTTTTGAATCTAAATCCTTACTTTTTTGCATCGACTAATGAAATAAAATGTTTATAATAATAAGAGTTTAAAACATTATTATTATTATAAACATTTAAAAAGAAAAATGCTTATAATAATAATTTATAATGTATAACTTCATGTTCCTTTTTAGCTAACAAAAAAACATAACTACATAAATTTAACTACATAGGAAAATCACTTATATATATATATATATATATATATATGATCACAATATTACGTCACAGATGAATAACGTCGTCGATAACCATCGCTATATTTTCTTTGTTGATAATTATTTTATACTTGATATTTGCTGAAGTCTTGGAATTTAAACTTTATCTTGAGACTATATTTTAAAATATCGATTACATCATGTTTAAAAAATCGATATTTGGATCTAGCGATCTACTTTACTTGTCAACAAACATATAACGGCAAAATCAAAACAAAAATTTAAAAAAAAGAAAAAAGTAGCATTAAATGTTGTATGTTGAGAATTATAAGCACGAAGAAATTCTAAAATGAGAAAGAGAAACCTATTTTTCATTCTTTTATCCAATGTATCATTTTTCAGAAAAAGTAATGGAAATATAAATGAGCTACGTGACAAAATAAGTGTAAAAAGAATTGTTGGTAATATGAGTTTTCGCGTTTCAGCGGAATTTTCCAACCATTTTATGATGTGAAATGAAACCCAGAGTTTAGAAGCTATTTATTTGAAGAAAAAAATAAGTATGATATATTATTTTTTGTCGAAATTGCGTTCCAATTTCGGAAATACATCATTGGTAGTAAAATGATTCCAATTCCAGAAGTAAAAGATATTTTTTTTTAAATTTAAAAACACAAAAACATATCCGTTTCTAAAATGGGATAAAAAAATTACTTAAAAAAGGACATCGCATTAATGATAATAATAATATTTTTGAATAAAAAAAGTTGTTTTCTATTTTAAAAAAAATACTTTGAATAAAACTGACTAAAATTCGTACAAAATACAGAACTCAATGTGCATTTATGATGACAAAATCAATTTTCTCCAAGAGAACGAAACATTTTTTCTTAAAAGTTCAATAAGTTGTATGGAAATTATATTAATAAGTAACAATTAGAAAATTTTAATAAATTATATATATCGGTCGTGCTGCTGCCCATAAGCCTTTGATCACAAAGTCCAACCGCACTGCTTGGCTTTTATGGTGCAAAGCACATCGAAATTGGACCGTAGATCAGTGGAAAGCGGTTCTTTGGAGCGACGAATCACGGTTCATCCTCTACCGTTCGGATGCCAGGAGAACGTCACCTGCCAGAAAGCATTGTGACAACAGTCAAGTTCGGAGGAGGTGGAATTATGGTCTGGGAGTGTTTCTCCTGATATGGATTGGGACCCTTGGTCCCCATTCATGGTAAGCTCAACGCCGATGAATACTGCACTATTTTAGATGACAAGGTGCTTCCTACGTTGTTGCAGTTTTACGGGGTGGACCCATGTAACTTCCAGGACGACAATGCCAGCTGTCACGATGCGAGGGTCACCAAGGCTTGGTATGGTGCCAATGGGGTTAATCGAATGGGCTGGCCTGCCCAAAACCCAGACTTGAACTCTATCGAGAACCTCTGGGACAAGTTGGATCGCCGAATTAAGGGGTGTACCACTCGTCCAAAATCGGTGAAGCCAAGCCGAGTGGGAAAAAAATACCACTAGCCGTCACACAAAGACTTGTGGAAAATATGCCCCGGAGGGTTCACGCCGAAATTGCCTTTCGTGGAGGCCCTACCAACTATTGATTATGAGTAAAATTCGTTTTTCTTTTCAATCACACGTGTCCAAATACTAATTGGTAGATAGTGTATACCGCTGCCTTTGTTCTCCAAAACTAAACTTCTCCAAAAGTAGGTCTTATCTGATTATTTCGCCCGCTCATCTCACCCAAGACTCGTTTGATTGCCAAATTTAACAAATTAATTTACTTTAAACTTTATTTTCAATTTTAATATTTTAGTGGTTACTCCACTGCTCGTTGTCACTGGTGAACACTGAAATGTCATTCCACATGTATAATATGAAGAATTCTGTTTAGGCCTTCTTTTTCGAATAAGTCTTAGTCAATACTTTTTTGTTTTAATTTCTTTATCACTTTAAAAAACTGTATAAATGTGTCCCTCAGAACTGTTTGTGAACATCTTTTCATATCACTTGGAGACAAGAGCGAGCGAATGTACTTGAGCTTCAATATATTTTATGCTTCATTTGAAATGTATCTGTGCTACATCCTTCGTTCACTAACAGTCGACAGTGATCGGAACTGCTTGCAGTTTTTTTTCTTCAATCAATTTGCTCGCTCATTTCTCTTATTATGCCGACAGTAGGCTAATTTCCAATAAAATGGCTTAAATTAAGATATTTGAGGGAACTAATATTCCTTGTTTGTCATAAAATTTAAAATCTGTGAATTGATTCTATTTTAAAACATGGAAATTTTTATTCAATCTAAACAAATATTTTCAATGAAGTTTAATACGTTCTACTGCATTAAAACTTCCAAACGTTATTGTTTTTTGCAAACTTTTAACAGTGGTTCAATTTTATAATTTTAAAATAATTTAGACCCTCTTTTTAACAATGATTCGTCTAAAAGTAATTGCACTTGTTTCTTATGCCGATTGTCGTTATATTAGTAAGCCTGCTTGATGAAACCAAGTGAATTTAGAGCAGAGGGTGCGTTTCTTGTTTTTCAGTGTCGCCATCCTTGCCCAAGAATATGTCTTGTCACACCAAGAATACGACACATGTCATAGCCTGTTTTTAAAGGGCTACCCATTCACACACCATCCATCCATCTGCAAATCGTAATTTTTACCGGTAAAAAACACGATCAACCTCCAATCCAGTACCCCCAGAGGTATTGATTTGTCATGAGAACTTGGAGGACTTTGTGACCCGACAGATTTAACATGCACAATTCACTCCTAACTTAACAGTAGTCCTCGGCTGTCGGAGATAGAACTTACGATCCCTTGGACATGGCGCCCTATCAATGAGGTTATCCCGGTTCCTTAATTTACGAGTAGGTTTTGATAATAACACCAGATATCACACATCAATGAAATTTTACTATTTGATTTCCACTTTTTAAACATTAAATGTTCCAACGTTGTTGGATTAAAATGAAAATCGACACTTTGTTTGAAATTCATCCTGTCGTAAACGATACTTAGTAACTTATCCTCTATTTTTCTTTAAGGTTTCGCATTGCATTTTAATAACTTGTGACGTTAAAATTTGGAGAAGCATTTTGCCCCTAGCTACATTAAGCTTTAAATAAGTAAATTCTTAAGGAATGACATCGTGAATTTCTTAGAATTTTTAATCTTTCATATTTTAGTTGTAAAATTTATTTTGGTATATTTTTCAGCGATGCATTGGTGTACTGAGAAATTATGTTGTATAGAATAGGGAATAGTGGAAATTAATTATTCAAAAGCGATACTGAACAGAATGTTAACTGTTCGCCTTTCTGCATTTCTTTTTTAAGGATGTAAAACCAGAAAAGAAATTCTTTGTTACCTTCAATATTTTTTGTGAAAATTAAATCCCAGTTTTTCTAATCTCACTTTTTTTTTTTCTTTAAATAACTTAATATTATTTTCCATTGCTATTGAAAAATTTATTTGTTTTATTCGAGATCTTTATTTAGTTAGCTCGCGCCTTAAGATAAGTTGAAAATAATAGAATAAAAAATAAATAGAAAAAGCAATAAAATAAATAGCAATAGTTGATGTTGACAGATAGAAATCTGAATATGGATTGGAATTTATTAAAATATGAAAAATTAATTTCAGGCGAAATAAACACTGTTGCCAATCTTGAACTGTTTTAGTGAAATTCATTTCGCAAATAGGAAAAAGTGGGCATGACCGGGTAACTAATATCAGAAGGCCTGTTCGAGCTAAAATGTCCGACTTAGAAACTGTTAGATTTAATTAAGATAATCACTGTTTACTTATATACAATGTGCCTTTCCTCAAAAATCATAAATGCATTACTTCATTTTATAATTCCATTTTAAAAATATTCTAATAAGACGGTTTTACCCTATTAGTAGGATAAGACAAAGTGCACTCATACAATAAATAAGAAATTTAAAAATATTATAATTTCAACGAAAAATAGCTGGCATCTTCATTTGATATGACGATATAAGAATATTATAAATGTACAGTGCGCCAAAAAAAATGGACCACCTAGAATAACTTTTGATCTAATGAACGGATTTTTACTAGTACTAGGCTAGGACTCAATCTTAATGGTTCGAGGGGGGACTTCAAATATGTAAATAAGTGCGGACGAAATTTTTAGTTACAAAATCTGACACAAAAACGTACTTCCTCTAAAGAAACATTTTTGTTTTTTTAATGGTTCCTCCAAAATATCGAGTTTTAGAAAAGTCGACTATTTAAAATTTGATTTCTCAAGATACATTCATTTCCATAGAATATTTTGCTTAATTAATCTATTTTGACATCTACATTTACTTACTTTAAAAGGATGTATGATCAAGCCCGGCGGCTCTAGAACCTATGCAGATTGCAGGCACTGCCCGGGTGCTCAGCTGGATCCGAGGCATCTCTTCAACTGTGTCTCTGTTGCCTCGACTATCTTCAACATCGACCTCAACTGCTGCCATGGCACCCTTTATTCCGAAAAAGTCGGAGATGTGGCCAGGGCGGTACTCCATGCCTTCGGTCCGATTTGATTGTACTTCTCTGCACTTGTCAAACGACAACAACAACAAAAGGATGTAAGAAATTGTATACCATACAAGAAAAAAAGCTAAATAAAATAATAAATATTTACTAAAATGCACTTTTTACTCGGAATTATCATTGAAAAAACGAATTTTGTAATTGAGGGCAAAAATGTTTTTTTTAATTAGCTTAAAAAGCGCCCTATGGCGAAATACAAAAAGTAAAATTAAGATTTAAAGGTCTATGCTGTGGATGAATTTCCTGACCAAACTATGGCTGCCATATTTCCCAGATTGCGTCTACCCCTTATATTTTGGGAATCAGAAATCTGAATCCGGCGAAAGAAAAAGTATGCTTATTCAAAATAAATACGTTTTTGTGTCTGATTTCGTAAGTTAAAATATCGACTGCTCTTAATAATTAGCATATTTGAGGTCACCCACTTTAATCACGAACATTGAGTCATTGACGTTTGGTTCACCGTACTTCATATGTGATGTAGTTCTACCTCATCTGCAATGCAACTGTCATGGGTCTAGTAAAAACACCTCTTTCATTTTTATTCATTCTCTTTTCATTTTTATTCATTCTCTTTTCATTTTTATTTATTTATTTTTTAATTAGAAAAAATATGAATATAATGTAAGCATTTGATAACTCGTGTGTTCTTTTATCGTCTATATCAGAAGAATCAACACTGAAGAATTTAGTTCTTTTTACTATTGTTTTTATCACCCCGTTATTCCTCATATACTTCTCTCTTTGTTTTGATATTGAAAAGGTTTTCATTACTGTCATGACCAATAAACAACAAATAAGGATAGTTTTTAAAGCAAAAGAACATTAGTGATTTAACATAGTAAAACAATCTTATCTAATTAAATTGCACATTCCGTATTTCTATAAGTTGAAATTTTTTTTTCAAGTACAATCGATTGTTTTTCATTTTGTTACGATTGATATAACAAAACTCTCTTAAATGAAATTAAAATAATTATATGTTTGATTGAATATATCAATGTTTTATTATATTTATGTTTTATTTGTTTATAAAAAATATATTTAATTATATCTTTTATAATATATTTTAATATATTAATTATTAATATAACAATATATTAATATAACTATGAAAATAATGAGAAGCAGTCACGGGGTTTGGTGAGCGAAGTGAGTAGGCTACCAGCATTTTATATAATATATATAGTTATTCAGATATGCCACAAATGAAAATGTACAAGGAGATGATAGAATTAATACGACATAATCATCCTTCTACTGTACAATTTTTGCCAGCAAAGCGTAATAAATTATCTAGAATAGAGGAACAATTTAATAAAAAGTCTGATTTACTAACAGATTTCGGCCTTGCTATGACAGGAAAATATGGAATTTATTCTATGTTCTTGATTATTCTGCCATTTATGTTTTATTGCTACGTGTCAGAAAAAGACTGAATGGATGAAAAAAACTAATGATCACTATTGATGGTTTTATTATACAATGTAAATTGAAACTTATTTTTTCAAGCACTATTCATGCTAACTGACACATAATGCAGTGAACTCATTTTACTAACACATGTGACAGTAATAACTAAGGATTAATTTATCTGTGCATATTTGCATGCTTTGTTTTCTTATCGTAAAATGTTTTTTCTTCCTATATTTTTATGTATTACTTAATGGTTTTGTTGAGCTCTAAGTATGATTTTTTAATAGTGGACAGAAATTGCACTGGGGTGACATGGATCAGGTTTCGATGGCACTTTCTAAACGATGTTTGTCTGATCGGATTGCATTTTTTCCGATGGGAACCTATTGGTACAAATTTAGTGTCTCCGTCATGTTCATATTAAGGGAATGGGTTAAGTTTGCGGGTTTTTTTTTTAATTTTGCTCTTTTACGAGGTTCAGCATAGTGCGAAGTCTTGGACATTACAAGCAAAATCGGCACAGAAATACGATAATACAGTACGTGCATGCCACTAAATCTCGTGCCATCAATTATCAGATCTTAACTAAAGACGAATCTGTGAACGACAGTTAGCAACATATGGTAAGTAAAGCTCTATTTAAAAAAAAATTATTAAATTAATTGTGCTTATATCTCTGTTTTTTTTCAGTAGAAATATTGAATGCGTGGCAATTTCAATGGCAACAAGAGGGAGGAAACTTCTTACGAAATTCTAACTTCGTACGAGTTATCATGCTATTAATCATGCTTAATATAAGTGATTCATGCAGTGTATTTTAACACCAAGGATGAAACCAAGGACTCGACTTAGTAACTTGCTGAACCATTTCGGTGCAACTTCTTTACACCGAAACTTGTGTAGTGGAACATTAAGGATAGTTGCTGTAACCTTACACAAAGGATAGTTCCATATTGCACTTCCTTTGGTGTAAGGTAGCTGTCACCGATTTTAAGGTTCAGAAGCTCTAAACTTTATAATAATAATGAGATATAATACAAACAAGAATCAGAAAAGTTATTTTTATGATAGAGTTAACAAGAAGAGCAATTTATTTTGAAATGGAAGTACGTGGCAATTATTGAAATAAAATTGGATTGTAAAACAATCCTACGCGCAGCATAGGAAAACACAAAAATAAATCCGAATTAGGTAGATTGATAAAATTAAGTAGATTGATGAATTAGGTAGATTGATAAAACAGTAAATTGATGAATTAGGTAGCTAAAAACAGTAGCTGATAGAATTGTATTAAGAATAAATTAATATGATTGGCAGATAAAATGTTAATTATCATTTTGAGAACATAATTATCTTTATTAAAGAGCAACCTTATATCTTCTCATTTTCGGTAATAAATAATTTACTGTGAATGCACTTGAATTGGGCGTAAGCATTCTTCATTTCTGGTGTTTAGATTAGATTTGTCAAAGCGTATATGATCGCTTCATTGTGATATAACTTGATATAGAGTATTCATTTGCACAATGTTTTTCAACACCAGATTCACAGAGGTATTACACTACAGTTTTTACAGTGTATAAAACATTAAAATTATGCCATAATTTGACATTTCCCTTACTCTCGAATCCAGCAACCTTTGAGAGTCATCACTTTTGAGCAATGAAGTTACAGTGATATTTTAAATTGAATAAAATTAAAAATGGCACTATAAGTACATGCAATAGGTACATAAACTACTATTTTTTTATTTCCTATGAGCTGCACAATCAGTCTTCCCGATAAGTAAACCTAGTGCGTTCTCCAGTGGCTGGGTGGCACAGTTGGTTTGTCGTCGGCCTTCTGAGCCCAAATCTGCGGTTCAATTCCCGGCCCAGACACTGGATTTTCGGGATGCAGAAAATCCTCAGAGGCCATGTCGTATGATTATGCGGCATGTAAAAGATCCCTGGAGTGCCTTATGTGTCTCGGTGCCTGGAGTGCCCTGAAGTCTCTTGGTATTCCCGGCAAAATAAAAATTCCTTGTGCACTTTAGCATCCAAATAGAGTCTCGGTGCTGCCATCTAGTGTGGCAGAAACTGGACGTCCAAATTAACTTGAACAACGTCATCTCACCCATAGTGGTGGTACTGAAAGAGTAGATAACATAAACTATAAATACATACAATTTCATGATTTTAACAACACTTGTAGATATAAAATTTCATTCCACATCAAGTATAATCATGACTTATAAAAATATAAAAGCGATTGTTAGTTGACAATATAGTTGCAACAATACTTTAAGTTTCACTTTAAATTTCATTTCAAATTGAATGTTAATTTATTGCAAAATAAATTGTCAACACGTGAAGAATAAACAATTGATTTTAGAAAATATTTACGAATTTACGTGAAAACTCTATAGAATACACGACATTTTTAAACTTTATTTTGTTACACAGGTCAATTTGTAATAACCTCGCTATAAAAAACAATGTGCGATCCCTTTTGTCCATATTTTATTGAATATATTGAGTTTTGCCCAGTGCTCAAAGAATACAAATTAAGGGGGGAGGGTGATTTGTGATAACCCTATTGACAGAATCTCGATACGATTCTACGTAGGATTCACTCGAATTCTCATATATATTTTTAAAAAGAAAAGTAGTTTCCCATGTAATTCCCATGCATAATAAATTTTGGAGTCAATATATCTTTATTTTAACTAAATTAATCATTAAATATCGTTTAATAGTAGTGGAACCTAATAAAATATCAAAAAATAAACCACAGTAGTCAGTTTTCTAATTAATTTAACGGTTCATTAAATCTTAATTGAATTTAGGCTTATTTAAAATTTTCCTTCTCGAAAGTGGCTGGTGTTAATGTATTTATTCTGCACACATGCACCACGTCAGCTGTTATGGACCCCTAGAATGGTCTCTTGCGGAAATTCCTTCTCCATGACTAAATTTATTCAGCATATTTTTTTTTCTTTAGAAATTAACTAATTAATTTCAATTAGTATTTTTTTGAATAAATCTTTGAAAATGGTTGATAGACAAATTGTTATCTAATCACTAGAGTAAACATTTAAGATGTGTTTTTAAATTTCCACGAAAATATTTTTCATTTACCTGTGTGCAATAAAAATTTCATAGTAAGGATTAATATGAAAATTTGTAATAACATACAATAATTATAATATTAGTGAAACATGTAAATTGTTATATCAATAATTATGACAACAAATCCTATATATACATATATATATATATCATTGAAAGAATTGGTTTTACGTCAATTTAAATGTTTTTCAGCTTTTTTTACTATTTGTATAGAAATCGTTTTCTAGAATTCTTAGTCCAATTTTAAAAAGTGTATTTTAGTTAAAAAAATATATTTTGTTTAGAATGCTATGTGATATCGTATAAATTTAGTCTGAATTTACATAAACTTCAAGTTTAATTAAATTAGTTTCAGTTTCAGCAATAAATAGTAGAAATTTTGTTTTAATATAAAACTTCAAGTCATAACGAATAATTTATTGAATTCTCTGAAAATGTTTATTTTTGTTCAAATGATAACCAGCATTTTATTCATTTCTTTTGATAATATTTAGTGGTAGTTTTATTACATTTAGTTACTTTGAACCTTTCTTGAAGTAGTGCCTAGCAAGATTTGATTCGAGAAATACAAAATAAACAATAAATTCAAACGAACGCAACTTTTTAGATTCCATTTTAGATATGACAGATTCTATTTAATTTTTAACTTTCTTAATAACTCTAGCTAGCAAAATTTCTACCTTCAAACAAAATTTCTATTACATGAATTTGACATATATTATGTTGAAATGAAAGAAATGTAAGCAAATTGCATTCGTTAGAAAAGTTTTATAAACAGTTTAACTATAAGCATTTAGGTTTAACTATGAAGTTGAGTTTTGAATTTCCAGATGCTAAATATATTTCATACATGGAAATTGTATAGAAAGTTTACTGCACTAAGTTAATGACTATGGAGTTAAGCTTCGAATTTTGAGATACTCAAAGTAATTTGAGTTCGAAAACAGTATACAAACTCATTTACACTAAGTAAATGACTTGGAATCAAAGTTTTAAATTTCCAGACACTCAAAATATTCCTCATATGAAAAACTGTGGTTACACTAAGTTGAAAAAAAAACATTCTTTCATAAAACAAAAAGTCTTTTGTTAAATGAAGATTTTTTTTGTATGAATGGTTGTGATTATTTTTTTTATGATTTTAATTGAAAAAAATAATGTAATTATAATATATAAAAACTAGCTAGAATTAAAAATTACAATATAATAATTGTCATAGTTTTATTTACTATGTATAGCACTTACGACATTTTCATGTTTTATTTTTTCAGCATAAATAAATTTTAAAAAAAATCAATTATAACATCAAAAAGAAATTCTTTTCTTCTAAATTTGACCAAAGATTACTAAACTCTAAATAATGCATTTCTATTCATTGATTGAAAGTTTTGAGCCCTTGCGAAATGTCCCAATATTCTGAACTTTTTCTTTAAATTTATGACATATTCAACAATTTTATGTTTTTGACAAAACAAAAAGAATTGTTAAGAAAAACATTTTCAAAACAACTAGTATCTTTTGAAAACTGTTCAGTAAAGAGCAAAAAAAAAAAAAAAAAAAAAAAAAAAATAGAAATAAATCATAAAACCATTTTTGAAACATTTCTTTCTTGGTTTTGAGATTGACTGTATCATTTTTCTAGTTACAAGAGAGATCTAAAATGCATTCTATCATTTTTATGAATAGAGTCTAAATTTTTTTTTTTACAATTCAGAAAAAAAAACTAATAAAGATATTTCACACACAAAAACAATATCAATTAAGCAATTTCATAAGATATGAAGTATCGATTTCTGGGTTAAAAAATTTTTTTGATGTTTGTCCAGCGAACCAAGTGATACGTTGAAAAAAATTTATTAGTAAGCAAAATATTGCGCAAATGCAGTTTCAAGCTAATGAAAGAAAAGTATTTTTTTAGTAAGATGAAACATTTTTTTTCTTGAATAAATGCACTAAAATTTATTTAGAATTATTTGTAACATAAATAACGGATAAATATCATTAATCGAACGACTAAAAAAGATAACCATTAAAAATGTTACTAATTAGATTATCTATTAGATTATCTATTTAAGGGATGGTAATATTCCAAAAATAAATTTTTATTCCTTTTTCTAATTTCTGAATTATTAGATCAAGTAAATAAATAGTGAGAAAAAAGCTATATTATATCATTCAATGACACTTAAAAGAATTATCCACAATTATCACGATCACTTTGATTTGATCTCAAACTTGAAACCACAGTCCAAGGAAGCACGTTTTTTAAATCATGAACGAGGCAAAAAAAATATGGAGGCAGATTTGGGCTATGGGACGGAGGGCTCATAATTTCTAGATAAATTTCAGCAAAAGTTTTTTTTGTTATTTTAGTTTATGAATTCTAGTATTGTTGTGAAACAAAATAGCACAACGAAAAAATTTATAAGCACGTTTCGAATCGATTGCTTTTCTGGTATCCATTAAGTTTTCCAGATTCACACAAATTATTGACTCTACCAGGAAATAGAAAAAACAGAGACTATAAAAACACCCATATACAGTTTTTCGAGCTTCTCAGTTTTAGATTGATCGCAAAAACAAGTCATTGATCTGAAATATTGATGATAAATAAGCAGAGTTATGGTAAATATTAATTTTTAGACAATCCTTCATAATGTCAGTCGTTTTTTGATAGATAATTGACTGAAAATTAATTCAACAAGTCAGTGGATTGTCTTTAAGGAGAATAAAATCCAACACACGGTTACTAAAGCACTTGTGTTTAAAATTCTTGTGAAAATATAATTTTTGATCTGTACTATTAAATATAAATTACTATTTGAGCATCATATTTATACTAAACAGAAGTATCGAAGACTATTTTTGATCAGTTTATAATGAAGTGATAATATCTAATTTAATTCCTAAAAATCTTAACAATTTTACTGAAACTCCTCGAGAGAAAATCTATCATTACACAGTTTATCATATTTTAAAATATATTCACTTATATGTTATATGTGTCTAAACTTATATACCCATTACATTTTGTTGAAAAACTGGGGCAAACAGATCCCACTGTCAAATACCGCTTGCTAACTCAGTGACTGCTGGAATATATATTGTTTCTTCTTGGCATAAATTAGTTATTTTTATTCAAAAGTTGAAATATTTACTTAAACTGTACACGTAAAAAAGAAATTCGTATGATTACCGTACTGTGAATTAATGACATTTTGTTTTATAAAAAAAAAAATTTAATGTAAAGAAAACCAAAATATATGGTATTTAAACCGTTCATTTGGTAATTTTTCAATTCATACGGCTATGGCTTTCCGGAAATCCTGGTTTTCATAATTACTGTTCTTGTTACCATACATTTTGCAATGAATGCAAAACTGAAAACTAAATTTAACCGAATATATGGTTTTGTGCCATTCTTTATCTAAGGTATCATAATAAAATTACCAAATTTTATCCCATATTTACCAGATTTTATCATACATTTTAAAACCATATTTCATTGTTGAATTACAAAAATCATTTCCAAAGCACTTCGGTAAAAATTACCAAGGTAATTGGTGTACCAATAGAGCTAGAAACACGGTAAATTCTACGATGGTAGGGTACTTTTGAACATGATTTTTTTCACGTGTTTAAGCGAACTATCATGGCAAAAAAATTAAACTCAAAATCGAATGTCAAAATAGCTGCAAGACAAAAATACGATTCAATTCAAAAACCACAAGTATTCATCATTGTGTATTGTGGTATGCTCAAAATTAATGAATATAATCAGCAAGACATGCTCAATAAGAAATACCTGAGTACTTCTTACATACATGCTCTGCACCCAATCATTTTTCTTAAGATTTACACAACCCAACAATAATTGAAGAGACACTTTCAGTTTTTGACATATGTTTTAAATTTCTTAAAAAATACTTCGAGTATTATTTGATAATATCAGAGACGTTTATATCAGGTGACTTCTCATATTTATGAATACAGTTTAAAGCTTTCAGAAATTTGAGGAACCGCAAATAAATTAGAAATGATCTAGATGTATTTGAACATACTGTGGCCAGAAGCGTGAGAAGCATTATTTTTTTCATAATTTTGCAGTGAATCGTATTTCGTAGTTAATGCAAAAAGTCCGATTTGAATATCTTGAAAATTTAGCAATTTTCTAAGTGGCTTTTGTACTTTTTTTAAGGAAAGCTCTAAATGATAAGAGTTTTTCCACAAATAGCATATTGTGCTATTAAACTAGATTTCTTACATATGACACCGACATTACCGTGTATCAAGCTCCATTAAAGATGGTTTTCTTACATATGTTTTCTTTCCTTATACCATCACATTTTGGTGTACAGACGATTATTGAAGAGTATAATAATTTGTAATTGAATTTGCAAAATAAAGTTTGTGGACTCATATGATACAAAATTAAATTTGTGGAAATCCCGCTGCTCTTCTGAGCTTTCTTTCAAAGTTTAAAAAAACAACTTTAAAAAAAATTCTTGTAATCTTTCATGTCTACAATAAATCTACAAAAATATAATTTTCTTTTATAAAATTGACCATCAGAGATCACATGAGAGGGTATTCGTGACCTTCTTCTTAAAGTGAAAATACCTAATAAGGGAACAGCAGCACCAGGATTACGATGGCGTACAACTCGCTACCCTCACGCTTCAAATAATATCGCGAAGAAAAATATTCAAGCACGGAACTTCCCGAATATTACAGATAAGTAAAACGAGATACAGAAATATTTTATGGGGGAACAATAACTTATAATTTTTATCAATTCTACGCTGTTGACAGCCTAAGAAATTTGGAAAATCATGTGAGACATCTTAAGCACATCATACGGCTTTTTGGTCAAAATAGCGATGTCTCAGCTGTTGTCACGTCTCATTCCTGTCCACTGGAAATCCATCAATAATGCAACAGTGCAAACGACGTCTGTTTTATTCCACTCAAGTGACAAGCCTCTGACTTGGACATTTCCATAAGAATGCGTCAAGCACAATGGAAAACTGATTTATGTTTTAAAAACAAATATTTCCATCAAAATACTTTTTTAATTCTGTTGACAATAAAATCCCCTTCAATAAAATTGAAAATTAATACAGTATTAAAATTACTAGCTTTCATTCTAGACTTTAGTCTGCCTTAAATGCTGCTTAATTCATTTTGGCACTTTTGAGCTAACCAGGGACACAGGCAAATACAACGATTTTTAGTGGGGGTGTAGGTGAGGTCATTTTTTAAAATGAAATACAACAAACACGTAATGAAATGTACTTCCAACTCGCTAAAGGAAATGTACCATTATTTATATTTCCTTTATGTAAATAACGAATATATTCCAATGAATATATTCTAAATGGCTACATAATAGCACCATTACGTAACTATCCAGCATCATTAGATTTGTCACTAAATAGAAATCGAAAAAGCATAACTCCATCCAAATCTCTATACTTACGTCATCTTATTTCATCGTTATCATATATATTCTTTCTTTCTTAGACATTTCTATCATTTTATTAAGCATTTACTTATTCGTTCCTTCTGTTCTGTTTCATCGTTGTTCTTCTATTATGGCTTTATCTTCATTTCCTCTTATTACTATCGGAAAACCTATGTGTATCGTAATAAGTATTTCGCCATCATATACTTTTGGGATTTCTGGCAAATCCTTATTCTTAAAACCATACAAATAGATAGTAAGTAAAATTGTTCCTAAAACACACTACTTTGACCATTATAATAGATCTTTAGTGGGGGGTTCTGTAGTTTCTTTTACGTTTTTATTTTTTCAGTCTGAAATTTTTCCTTTCTTTTCTGTCTTATTTGTAATTTGTTTAAGACTTTTACAACTATTCTGGACGAAAAATCTCATTTAAATTGTACTTATCCTCTATCTAAATTGATTTAATTTCAAAGTGTACTATATAAAACTAGGAAAACCCAATTCTTCCTCGCTGTACACGTCATCTCCTTCTATTTAATTCGCAATTGGTTTTAGATTCAAACTAGTTTCGCTCGATCATTAGATTGTTAGATATTTTAGACTTGTATTCATGATTGTTGTATGATTTTACGAATATTAAAACAAAGTTCTAAAAATACACAACATTTACAACCAGTGAAACCTTAAATTTATAAAAATTTAATTAAATTTATATGCCTTACGATTTATTTTTCAAGCTATTGATTTAATTTATGCGGAGTGCGCAAAAGCGGACACTCAAAAAAAGCGGTCACCCAAAATGACATTTGATCTAAGGTGACTGAATTTTACTAAGACTCAGTTTTTATGGTTTGAGGGCTAATTGATTTATGCCAATAATGTAATGCAAACAATATTTTAAACTACAAAATAAGACACAAAACTAAGCAGATTTGAATTCGTGACTCTCAAACTGTAGGGGTATCTGCAATCTGGAAAATATGGTCACAATAATTTAAGAAATCGAGAACTTAATCTCAAATTAAGGTAATTCAACTCATCTCCAGAACTAAAGAGAATCATTTTTTTCCTTCACAAAATCACGAAACTTGTATATCCGAAGATGATTCCACGGGAATTTTTTTTTTATTTAATTAATTAATGGTCAAAAAAATTCATACCAATTTAATACAACCAATTTTAAATTACGAACTAAAAATTTGTAGGGTATCTGTTGAATAGTTGTTAAGAAATGAAGATAAAAAATTTTTTAATTTATCGTTTTGAATTACGAAGTAATTATAATATAATAATTCAATAATATATATAATATATAAATAGTTATATTCCTGACATTTCAAAAATTTTTAACAACCATTAAAAAAATAATTAAAAATAATTATAATAAATACATAATTAAAACATATTTTTCACATGAATTAATGAGTTTCATAATTAAGTGCATTTTTTTTCAAGCTATACCATAATATTCATAGAGTAAAATGATCATAAAGGACACCAAAATTTCCCCTTTCTTTTGCGTTAGGCCGTACCTCAATCGTCGAAAGAGTGGTTTAAGAAAAATCTTATACAAATTTAAAAGCACTTTTTACCCCATGCTAATAAAGCAAATACTTAAGTTTTCATATTTTTAAAAAATTATTGCGCTTTCTAATAATACTATATTGTCAGAAATCTGTCAAGTACATTAATTATAGATTTTCATGTTAAGTACAGATTTGTAAAGTACATTAACTGGATGAACAGTTATAAAGAAAAAAGATAAACTAAAACTTTGACTTAAAGTCCCAAATGGCCAGAACAGATTCCTCTTAACTATTGATACCATAAGCATCAGATTACGGTAACCCCTCAACCTCCTATATTGAGTGTCAAGAATTTAAATCAGTCGGAAAAAAGGCATCTTTTTTCATTAAACGTAAGCTTTGTGCCTAATGTAGTAGAATTAGTTTTATTACGAACGGCAAAATTTCGTCTTGAAAATCAGATCATTAGATGCATTTCAATACATTTTGAAAATAAGATCAGAAAAAAAATGAATCTTAGAATTTCCCCAACTGTTGCATCTCTAAATTTCCATGCTTAGAGCTATAACAGTTGTAAGTCCTTTATTCCAATGTAAATTTGTAACTCATATATAGACCAAATTATAGAGTTTGAAAATGAGAAAAAAAAAACAAAAATTGTAACAAAGCAGATACAATTCCAGGTAGATTACCAGAATTAAAAAGGTTAGATCGATGGGCCATGTATTTCTGTCTGGTCTCTCTCGATAAACCGTATCTTTCTCCTAGTTATTTATGAAGTATTATTAAAATTTAAATATAGCTCAATATTCATATGCTGAGCCGTAGTGGCTCAGCATATGAATATAGAGGGATAGAGCGTTCGCCACCCAACAGAGTAACCTGGGTTCAATCCCAGCGATGGCTTGGCGATACAAATTCCTCACCGGGCTCTAACTAAACATGCGATATCTTTAACAAACAATAGAAATTAAAATGCCAATAAAAATCACTGAAGAAAGCTTAAGTTCCCAATGCGGAGGAAGAAAAAGAAATTCTAGAGAAACGTCGCCATGTCTGATAACCATTCCATTATCTTATTTATGGCAACCCAGCTGTTTCGGACAATTTTTAACCGATTGGCGTAACTTTATAACTAAGAGTTATATGTCAGAAACTCCATAAAGAATTTCAGAAGTTGCAATGTTCAATTAAATGTGAGTGGGGGGAATATTTTTTTTTTAGCTTAAGAAAAATACACGCACAATAGGAGAAATTCGAAAAACATTGACATGAAATAACACCCTGAAAAAAAAATTAAAGTTGAGAAGCAGTGACATACATGGTAGCTTCGCCAGGAGGCATTACAATGGCATTACTGCAAACAACCAAAACATATATATATATATATATACATATATATATACAGAATATATGACATACAGGATTCCATGAGGAAATATTAAGCATATCCTTATTAATGTCCATACCTGTCAAATTAATTTAATATAGCATAAGACCAACTGTTTAGCGGAACACGTTTAATTCAAATCGTTGCGTGCATGATTTAGTTTAAAAGCACGCCTTCCATTTGCATTGAACGAAACGAATACATTAACCGGGTAAATCATTAAACTAGATTATGTTTTCCGATTCTTTATTCATTAGCAGCTAGATGTAGATTACTCTTAGATATCAAAAAGCTAATGGCATGCATTTTATGGATTTTGATTCCGAGAAATCTCTGCGCTCATAGCACGTTGTTCAAATGAACTCCTTAAATAAATGCACTCTCTGACTTTACGTAATGAATTAGGAGTGTCGGGCTTATATATTTAATAGTTAGAAGCAAATATTTTAAATATCATGCTAATTTAATAGTAATCTTAAGCAGTTTTACTACCTCAAAAATGGATATATATATATATATATATATATATATATATATACATATGTCTCCATTAGCTTTAATTTAGGTAATTAAATAAATAAAAATCCTAATAGGCACATTTTCTAAAGAGTGAAATAAATTTATTTCATATATAAAAGAAGGTTTCATGTTAGAGGAATGCTCTATAAGTTGAATTTATATTTTTAAGACATTGTTGACACAAAATTATACTACGATATAATACATACTTACATACAAGCAAAGTAGTTGTTTTTATTCGAAAGCTATTTAGGTTGTACATGAAAATTTTACTATAAGAAAGTAACATTAGAAGCACAGGCTAATGAAGTTTAACGTTCAGTTTATTTTATTTATGCTAAAGCTAGCGTATTTGAAAAACTTATCGCTTGTACTTGAAAATAACATATTTTTGAGGTGCTGTCGCATAGTTTCTACTCTTGTTACTATTTGAAATAGTGCTTTAAAATTCACAGGGAAAAATGTTTAAAAAAATACTATAGTAGAACTAAAATATGTATGATAATTAGTTTGAGTGAGGAAAAAACTTAATAAAAAAAAAAATTTTAAATTAATTTTACTTTAAATGCCTCATGGCTCTATACATAATGTTTTAGTTACTGTAATAAAATAATTTCACATAAAAAAGTATTTTTTTTTTTGTTTGTTTGTTTTATAACAGTTTTGAAAATTAATAACACATTGTAAAGGGTTAATCTGAAATTATCCTGTAATCTCTAATAAAAAAGTGGGATGTTTTTTTTTTTTCCTCATGATAAATTTTCTGATTGGGATTAAAGAATTTTCTGGCAGAAAATTTTCAAAGCATCAGAAAAACCAGATTAAGTTGATTTTCTTTAAAAGTGCGGATATTTGTTAATTTATCGATATCAAAAAAATTACTTTTTTCATGAATGTCAAAATCACGATAACTATTTTAATATATTTTCTTCTTTAAAAAATCATAAATATTGCATTTCAGTCTATTTACAGCTAAAAATAAACATTTATGGTACGATCTCTCTGTTAAATTTAATCGGGCCTGTCTCAGAGAAATACCATATGAGTGAGATTCAATTATATGAAGAAAAAAAAAAAAATTTGCAGCTATTATTTAGGCGAACACAGAAACCAAAATTTCTATATTTTTTGAACAGAAATCTCAATTAAAAATTTTAATATTTTTTTTAACAAAAAAAAAGGCCTTTTTACATTTAAATAGAAAATAAACAGTTAACCTCTCAATTCAATAAAAACTTTTAATGTGAATGTGAAATATGATGTTTGTCATAAATGCAGTTTGAATGTAGAAATAAGATTAGTAATGCAACTAGCATTACAATAATTTTGTAGGACAACGTTTTCAACGTATTTCAACGTTATGAGCATTTCTTTTATTAACTCATATATGTAAGATTTTATACATTAATGTATCGAAACAGTTTCCTTTATTTATATTTTTATAATCCTCAACAATAATTTAGTCATTTGCCTTAAGTACCAAATAGCTAAAATCACGAAGAAAGGAAAAAAAATGTGTATTCACATTCAACAGAATAATTTCTCTTTGTAAAATTATACATTTAATTCCTCTAATTCAATTTGTTGCAAAATAGTGAAAATGCAAATCTCAAAATATCATATTTGAATCTTACGTTTGGACTGAATGAATTTCCAGAGTAAGTTAATAAAAAAAAAAACTTTTTTCTTCTTTTATAATGAGACTGAAGCTATGAGATTAAACTTGAGATTAAAACTATATTTTATATTTCAGGCGTTATTTTTTTTTTTTCCAATTATTTTTATGAACGTACTTACATATGTATTCCTTGAAAATTTTAATTTTGTAGAATAACTCTTAGTGTTTTTTCATAACTCTCAGACGATAAATAATCTATGTAACTTATTTTTCGTATGAGATAATTTAAACGTTTAAAATAACTTTATTTATTTATTTTATATTAGAAAACGATAAATAATTAAAGACGATAATTTTGTTGCTTTTTTTTAAAAAAGCTTTAGGCGTTTTGAATTTTGATCTTTAGAACTGTTTATTTTTTCAATTTAACAAAGATTAAATTGAATTTGCCAAAAACTTTAAATAACTGCTCGATACGTTTGAGAAATAATACGGAATAAGATTTTTATAGCCATATTCTATAACATTTAGAATAGCTTTTTTAGAAATCCAAAAGAATTGTAAGTATACTGATAATCATTAGTGTAACAATTATTATTTATTTATCAATTGATAAAAAAAAATCTCAAATGCAAAAAAAAATAAATTCATTTTCATAAATGTTTTTTTATTTGACAATTTTTATAAGCTGCATTAAATATAGTTACCTTAAAATTGATAAACTTATCATGCTTATTCATTTCATACTTCCTATTAACTGTTCTAAAAATTTATATAATTTTGATTGAAGAAAGTTTTCTCTTAATGCATTTTATATGTACTGTACTATAATTTGTATATAATGAACAATTAAGTGATATTTTGCAGTCAAAATAGCTGTACTTAATTAAAATAGCTGTAATTAACGTACTTAATTATTTTTAATTTAATTATTATAAATATTTACTTTAGTATAATAATATATTGTTAGATAAATTTCATTAATTTGCTGTTAAAGTTTCAATGATTTGCAATTTTATGAAAGTAATAGAGGAGTAAAATAATTTTACAATGTTCTGCCTAGATGGCAGCACGACTTTTACTTGCTTAATGTAAGATACTAATTTTAATTACTTTTTGTATGATTTTGAAGTGAATTTTTTTTATTATTGACAGTAACAAGAAGTTTTGAGTGTATTAAATTTATAAAAATAATCTTTATTTTTTTTTTTTTTTAGTCCCTGGGTGCCCTTTTTTAAGATTGTCGAGGAACAAATATTAAAATTAGTTTTTGTGCTTTTTTTTTCTGCCATTCTATTATTTTGTTTGTCAATAAGTTTTTGTTTATATTTCTGGTGTTAAAACAGTCATTAAACTGGAATATTTTTTTGAAATTTTTATTTTCAAATTAAGATATAAGTTCTTAATTTTTTTTTCTAAATTTATTTCGATTTTGTTGCAGATAAGACAACACAGTATTTTTTTTTTTTTTTTAATCTTCTCTTTATTCAAAACCTCATAATCAAATTCTGTTACGAAAATTTCAGAATTTATAAATAAATAAATAAACTATCAGAATTGTTTGCGAATTAAACTGAATTTTGATTTCTTTTATCGTTTTAGTAAAAGAGATGTCGCCACTACTTTCGTAACCGCAAATAGAATTCAGTAGGTTGTAAATGGGAAGATGATTTTTTTTTTTCAATCCAGATATTCATATATTTCAAATATTGTTGAGAGCCACTGAATTTTTCCTGGTTATATTTTACTTTTTTCAAAATAGTTTTGTTATTTTTTTTTAAAGGAAAGCCTCTTAGTTTCTTTATTTAGTCACTGATTTCAATGTTCAATTCTTTTTTTCCTTTTTTTTTTTAAATTGATGCCTCGCCTATTATGTTTGAACACTCAGACTCCTAAATTCTATTTTCTGAATAACTACTATTTTTAATTTTAAGATTTCACTAAATTCTTTAAGGCCTTCTGGTGTTGTCATGGGTCGCTACTTTTTTTAATCCTGTCTTTCTTTTGCTGAGAGGTCACGTGCGCGCAGAGTCTACAGCAGGGGTGGCGAACCTTTATGCACCAACGTGCCATTTTTTCTAAAAAAATTGTTTAATGAAGTCAAATAATTTTGACTTCATGATTATTTGGAAAATAATAATTCAAAATAGTAGCAACTCACAACTTTTTATTTACTATTAAAAAACAAAAACATTTTGCTATGTCTCAATTATACGCGTAATTCAACTTAAAGTAACATCAGTGTGACTTCTGCTGTTGCAGATTAGATGACAAATAACTTATATAAGTTTGTAGGATGTTAGTTTAAGCAGGACTGTTAATTTTATTTATTTTTTTGCTAGTCATTGTTATTGTTAGCTTGTTTTTTATGGTAGTTAATTGTTTTTTGTGTGCATTAATTGTTGACTTTTTTGTTAATAATTGTTTTTCTTTTGTTTGTTTTTGTGAATTTTATTTTAATTGTTAATATGCTTCATAGTGAAATTTGAGATCGGTGGCGTGCCCAATATATTGTGTCGCGTGCCATTAATGGCACGCGTGCCATTGGTTCGCCATCCCTGGTCTTCAGTATTTTCCGGATGCAACCTGACGGGGGTGAGACGGGGTTAAGCTTTGATTAATTAGTCACTGAGTGCTCTTTTAAAAGTGTTTTTGAACTAAAATTAATATAAGTTAGAAATAGAAAAAAAATAGTTTTTATGATTTTGTTGTGCATTGAAGAAAAGGGAAAATTTTCTCTCTACTACCCCCTTTTTTTTTTTTTTTTTTTTTTTTTTTTTTTTTTTTTACGTTGGTGAACTTTTGACAATGTTTAAAATTTCATGTAATATAGGTTATAATTCATTGTAAATATGCTATAATTTAATAGGTTATAATTCATGCTTTAATATTATGATTCTCCATGACTGTCAAGTCCAGTCATTTATTACTAACCATCTACTGTCCAAGCCACCTACTGTCCTCTAAGGCCATGAAATTCAATCACTGCAGTGAAAACATATTAGTCTCGTGATTAAGATTCTAACTGTTTTTAGAAACTTCCGGAAACATTTTGGTGCATAATTATCTATATAACGTAATTTTACTCACTAGATGCAGTACCTCATAAGAATGATATACCGCGGGAAAAACCAATGATGGTAAATTCTTTTTTCCAGTGCATAAATAATTAAAAAACTTAGGTATAGAAAATGTGTCAGCTGTAATAAGTTGAATTTAATAAGTTGAATAATAATTTAATAATTTAATAAGTTGAAAAATTTTTAGCATTTGATTTTTTTTGGTTTAATCTAAGTGTACACGAAGTCACATGATTCTAAACTTAAAATTATAAAATTCAATAAAGATGTAACAGTATTTGTCATGAAAATTTTCTCCACTGGTATAGCGTCCGTCTAGACTAATATTCCAGTAAAAATTTAAAACTTCGTTGACGTACTTGAAGAATGAAGAAGCAGAAATGTTAACCAAAACTGTCGAATCGATAGTGAGATAGGAGGATTCAAAACAACGTAAAAACAGGCCAGTGTTACTACGTATGTACCAACCTAAGAGCAATAAAAATTTTGCAAAAATATGAATTAATGAATGAAAATTGTAAAATCAAATGTATGAACTGGACTATTGATAGTATACTGACCAGATTTACTAGTATAAAATATCTAGAAACTAAATCAGTTGTTTAGCATTATTGACTTCAACTCTAAAAGCTTATGCAAAACTCTATAATGCTTTCAAATTTTGCCAAATTTAAAAACTATTGCTGTAAAAATATTTTTTGTTTACAATCGAGTTTGATTTGCCTCTTTTCATCAAATAGAATTGTTTGATTTGCCTCTTTTCAGAATAGAATTGGAAAGTTTAAAATGATTGAAATTACGCCATCTTTATAATATTCTCGATAAACCATTTTAATCTCGATTGCGATCAGGCTGACCGTAAAAGAATTTTGCTGTTCTTCACTGTGTTTATTGAGTTAAGTGTTACTTTTACCCAAACGTGAGCTCCAGTCTTGGTATTTTTTTAAAATATTCCTCTGTTCTGAATTTCGTTTGGACTTTCTAGGCAGATCAGTTCAGTAGTTCTTTATAATGATCTAAAAAAGAAATTTTTCTTAGTAAAATTTTAAATTTTACAGCTTTTTTTCTGTAAGATACAGAAAAATGATTTGATGAAAAATTTTTATTAATAAGAAAATTTTTTCTATCAATAACATTTGCTACTAAAATCTATGATTCAAATTTATCAATTTAACATTTATTTCCTTTGAAGTGTATTCATGTGGTAATTGTTGTTCTGCTAAACTTTTATTTTACTCAACTTGATAAATTCGTAGTTTTTTTTTCTTTTCTTTTTTTTTTTTTTTTTTAATAAAATGTGTAATTATTCTTTTTTCAATGTCATTTTCATAATTATGTTATTTTAACAACTTTTTTTTTCAGTTCTCTACTATTCATTGTTTTCCATACACAATAAATTTCGAGCAATTTTAGCGAATCCAAATTTCTTTGCTCTAGGTCAGAAGCCAGGTGAGCAAAAAAATTGCAAGAAGTGTACTTTTAACCTAATTTGGGTAGGTTATTATGTATCTTGGTTTTTAGAAAGATATGCTTCTGAACCGAAAACAGATTATACACAACTAAAATTATATTGTTACATATTTATATGGAGTCAGAATGACCTCAAATAAAACATGAGTAATATTTTGAATTCAATAATTCAATGAGTTTTAAAAATATTGTAATGCTACGAATCTGCATTACACAGTTCCTAGCTTTTTATTATAATTTAATTTCCGAAACAAACAGTTTTTTCTCCGCTAACCCTTTTCTCAATAATTCATTAAATATGTTTCTTTTATAAAAACTTAAGATACTTTATAGTTGTTCTTGAAATAGATCATAGCACGCATAATAAATATTAATTAATGAGAAAAAAAGTTAAAAAAAGAACAAAACAGAAAAGAAAATTTAAATGGTCGTCAAAAGACAAGCTTAGAGCATTGTGTCTGAATAAAATTACCCACTAAGCGTCACATTAGGCCAAATTATTAAAATTTAAATATCCTCTTTTATTGCGATAGTTAAATAATTGATTTTATATCCTGTAATGAATGACGAATACACTTTACTCACTTTTAATCCTCAATCAATCCTTCCATTTTCTAAGCATTTCTTTTTCTTTTGAAAAAAATAAATAAATTAATAAATAAAATTTTTAAAACTGATATTTTTTATTAATAATCAACATCACCTAACCATGATCAACTACATTTTTAGCTCTCTACCTTAAAATCGCCATAGTAGGAACACGTAATTTTGAACCTGATCAGACGACGTGAATAGCTTGTTCATCTCTTTTTTAAAATGAATCAGTGGCTACGAGGCATTTGTATTAAGATATCACCTGTTATAAATTCAATAATAGTACCAAAAGAGCCACGGTAGCTCAGATATCCAATGTATATCCCAGGATCGAATCCCAGCGTTGGATGGTTGATACGAATTCTGCTTTCGGCTCACAACGACTACAGTGCTGAAGTAAAATATCTTCTGTGGTAGACAAATCATGGGTTAGAATTTCTCTTCCGCCGGACCTACCGAGCTAGGTTTCTCTCCAATTTTACGCAAATGTGGCTTGATTTTATCAAAAAATCCTCTATAAAGGCTAGTTCGCTCTAAATCTAGATATAGGAGTTCCCTTGTCTTCCGGAATGGGTTCAAAAGTACAAGCCTGCTGAGTTGAACCTTAACAACTGTAAACTCAACCGACTGTTCAATGCGGACTTTAAAATAAAATAAAAACCGCACAAATAAGGGATGAATCCAATATCACCAGCTAATACCAGTTAGAGCTTTTTTAAATGTATGCTTAAAAATCTAGTATTTGAGCAGAAAATTTTCTCCACAATAAATGCGAAAGAATATAATCAATAATACTTCATGAATATTTATAATTATGTGGCAGTATTGTCTATCTTTTCAATCTCCTACTCGTAAGAAATTATATTTATTCCATCAGAGTATATAATAATACATGCACGTGTTTCTCATTAAATAAGAAATACCATCCCCGCTCGAACAACTATCGAAGCATATCCTTAATAATTCCTCGCAGAGGCAGTGTTCCGAAAGATAGATCCAAAACAAGGACGCAATCCCGGATCGCTGCTCCATATCATGTCCTGCAATAAGGATGGCATTTGTCCTAATCTCATCGGTATGTCCACACTCGCTGCTGCTTTGTTTCGCTCCCAAATGAGATTTCTCTGACACTAATGTTAATTGCAGCCTCCGGGTACGCCCCCCGATACCACAGCATACCACTTTTATTGAGATTCCTTCATCCTTTTCCCTAGGTAATTACCGGGATTTCTCTTTTACCCGTGGAATCGGGATCATCACAAAAGCTCTCATCACGATCTGAAATCGAACACTTTCTCAACATGAATTGATGTATCGATTGAATTTGACTGCGAGTTTTTCCGATGAATTTGAAAAAAATAATTTGTAGGAGTTATGTTTGCGCTTTTAGAATCAATAGGATTTTTTTTTAACTACAGTTACAATATTTGTCATAAAGTTTTAAGTTTCTGAAGAAGATAAGAAACAGTTGTTTTACGCTGTTTATCAGGGTTTTTCTTGTCACTTTCTAAAAAGTAGAAAATTTAGTAAATAATCTAAAAGTAAAATATTTTTTTAAAATTTTCTTTAAAATTTGCTAATTAGTTTTTAATTAGGCTCTTGCAAATCGAGGCGAAGTGAAGAGAATATACCTAGCTATTTGATTTAAATTAAATTTGATTGAATAAATGTAAGCGACGTTACTCTTCTGTCGAACCTGATTGGTCATCCGAAGCGACAAATGTCACAATTTACCTAAAATGACATCAACATGACATCATTTTGCAGGTATCCAATTAAAATGATTTCTGCGGAAACTTAGTAAAAATCATTTCAGCAGAAATGCATAAAATATTATGATTATAATAAATCAAAATTTGTATTACATCGTTTAACAGTATTTTTCGTTGTCTTCTTCTAAAAAGTAGTAAACTTAGTAGTAAAAAATCTCTTGTTTTAAAAAAAAAAAAAAATTACAATTTGGCAGTAAACTTTTGGGTAAATTGACCACTTCAGAAAATTTATAAAAATTATTTTACCCGAGAACTAAATGATAAAATATATTAATTATATTGAATAAAAAAAAAAAAATATTTTATCATCAAAACATGATTTTAATAATTATTTAGGTTAATAATTTATTTAGTTTTAATATATTTTCAACGTTTAACATTGATAGTTTAATGTATTTTTACAGTTGGGTTCTTGCTACTCAAAAAGAATTGAAGTGATCAAACCAAGCCAGGTGATTTCAAACATATTTAACTGGATACGTGACGTCATGTTTGTGTGATGGCTGATTGGCTTTTGAATTGACACATGCCACGATTTACCATGTTGCCACTTGCAGTTATTCAATTTAAAGTGGATCTTTCTAAAAGCTGTATTATCATTTAGAGTACTCAAGGGCATATTTTTATAAATTGTTCAACACATTCGTAATATTTTTTTATTACATTGTTAAATATTCTTAAACACACATACCTGTGTTTAACAAATCTTTTATTTTTCAGACGGCTGTAATGAATCCCGAACCTGAAAATAAAACTGACGATTGCAAGAATGAAGTAGAGACGGGACTAATGTATTACGTTCAAAGAATAAAATTAGCTGTTGCTATTGCAATAATTCAATCAACTCCAAGCGACAAAGATCCCAAACAATATACTCTACACTTACAGCAGAAATTTTCCAATGATATAACTGAATGGAAAAATAAATATCGACTCTTAGAGGACAAAGTGTTGAAATTAAATGAGAAATTGGCAACAGCAAAATTGCAATTCAGGACTAATGAAGCATGTTTGGGATTTGATGATTGTAAGTGTTTAAATTAAATGCTAAGAGATTTTTAATTGTGAAGCATTCATAGCTAAGACTTATTATCGCAGTAGTGTTACCAGGATATTTATAATTGAGATTTATAATTATAACCATGTGACCAAGAGATTATAAGATATATTTTTAAAAGCAAATCATTTCTTATTAAGTAATCCTAAGAAAGTGAAGCGGTAATATATTGCCTGATTAAGCACTTCAAAAATATGAAGTAACAGTCAACATGTTTCAAGTTGCATATTTGTCTGAGAAAGCATATCCTCAGTGGTGGATGGATCATGGGGTAGAGACCCCTTGCTGTCAGGATAACCGTGGGTGATTTTCCTCTCCATGTAACAAAGATGCTGTTTAGCTCCGTTAAAAAATCCTCAACGAAGGAGTTTCTCCCACTACTTGATCCAGGAGTCAGGAGTTCCCTTTTCTTCTGGATTGGGTTCTGTACCAATGAAATAATAAATTAAATTAATTAATAAAATATTTCGTCGTCGTTGTGACAGGTACAAAGTTATAAGGCTATGTTACGGAGTTATTTGAACATCGGTAATCATAAACTCTAAATTTTGTAGGCTATTCAACGATGGTTACAGTATTATTTTTAATCTTAATCTTTGAAATATGTATTTCCGAAACATTCGTCTACATTATTTTAAGAGGTGAGTTTTAAAGAAATCTTACAAAATTTATCAATTTCTTGTTTGAATTTTAAGTTATTATTTATGCAATAAAATGCAAATCATGACGGGAGCTAGCCATTAAAAAACTATTATGTGTTTTCTTTAGGTAGTAACATTTTTGATGTTCCTGACACGGCTGATCCAGACATCGTTTCATATTCCATGGAATCTAAGATGAGATATAACATGCAGTTTGTAAGTAACTTCATAATATTAAATTCTTCAGCTTCATGTCAAAGTTTATGTAATGAAGATGCCGAAGTTTCAAGCGATGTGATTTTGAAGTCAGTATCTAATATGCTTGAAATGCTGAAAAATGAAGAGAGTTTCAAATTGGATGGAAATTTTGCAAATCGTGCCATTACGAATATTCACAGACTTCTGACGATTCACCAGGAAGGATTTAGTGATGCAATTATTAAGATGAGCCTGTCTTTTATTGATGATTTATTACTTGATATTTATAAGACCATCGAAATCAATAAGGTTTGCTTAAATTTGTTTTTTTTATATAATTAATAATTTTGTATTATTTTTATAGGATATAAATATACAAGCTTTACTTGTTATCAAGTCACTTCTGCGAACAATAGTTAAAGTTATATTTCATGAATTAAACACTGTACTCAGATATATATATGTATATATATATATATATATATATATATATATATATATATATATATATATATATATATATATATTATATAAATGCTCCTTCGCTTTGCAATTTAGATATCTTTGAATTTTGGAAACACAACTTATTATTTTTACTTTTACTGAACTCAGTTTTTATTTAATACTTCTTACCCTTTAAATATTTCTTCTCAAGATCCTTAATTTCGAATAAAAAACGATCATTGTATTAATAACATTTTTACATTTTTATATATCTCACACTTACTTCAGAATTATATATTTGGTTTTCTAAAGTTTTTTTCTTCGGTATTTTTTTTCTTAAGAATTTTCACAATTTCTAAATGAATGTGAATATAATTTGAGGCAGTCTGAATTGTTTTGAAAGTCAACACATAGCGTAGTCCCAATATCGATATTGAGTTTTTCTTTCTTTTTGACTTCCTTGTGGAGTCGTTTAACCACCATCATATTGAATTTACATTGAGGGAAAGGTAGATAACATTAAAAAAAAAATTACTTTTTAGACCAATGAGGTGTTTAATGATTATTTTACTCTGAATCAATTGAAATTAAAACCAATTCCATCGAATAAATATTTTACAATTTATGTTTTCTTATGAGAAAAAGTGCAATTTATTATTTTTACTTTTCCCGTGTCTAGCATTCCTGTTTTGGAAAGTAAGGCTATTAATTCCTAAGAATATTTTTCCTCTAAATTGTATGAAATATAAACCCAGTTGGATGAAATATAAATCCAATTGTTTTGTTTCAAAAATGGTTTCCTGTATGAAAATATGTATGAAAAGTTATGTTTCGATGCACAAAACCGTAATAACTTTTTTTTAAACCTATAGTCTTATAAATTCAAAGAAATTTCCTTTTGCAGACAAATGAACAGCACCATCGAAGCACTTTGATTCAGATTGTCGCAAAACATCGGAGTTTGACAATATTAGTTCTTTGCAGGCTTCTTCGAGAAATAACTGTATATTCTGATATTTTCGAAAACATAATAGGTAAGGAAAACGATAATTTTCTGCTAAGTTTAAACGCAGAAAATTCATATTTTGTACTGCAATCAGCAGAAGGTATTATGGGTATTTTAAAAAAGCAGAATAGCTCACTAAATGTCTTAAAAATACCAGATGCTTTGCTTACTGAGTGGCAAAATACAACTGCAAAATCTTTGGATGTACTTGGAATGCATTTTCCAACATTTTCTGTTTATACTTGGTATATTAAATCCTTGGTAGAATCCATTATCTGCTGTGGGTTTGAAATAAATTAAAATATGCTGTTAGAATAATGAAATGAACAATTATGGTAATATGTATAATTTAGTTTAGAATTTTATTTGAATTTGCTCTTTTTTTACTTGGTACATTGTACTTTTGGTAGATCTTATTTTTAACTATAGAATCGTTGTAAAATCTTTACAAATTAAAAATCATGAAGACTTATAGAGGCATTTTTATATACTTAAAACGCTTTCTTTAATACGTTATATTATAACCTTTGAATATGTTTTGTTTATGTTTTTACTTTTGTAAGATAAAATGTTTCTGTTTATGCTCCAGACTTCTAGATTTATTAATACACTTTAGTATTCTGTTCATGCATTAGACCACTGTTATGACTATTATTAGTTGTGACCTTTAAAGTAACTAAATGATTCAGTTGTAATATTTTAATAAATTCCGAAATGATCATTTGTAATCTATTTGGAATGTTTATTTTTACACTAGAAAGACTGAACATGGCTATCTACCTAGAAACCTTGAAGGGGCAAGTTTTACCTTTCACAGCTAGTTTGCGTGTAGATCGATTAGGCATCTAAAATCATAAAATATAATTACCATTAGTTGAGTAAAAACCATGTTATAGACTTAATCATCGAAATTTCATGGTATTTTGTTAGATTGAGTTAGTGAAAATAATTGATTGAACGGAACACTGGTTTTCCAATTATACGTAAGCATTAATTTTTTATGTGTAGTTGAGTTTCCTTTTCTCTATAAATAATAATTATAAATATGTTTAAACACTCTTGTTTTTTTTTAAACTGAGATGCCTTATCCCTACCAAGAGGTACCCTGTACCCAAAATTACCTACCTACGAAAATAACTATGATTCCACTCTGGCTCCTCCCCTGATACTAGGTATAAGGTTTTACAAATACGTTTCTATAAGGTTTCTATAAGGTTAACACGGAAATAAGTTAAAAAATACTTAAATTTGATCAAATTATGAAAAGTCAGAAATACTGAACTCTTTCAGTAAGTTTATCTTTAGAATTATAGAGCAACAAAAAACGAGAGGGGCGTGGTATATCCCATCCTTCTTCCTAGTGTTAGTATGCTAAGTTTGTATTTGGTACATAAAATCCTTGGTAGATCCTGCTATTGCATGCAGTAATGAAAGAAATTTAATTTTACATTTTAAATACGACAATGAGTCAAGAGGTTCACTGTCATATTTTAACCATAATATTAATACTAATAATACTCCTTTCGCTATTAATAATAACAACAATAATAATAAACGAAACTTAATTGGTCCAATGAATGCAATTAAGCTACACATTCAGACCAAAATAAAATAAATAAATAAATAAAAAACCTAACTAAAACCCCAGAAAAAATAAGAACTTGACTGTGACTCTTCTTATAATCCCTAACTCCTTATTCTCCCCCCCTCCCCTGATACCTTTCTAATCATACTTGCTAAAGTAGATCTTTCACAAGCAACTTTCTGCCTCAATGCATACATTACCGCTAAAAACTCCAATTTAAATGGGATTTAATGACATCTATTATTTTAATTACAGTTGTAAGGTTTCGAGTAATAGCCTTTTTTATAAGGTTTAAGGTAATAGTTTTTTTAATTAGGCACATCCAAGGTCTGATTAGGTAAGAGCTAATTTATGGATTTTGTTAAGGGTAAGTGAAAAAAAATATTGCTTGCAACTTGCCTCTCCGGCCACGATCATATTCCTAATTAGATGCCCTTTTGTGGGGCATTGGTGGGGGGTCATGAGCTGACTTTGCAGTTTTTGTCGTATTTCAATATTAGTCATATAATTCTAATAACAGTCATACCAATGTCCTAATGTATAATATGCTTTTTCTTCAATAATGCTTGTTGCGTTTTTTTCCCTTCAATATGACCAGTTTATATTTGGTGCATTTAACTCTTGGGGGATTCTATTATTTATTACTGTATTGAAAAAAAAAAGTGAATTTTACTTTTGAAATAGGTATAAAAATAGATTGATTCAATTTTGAATAGGTAAAGCATTTGTAAATGTTTGCATCTACTGAGAACATTTCTTTTCTTTCATATGTTCTGTTTGCATTTGGTAAACTCATTCCTTAGTACATTCTTCTATTAGTTGTGGTGTTATGAAAAATTTAATATGCACTATTAACATGATATTGTTTTAGAATAAAATTTTTGGATGTAATTTGGTGTAATTAATTTCAAGTTGCTCATTTATGTTGGATACATTAAAGGCGAGGTCGAAACTTTTTTTTTGTTTGTTTTGGTATTGAAATAAATTGACATGCTGAGTTGAATTATATCAATGAACTCTATCATAATGTTTGAATATGCTTGGAACATAATTTTTCAAAATGCACGTTTATGATAGGTACATTAAATCATTTTTAGATCCAAATAATTAAAGTAACTTTGAAATATACTCTTAAAATATGAAAGGAATTGCACTTTTCAAACTTATTATTTAAAACTTAGTTCCTTACATTACTGTTCAAAATAATTATTATACAAATTACTTTATTTTTTTATCATTGAAGTATATCAACTAAATAATTTTATTACTGTTATTTTTAAAGAATAGGATTCATCTGGTTTTAACAAATATATGTGAATTCAAAAATGTTTGTTAGAGTCATTTTTCCGGGATATAACCTAAGATAATTTCAATAATAAATTGCAATAAAACTAGATACACATTCTTCTCTGTCAAATTGTTTTGCTTCTAAATGACTGAAAGGATTTTTGGAATGTGTGTACAAGGAATTTTTCCCACAATATTTTGCAAAAATAAATTTGTCAATCAGTACTTTTTTTCATTTCTCGGTTACCTACATAAATCACAATTGGAGTTAATTACTTTTGTTTAAATAATTTATTCGGAAAACAATTTAGTTATAATAAATCTTCCAGTAAGAAGAGAAAAGACAGTTTGAAACTTTCAAAAATATTTTAAAAGGAAACTAAAAAAAAAAAGTATGATCAAAACTACCAGAATATGGTTAAACTTGCCGTGTTTCTGACTCTATGGGAACATTAAAGAACTTCAAACAGTTTACCGAAGTGCTTTGGAAATGATTTTGGTTAAATTTGTCGCAAAATATCGTGTTAAATCATTTGGTAAAATTTAGTAAATGTGGCTGAATATGGTAGTTTTATCATGATTTCTTAGAGCATGACATAAAAGCCATTTATTCGATTGAATTTAATTTTCAGTTTTATATTTTTTACTTAATGTTTAGTAATAAGAATTCTAATTTTTTTTCCCATCAAACCATTACTACATGAACGAAAAAGTTACCAAATGAATGTTTAAAAAATACAGTTAAATATGTTGGTTTTATTACCAGAATTGTGTTTATTTTACTAGAAATAATCTTAGCATACAACATGGTAATTTTACCACATTTTTTTTCTCCTTGCGAGTAAGATTTTATGTGTCGTCATTTTTACGCTTTCTGTAACTCATTAATAATATAAACTACACTGTTTGTTTTTATAAATGAAAGAAATTAAAGAAAAATCTCAAAAATAACCATAACTCAAACATTTACGTATAGAATTTTATGAAACTGACAAACATTATAGTGTACTTAATAATGTAAAAAAATAGCGTCAATGCCAGGCAATTATATTACTGAAATTAACATAAATATGAAATGAAGAAATCAGATGTATCAGCTTGGAATAGAGAAAGTACCTTCAGTATGGAGCATGATCAGCTTTAGCAGCAATGCGGCACATATACATCGATGTGTAATGCCTTTAATTATGTGGTCTACCAGATCTATTTTTTGCAAAACAGTAGCAAGGGTCTGGAGAAGAGAATTGATAGTTGCTAGACATCTTCTTAAATGTATTCAAACATGCTCGAAATTAATCAAGTCCAGTGATTGAGCTGGTCACTCCATGAGCTGAATTGCTTGTTGCTGTAGATAATCATTCACGATGCGAGCCTTTTGTGGAGTTGCGTTCTCGTCCTGTAGCATGAAATCAAAAACCATTTCAATAGCATAACGACACACGAAGACATTAAAGAGGACATCTCTTTACAAATGAGCATTCACGATTCCACGTGAAAAGACACACATGTCTGTGCGTTCACCCAGAAATATTTGTGGTATGTATCTCTTTCACGGGCATTTGATGAATAATATCGTGGTCCCAGTTCTCTCCGAATCAAACAATGCTTAATGTCGCTTTGGAGGTTAAACTTGGACACATCCGTGAAGAGAACAGCTCTCCATTGGTCAGCCCTCCACTTGTCAGACATCCAGTGTATACTTGTCTGCGCCCACCTCAAATGTTTTTTCCTATGGGGAGAAGAGAAGCTTGCGAATGGCTGTGCGCCTAAGGAACAAATCACGTTTGTGAAGACTTTTACGCACAATTGACGTTGGGAGGAATCTTCCAGTGATTCCTGAGTCGCCAGACTAACCATGGGAGGATTTCGTGATTTTCCTCTCCTTGTACGGCAAATGCGAGTTAGTTCCATCATAAAAGTATTACACGAGACAAATTTCTCCCAATGCTTGATCCAGGAGTTCCCTTGCCTTCTGAATCGGGTTCAAAATTACAAGGCTACGAAGCTGATCATTAGTAGTCGTAAGCCCAAAATTGGGTTGGTTGTTCAACCACGGTTATAAATCTTCCGGTGGCTGCTGTTAGAGAGAATATGAACTGACTCTGAGTAATGATTCTATCCCTCCGTGCACATAACGATACATATCGGTAACTGGTGATCGTCGTAGCATTTAGCCGTCCTTGGGAGTACCTTCGGGTTGCCGAACCTGTGGTTATAAGTTATTGCCAATATCTATGAGCCACAGAAGGACTCACATTTTACCATCTGGCCATATTCATTATGACTTTGTCCTGCCTCTAGTCTTCCAATTGATCTGCATCACAGTTCTTCGGACAAATCGTTTCTACTAATCTCAAATTTCTAATTTCGGAAACACTACGAAATTCTCAGGCTTACATACAATTTAATGATTATTGCAGATGACGTATTTCCATTGCAGCGGCGCTAATTTACACATTGCAAGTTTACTTAGAAATTCTTATTTGGCAACTTATTCAAATTTCATTGGGGTTAGCCTATTTTTTGGGAGAGTTATCGTTATTTCGCAACTTTTTCTTCATTTATAATAACCAGTTAATATTATTCAGTCTAAGCTCTTGTAAAAAGACTTGTTAATAACACAAAATAAAAGTGAAAATAGAGAAACATGGAATTTAAAGTTATAAAATATCATTGTTCTGGCTATTATTTTTCTACCACTTGAATACCAGAAAATATTTGCTAACTGAAGAGTGTTTATAAACTTCACTGGTATTTATAAAGCCTTAATTAGAGTTACTAAATGATCCTTTAAAAAAATAAGTTTTTAAATTTATTTTCTATATTAATTGTATTTTCCGAGTACTAATTCCGAGAATTTAGCATTTTCCAAGAATTTAGCATAATATTCTGATTGTACAAAAAAATTTTTATGAAGTTTTCAGAGCATTTACAGGAATTAACGATATGAAGAAAGCCTTATAAAATAATAATGTATGCAAAACTAACAGAAATGTTTACTTAACATAGGTGATTGCTGTCTGCATATAAATGCAGTCTGCATATACATGGCAGTTTTAACTATAAATGTTTTTTTTTTCGATTCTCTGAGTTAAAAAGACACTTATTTAATTTTGTAAAGCTATTAAATTCCTTAAGAATATACACTAGAGGACATAAGACTATTTTTAAGATTATTTCTCTTTTTTCCTTTAATATTTATAATAAATCACAAAATGGACTTAATAACTTCTTTTGGGTAAAATTATATTTGTGGTGTATTAATAAAAAATATAGATATCCTTCAATTATGCAGTGTATAATCTACATGATTTATTAATTGTCGTTAAAATTACAATAGTGGTGATCATTACCACATGGTACTTTAAATAGATCTGAAATTAAAATTTATATTACTGCACATGGTGGCAGAAGAACCATTAATTGTTTCATTAGAGTAGAAGTTGTAAATATAATACTCGTAATATTACCACCACAAGTGCGAAATTAAGAAATTACTAAAGTACATATCGTATAGCCTTAGTACATATTAATGTGCTGAATTCTCTAGAAAAAAAATTATTATTTTTTAAATAAAAATATATATGGTTGAATGAAAGATTACACTAGACTATCAAAGGAGACAGGGACATGAACAATACTTACAACATTTATTCTTGTATAACCATCACACAAAATTTGCACAAAACGTTTTTTTAAAAATAAAAATTCAAACAGAAAGAATAAAAAACATATTCGATGTAATCGGATAAGTTCGAAAATATTTCACACGTTGGAATATTTTGAAGATTAACACCAAAATCTAACCACTCAAAGATGGGCATGGGGATCTAAAGCCTCCTAGCTCCAAAGAACTTTCACAACCAACCTGAATCCACCGCCACCTCTTAGATACCGGCGTGTTGCCAGCTTAGAACAAAAAGTATAGTACAACCAATTAACACAGCTTAACTGCAGAGGATCCTTTCTTCCTCGCCTACATGGGCAGTTGGAATAACAAACATAGAGGTTTCCTTCCTCCGATTGGATGGGAGTTCTCTGGCCTCATGGAAACTAGTTCAGTTTGTTAATTCATATTCTGTTGCTGGAATTAGTTAGTCATGGAAACTAGTTCAGTTTGTTGATTCACATTCAATTGCTGAAAGTGGTTAATAATTTTGGTTATATCACATGATGTTACAACACATTGTAAAAATTTAGCATTTGAGCTTTTTTGTTTTAATAAAGTTGTTCATTTTTTGTATGGTTCCCAATGCATTGCCACAAGTGAAATAAAAAAAAAATCTCATTTTCATTTTTAAACAAAATTGCACTAATTATTAATAGTTTCAAAATTATATTTTTGTGTCTACCTTTTATAAAATATTTTATATATATATTATATATATAAAATACTTATGAAATACGTGTGTGGATATTAATTATAAATTTATTTCCACACACGCAAAAAGATATTCGAAAGGAAACTTTTTTGAATGAAATGAAATGAAACTGAAATGAAGACATTTTTACTCTCGTTAACTAAAAAAAAAAAAGAAAAAAATTGTAAATAAACAAAGTCATATTCTCTTAAATAAACACTGTTATCAAAAATGCAATATAACTCTTAGTGAACATTACTAAATACTTTTATATGGGCTGACGAAATTCTTTTCCTGAGAGAAAGAACATACTGTATTTTCATATTCTTTCTAATGAATATTCAAAGAACGTGCAAGACAAAAGCGTGGACGAATAAGTATCCTTAAACTGCTTTATTTACTAATTATATTTCGTGTTTCTTCCGCCACCACAAAATCCTGGAGATTTCTTCTGCCATCAAAAGGAGGTTTAACTTTGATGAAATCCGGGATCGTAAGAATAATACGAAGCGCCTTAGAGATTTTGTTGTGTAATTATATGAGAGGGATAGGAATGTGCAGAACATGAATATATTTAATGCTCTTTTCTGATTTAGCATATTAGATTTAGAGAAAACTTCTAGGAAATTACGTGAGGGGACGTGCACTGAGCAAAGGAATGCGCGTGTATAATTAATTCAAGAAAACAAAAATTGATTATGAATTCGTAATAAGTTAAATGTTAGAATTGGAGTTGTGCTTTAAACTAAATAAATAGTGTGATATATGCGGATATAATATATATGAAAAAAAAAGTTAAGCCAAAAAATACTGTTAAGCCGAAATATTTAAAAAAATAATAACAGACTAAAAATCTAATTTAATATTTATCTCTCATTATTATACACTATTAAAAATGTCTCGGAAAAATGGTTAAATAACAATTTATTTAGTTTACTCCTCTTACAAAGATAAATTTTTTAAAATACGTAATGAATAGGGTGTCCTAATTACATGATCTAGAAATAATTTTGATATAAAATACAGGCATTTAATTTCAGATTATTAATTTTTCAACGATGCATTAAATCTGAGACATAATATTCTGTATGGAATAAGATATGAAATAATGGAAGGGATATTTTCAAATATTGGCCATTGACCTGTATGTATAAAAGTGGTTTAACATCATTGTACTATCAGAGATTCGTGGCATTGCGGTTGTTAGCATAAGTCTAAGACTTCAAAACCTTTGGAAAAAAAAGTGTCCAATAGTGTTAAATCCCATCATATGAGCTGACAATTTTGATCACCAAAACGAGAAGTCACATGACCTGAAAATGAGGATAACAGTATTATAAATATTGTCTAATTAAATAAGTTTTTTTTTTTAAAGTGATTTTTATTTAATGTTTTTTTTTCTTCCTCATCTGTGTTTATTCTTTTGCACATGCTTTACCTCACTATTTCAAAGATCTTTTTTTTTTTATTCCTTTCTTCATTTACTTACGAGTGCAGTTTTCTAATTCTAGCTAAATCAATAATTATAAAAGTTTTATAATGTTTTAAATTGTAATTATTTAACCTGGATGAACATGCTTTTTAACCACGTAAAAACACAAAGTTATACTTTGGAAGAAAAAAAGTTTTTTTTCAGGTCATTTAACATCGCAGCCATAAATCTAATAGCCTGTCTTGCTAAAAGTTTATGTAAGTAAATCCAGAAAATGGAAGTCCTAATTACTTATATAGTTATGCAAGCGTAAAGTTGTTCAGTGAGTTTCACAAAGCGTAACTAATTCAATTTTTTGCTACATTTGTGCAATTTTCTTCTTTAGTTTTTCTTAAAAACAAATATTTTTACTTTTATGATCCTGTTAAAGTTCTAGAAATCTAGAGTGGTTTGAAAAAGTTAAGTGAATTCCTTGTATAAAGTAAGTATTCTGATTCTAAGTATTATATAGTAAGTATTCTAAGCGAAAATTAAAAAAATAAGTACAGACAAAATTAAAAACGGCTCCAGCTAAATGCTTTTATTATAGTAATAAGATTTTTCTAAAAAAATGCGTCATGATCTTAAAAAAATGATCTTAATTTTTACCGTAGGATACTAATCATTGATATCTAAAAAAATGCGTCAATAGAATTGTATAAAAAAAAATAATAAGCTTAAATAACTTGTGAACACTATTACGATTTTGCAGTTTCTTACTTTCAGTTGTTAATAATTCGGAATTAAACAACGGTAAAAAATACCGACACTTCTTACCGTAAAATCCACTTTTTCCGAAACATGTTACGAAACAAAAAAACAAAAAATAATAATCTGATATACCGTAATTTCTACAGTAATAGTATTTGAAGTGATTCGGAGATTTTTTAGTAAATGTTACTGTAAAAATTACGTATAATATATAACCGTAAAAATGAATTTTGCGGTAAAATGGATATTGCGGATGATGCACCCAAAGTACGGTATTTTTTACCGTTATTAGATCGGAAAATTTTCACAATGAAGGAACTGCAATAAACGTCAAGTTAATGATGAAATTCAGAAAATATGGTATAAATTTTTTTATAATTTTTCTGTTAGTATTTTGAGACCCATAAAACAATGGAAACCTTTGGAAGTGACTCAATTAAGACAAAATTAAAATATAAAAGGAATTGAACAATTTTTAAAATATAATACGTTATTAAGTTGACTATAAGAGATCTTTTTAAATTGTTTTAATATACTATTCAACTGATTTAGGATATTGTTCAATTGTTTAGCTTTGGGCATGAACATTTAATTAGAGTAACATTAGATAGCTTACACATTATACATCATCCTTGTAGAATGACTTTTTATGACATTTTTTAATGATCATTAAATATTAATGTTTGCGAAAAAACTCTATTTGAAAGAAGATGAGAATATTTAATTTCATAGTTTCTAAGCGGATAAGTTATAGCCAAATTTACCTACTCACATCTTTGACTGACGCTTTTGAGAATACATTTCTTTTTAGAAGCAGTATATGTGTGATTCTTTAAAAAGTGTTCAACTCAAGTTGAAAAATGTGTTACCGAAATAGTTTTTTAAATAGTTACATGAACTTTACATGTATTTGATGAAGCTAAAATTCATTATTTTAATTTGGTGAAAGAAAAATGTAAAAACTTTTTAAGACTTTCTTAATTGTTTGTTGGATATTTTTTTCAAAATATAATTAAATAATATATAAACCTTCTGCTGTACAAAATATTAAAAGATAAATATTTATTTTTATGACTATCTCAATTAGTATAACAAAATTTTTCTACAAAACTGTATATTTTAGTGCAATTTATTACCTTTTTTTCAACAAAAAAGTTTTATTCACTGGATTTATTCATTATTCATAAATTACAACTAACATATTAATCAAAAAAATTTTTCAAACATTTAACTTTTATGAATTCAAGATATATATAAAAAAATATTTTCTTAATGATTAAGGCCTTTGATGATTACAGCTGCTAGGCGACAGAAGTTACAAAGAAAAAAAAATAGAATCAACTATTAAAACATAACAATTAAAATATAAAAAGTCAATTAAAATATCATTAAAACACAACTAAGGATCAATTAACAAACACAAAACGTTATAATTTAGTATAGATTATTATAATAGAGTGTAGTAGAATATTATAATAGGGTTTACTCTACTATTTTGAGGCCACAAATCATCGTACAAAAATTAAACGTTTACATTTTAAGTCTTCATTGTATCACTGCACTGTTAGAAATTTCACAAAAGAATGGTTACATAGCAATTTATTTAATTGTCACTTTACCATATTCAAACAAAACAGTCAAATTATCATAAATAGGAATGTTTTCAAACTTTTAACTGGAACAAATACTGTTTATTAACTGATTTCAACTAATACGGTTTAACAGCCGGAATTTTATCACACCAACTACATCCACTTAATGAAATATCTTAGTTGCTAGCAGTACATCTTATAAACGAGAGGGTTAATCTGTTATTCTCATGTCCCACAGAACGGGTTTTCGAGTCCATTATATTTCCTTCTTTTCCTTCAAAACATGAAAAGTTTCAGTGCCCTGCATTCCTCGATTTGTGATTCTAGGCTATCAGAATACGATACTCTCGTTTACGCATAGATGGCAGCACCATAAAATAACTGATATATGTGTACTTAAATTTCTTTTTTCACGGTTTTAAAACCATGCTAGTTAGTAAATTGTAAAAAAGCCGTAAAAGTTAAAATATTATTTACTGTAAACTTAATGGTTAACTAGATGGACAGACTGTTGCCTTTTATTTTACCATAATTTAGAAAGAAAATTCTAACTAGGTACTTACGAGGACACACTTAACAGAAAAAAAAAAAAATAATAAAGCTATTTTCATTGTTTTTTTATGCTGTTTCATATTTAAAAAACAACGTGTACAATATGATTTCAAACAATGATACGAGAAAATAATATTTGTCTCAAAAAATGAAAAGTTCTATGGTGTGAATGCTTCCAATTATAATTATAAGTGACCGTAGAATCACTATTTACCAGAACAAATATCAGAAACCCAGTAAACAATATAATTTTAAAGTGTGACGCTAGTAGAGAATATATTAATCTCAAGAAGTTTCTCGGTTGAAAACATTTTTAATATTGTATTTGATTTGCCTACATTAATACTGCATATATTTTTCAATATTATTTGTCAATATTAACACTACATATACATTTTCATGGAAAAAAAAATTGTTTGCTATTTTCATTAAAATTTACAATTTGGAAGTAGGATCAGTTTAAGTTTAAGGAACTTTTTTGAGACACAAAGTGTAACTATTATCTCAAAAACCTCTCCTCGCTTTTCGGAGAACAAATATTTTAAATATATTTTTTCAGTTTCACGTGTGTCATTACATGATAAAATACTTTTTCTTAAATACCACACTTAATTTTTATTGCCATTTTTAAAATAAATACATTTCAGAAAGAAAAAAAAAATATGTGAAGCAGTTTCGGTAACATTTAACTAAACATATATATGGTTTGGCTATGGAAATACTAAAAAAATTTTTTGTTGATATGGATACAAAAATATTTTTGCAAAAAAAAAAAAAAAAAAAAAAAAAAAGAACTTTCCATTTAAACATATATTACACAGAGAAAAAAATGTAAACTTCCCGTACAGTGTGATAATGATGACATTTCTGGCAGAATTAAAGAAACATGCATCTGGTACTAAAAATTAACGAACACAATATTTGAACGATTCAGTTCGTAATCTTTCCGTTCATATGGTAACGGTTTACCGGAAATTCTGTTTTTCAAAATTACGGTACTTATTACCACATATTTAATAAACAAATACTAATAGGAAAAAATAAATTTAACTGAATAAATGGCTTTCTAACCTTGCAATACGGTATCATGATGAAATTATCAAAATATTAGTACATATTATACATTATTCCGTTGACCTTCACTTCGGACTTTTACAGTAACATATTATCTAATTACAATAATATAATTACACTAGGAGAAAAAAATCTCGTTAAAATACCATAATTGTATATAAATGACCTTTCTGGCAAAAAACATAATTTTGATTCTGGTAATAAAACTAAAATATACGATCATTCATTTATTAACTGTATACATTAACTGTTCCGTCATTCATGCACCAGTTCACCTAAAATTTTAGTTTCAATATTATAGTTCTTATTGCCACAAATTTATTAAAAATATAAAAGTGAAAAGTTCCCCAACAAATGGTTTTATTGCAATGTTTTAAGTAATGAAAAAATTGCCAAATTTTATCCCATTTACTGCCAACAGCATAGGGAGAGAAATACATTATATTTTAATTTATTTTTACAGTTTTGACTGCATCTTTCTCCAGTGCAGAATAATTATGCATCCATGCATTATGATTAATGAGTTAGTTATAAAATTAATGTACTTAAAATTCAGCATCTATTTGCTATAACTTAAATTATCTCAATTTACTGTAATTGAGTTTTAATTATATTCCTTTAATTATTCCTTTATTCTTTTAATTTTTTTCTTTTACGTATGAACAATTTAAAAAAATATATATTTTAAACTGCCAGCAAAAACTTCTTCTGTAATTTTAAATTTTATCCACTACTAGAAGAGAAGCTAATAGAAGTGCATTAAAATTCAAGTGAAGATAATAAAAATGAAAAGACAATGAGCAAAAAAAGCTAAGTGCTATAAAATTCCTTTTCTGAACTTATTAAAAAAAGAATTGTGAAGAACTTAACCCACTATTTTCAAATTACCCTGAAACAAAAGCAATTAACGGGAGCAAACAAAATCAACTCTAGGAAACAAAAATGACTCCATGCAAAATACTTTTTTTCAGATCACGGTCTTAAATTTTTAGAATTTTTTTTAAGAACGTTAAGTTGTTATAAGCGACTTTCTTTATGGAACAACTGTTCTTCTTTCTTAGACTTTCCTTATTCTTTTTTTTTTTTTTTTTTGTTTATGTAGAAGATACGCGAGGTAAGGAAATGCAGTGAATTGTTAGCTTAAATTTCATACAATTCTTTCTGAAAATATTTTATTTTTTTGTGGGTATGTCTTTTTTCTTCCTTTTTTTCCGTTGATGTTTTAAGATTTTCTTAAAGAACTCATTTAAGCTCTTGATTTAGAATTGGGCAAACATAATGGTTTTATTTTCTTTTAACATTTGTTTTAAAGTTGATATTTGACGAAATGCATAAATAATTGAAATGTTATTTTTTATTAAATTTTGACTTTTTACTGATATATAAACTGGTAAAATGGCGGTTTTCAAGGCAAACAAAAGGCATCCTTTCTTGTTTCTTTAAAGAATCGAATTCCAGTTTGCTTGATATCTCAAATTTCACTTACTCTTATCTATTAAATTGTTTCAAAAATTTAAAGATAGGGCAAATAAATTATATTTTCTGATAAAAAATAGGGACTGGTTTAAAAAAAAAAATAGGGATAGAAGGTTTAAAAAATCAGCGGCTAATATCAAACTGTTTAATTTGTTTAAAAAAATGTTAGAACGGTAAAAAAATGCTTCGAACTTTAAGCAAATACCAAACGCTTCTCGCAAAAGAATTTTGTAGATTCATAGGTCAAAAGTATTTAAACGTTAATCAATTCGCTCGATAACTATTTTTTTATATAATAAAATTTAAAACCGATTTAAAGTTTCGTAGTTTTAGTCGTAATTTAAAATTTTTGTCTTGAAATTCAGCTGGTAGTGCAAGGTTTTGAAACTTTATCCTTTAAGGCTAATCCATTTTATTGTTAATTATTTCTGGGTTATTTATAAATTAAAAATATAGTTTATTTTACTTATTTAAATGCCGATTTTATTTTGTTAAGGTAATTTTAATTAAATATGTTTGCTGTGCATAAATATATAAAATATGAGCGTAAAATATAGTTTATTTTACTTATTTAAGTGCAGATTTTATTTTGTCCATTTTATTTTGTTAAGGTAATTTTAATTAAATATGTTTGTTGCGCATAAATAAACAGTTAGGGTGAACTGAAAAAAATGTATTTTAGGTAAGTGTCTTTCAATAAAATCTTACACTGCTGTACTTTTACATCCTTTATTGGGAAAAAAATAAAATTAATAAATCTTTTATTCCTTAGATTACACAAATTACTTAAATTTTATAAAAAGGTGAAGAAAGAGCACCAATTTGTATTATTTTTTTCTTTGAAATGCAAATATTATATTTTGTTCGAATTGCCATTAACACATACTTTCTTTAAATACTTTTTTTTATACATACTTAAGATATATACATTCTTAAACTGTTGTTAGGTCACGCATATGTCACAAAATTCCGTGAAATTAGTTAAAATTTGAGCCTTTTTTGATATATCGCTGTGTTCTATTTATTGTCCACTTTTACTCTTTTAAAATAAACGTTCACTGTGTATCTTTTTGCTTATAATGCAATTATAATTCACTGCATTAACAGCCCTCAAATCTCACCAGGCGGATGTTAGGATAGGTCAAAAAATTTATATTTTTGATTAGCGACTTTCAATAACAAGAAAAAAGTTGTATTTTAACATCCTGAATTTGCAAAAAATAAACATACCTGTCTTTAGTTTGCGATTGATTATCAAAGTTTGAGACAAATGTAATTAAAAAAGTCAAATTTAAATTTTTTTTTTAAATTGAAATACAACAATAACATTTTTTTCCAAAGTCATCAACTTCCATGTAATTCTTTTCATGAACCTTTATAAAAAGTATGCTTTATTCTACATTGTTTTGTTAGCGTAAAAGCTGTAAAGTTTCGAGAAATCAAGTCAGCGTGTGATTTATTTTGGCTTTTTCACACATAGCAGGTTTTCTTCTTTTATAGTCCAGTTTTACAATTTTGTAATGTATGTGCACTGTGAAGCTCTTCGCAAAGTATCAATTTTAATGTGTCACATTAACAATCCCGACATTTTTACGTGGGGGTATCTGCACTCTGAGTTCCACTCTCCTCTTCCCATCCACCATTTGCAATACATTTACAATAACAGCATGCTTTTAAGAATTTAAGAGCAAATTTATGTTTTTCTAAGTTATATGTATGACACAGTTTTGGAATTGATGATAGCGATAACGTTGTTCTTATGAATCCAAAACAGCGTCTTAACCAAATATCTCTTTAGCATATTCACTCATCAGTTGCACAACTATTTAAACAGCCTGAGTGTTACATCAGAAATCTGAAAATTTAAATTTCACCAAAAGTTTAGTTTCTAGAAAAGACAATATATTCTTATTGGTTACATTTCCCATTATTAGAAGTTGGAGAAAATAAACACGATGGCCAATTAATAGACTCTTCATAGTTTGAAGCTTCAAAATTTAATATTGCCTCGTGCCTTCTGTAGGCAAATTCCATAACGCATTGTCTGTAGTCTATTATCATTGCCAATAACAAGTTTTCAGAATTAGCAAAATAGACATTTCTCAGAATCACTGGATCTGGGATTTTTAGAAGATAATCAGAGAAATGTCTTGCATTCTGTATGACTTTTATGCAGATCCAAGTTTCACTGAAGGTTTGTTTTTAATATCGGACCATAATGGGTCATAAGTTTTACAGGTATAACTTACAAGCATCTTCATCTCCTTAGGCTTAGTTTGGGGAATATACTGCCGCAAAACACAGTTATCACTCGTTAACAAACATGAATGATTTAAAACGCCTGTATATTTAAAAACACAATCATTGTCGCATTTTCCTTGAGATCCTTGCGATTACCTTCCGTTTTGCTCGGACAAAATCCAATGATTACTTTTGGCGATTACTTAAGTCAAAATGACGTAAAAATTGTGTACCTTAAAATGACGTAAAAATTGTATACTTTGCAATTCAAAATAGATCCTAGACAGTAAAGATATAATTATTAGATAAAAACTTATTTTGGGTGGTCCATTGTTTAGCACACTGTACAATTGTTTAGTAAGTTAAAAAAAAATTAAATTCAGCACTATGTTCGAAATTTTTTGTGATTCTGCTTCATTTTAGAACTTTGATGTATGATGGATTTTTAAAGAATAGTTTTTTTTTAATTAATAGTTTAAAAAAAGCTTGTTTAAAACTCAAAGCGTTTAAGTAAATTATATGTAAACGCAGATTTACATTTAAAAAAGACTAAAACGCCTGAAACTAAAATCGGAAAAAAAAAAACAAGCACTAAAGCGTTTTTTCATTAAAAATTTTCACATTTTTTTTCTTTTACATTTTTCTTAAGGCTATAAGTTATTAAAAAGCAGATTTTTTTTAAAAAGAATATTTTTTTTTCTTCTCATTTTTCGTTTATTCTCTGGACACCTTCATGCACATGCAAATGACAAGTAAAGAAAAATGAATATGGTAAGTAGTTAGCTTAATTTCGTGCAATATTCCAGGAAAACATTTTATAAGAATTTGAGAGTTTATTTTTCTTTCTCTTCTTCCTTCTTGATAGCTTTAGAAATTTCCGAAAAATATCTTTTTGTAAATAGCTTGATTTTGCTTTTTGAAAAATAATAGACTTTTGATTTTTAACTTTGATCAGGGCTAACCTTTTTTTTTTATCATTATTTGAAGCTTTATTACATTTTCAAAGCATTATCACAGCATTTAAAATTGAGGAAAATAAACTGAAATAAGTATCAGTTTTTTCAAAGAAGAATTCATTTTTAATTAAGGATTTCAATTTACCAAATAGAACATATTGTAAAGATAGTAGAAATCGCAATATTGCAACCTCTAAATGGCAATCACATGCTTTAATGGGTATACGCATAGAAATTGTATTTTCTATGTGCGAAAATCGTTGTTGTTGGTGTTGTCGTAGGCCATTGATGCAGTGGGGGTGCGATTGCTCTTATTTTCAAGTGGCGCAATTTATGGCCAAGAATTCGACTTCTGCCACATCCATACGTCAAACCCGTTTATAGTGTGGACCCATTCATACATCCATTCTTGCATTAACACATCTTAATTTTGACCTCAACAAGAGAACGATCAATCTCCAAGTACAGAGGTGTAATATGTTATAGGAACATGGAGAACTTTGTGATCTTACAGATTTAACGTGCCCCAGTCATCATTTACTACACGGGGAGTCTTTAGCCGGCAGGATTCGAACATCCGTTCACACGAATGAAAGTACAGCGCCCTATAAACCCAGACTATCCCGATCTCTGTGAAAATCGTATTACCTTCATATAATTTCTATGCAATTTATCATATCAACATAGTTTTAATCTAATAGAACTTAATATAAAGAAATACATAGAGGATATATACTTTAGTTGTCTATATATAGCAATGCTAGATACGTATATAGGTAACATTACAAAATTGTATATGCTTTGTACACGAAAATTCTAGTGTGTTTTGAACCATTATTTACATCGACTTAGTTATAGTCTTTTTCTGTTCAGTTTAAAATTATCCATATGAAAAATATCTCATTTGTCTAAATAAGGTTCTCAAACACGTAAATCAAAAATTATATTTTCCATGTTTACATACTTGCTAAATATCTTGTAACTTCCGAGCTACTAGTTCTACTGTTATAGTTTTCAAGCAATCCAACGTAAAAATATGTAAAGAAACCGCACGTAAATAATATCTATACATTTTGAGCTATTTCGAACACTTTTGACTCCCAAAAAAATCAAAATGAAGGCTACATTTTGTGTCAAAAATGGTGGCAAACTTCAGGTTCCCATAATAAACCACAACTTATAAAACAGTTCAAATTCATACTTTCTTATGCATATTTTACTATTCATATATTGGCTGGTAATTCATAACTGGTCCATTTATTTTTACTAAACATTTAGTATTTATAAAAAAAATAGCAATTAACGATTCTCAATTTCTCAAATTTAACGATTCAAAAATTCGATTTCTCAGGAACTATTAGACCCATTTTACTCTAGTTTTATATTTTGTCATTTAAAATTACATTCGTTACAAGATATAAAAAATTATATACTTTAAAATCCAAAATCTTATCGACAATCAATAAACAAAATTATACTGAATGATAAATACTTATTTATTAAATGTTAATTCTTGCATGAAATTTTTATTTGAATTAACAAATTGTAAAATTATGTGCAAAAATGTTTCCTTTCGCTTAAAAAAGATCTTGAGATTTAGTGAAATACGGGAAAAGTAAAATTTGCATCAAGGGGTTCAAACTTTGTGTCGCTCTCTTAATCAATCTGTGGTGACCACATTTTCCAGATTGTGGCGACACCCTATATTTTGGTTGTCAAAAATCTGAATCCGTCGAAAAAAATTCTGTTTATTCAGAGAATATACGTTTTTGAATCCTATTTCATTGCTTAAAATATCGTCTATACTAATTAATTAGCATTCGTGAGGTCACCACAACAAACCATTAAAATAGAGTCCTAGAACGTCAGGGTTAGTCCGTTATTATTTTGCGCACTGTACATTAGTGTTCACAGTAGAGAAGGGGTTTTTTTTTCAAATGTAAGACTGAAGTATATGTAGGATGTTTTGGAAAATGTTTTTGTGCAGATATCTACAACGAAAAAAAGAGAAAGAGATTTAAATATAAATACACTTGCTTCATTGCTCAGGTTTAACAAAAATAAACATCAAATGCCATTTAAAGAATTTCAAACTAGTCACTTTTAAAACATAAGCTGCACAATAGTGATATAAATGTAAGATCAATCACTCAGCACCAATTTTTATTAAAGACTTCCGTTTTCAATTTTTAATATTTGTTGGAATTACTGTACTTACTGTGATCTTTACTGTAGTCTATTGGCTACAAGCAAGAAGAGAAAGGTAAAAAAAAAAAAAAAAAAAAAATCTTGAAAAACAGAAAATATATTATGAACATGAGAGAACGGATACGCCAAAATTTTTTATAGCATTAAATGCTGCTTTCTTTATAATTTTTCTCTGTTTTTTTATTTTATTTTTTATTTTTTTTTAAAGATTTTTGTCACACTCTCTTCTCGTTAGGGATCACAAAAAATGGTGCTTGGCCGAAGCCTAACATCGTAATTTCTTGAGCTAAGAATATTATTATAACTCCAATTTAGGTAATTTACTGTACGGATTACGTTTTGAGAAAAAGATGGGTATTACAATTTTCCACTGTTACTACAGCAACGAGAGTGAGCTATAATTTTTCATCGTTTTTAACATCATTTTTGAGCGCTCAGAACTCAATGGGATACCTGCAAGTTACGTAGTTTGGGTATCTCGATCCTGATTGGCATTTGTTTACGTGAGCAACTGTTCTTTCCATTCTATTTCGAGCAAGCCAAGCCTGTCATGTATCAAATTTGCTCAAGTGACACATTCTATATTCTTTCACAAAGATTCCTTCACAAAATTTTCACTTCTTTAACTATGATATTACTGGACACAAGGACAGGCCTGAAGTCATGTAGAACATAAATAAACGAATTATGCAGTGAAGTTGCTAGGTACACAAAACAAAAATATTTCTCAGTTTCAATAAAATACACAAACAAACAATAAATGTAAGCTAAATAAATGACGTTGAAAAGAAATATCGATTTTTACAAATTCGATGTGCTATACCGCGTTGTTTTTAATTGACTTCACGTTATTTAACATTCTAACTTATGTGGAGATACTTAGCTCGATCAACCTCTGGAGATAATATAATCAACCTCTTTTCACAGTTAAGAAAAGAAACGTTTATAGAATGCCTGATTGTCAATTAATACTTACTCAAATGGACTTCAGATAAAAATACGATTGTTTTAAAGCTTGATGCTAAATATATACATCAAACGCTATTTAAAAATGTAAAACTATTTGTTTTAAAATTATTGGTAATATGATAACTATACAAAATTATTAAATAATAACCGCTTTTTGTTACTACTTCAGTTTATCAGTTTTGAGAAAGGAAATGAAGGCAATGTTTATGAATCTTACATTAATCAATTTTAAATAAACTCCTCTCTTTTTCACAAAGCATAATTAACTTTATATCTCATGAATAAACGTCAATTTAAAGAGGCGGATGATGATTATGAACGGAAGTGTGTTTTGTAGCACGAAAGAAAAACTAAATTGCACCTAATTTATCACAGTTTAAAGGAAATTAATAAATAAAACTTATAAAGTTGCAGCAAACTTAAAATTTTCTTAAAAATTCAAAAGTGAAAGAAAATTCTAATCATTAATCTTTCCTGTTAAAAAAGTTTGAAAGGATGTTTATGACTGAAATCCTGAGAATGAGGCAATATCTTCAAAACGTTGCCTGAGACATTATTCAGTTAAAATCGAATAAAAAGTTTGAAAAGAGTGCTTTTTCTTAAGGTTATTGAGTTTTAAGAGCAATTTTCAGAACTGAAATTTTCTACGTGGTTTTGTGTAAAATGTAAAAGAGCAGTAAAAATATTTTTTGTTACAGTAACCTATACCTATTAGTAATTAATTAGGAATAATATTTTAAACTTCTTTTAAATGAATGTTAGAAGATTAATGTTTTAATATGGATTAGTAAAAATACTTTTTAAACTTAACGAAGGAAATAAATTTCATTTTATTTAGTTTATATTTGAAATAGGAAAAAAACTGTACGAAGAAAGAGAAAAAACTAAATTATTAAATTTAAAAAAAAAAGTATTGATATGTTTTTTGTTCATTGTGATATTTTCTAGTTTATTTATGAAGCAAAGCAAATTAAACTTAAAACTGAACTGTTAAGGGGACAGTACTCCTTTAAAATGTAGCGAAATGATCAAACAATGACGGTACTTTAAAAATCTGTAAGAAAATATCAAATACAGATAACTATATGCAATTTTCAAAAGTAAATAACAGAGAATCATAGTTTTGATAATTATAAAAAGTTTAAACCACATGCTTATAGAAAAAAAATTATAACAACAAATACTTTGAAAAAAATAAATTTTACTTTTTGTGTATTATCATGTATCGCGCAGGATATTTCAAGTAAATTTCACTCAAATTCCAATTTTTTTTTTAAATTAAAGATAATATTCAAATTAACATTTTAGACTGAAGAATATAATTTTAAACAATTACAAAATTTTCTAGGTGGATTTAAAAGGAGGAAATTAATTTTTCATAAAATTGTGAGTAAATTTTTTTTTGTAAAATTTTTACTTTTTGCATTGGATTCACAATAATAGTCTATTTTGAATAGATTGATGTTATGCACATTTGCTGAAAATTTCAAGAGAATTGCTCAATTAGAACAAGAGATATCCTGCGCGGAAGTTGAAAAAACCATGCTTTGAGAAAAATGCATTTAAAGTTAAAATTTAACTGCAGAATATTACTTCCACAACATTCGAATTTCAATATGTATGACGAAGCTTATTTATGTATTATTACAGCTTATTTGAACAACATTTAATTATAATTGTTTATAATTTGTTTAAAAAAAGCATAAATATTTTAATTTTTGTATTACGTTATTTTCATTAGTTAACATAATTGATCAAAACAAACAAACAAACTGCAATATTATAACTTTTAATTTCATCAAACTTAATTAACATGTAACACAAAGTTATGTATTTAGTAAATATTAGACTTTTTGGAAATTATTAGACATTTATCTAAGAATTTAATAAAATAATTAACGAGGATATACTTTATTAAAATTTTCCTGCTTCATACAAACAGCCTTCTTTTTTTTCAACTTTTCCTGTTTTACAATTTTAGACAAGCGTTTTGCACGTCTACGTTCCAATGTCATCTCCAAAGTTTGTCTTTGTGCTTGTTCTATACGTGCACTATTCAGACTTCCAGCAGTATCCACACAATATTAACCGATTTTTAAACCTAAATGTCTCATAACTTCAATTCTTCCCTACTGTCCTTCATTGAAAGAAATGATGGCTTCATTCACAGCTATTTCTGCTATTTTTCTTCCTGATCCACTTTGTTTTGTACACATTTTCCAAATTAGAGCATTTAATGACTCATTCGGATTTTGTGTCCTTCCACCAACACACCGTCGAAGTAGCTTTGGATGAGACAGATCTTTAAAAATGCTTTTGACACAGTCCATAACTGCAGGTGGTATCACATTTGAGTGTTTATAATTCACATTGTTTTCTTTGCAGCGTTGAAACTCGTACCACGAGTTCTTGCCTAGATGACAGAAGTCGTGAAGAGGCTCATCATCTGTCGAGCGAGTGTGGCAGTAAATAGCCCATATGGCTTTCCGCATGTCCACCCAAGAATTCTTATTACTGCGGATGGCATTCCCATAATATATTGACCATTTATCAATAATTTTGTCTGTTAAGCGCCTTTTTCCACTAAGCGGCTTTCCATCACTTAACTTTTTGCCACTAAAGTTCTTTTTTAAATCGCGTAAACGCCTTCCCATTCTTTTTGGGACATGGCCCACACATTCGATCTTGGTGATTTTGACATTAGGGCCATATATTTCTACCTTTTCAATTTCCAAGAAGGTTTTAGTATCCCCATCACCAATATAATTGACATATTGGCAATTATGATGGACTTCAGAGCGTTGGAACATTCGAAGCATTCCAACTACTTCCATTTTTGCAGCTGATCCTTCATGGTTTTTCACGCAAGACTTTTATTGTTCTTCTTTCCGGACTTTGGCTCCTTCCACTGATCACATCCCTTGCAAAAAGATGCCTTCACCTCAGCATCCACAACTTTTCCCGTCTCGACTCCAATTAGTGTTGCAATACCAATTTGCGATGAATGCCCCCTGGTTTTCCAAGATCCATCTCCACTGACGGTGATTTTTGCATCCCCAGCCAAGCGCACTTCATCTTTGCCAGCTTCTTTCATAGAAGTTTTGGCTACGTCGGAAGAAGAAAGGCGTATTTTGTTTATATTGGTGCCATACGCACATCTGCTAGCCAGAGGTGGCAAGTCCATAATCCCCCAAAAAGTTTTAATTCCTGCTAATCCTTGTCCAATGCACCGCATGGCATACACGAATCTCAGGTTCACTTCACTGATATTGCACCGTGTTCCCAGCATGTTGCAATTTCTAACAGCTGTTAACTCTGTGCAGTTATCACAATGAATGCTGAATTTTGAAGATAATCCATATGTCAGAGGTTCATTAATGTTAATATTACCGCCACATACCTTGCACACAACATATTTTGCTAATTCAGAAAATAAATGAGCAATATCAATAACCCTATATCCATTGAAATCTGAAGCTACAGATTTATTGTCAAAGCAGGAACTCTTAAATTTTTTGAATGACGCAGAAGTATTAGCAGAATCCGACTGCACTTTCGTAAAACGATTACCATAAAACTTTCGTTTTTTAGGACGAACTCCAGACACTGGTTTATTGCTTGAAGACCTCATAATTCTCAAGAAAATTACAAGCAATTGGAATAGTTCTGAAAAGAACTGTTTTTTTTTTTTTTTTTTTTTTTTTTTTTTTTTTTTTTTTAACGTTAAGAAATAATGTAAAAAAGAAATTGACGAAAAACAGATGCAAACGATAGTTGAAACAAGATTGTAAACAAACAATTGTTAAAGTGGAAGTAAATTCACAAAAAAATATAACATCATAAACTATGAGGCTCACCAGGTAGAAAGATATTAAATATATAAAATCTGTATTATTCTTTGGAATTTAAATTAAAAACTAGTTTTGGTTTCACTTCCTGGTTTCGGTTGAGTCATACTTCGCCCACTTTAATTTTTGGAGCTAATTCTGCTCGGTGGCTTCCGGAAAAAACTAGATATCTCACGAACGGTAGCTCGCAGAGTAAAATGGTTGGTGTCATTTTATTCAGAACAAAATGGAGTTTAATAATACATCAAAATTAAAAAAAGCGATTTTTTGACCATTTTAAAGCAGTACTGTCCCCAAAACAGCGGCTCTTACGTTTTCTGTAGCAAATTAAACACCTATTTAGTCACAACGCACGCTGTATAACAATACCTACATGACATATGCACTACAATAATGAAAATTTTAAAAAAGCACTTTGATACAATAAGTTTCAAAATATAAATGTAAAAAAAAATTTATGAGGCTACCCTTCATGAAAAAATAAGGTGCTTTGAGGTTGACATGAGTAAAAAATATGCCCGAGGTAGAATATGTGTTTCTGTTTTCCATCAATTATAAACTCTATCAATACTTCACCTCATCAATAAACTTCAATATCAACCTCTCTTACCCCTCATAAAATCAACCTCATGTATAGTTCAGCAATAATTTCAGCTCCGATCGGGGGAAATTATTCACACCCCAAATATACTTATTTGCTTGAAGTGTAGAATAAATAACACGTACACATCAGAAATAATCTCCCTAAGTTGATTGGTTTATGATAGATATCTATAAACCTCAAAATAACCTCAAATGGGAATAAAACAACTCCATACACCTTGAAAGGACATCTCAAAACAACCTCGAATAAACTTCAAAAACACCTGAAAGTTTTGAAAGGGCGTATAAGATATGTAAATAGTTTTATTTTTATGGCATATTCCCGAAATAAGTGGTAATAGTAGGGAAACATAAAAACACGCTTTCCTCTTATTGTCTCTTCAACAGACAAATAAAATCTTTTACATGTTTCAACATTAAATGTTAAGAAATTATATATCAATCATAAATTAGAAGAATGACATCTAGAGGAAAAATATATCATGTGAACTTACCGTTTTGATTCCTTTGCGCTTATTTTTTTTTCCCTCTTTCAAATCCTAGTTTCATGTGATATACGTGTAAACATTAAGTAAGTTTATTTTGCATTTAATGCACTACAAGCAAATAGTGTTATTTAGTTACTTTACAAAATTTGCACTTAAATTGCTTGCAATTTATTTCTATAATGAAACGGTTTATTTCTAAAAAAAAAAGTTTAAGATAGAGTTTTGCGTTATATTTTTGACTCTCACAGTCTCTAGAGTGCTTCTGAACTTCGAAAAAACATTTTAGAAAAAATATCAATTAAAAAGAAATCAATAAAAAAAAAGAAACAAAGTTACGCATTAACTAATATATTTTAAAATTCTCAGCAAAAAGAGGGCATAGTTTTCAGAATTTCAACTAAGTTAAAAAAAAAAAAAAACCCTTGAATCACAATTTAATTTCAACAACCAATTTAATTTCAACCTTGGAATTTAATTTCAACATGTAGGGTTGAGTGATTTGTTTGGAATTTTCACTTTACTTCCCGCAAATAGGTGACTTTATGTGAACATTCGGTAGAAAAATTATTATAAATTATTTGCTTTTAATTGTTTGAATTGGCCATTGACAGATTTTGAAAAAGATTTATTTCGAAAGAATTTTGCAATAATAGTAAACATAATTTCTAAAAAATATGTTCAAATAATATTAAAAAAAAAACAATTGTCAAACTATGTCTATTTTAATCAGGATGTTGGAAAACTTTGCAAAACCTTTTCTGTTTTAAAGACTATTAAAAGGTTATTATCGTCTGCATATTGCTTATTGAAATTTTATCAGTTTATGCTAAACAGATTGCATTAAAATAGATTTCAATCAACCTCAAATGTGAATAAAACAACTCCATACGCATTGATTATATGCCTTGGGAGAACGTCACAACACAACAATAGAATTAATCAATTTCTGAATTGATAAATTAATAATCAGTTAATAAAGTTCCAATTTAACAACAAAGAGGAAGCAGGAAAACTTCCCAATGTAAATTCTAACATTGATTCGAATATTGATCATTGATGGATTCAAATATTGACATCGCATAGGTGTTAATAGTTAGCTTTAGAAGCCGTTATAACTCAGGGGATAGAGCGTTCGCCTTCTAATGAAGTGAACCGGGTTTGGATCCCAGAGTTCCGGTTGGTACAAATTCCGCATCCGGCTTGCACCGACCACAGTGCTGACGTAAAATGTCCACAGTGGTAGATAGATCATGGGTTAGAATTTCTTTGTCATCAGGCTGACACTGGGAGGCTTTAGTAGTTTTCTCCTCCACGTAACTCAATGGATTAGTTCCAGCAAAAAATCCTCTAGGAGGGCAAAATTTCTCCCAATACTCGATCTAGGAGCTCCTTTGTCTTCTGGATTAAATTCAAAATTACATGGTTATGGAGTTGAACATTATTATTGGTAAACCCAAAAAAATGGATTGGCTGTTTCAGCGACGGTTATAAAATAAAACAAAATAGAGGCTTTGACACTTAATGGGCTACTATTGAAAGAAAGCAAAATGAATAAAAAAAATACACCTGTACAAGTATTATTGAAATAAAAAGTCATGCAATCTCACAGTTTGGAACCTCAGGAACTATCATTTCACGTTAGAATGTTCCTGATAATTATTTCATGCTCATTTGACCTTGCAAAAAATAGTTTATCTTACATAAACTGACAAAACACTGAATATAGAATCATAAAATATTGCGGGTATATCTTTGTGGTTATTGTTATTTGTAATTTTTTTTTTATGTTCTATGCACAGTTATAAAGTAATAAACGACTTTTCTTATAAAATTTCACTTAAAAGAAAAACAACAGTTTTATTTTTATTTATCCGATAAAGCAGGTTTATTAATCATTTATAGCTTTAAAAGTATTCGAACCCACTTTTATTTAATCTATTGTCGCGTTAATAAAGGTAATATCATTTTGAACCGAAGTGTTCTTAACTGAAACTATAAAATTTTGAATTTTTCAAATTACGTGAACGTAATCCTATCGTCTAGACGCTATTGTCATTAATCCTATCTAAATGGTTAGTAAAGATGAAACTTTTATGGGTCACGGCTTTAGAACGAGCTGGATTCGTAGACGTAGACGCCCTACAAAGTGTTATATCTCCTATAAATCGATGGTGCTATTAAATAAGAAACAAATAAGAAAAATAGATATATACATAATATGGTAAAGATTGAATATTAATAGCGTGGAATAAACGAGATTTACTGTTTGAGCAGTTTATCACAAACGATGGAATTATTTATAAACTATTATTGCTGCACGGCAAAAAATGTTTTTTTAAAAAAAAAAACAAAAAAAAAAAACATTTTGCAGATGATCAAAATACAGGTAGACTCAATATTTTATTCACAAAAGTAAATTTATAAGTGATCTTATAAATGTAATTCATAATTCTATAACATGAGAAACTGGCTACGTGACTGCAAATTTCCATCAAGACGCTTAAAGAACTATCAAGAAGTGGATCTTTAATTTTACTTCTATTGTGAAGCTTGATATCTTTAAGACTTATTTGATTTTATACACCATCTTCTGTTTCATTAAAGATTAGAATGTCTTCCATGGCACCATGCCTTCCTTTCAGTGCCATTAATTGCATTACACGAATTTGGTGAGCAGTAACTTTTTGTGGTATAGGTAGTATCATATCACGTTTTTGAAGACCATTAGATTGATCTGTAAGTTCTTTAAGGTTATCATGAAAAATTCTTTAATTATACAAATAAGCTGTTTCTGTAAGTCTTAGTTTCAAATCTGGACATTTTGTTTACTCTTTTGAATTTCGAGACAAGTCTTCTGGAGAACTAGAAAAGTGCTTGTACAGTGGGGCGTATTTTCTTAAAATTGCTGACACAATTCGTAGATTTGAAGTTAACCCATCGAGCAAGTGATATTCTTTGAATGAAAGATCCTTTGCAAATCAAGTTTTCTTACATATTCCTTATGATCTCTTTTTTTCAGATGAAGCATTATACCAAACAAGGTTTAGAGTTTATTAGACATTGAAAATAAGTGGTTCTTGATAATTCATGAACAATATAGTCCTCTACTAGCTCTAGTTTATGGCTTGACTAGTGCCGTGTTACTAAGTCAGGATACTTTTTAGAAACTCGGCAACTACTCCGTTGATTTTTCCCAACATATTTGATGCTGTTTTCCAATCATATTTGAGGCTATTTTCGAATCATATTGATGTTGTTTTCAAATCTTATTTGATGCTATTTTTAAAGCATATTTGATGCTAAATAAACAATCTCAAGAAGCTGAAGATATAATATAATCTGATCAAGTAAGATATAATCTGATGGAAATTTCATTCACTTCAGAAATCCTTATTCGTTTATTTCTGAAGTGAATGAAGTTTTCATCAGGCGGCACATTTGATGCTGTTTTTCTATCATATTTGAGGCTGTTTTTCAATCTTGTTTATTGTTGTTTTCAAATTCTATTCCATGATGCTGTTTTTCTATCATATTTGAGGCTGTTTTTCAATCTTGTTTATTGTTGTTTTCAAATTCTATTCCATGCTCCTATCTAATATTTGATGATAAATAATCAGTCCCAAAAAACTGAAGTGGTAAGATATTATGTGATGGAAATTTAATTCACTTCAGAAATTCAGAAATCCCTATTTGTTTATTTCTGAAGTGAATGAAGTTTTCATCGGGCAACATATTTGACGCCGTTTTTCAATCATATTTGATACTTCTTTCCAATCTTATTTGCTGCCATTTTTCAAACATATTGATGTTATTTTCATATCTAATTTGATGATGTTTTCCAACAATATTTGATTCAGTTTTCTAATAATACTTAGGGCTAAAGAAGCAATCTAAAGAAACTGAAGTGGTAAGATACAAACTTCATTTACTTCAGAAATTCTTTTTTATTTTGCATTCTGAAGTGAATGATGTTTCCATCAGGTTACATATTTGATGCTGTTTTCCAATCCTGTTGATGAATTGAATTAGTGTGGGTTTTAGTGGAATTAGGAAGTAAGTGTGGGATAGAAGAGATAGAGGTGGGTAAGAAGTGGAAATAAAAGTAAAGTAACGCATGTGTATTTAAAAAAAAAAATAGGAGGACGCATCAATCTGCTTCTTCAACACTCCTAGAACTTTGCATAACTACATTCAATAGGTCATTTTTCTGGGTATCCATAAAACGTTTTAATCGCTGGAGAAGTTATTTGCTTCATAAAATGAAATTTTAATGTTGTTTCAACCAACTTTTCATTGTGACTAATACACTCACACCAAAAAATACATAAATATTTTCTATTTTTATGCTAGAACATCCAGAAATTTTTTTTTTACTTTAACTATTTCAAATGCTTCGTTGGTTTTCCGTGTTATTGGAGACAAACGAGTGTATTATCAAGTAAATTATTATTTTGTTTTTTCTTTATTTTCTACCATTTCTCTTGTTATTTTACTTTCTCTTGCGCTAAGATGTATATAAGGGAAATGCGCAGTTAAATCTTTTAATTATGAAACAGAGTTATTGCTTATGATTATCGAATAAAATCTGTTTGATAAATTATCACAGTTTTCATTTCCACTTTACTTCTTATAATGGAACCTTATAATATGATAGAAATAAATAAATATGAGTAAATAAAAATAGGACAAAAGCACTTCTTGTTGATAACCAAACAGAAATCTAAGGTATAGATTTAGAATTGATCAGTAAAATTCATGCTTCTATACAAATTCGCAGTTTAAAAGAAAAGTTTCAAAACGCTTTTAAATATTAATGCAATCCATTCTTGATTCAATGAATTTTATTGATTTCATTTTCATAATAGAAAAAGAATTAACATTTAAAACAATGAACCGCAAAGACGTTTCTTTCATGCAATAGATACAATATCGAACTGCAGTAAACAAAAATGAGACCGAAGCACTAAACTATGAACCATAGGGTGATGTCAATTAACCAAATCTACCGCAACAACTAATCTACCGCAACAACTAATCTTTTTCCTTTAATGTTGCAAGAGGATACTGCAGTCTGTTGATACTAAAAAACATCATTATAATGACGTCATGATGAACCATCCTTAAATATTACATTTCATTGTGTAGTTCAGTTTGACCCTAAATGGATTTCAAAAGGAAGCATGTAATGTTTTGTTTGCGAGAAAAATATATTATCATAATTCAAACGGTATAGGGGAATCGGGATAAACAAATCTTGCGAATGAATGAATATCATTGAAATAAAATTCGGAAAACAATGAAATATGCTTTTAATACAGAAGTACACTCTCTGTAAGACCTAACTGCTATAGTGCATCGAAATTAAAACAAAACCCTTTAATTTTGGTGTCCATTAATAGGAATAAATTAAAAACTATTATCTCTATAATAGTACTATTTAGAATATCTGAAATAGGTTCGGGTGCCAATTAATTCTAAATATTGAAATCGTGGTTTAGTTACATATTAGGAGTATGCATATATTTTCCATACATATTCTCACTTCCCATATTTCATCGCTTTTCGCATTCCGTTATAAACTCGGAGCATGAAAACTTGTGAATAGAGAAGGATAGTTATGTATTGCAAGGCACATTCTATACAATAAGCGTGTTATAGGCTTATTTGGGACAAGTTCCCTGCATGTGTCAACAGAGAAAATTCAGTTGAACAGTTTATTATCTGAAATGATCTACAATAATGACTAATGCTCAGAAAATGTTTCGTATAAATGTATTGAAATTGTTGGAAAACAAATTTCAATAAGTATTGTGCTAAGCGAAATTTTCGTATTGTTTATGATAGATTGCTTTTAACTATGTTATGACAAATTAATGAGAACGATATTTCGATCAAAGATTTCTTTTTGTTTTCAAAGTAGTTAAATAATAGCTATTTCAATTGTTATTATTTTTCATTTGAATTCTGAAAACTAAAATCAGAGAAATATTTAATGAAAAGAAATTACATATTTCCTTAATTCTTTATAAGTTTTCAGACAAAATCCACATACGCTGTGATGCATTATCTTGTAAATAAATTACTTTAGTTGCAATTGAAAAGGTTTGGTTTTATTTTCATTGCTATACTTAATTTTAGTGATAACTTATGTTTATAAAAGAGTGTAAAAAATCTATTGTCTATTCGTTAGTTTATAATATTAAGTTTACGAAAAAAATTAAAATCTTTATAGTCATTCTTATTTCATTCATTTTCTTCTTATGATTGCACTGTACAGGAGAACAGAATCTGCTGGTTTGAAAGAATGAATAACTTTAGTCTGAGAAGTAACATAAAAATACTCAGAGATGGGTATCATTAAACAACGGGGATTAAGTAATTGATTAGAGAATTAAGTGAAAACTCTTCACTTTTTAAATAAAGGAAAGAAATGTGCATGTGTGGTGTTCTTGTTGTAAGACGAAAACGGTTCGTTATTAACGATAAATGATTCTAGGGCGTAAACAGAGTGATGGAAAATAAAAACTTAGCCTGGTTTAGCTTCAATATTTATACAGCTTCAAAAGACTAAGAGACCATTCTTACTGCATATGTTTCCTCTATTTAAGTGTGCAATGTTTAGAGACAGCACGAAAGAGGAACTCACGCATGTGCATGCGATACCATATGCGTGCAGAGAAAACGGATCCTAAGCGTCGTTTTTTCCACGATTCTTTCCTTCCGGTGAATGCTTGCGTAGGCCTTAAGCGTTTCAGCAAGTCATTTGTGATGTCACTTAGACACCCCAATTCCGTTCTGTGCCCTATCTTTAAAGAGTTAAATTGCGGCTGATTTAAATTTTGTGAAATCACATCTCGAACGTAATTATGATGCAATTAGTTATTCGAGTGGTGCCATCAACCTCAAGAGAAAGAGTATTAAAGCGTATTATGTATCGGATGGTGATGAGTAGTACTGTGACTTTATCATCTATGCCTGTAATGTTCTGGTTTATTAATTTAAGAGGGCAGGAAATGAAAACTCTTCTATTAAAGGAATTTAAGAAACATGTGGTACTCTCTTTCGAAGCAGAGTACCTTAACAGCTTTGAACTCTTAGTTAAACTGTATGCCACTGTAAAAGTTCGAAATCTGGAAAATTCCAGGTTTTGCTGATAAAACCTAGTACTTACAAAAGTGGCTTTGTAACTCCACAAAGGCTTGGTAACTCCTAGGATTTACCGCAATGGCTTGGTAAAATACAAAAACGTAATCATATTAAGGCAAACATAAATTTTTTATCAAGCCGCGTTAGTAAAAGACATGTTTTTGTGGTAAAAGTTAGGATTTCCCAGATTGTGTCATGGACTAACTGGGGTCACAGGAAGTTCACGACATGTTACAGATTTCTTTTAAAAAAATGATCGATAAAATGTTATTATTTTTCAAATTATCTATAGATGTACGGCTCTCCCTTTCAAAAAAGGTGTATTGTTCGAAAAGCTTATTAAATTATTTCTCTATGTTTCTTTTTTGCTACAGAAAAAAATCTCAATAATCCAAAAGGGAGAACAGTTATTATACTTAGTTTCTGTAAAAGCATTGTTAAAATATACATGAATGGTGACATTTAAAATATTTCTACATAATTTCTAAATTAAATATAGAGCCCTTATCCATGTAAAAATAATCTAAGTTTAATAATATTCTTTGCTAGATTATGTTGTTAATTATAAATAAAAAGTTTAACCTTAAATATCACATACAAGTTCAGTACAACTGCATAACGTTAAAAAATAAATAAATATACAAATAAAACTACTCATACCTATTTAATTGTACATTTGTAGGAAATCGCTGAAATAACATAGAATAGCAAGATTCTTTTTTATTTTTAAATATTTTACAAATTTCACAAAAAAATGTTTTTTTATCTCTTAACTCATTATTTTAATGTTACTAACTATTGAAACCATAGCAACTCAAAAGACTACAGTATATAACGTATTTATATTTCTCTTTCGTCGCATGAAACTATTCCCATTTAAGGAAACTAATTACAGCTGATTTACTTAGTTATTAATTATATAGCCACTTAGAGACATCTGTTTTCATGACTATGCCGAATTCCTTAATTTAATTAATGTCGTTGGACTATAATTATCTAGATAATGAGGGCTTTTTTCTTTTATTATTTTGAGTTAATTAAGAAACTTGAAACTGGTAACATAGCTGGAAGATTCATCCTAATGTCTCAGAACAAGGTTAAAGGAGTTGCTTTACTTAAAAATAAAGAAAACTAAGGAGATTAGACTATTTTAAATATTTTTACAATATTAATATTATAATTAAATTTCTGTCATTATAACAGAATAAAAGGTTTCTAAAAAATAGAGAAAAAGTGCGTCAAAATAGCTTTGAAACAAATATATTCTAATTTAAAAAACCCCATTGAATCAATATTGAGTATAGTGACGTGCAAAAAACAGCAATAGGCTATAGATTATAAAATTTGGGCTAAGTTATAATAATATAGTCAATTATTTATATTATTCAACTTTCCCCGGCAAATCATCCCCATTTCTCTCAAAAAAGACAAACGCATGCAAAGACTAGGAGAGCTTTCTGGTATCATTGATAGTAACATAAAACTTTCTGTCAAAAAAATATAAGTGTTGTAAAAAATATAAATATAAGTAATTCGAGTTAATGTTTCTAACGAAACACCCTTTTTATTGCTATTAGATTTATTATGAAAGCATTTAAACAGACAAACAAAAACTTTTATTACAGACAAATATACATACATATATATATATATATATATATATATATATATATATATATATATATATATATATATTTATATATAGGGGAGTGTCGGGTACCCCCGCCCACTGTCAACTTCATATGTATAGAATATTTTTTCAAGTCAATGGGCCATCGGACATTAATTGTTATATTAAAAAAAGATTATTTTCAAAGTTTCAAGTATTTATGCAGCTGGTAACATGGTAAACAATAGTTTTGAAAATATGTTGAATACAGTAGTCAAATTTTTTAAATTTCTATTTTTTTAAGTTAAACTATTCTTTTTTTAGTTTATTCTTTTTGCATTATTTAATTAGATGATAAAACAATAGAAACATACAAAAATATCGATTTTTACTCAATATTAGACAGAAATATAAGCAATACTCCTTAAGTGGGCGGGGCTACCCGACTCTCCCCTATATATATATATATATATATATATATATATATATATAGCACAAAAAAGCAAAGAGAAAAAAGGAGAAAAACGAAGAAAATTAATAAGTTATATTAATTGCGCATAAGCTGCAAGTATATAGAACTCATAAAATAAGCTAAAAAATTGAGAAAAAATGGAGTAAAAAAAAATCAAAAACCCGGAAAACCAAATAAAGAAAGGATATAATCTCTTCATCAGCTCGCACGATTATATCCGCAAAAAGGAGTGCTTTCTAATATTGTATCAATATAGCCAAAGCAAAATATATCAATACAATAGTGTGAGGAGCACTAAAATAATTGAAACGAAATTAGAACACATTAAGTAAAAAATAAACAAATATATCAAGCAAAAAACAGAAATTAAAAGCAAAGAGATTGTAGAACAGTACACGAGAGGAAATCTGCATAGTGAGGAGTACTCATACCGGCATCTTTCTAGAATGATTTAAAATATTTACGTGATAAGATTGCCAGATTACAAGCTATGAAAACAGAAGCAAAAATAAAGTAATATCTTATGGCACGTTCTTACTGCAATACTGAAGCGCGTCAAATTTGTTAATTACCTTGGATTACCATTCTCTTTACATTTTATTTTCTGTTTTTTGCTTGATATATTTGTTTATTTTTTACTCAATGTGTTCTAATTACGTTTCAATTTTTTTGAGTGCTCCTCACACTATTGTATTGATATATATTGCTTTGGCTGTATTGATACAATATTAGAAAGCACTCCTTTTAGCGGATATAATCGTGTGAGCTGATGAACAGATTATATCCTTTCTTTATTTGGTTTTCCGGATTTTTGATATTTTTTTAACTCCATTTTTTCTCAATTTTCTAGCTTATATATATATATACAGAGTCATTCATAATTCCCTCCGCCTGTAGACGACATTCTTCTTTACTACTACTGGCTTCAGTGGTACATGTTACTGCCATCTACCGGCAACTGCATAAATTAAAACTTGAATACTTTCGGAATAATTTCATATGTTCTTTTTTGCCATATTCGTCTTCTTTTTTTTACTATAACGCTTCGAAACCCGGAAGGGAATTATGAACATATATATATATATATATATATATATATATATATATATATATATATATATATATATATATATATTATATATATATATATATATATATGATATTATATATATATTATATATATATTATATATATATATATATATATATTATATTAGCAAAGAGAGAGAAAGTTTATATATATTTTTTTTATATTGAATTTTTTTTATTTTTAGATTTATTGCAAGAAAGCAATTAAAGAGAAAAAATTAAATCCTTCGATAATCAAGGACCAGACAAATGTATTCCCAACTAGTTAGATTATTCGACAAATATATTGGGCCAATTAATAATTTGTCAATATTTAACTATCTTGTCTTCGTTCATCTTCCTTATCTTCAACATCTTCTTTTCGATACTCTTATTCTTCAAGCATCCAGTTTGATACTTTTATCCCTTTGACATGAACAACTCCAAAGTTCAATGAATAATAAAACAGGATGTGTAAGATTGAATAGAAAAGAAAGGGAAAAGAAAAAAAAAATGGAAACCTTACTGTTAAATCAATCACGATAAAGAAGATAAGACCTTAAAAGAAGCTTCTATTTTCTGTAATTTCTTGTCCAAACTTTTAACCAGTATAATTTTTAAGAAGAGGAATAGTTTTCAAATACGTTTTATTTAGATCATAATTAGTAGCTTTAAGCAATAAGTAATTGAAAATAAATAATGACTCTACAAATCAAATTAAAAATATAATGTATATATTATAATGTATTTCAAAAATAGCAAATATAGAATGAAAAAAATCTGTACTAAATTTTATGTTTCGCATCAGAAGCCACAATAAAACAAAAATTTAAAATAATGTTTTAAGCTACTACGTTTTTAAGCAACAATAAATCATATATTTCGTATGGTAGGGAATAAATAAAGATTTTATTTGCGCGGAAATAAATATTTTAATCCGTAATTAAAAACCATACTATTTCTCGAGGAGTTTTGTAAGATAAATGCTGATGTTAAAAATAATGTGACATCTCATTGAAATATATGTATACGTAGTTTTTAAAATGCTACGAAACAATACAATGTCAATTATTTTATTATAAAATTGGCTACGGACAGTTAATTCAATTCCGAGTTTAAAACTACCGATGTACAAATACGTAGTTTCGTAAATTTGAACCCAACCCAGAAGAAGAGGAACTTCTGGATTAAGCATTTTGGCAAAGTAGTCTTAGTAGAGGAATGTTTGATGCAGCTAGTCTGCGTTTGCGTTACATGGGGAGGAAGACCTCGAAGACCCCGGCCGTTAGCCCAACGGCAATAGGATTCTAACCCATGATCCACCAACCATTGAAGTATTTTATTTCAGCACTGTGATTGTTGTAAGTTGTGAGCAGAATTTGCCTGAACCTACCACCCCTGGGATTAGAACCTGAGTGCCCTCATTTGAGGGTTCTCTGGTTTCTTAAGCAGAGATCAGTTAAGCGTTAATTATTTTCTCTTATCATTTTTCTTTGATTTTGTAGTTTATTAAGAAACTCTGTATTAAACACTGGCCGTCACGAAAACGAGTATGTTTTAGTAACCCAGCAATAAAACCCAGCAGAACAAGAAAAAAATAACTGCTCACCAAATAGAAAAGCGATTTGATCACATTTCATCGCAACAAACCCCAACTATGGAAGTTGTTTATACGAACATAATTTTTTTATTATTCTCGAAGTTAATTTCCTTCATTTAACTGTCACCTCTAAAACTGAATATTAAAAAAAAATTGGCAGTAATTTTAAATTGGATAACTGTAAGTGAAGTCATCATTGGAGAATTATGGAATCTGTTAATTCAGCTGTCAATTAGGTTCACCACGCCACTATAGTGACGTCGCTGACAAATATCCAAATAGAACCGATTTAAATCACATGACTCTCAAATAATAAAATTGTTCGCATGGTGAAATATAAAACTTAAACATCTTAATTATAATTGAAAAATAACTTCTCAAAACTGATAAATAATCGAAGTATTTTAAACAGTTTTTTTAGTGCAAATAAATTTTTAATGAATTCTTATGGAATTGTTCGATATCTTTATGTTTAAAGCATTTCAAACAATCTAAAAATAAATGAGATTTTCATCCCTAATAAAAAACATCCATTTTTAAAATATTTAATTAAATGATATTAAAAATGCGCATTTTGAAAGATTGAGTAGATCGCTCTGTGTGCCTTATTTAAATATTCTTCTTTAATTACATTTTTGATTGAAGAAAAAATAAATTAAAATTGATATTTGCGTTAAAAAAAAGTACTTACTTTAGGAATTATTTAAAAAGCAAATATATCCGTCTGCCTTCATTCTTCAAATATATCAATTTAAAGCAGAATAAAAATTTAAAAAAAAATCATTTCAACTTAAATTATATTTCAATTTGCTTGGGTAATTCATGTTTTGGAATAAAGTAAGATTGACATTAATTGAAAATTCCATTTTGATAGAAATTTATTAGTTTAGTTTTCTAAGGAAAAATAGCGACTATTTCCTTTAAATATAACGTAAAGATCTCTAAATAAGACGTTTTTAGTTTGTTACAGAATTCTGGTGACACGTATTAGAATATCTTAAATTATTTCGCTGAAAATTTTATCTTTAAAGTAGCCAATTTTACGACTAGAAACTCAGTGAATATCCTTCTCATTATTTATAATTTTATTCTTCTCCCTAATTAAGAAAAAAATGCTGTATTTTACCGTGCTTTCAGAACCGAAGTTGACAATTCTCAAATCTCTGAATATTACTAAAAACTAATAAATCAAGGTACGGCTGATAAACTGGTACGCCTTATTTTGAAAAATAAAGTCTAGGGCAACAAACAAATATGTTAAAAATGTATCCGATTTCAAAAGATCCGGTGAGCATTAAGGGCAAGAACGTTTAACTCTTTTTTATTAAAATACTAGCCGCTTAAGGCAGCCAGCTATCCGCCACGCTAAAGGTTTTCACAAATAAAGTTTTTTAAAACATAACAGGGAATCTTAAGATTAGTGGACAATTAAAGTGTTCCTGTCCTGCAATTTTGTCTTCATATCCAGTTCTGCTGCAGATGTGTTATAGCTCTTAAGGATGTTTGAAGATGTAACTTTTCTATGGTAACCTAAGGCCTATGGTAACCTAACCTATAATATAACTATCAGGTGGAGACTTGTTTTTTTTTTTTTAAAAAAAAGGCTCTCAGAAATTGTAAAAGCATACAAAAGTTGCTTTCGAAATCATCATTGGCCAATAGCTGAAAATTAAAATGCAGTTAATAACATATTTAAGAAACAACAATAAAATAAAACTTGTGTCAGTCAGCATACAGATAGTATATAATTCTTCCTATTCTTGTAAAACTTCTTTATAAACAATATTTTTAGTTTTTCCATTTGGTGTCAATAAATATAAGTTCTTTTCATCACCAACATAAAGCTGTCCGTGGAAAGAAGAAAAACTTATTATAACAATTATGAACAGCGACAAATATATCAAAGCAAAGCGTTCTATTTACGTATCGAATATTTTGCCACATTTTTAATACAAAAGTTTAACTTTTCTCCACTTTGATCAATGTAAACTAATGCGAACCTTACAATTAAATTATATATTCCTTCGTATATAAGTTCGGTTTAAGTTGTCGAAAATTAATATTTCAATTGTAAGGTTCGCATTAGCATACATTTATAAGAGTGGAGAACAGTATGTGCATTTTTTAATAGTTTTTTGAATATGGCTCTTTGAAGACGAAAAAGCATAGATTTTCTTACAAAATGACTGATAACTAGAAAACTAATCCAAATTTTTGAAAAAGAAAAAAAAAATACTTTTTCATTATGTCAAAACACAATTATGTGCCGAGTTTCGTGCCAGAGCGAGGCTTCTGGGGCGATATATTGTGACTACAGACAGACAAACAGACACACACAGCCGCGCTTTTATTATGTATAGATGTCTTTTATTATACAAGCCCTTGAAAAATTATTAAATGATACAGCGTAAACTTGTATTCTACGTTTTAGAAGATGATATTAAGCATATGCAATGGAATAACCTTCGTGAAATTCCATTTAAGTTTTTAAAACTTTTTTTATCAGATTTATTTCGAACATTTTGGGTCATTCGGTGGTAACAACGTAAAAATCTTTTCAAATTTAAATATTTGTAACAGTTGTATAAGGGCGTAATATAAATCATTTAGTCAGTTTTTTTTATATCGTAAAAAATTGTGCGTCAAAAATATTGCAGATCTTAAATATAAAATTTTCACAATTGGTTCCTCTTTGTTGAAATGGTTTTATGGTTTCTTCAAGCAAGAATGGCTTTTTCATGCATGATATGTTTAATCGTTTTAATTTTTCACATTATTCATGGAGAAGAAAATGAATTACGGATGTGGCATAATGGAGCGTCTTAAATATCTATTCAATACTGAAAAAATAAAGAATTATTATTAAAACTTGAAATGAAAATCGTACTCTTTCAATCTATTTAATAGTTATTTACAGGACGACATAAAATTCCTTTCTTGAACAAAGTTTTTAAGAATATAAAAAAAAGTCGAAATTTTTCAGAGTGAGGAGAAATAAATTAGACATGGCTTAAAACTATATATATATAATCTCACAAAAGGAAAAAAAGAAAAATGAAAAAAATTTAAGAAAAATATTAAGGTTTATTTAATCTGCAAGTATATAGAATTCATAAAATAAGTTAAAGATAGAGGAAACATGGAAAATTTATATATATATATATATATATACATACATCCTTGAGCCAAAGATATGTATTAAACCTCAATATTTTCTCTTCCTAAACAGTTTCTATGCACGAAATGAGTGAAAAAAAAATTGGCGAGTTGAAGCCCACAAAAATGCATTTTGTGATTTACAAATTTGTTTAAGGTAAAAAGATAATTACTTTTTATTACTGCCTTCAATATTATAAAAATATTGGGTGTAGAAATTTTTTTATATTTGGTTGAATGTTCACGTGCGAATTCTTTCATTATAATTTTTTATTGTGTCCAAGTTATTTTCTCGTACTCAACTTATTTAGTAAGAATATAAAATCCTGAAAGAAAAACATTCTATAATTCTATTCTATATTCTTCAACTCAAAAAATTCCTACGATTACCTTCTGCTGGGTATTAAATAGGGTGTATCGTTTACCATATCCTCCATAAAACAAATTTTCCAACTTAAAATTCTTTTAGGCACTTTTTATTAAGTCTGGTTTTCTAAGGCAGAAATAAAGAAAAGTACAGCTATAGTCATTACTTATTTACGCAAATCAATTATTGCATTCACAAAAATGTAAGACAAATGTCGTTCTATCGCATTTCTTTAAAATATACTAATTATTTAATTTAGAAACATTTCTAACTCTGAAATCAATTTTCTAAATTTCTTTACAGGCTTAAAATATACACTATTATATCGCCAGTGCTCTTAATAAATGAGATTTAAAGCAAATTTAGTCGGAGAAAAGTTAAAGACAACTCCAAAAAAGTTAATTTTGGTGACAAAAATCAGGCAGCTTTTAAATTCGCAAAGAGATTCAAATATATAGAGCAGTTGTATCAGTTTCACAGACGTTTCAGCATAAACAGCTTAAATTTTTAATAAAGTTGTTGGAAAGTAAACTAGAACTAAATGTAAAAAAATTCACTAAAATATAAAAATCTAAATTTGTTCGCTAAAAAGTTTGCTGTTCTATCGTATTTTATGTAAACTATTGATAAAAGGCTGGTTTGCATTTAAACTAACGAATTCCGAGAAAGTGGTGCGAAAAGTAGTTTGGAAGTTAAAAGATACGAAGTCAAAAATTCAGATTTAAACAACTACAGCTGTAACTAAAATATCACGCAGGAACTTACTCAGATGCATGTTCCGTTCATAAAAAATGGATTGAAAAATGCTAAGTGCCAGAGAAGATGCAAAATACTGTTTATTAAATTGATGTACACATTAAATTCAAAACTACATAGATTTAAAAAATGAGCTCGAATGTTCAAAATACAAGACCATACGAGTTTACTTGAAAAATATAATCCTAATCCTCACAGCTTTGTTTGGTAAGCAAACAGTTGTAATAAATACTTTACATAGAATATACAGCTTTCATACAATCCGTTCAGCAATCGGATCCATATTGATGCTCCTGCTAATCTTCTCAGCCAGTTCAGTGGGCTTGTCAGCAACAAAGAAATGAGAAGCTCCAGCGAACGGTATTAGTTCTGCATTTGGAAAATGCTCCTTCAGAGATTTCTCCTCGGCATTTCTGAAGGAAAAAAAAAGGAACAAAATTTCAAAATCAGTAACGTTATTTTTTTAATCATTTCTAAGATCTAAAAATACAAGTACCCGTCTAATCAGAGATAAACAAAAAAGTTAAAAATAGAGAACTAAATAAAGCCTATTGGTATGGGATTCAAAGCTGCTGCACAGTACCACATATTAAGTTTAATTTTGTTAGCCATTTATAGAGTAAAGTTCTGAAAAAGTGTAAGGAAAGAAAATGGCACGAGTAGTCTGCATCTAACTCTGTGATCGCAATTCCCCTTCTGTTTGAGTATAAACTAAACTTCATTGTTGCAACAGTTTAAACAAGTACAGTGAGCAAAAAATAACCTTTGATCTAATGATCGGATCTTCACGTTATAGGACTCAACTTAATGGTTTGAGAGGATGACTTCAAACATAATAAATTACAGACTATTTTAATTTACGAAATCATACAAAAAAACGTACTTTCTCTGAATAAAACAACTTTAAGACTGATTAAGATTTGACCGCCTCCCAAATATAGGGGTAGCCGAACTTTAGGAAATATGACCCCCCCAGAGATTGGTCAAGAGCTCCGTTCAAAGTTTAGATTAATTTTGTTTTACTGATTAAAGAAAATTTGAAAAATTTCACACTTAAGCTAGTTCATCCAAGAAATATTCAGTGCAAGAATTGACATATATTTATAATATTTTATTTAATAGTCTAAGAATTCTGTATCATAATTTGTACTTCATTTTAAGATATTTAATTTTATATGGCAAAAACCAAAAGGTGAAATTTGTTGAATAGTTTTAAGATTTCGAATTTTAAATATATGACCCATTCAAAATTCTGTTTTATCAAGAACTTCAGATTTCGCCCAAGTTTCGTAATTTGCCATTCAAAATAATGTAAGGTTTTAAATTTTAAAACACAATTCAAAATCTTTTAGATTACAAAATAAAAATGCTTTTTGCGTGGAATTATCTTTTGAGAAGCTAATAACTTTGCAAAAACTTTCAATTCTCTTAAAAAGTTGATACGGCAAAATATGCATGAAGTAAAACATTAATGGGTCCGAACTTTGGATCACTCCCTTGACTAAAATAATCGGGGGGGGGGAGGGGGAGGAGCAGAAGCTTATTTCCTAGATAGCGGCTCAACTTTATCGAACTCCTTACAATTTCAAAACTTTGTTAAACACTCTTAATATATGGATGGAATTTTATTTACAAAATTTTAGTATCTTAAACCAAAAACAAATGAGAATATGCCACATCATTTTTATAATTGAAAAGTCAAAATGTATAATTTAATTAAAGTATAATTTAAAATCGAAGCTCTCAATACTTATTATCTTGAAATATTGTGAGAAATTAAAAAGTCTGAATTCAAAAAATACACACTTTAGTATATACTCTTATACTTTGGATTGTATATTTCATTTATCATTGAGCATTTTAGTTCTAGTCCGCGATGTCAGAAAACACAAGTTTAAGTAACTTACTCTTTCAAATTAGAAATTGAACAAAGAACGTTGTATACTTAAAATTTTAAAGAATACAGATTTAAGACATTAAATTATCAATTAAATTTTCTATATCATGGGTCCTAAGAACTTTAAAGGGAGAGATTTACGAATTTGATATAAAAAGTTGCTTGCGAAACTAAATCTTTTTAAATCTTAGAACAGAATGTTTAAAAATTATCTACATTAATCACATAAAACAGAAGACTAACATTTTATAATGAGATCCAGTGCCATAGAAGAAAGTAGCAGGTCCATTGTATGTTCCCTTGTAATTTTCGGGCTCCTTTTTAAGTTCGTCGAGAGCCTTAACTAGAGCTGGAGTGTTGTATTGTGCCTCCCATCCATTTTCTGTCTTCTTATAAGTAAATTTTCCTTGCTTGTAGGACTCCTTTTCATTATTTTCTTGCTGTAAATGAAACGGTATTCCACGATACATGAATGCAGTTAGGTACTTCATAGAAAAAGTAGAAATAATGTATACAGTTTTATGCCAATTGAGATTCTCATACCTGAAAAAATGAGCTAAACTCATTATATTATATTATCCGATTAAAACGTTTATTTGCCGAAAATGAAATTTTTTAAAAAAGGGGTGAAAAGTTTCAATCGCCCATAAATAAACTCCCATTCAAGAGTTTCAAGACTTGAATAAGGGAAGGAACAAAAGATTTGCGCTTGAAACACTGCTTCTATTTTTGAAGCCACTGCAGTATATTTAATTCTTGCAGGTCATGATCTAAAACAAACCTAAAAGAATGGCCACAAAACAGAAAATTTGAATTCAAACAATAAGAGCTCTAATTAGTTTAAAAATTACTCATACCCGATCGTAAAGGATTCTCTTTAAAATTCTCTAGTATTAGTTTACTTTTATAATTTTATTCCTACAAAGAGTTTACAAATTATTTTACGCCGGTAATAACAGTATAATTATTTCAACACTCGTGTTACGAGGATTATTCTGCAAAAAGTCAAAATTTGACACGCCATGTACTATTACGTTTAAAAGCATTTATATTTACATTGGTTGAGACTTCACCGAATGTATATGAAAAATATTTTTTTCCTTGAGAAATAAAACTTAAAACCTCGTAAGCAAAATTTCCATAAAGACGGACTAAAGACTCACAGCTTTATCCTAAAAGTTGAATGTTCGCTACAACTATTGCTAAACAAAATGCTAAGTCAATGAGGTAAACGCAGCGGTTAGTGTCTAGTTTTAAACTGTAAATTTAGTTCATATCTTTAGACCACGAGATCATAAATTTCGTGTATATAATTGATACTAAAACCTCAAAAAACAATTAGACAGAAGACTAATTGTACAGTTTATAATAGCCTGGTACACTTTCAAACCAAATTTCGGGTTTGCATTTGAGTCTAAGAAATAATTTTAAATTATCAAAAAGTCTGAAGGCATCGCAGATAGAGGAACACGCATTTACGTAATAGCACAGGCTCTTATCTATGTATTCGGTGAAGAGACAGATGTTCTTGCATAATATTGGATACAGAATTTGAAAGAGTCTACATTAGTTAAAAATTCTCCGGCATCTTGCTAAGAGCCTGTAATTTAGGATTTGTTACAAAAATCGGCATTGTGGGAAGTAGTCGATTGAAACTTATGATTTTAATATAAAGATAACAGTAAGGCGACAAAAAATATGTTCGAAAGGTCAACAGCTGGAGAGCGACATTAGGAAAGACGGAAACATGGAATACTTAAACTGATGTATAGGAAACTGGAGAGAACTAAGGTGTTTGAATCTGAACGATACGTATTTTTTAAAAGATTTGATGAACTTTAGATTAATAGTTAACTCTGGATTAAGATAAATTTCGTCAGAGTGTTTCATTTCATAATTAATAGTGGTTCAAAGCACTCGCCAATATTTCAAACCTCATAGTCTTATTCTAAGTTTGTTAAGCCCTCACTATTTAGTCTGGAGTGAAACTAATCTGCAATACGGAAGTAATTCAAGCGTACATTTAAAACAATATTTACTGAAGATTTAAAAAGATAGCACTAATTTGAGCTTATGTTTTTAAGCGAATTTACCTTAACATAGTATTCATGCCAAGAAGAGATAAGTAGTTTATTTTTAATCACACTTTTTCGGAAATTATAGGAACAGTTAATTCTTAAATAAAGTTACTTAAAAATAAGTTCTGATCTTTGTATTTAAAGCAAATTTACACATAAAGTAAACAATAGAACTTACAAACTTCAGATTTTTGTAGAGATTCTCTACACTAATTCTTGTCACATCCTCTTCAGGAGTCTCTTTGGGAAGATCTCTAACACACTTACTCCATTCAGTAACGAAGTCTTTGACACGATCTATGAGATAATCTGGCACTCTTTTGGCATACATTTCTACAATAAACACCTTTTCAAAGCTTTTGGGCTAAAGATGAAAAAACAGTTTTAGTAAACAGTTTAAAGCATTGTTTGGTTTTAAAGTAGACTTTAGTTAAAACAAATACACCAAGTTTCTGGCTAGAAAAAGTATTTACATTTTTCTGAAGGATAAATCTTAAAATTACTGCTATTAAATAGTTTCCAGAAAGTTTCTATAATGATACAGTTTTTATTAAAGAGAGTACATAATGATACAGATTTGTCGAACTGATGCCAGAATCTTAAAATTTAATCACAGGAATTGAACTGAAGATTACTAGAAGCACACAACATTAGACCAGTAGTTAAAACAGAAAACATGAACCGTAACTTCTTATTTGAGTTTTACTGGAATAAATAAAATTCTGAAAACTGTCATTTTAGGTCTATAGAGTGACCGTGTTTTTATTCTAATACTAAGCTTATAATCGCTAAATTAAAATATTTTATATAGGTTGTAAATGCTAAGACTCCGATGCTATGGAAAAAAAGCTTTAATTTAAAGTTTACATATTCGTTTAAATAAAAAAAATCCCAGTTAAAAATTGGTTTTAATCTCCTATAAGATGTGCATTTAAAGATAAGCAACGCATTCAAAATCTCACAATTCAGTAAAACTCTTTATAAAAGCGTCAGGGGCTAAATTTTTTTCATAAAATTGACAGTTTACTAAAACTAAAGCCATAACTTTTGCCCTCTCAAAATTTAGTAAGAACGGCAGAAGATCTATACAAATTAAAAGCTCTGATCGACTTCTTAGAATGAATGTTTATTACTGCTGCTGGATTTAACTTTTGAAATAAACTTCAGTATTTGAATAGATTCGATAACTAAACCTTCGCAGTGATATCCTAATTTTGCCAGGATGACCATCCCAACACTATATCCTTCTCAATGACTAAACTCATCGTCCTGAACAGGTAAAATAAGAATCATAAAAAGTACTGTTACAAGGCAGTAACTTATTTAATATAATCATTCAAAGCAGCTTAATATCTAAGTTTGTGCGACTAGCAGATAAAACACTCCACTAGAAATTTCTATTGCTATTATATTTAGAATCCTTTGAATTTTGATCGGTACACATGTCAAGTATCAGTTTGAGTTTCATGAATATGAAGAATGAAACAATTCAGCTGAGAAAAAGTCTTCTTGAACTACAGTGCAATAGTTTTGTAAATATTCAATGTTAATCCAAATCATTTCAGTTTACATTATATATAGATCTCGAAGGTTAATTAAGTGCAAAAATTCATGATACTAGGGCTTGCACTTTTAAAAATCGGTTAAAGGATATTAAAAACAAAAATCAGGCCAACACGAGATCTAGAGAATTCTCATGTAAAGAGAAACTTAAATTTAAAAAGAACTGTCTGAACATGTGTAAAAGTCGAAATACATTGAAAAGATAATGGAAATTAAAATGTCAAAAAGGTAATTTCTCATATAATTTAAGATTTTCGCATAATGACGCATAATTCTAAACGATGACACATAATCTGAAGTCTGCTTTCATGCAAGAGCGAAAACCAAGAATTCTAACTATGCATAAAAATTCATGTTTACCTCCTTCAAAGCAGCACTGATTGCAGTCATTCCGCCCATATCATGGCCCACTAGAACAAATTGTTCTGGGACTTCTTGCCCGCTTGTTTTAAAGTCTTTTTTAATTTTATCCATAACCCAGAAAAGATCATCAACATTGAATTTGAAATTAGACTCATCTGTGTGAGAACTGGCACCATGGTTTCTGGCATCATAAGTATAGACCTGAAAAGTAACACAATATGCGCTCAAGTTCAGCGGGGCAAAATAAATAATGCATTGTTTTATTAAATACTACTTCATAACTTTCTAATGCTGGTTAGCTGTAAATCAAAATAGCTTTGAACCTTGTAGCGGAGCCTGGACAGACGGGCTTTGTGGGTCTGTAGGGTTGGGCATTAAGTGCGCAGGACTGTACACGACGCTTCTGGGTGACGGCTGTGTGCTTTCCGCGTCCGAGGGGCCTCGGTCCTTGACGACCTCCGGAGTGCGAGGGGGATGTATTAACGTGGGGGGCCGCGAAAAGCCGCAAATCAGCTTCGCGGGTCGGCTGGCCACCTGCGGTGACCAAACCTTGTAGCAATTTTAAGTGTAATCTAAGAGAGTAATGAATTTCACGAGTTTTGCCAATAAGTCTTTTTGAACAAACATTCTAAAAATACCTCCCCAAAAGCCTTTTCCTTATGATTTTCTAAAGCTATGAACACATTTTTTTTGCGAACTGAAATTTTGATACATATCCTAGTTAGAAAGTGCTCAGCATTCACAACGCATTTTTAAATTCTAAAAACTTTTAGAAATGTAGTATTGTCTAAGAAAATACTGCAAACAGCAACGTACAAAAACCTGTTTAAAACCGGTAATGTTTAAAAATTAAATCTATCCTGAAGTTAACTTGGAAAATACTTTTACTGAACATTCCTTAGTCCTTATTAGGACCAAAATTCTTTAAAAAGTGCCAAAAAACCCCATTACCCTCAAACTTACTAGAATTTCTTCAAAAGATTAGGGTGATCTGTCTCATTTTGAGCATTACTATACATTGAAGCATTACTATACTTTCGATTTGAGAAATATTAGATGGGTGCATTGATTTTTCCACAATGATAATTCTAAATATTTGAATTACTTTTTAAAAGTATATATTATGCACTTTTAAGGTTGCAAATAAAGATTCACGCTAAGAAAATTATTTAGAAACAGACTAAGTCTTATGGATTGCAAAACAGGTAAGAGATTAGGATTTTGGATATATATTTATTACTAGGATTGTTGGTAGGACTACATAATCAAAAGTTTTAATCCTATATATACCGGAGTAGAGATTTAGCAAGATATTTGAGACAATTTCCCTAAAGTACATAGAACTTAAAAGGACAAAATTAAAATTTAGTTCAAAATTTAATACCTTAAATACTAAAACCAAGCATATGAAACACTAATGTTAAAAGCACTCACATTTTTTACATTGAAACTAAACAATCCGGTGTAATTTTGGAGGCTAACTAAATAAACTGCTTTGTAGCATTGTAATGCAATTCTCTGTTTAGTAAAATAGTACAAACAGAATATGTATACATTATATTTTAAAGAGATACAAGTGTTTTTAAAGAATAAAACTGGATTTCGCTTATTTAATAGCTCAGAGATGCATTTCAAAGATACTCAACTTTGGTAGTTGCTGTTAATTTATCAAATACCATAAGTTTGAAAGTAAATTGCATTAGTAAGTTTTAATTCTACACAAAACAAGCAATAAAGTCTTAATATTTTTTACAAATATATTGAAATTTCACCAAAAACTAAAAGTTAAAGATGAAATTTTTTAAATTATATTATCTTGTATATGAAACAAATCTTTCAAGAGTAGTTTGCATTTTAATCATCTGGAAAAAATTTAAGACACAGACGTTTCAAAAATGGATTCAAGTTATTTTGGCTCCAATATGGAATTTACTACAGGTAAAAAAATTGAATTTTATGCAAATAAACTGACAATTTTAAAAAGTGTTACTCACTCTTCTTTTGGTGTAATCAGCTACCGTTTGAGGTATGTTTGTCCAAATTTCCTTAGAGCACAACATAGCATGCAGAAAAATTACTGGATTTTTATTTTCTGTCATTCCTTCAGTTGGATTAACGAATGTCGTTTCTATGTGATGAAAACTTACGCTTCTGTGTTTATGAAAAAGTAAAAGTATTACTATGGATGATTAATGAAAAGTCAGGATATTAACAAAACAAAAATATTGCATTTAAGTGACATTTTACAAGAATATGTTTTCTACAGCAAGTTTAATAAGGTATAAAACTAATAGCAATATTAAATTTACAGAAAAATTTTAAGTGCATATTAAAGCTTATAAATTTAATAGCTCAGTGCAATTGAATTTAGCAAGTTTTACTTTTAAAGTCGATATTAAGATTCATAAAATCATATTAGCATAGTTCCATGGAACTAAAGTTAAAATTTATGAGATAATTCTTTAGTTTGAGAAGAAGAAGAAGTTTTGTATTTTTTTACGGTTATTCTTTTAGAATTCTATTAAATTCCAAAATTAAATAACTACTGATCTTGATTCTTGCTCAGGGAACTAGTTTAATTATTGCTTTTCCTAAAAGAAATATATCGAAAATTCATGCAAAAAAAATACAAAAAAGACTGATTGTTCAGAAATATACATCATATCACGATTTTATAATTAGTTCACGGTATAAACAATCGATTGCTAATAAGCATTAATCTAATACTCATTCTTTCAAAAGGAGTTTCAAGTTTAAAGAAGTTAAACACCAAAAGTACTTTTCAGAATAACTAATTAAATTCGCAGCATTCCTTTACAAACATCGTATTAAACAATCTTCTTCTAGACTAATACATTTCTAACTTAACATATACAGCAATATCAAAAACACAAGCAGAAAATAAATTAGTACTAAAATCTAAAACAATCATGGCATGAGAAAATTAATTTACCTAGCCATTCTTTAAAATTGAAAGTTTCCACTAAGCGTAAAAGTCAATAAAAAAAAAACTTACTGTAATTTGACAACCGTTATACCCACGACATTTATACTAAAGAAAGCATGCCAAAGATGACGTCTCTTAATTGAAGTTGTAGTCATTAATTTATTGAGTGAAAAAATTTGCTAATGACCCAGGCACCTAAATTCTGAAGTTTAAAGTAAAATAGCAAGAATATCAGAAAAAATCATGATGAGAGAAAGAGAAAGCATTGGAGCCACTTAAAACAAGGGGTATTCTTTTCTCAAAATTCTCTGAAGCATGAAGGTAGAGAGTTTGATTCGCAAATTTTGAAAGTTCTTTAGGCTTCTTTTGTCCAATTTATTTACTTGTTTTTAATTTAACAGGAATGCCGACCAGGTGGCCGAGTTGTTAGCGTGCCTGACTGTGGAGCCGATGGTTGTGGGTTCGAATCCCGCTTAGTGCATGGATGTTTCTTCCTCTCTCCCACTCTCTCTGTTCTATGTTCTTTCCACTGTGTGGTTGTGTGAATGTTGTTGTTGTTGCAGTTCATTTACGTCACACTAGAACTGCACAATGAGCTATTGGCGACGGTCTGGGAAACATCCCTGAGGATGATCCGAAGACATGCCATCAAAATTTTGATCCTTTGCAGAGGGAATGGCACCCCCGCATCGGTATCCCGACGACCTGCACGCAAGGTCGAGTACTTTACGGTTGAATAGTTTAACGAGGACCAATACCGCACACCATCGGTCTCTACGCAGACTAATCCAAGTGGTCACCCACCTACACACTGACCGCAGCCAGTGATGCTTGACTTGGGTGATCTGCTGGGAACCGTGTCTTAACGATAAGTCCACTGCGGGACGTGTGTGAATGTAACCCGACCTATGAACGGGTTTGTGGTTGTATGACGTGGGTGACGCTGCTCCACCGCCGTGGCTTTCGAATAGGTGCTCACTGGGTAATGAAGAGAGAGTAGCAATTCTGTCATTTCTGAGGCCAATGGGAAATAGACCCAAGTGCCCACCATTTACCGAATTTTTTTTTTTTTTTACAGGAATGATAAGCCATCGGAGCTCAAGTTATAATTTATGTATAAAAATATTGAGAAATTAAGATTTATTCAGGATTACAGTTGAAATCCGATTCCCCATCTCTCCGTTTTAGGAAATTTGAAAAAACTCAATACACTTCGATTTGGTTTTGATACCAATATATACGACGCATATTTTGATCATATTCTCTGAGACCTCCAACATCAGAGTTCAGATATAAAAACTTTTTGCTATCCCAACTAATATCCATTCTGATCTTTTTACTACAATTCTTACTACAGTTCTTACCTCAAATCCACATTCATCATTGGTGCTAAAGAGCTTATTATATTATATATATATATTAAATTACAATGCAAAAATCATTAAATGTAATAATAGAGAGCTAAACTAGATATTGTCCTTCCGATGAACGCTCTGATGAATCGGGGTAGTAGATCCAATTCCCTAGTAGTATTTTATGGCTTTTCAGTGATTTATTTCCTTTAGTTTTACCTATATGTTCTTCAATCTGTGAAGAGCAATATGTTTTGTTTTTAAAAATATCAATATTGATTGAAGCATTTTTTTTTCTTAAATATAATGTCAACAAGTAATGAAAAAGAATAAGATTCATGACAAAAGACAGCACAAACCATGGGAGATAAAATATCTAGTGTTAAGAAGATATTTAAAGCTGCCACCTTTTTTTTAAACACTCAAGATGTAAAATAGGACACACCAGCACATAAAAACATAGCAATTAGCAAAGGCCTTGAAGTTCAAACGAGGGAGTCATAAGTTTATACTCTGGGAGCACTTTATGTATATATATTATATGATACTCAATACGACGAATACTGGACCGGGAAATTACCCGGTTCAGTTTTCACTGTATTTATTTATTTGTTTTTTATAATAAGTCTCATTGGCCCAGATTTCTTACACTGAGGAGTTTAATAGTTTAAGGGCAATCGCTGGGCATACCCTTGTCCACTACGCTTTGTTTTCTCTTAGGTTTTGTTTTTCAAAAATGGCAAAAATCGTAGCCACCTTCAGACAAAAAAATAACTAAACAAATAAGAAAAAAAACTTCCCACTATTTAAAAAAAATAATTTTAATGATCTAAAGTTAAAAAAAAAATAATCCAGGAATGGGATACACTTGAGCACTGAAATGTGTTTCAATGCATTTTGTCAATAGAGAATGGATGTTTTATTTTAATTTTCTATTTTATTAAACACGGTGGACAGCACAGAAGAAACGATTCCCGGTAGATCACCGAATCAAAGCAACGCTAGCTGCGGATAGTGAGTTTTGTCAATTCGCAAACTGGTCTCTTTGGTCAGTTTGAGAAGGGATTACGGGTGTTCGGTATGGGTCAGTGCTCGATTAGTGCTAATCAATTATGAGCACGACCGTTAAGTGCTCAATTTCGCACGCAGGTCGAGAGACTAAGACAGTGGGGAGCAATCTGTACCTAAAAACAAAATTGTAGTGGCACAACTCCGGATCATCTTCAAGGACGTTAACAAATCGTCCGCAATAGCCCATTATGCAGTTCTAGTGTAACATAAGAAATTGTTATTATTATACTACTAATACTCTAGTATTATAGCGGTATAGTACTACGACTACTATAGTACTACTACTACTACTATGGTACTACTGTAGTACTACTACTATAGTACTATGACTACTTTTTGAAATCTTAAATAAATTCTGTCGCCAATATCACCAATATATAAAAATGCTGATATACATTCCCACCTGTAATAAGAAATGGAACAAAAAGGATAAAACATGAAATTTAAAAACTTCGAATAAAATTATTTAAAATAATTGTCACGTTCGTCACGTTTCCCCATTTGACGTCTTATGCCTTTCTTTATGCAATCATCTTTTTCCTAGTCGTTTGCTTTAACTACTAATTTATTGATGATTTCATCGTTTTTTTAATACTTTTTTTATTAAATTTATGAAACTAGCAGATATTGTTTAGTTATTTGTTTTATTTCAATTCTATGAAATGCTTAAAAGCTTTTGAATGGTTTAACCTATTATCGGATAATATAAATATTTAGAATCTTGAGTAAATTATGATTTAATTATGATAAATATTTCATTATTTTGATGTTCTAAAATTTATTTCTTTGTTGAATATAATGCAAATTATATGCTTTGCATGCATCTTTAAGCGTTTTAGGATAATAAAAGAATAAATACTGATAAAGTGCTGTTGCTTTGATTTCACTACGTTAATGTTTTCCCACTATTAATCAATGTAGAATTTTTCATGTAATAGAACAAAATAAAGAATTTGTAAACAAGAATAATTAAAAATAGGTCAGATGCACTAAATTGTAAAGTGTTCCAATTTAAAATTCACAGTATCAACTGAATAATTCCCGTCTATGTTAATAAGAGACAAGAAACTTTGAAAATTGCATTATGATGAGTTCAAGTTTTGATGACGTCACTCTTAAGTATTATTCATCCTAGGCTCTAATTCATCCATTCTAAAAATAATACAAAAATATGATAATTGACTGATTATTATAAAACGATTTTGAAGTATGATTATGGAACCCCTTTCAGATGCATACAGTTATTTGTAATTAATTATTATTTAATTTTTAACTATACATTTAACTCCTCTTAACTTTAAAGAGAACCTTTCAAAATCATTACCACTTTGAGAACCATCTAATTCTAAATAAATTCATCGGAAGAAATCGGAGTTTAAAAATAATACGAAGACGGTTGATTTGCAAAGATAAAATAACTGAATTAACTTTACAAAACACTGCATAATTCAAACCTGTTTTAATTGATTAAAAGTTAAGCCAAATACTATTTTACTTTGAACAAAAATTTTGCATTCATTAACCTAAAAATTTGTCTTACCTGTTGCAAAACAATCAAAGCTTTTTTTTATTATTTAAAGGCTAAGTAGTATCAACTGAAGTATTGTTGACGATACGTTGCTTAATTAAGAATACTAACTTCGACAGTAATTCGTAAGTATAAGACACTTATTAGAATCAAAATTCCAGATATTTATTTATTGAAAAATTAAAAACATTCAAATCGAAAACCTTATTCGCTTAACATTTCTTTTTGATTTAATATATTGGAATCAGACTTTTCGTGATTTATTAAAACCCAAGATTTAATAAATCAAGAATGCTTTATCGGTATCAATAACCAAATTATTTTAAACTATTTGAACTGGGACAAATATGTCTTACTTTATTATATAGAAGGGCTATATCATTAAATTAAATTAAAGCAAAATTTTTCTTTAACATATAATGCATTCAACGTGCATAAATTCTTTACAGATAAAAGAAAGGCGAATAAATGTTGTGGAAATAAAGCTATTCAAATAAAATATTGAGTGTATTGATTGGAAAATCGCAGCACTATAACATATTTTCTAAATATGTGATATTAGGCCGGGATAGCCTGGTCGGTAGGGTGCTGGGCCCATGTCCGAGAGGTAGTGGGTTCGATCCTCGCCGGCCGAAGACTCCCCGTGTAGTAAATGGTGACTGATGCACGTTAAATCTGTCGAGTCTCAAAGTCCTCCATGTTCCCATAACAAATCAATACCTCTGGGGGTACTGATCCAGGAGTTTCCTTGTCTTTTGGGTTGGTTCAAAATTACAAGGCTACGGAGTTGAACATTAGTAGTCGTAAACCCATGAAATTGGGTCGGCTGTTCAACGACGGTTATAAAATAAAATATGTGATATTGGAATGAACATTGAGTATCACAAATAAAAGATTCTGCAAATTTATTTTACCTAATCAATATTTACAGAGTTTTATTATTAATGTTTTTTTGTAATTAATGTTTACAGAGTTTTATAATTATTATAAAGAGAGTGTTAATATTTACAGAATGAAATACGCAGTAGAGCGTTCCGTAAGTGCCAGTTTTAACAAATCTGCATTTTTTTAATTAAATTTTCACATTTCTTCATTTTACAATTAAGTTTTTTAGATTTATGCATTTTTCAATTGGGTTTTAAATCACGTGAAATATATTCGCAATGCTTGGTGCCATATAGGTAAAACGAAGTACTATGGTAATAGGTTGTACGACTTTCAAAAATGTAATTGAACTGATGTGCATACGGATCTATGGTTTCATAGTAATCACATATTTCATACTTTAAGGAATTTATTATAAAAGCTGTTGTAAGTATACATTTAAACGTAGACTAATACACAAAAGCATCTAATGAGCAAGTGGAGTGAGTTCGAGTTGCAAAACAGTACTGCGAAAAGTATTACAGTATCCGAAAGTACTGCGGAAGTATTAAGGGGATCCCTAATATTATTAATTTTATCTTGTTTTTGCATTCATGTTTAGCCTGTTCTTCGAAGACTCTGATGTCAAATGAAATCCATTTATGATGGATTTCATTATATATTTTTATTCTTAAGTTGCTAGTTATTGCGCCAGAAATCTCTTTGCTGGTTTTGAAAATAGTACAAATGTTAATATGCAGATAAGCCACAGTTTGTAAAGAACATCTGTTGCCTAATTTTTATTACTGCTGAAAAGCTGCTTCACCATGTTGGTTTGAGCTCAGAAATTGAAACTGTTCTCACTGATTTTGATAATTTCCTTCTAGGTGAAAAAAAAAGAGAATTTAATTTTGGAATGTTTAGAATATTTGTCCGACAATTCTCCTCACCAAGATTGAATGTATAGTTTTAAACCAACCTGGTTTTGATTCAAAAAGATGCTCAAATTGTTTTTTTTTTTATTATTATTATTAAGCTAACATTGAAGATCACCCTCATATTTGTTGTTTCAAATATAATTTACTAGAAACTTTAAAATTTCTACATTTTCCATCGTAATTTATTTAAGTTTGATGAAGTTTTTATAAACAAAGGTTTCACTGAGTGTATATGATGCATAGTCTTAGGATTTCATTTTAAAATGAGAATCATCATGCATAGGGATAGACTAAAGAACAAAAGTATCAAATGAACTAGCGATGTGAGCTCGAACTGCGAAAGTAGTTTCGGGGGTTGGCGAGTGCAGCCAGCAATGGGCAGATCCAACTAGAGTGCCTTCAGTGAACAAGAGTGGCGCCAACCTCCCGACAAAATCTGATTGGAGGAAACTAAGTTTTTACCGCCGCAGGCTAAATGGAAAATTTCTCCATTCGTTTAACATGGGAAGCATGATTAGTGATGTGAAAACTGAATATTTTAATACCTATCTTCTGGTAACCCGATCCTATTATGCGCTTGCGCAGTTTTGCTTTTCATTTCGATTAACGCCACTCTTGTTCACTGAAGGCACTCTAGGTCCAACTAGCTAGAAATTGGGGCAGCAACAACGAAAAATGTAATTTTATAGATTTTTTTAGAATATATTTGTGATTTATTAAAGTGAAAAAATATTATATGTTTTTATAAACTAATAGTAAGTTTGTAATTTTATCGATATTTGTTGAGTATTTATTTAAAAACGGTTCGGCATTTACAATTATTGTATGTTTTTTTTTAAACTCATACTTATTTAATAAGTTTATACATATTTGTTGAGTATTTATGTATGGCTGGTTTTATAGAGTCTTAAATCAGTCTTCATTGAAAAAACATGATCTTAATAAAATTTTAAAAAAAATATTGTATGCTTTTTGAAATTTATTTTTAAGTAGAGAGACAACAGAAATATCATTTGTTAAAATATTTGTAAAAATTCGTGATTGAATGAGTTACAAATATATTTTTTCCACTCAGGAATTTTGACTTTGTTATTAGATTATTTTATATCTAAGAGGTATAAAGTTTAAAAAATTTAAAACTAGTTTGCGCTCTTCTTTTAAGTAATAATTTTTACAGAGTTAAAACCCATTTTTCTCTGTAACTAATTTACTTAATTCATTGTTGCGCAAGTAATGTGACGAAAATCCACTTGAATTAATCACTCCCACGTTTATTATCATAAAGATATAAAAAAAAAAGAAAGATACAGCGAGACTGGTGAAACGAAATATCATAACTGTGGTTGCCCAACCGTGATATAAGTTAATTTCGCCAGAATAGAAACAATAAATTCGGTAAGGTGTAATATGGAAAAACCCTTTTACCATTGATTGGTTTGGCGAAGGTTAAGAAATGCTGCTGCATTTCCGAAAGCTTTATTTAACATATCTGGATATTCTATTGCGGCAGAGTAAAATTATAAGAAACATAATGAAACTATGTTTATATAAATTCAGGAAGATTCAAATAGAAATTAAGTTTACAGAAAACTTTAAAGGGAGCATCCATGTCAAGTATTTTCTCTTTTTTACGCAATTTAACTACATGGATGTTTGGAAAAATAATCTTTAAATTACAAAAGTTTAAATTTATGCTATGTGTTTTGCTTAATGTGTTTTGCTATGCGTTCTGCATAAGTCTTGTCAATTAGTAGACAAATTGGAGGTCACCGTTTTTATTTAAAGGAAATAACATAAAAGGTTATGAAAACTGAGGATAAAGAGAGGACAATTTGGAAAACATGAAAAACGGTCGAATTTCAGAAGAAACAAGTGAGTCTTTTTGTTACAAAATTAAAACTTAAAATTGTCAATTATGGAGTAAGAAACAAACGCAATGCAGGTCATAAAATTTTATGTAAGTGAGAAAAAACAAAAATTTATGAAAACTGATGTTGTTTTTTTTAAAGAAAAAAGTATTTTGAAATCCTTACAAACAATCTAATTTTAGACGGGATAGGTGAGCTTTTTCTGGGTGATAAAAATCACGCCATAAGGATTAAAAGTCATAAAGTAATCCACAATCGCCAAGGATGTATGGGCAACGCTATTAAGAACAACTTAGCGTGCCTATATATAGAGAGGCTGTGCTTGTAACTTTGAACCATTACTTTTATTTATCTAAATTATATTAAATTTCTGCAACGCTATGTTTGTTAACAATTTCTTTAAAATATCTCCAAAAATAGCTGTTTCATCATAGCTCTATAGATCGGCGACTGACAAGGCGAAATTTGCATTGGTCAAAAAATTAGTAAATATCTATAAAACACCTATTTATGGTACATTTTTTAGACAACAATCATTAAAAAACATGAAACTAAGATAATTTAGATCATAACAAACCACTCTGACAAATGCATACGCACAGCTAGTCAATAATCGGGGGGGGGGGGCGCCTCTATCAGCGTATTTCTGCATTTCCGGTTTTTAGTTGCTATGCAAAACGCATTTCTTTTGATGAGATGCATCTCTCTTTTCAAATTTCGACAGCTAATTTTGTAATACCCTGTATTTCTCTATTTTATATAGTATACTTCACTACCAATTCGACAAACTTGCAAAAGGTGTACCGTCAAGCAGAATAATTCGTGAAATTTTATATTTCTAATGAAAAGTCCTATTACTTCTTTATTAGTTGGTGAGGAAAAAAATATCTTTTGATTACCTTTTCTGTTTAGAACAAGATAACTTTGCCGACCATATGAACCGACCATGTGTTCCATATTGCCGACCTTATGTTCCATATTGCCGACCTTATATGTTCCTTTGCCGACCATATGTGTTCGAATGAAATTTGTCTCCAACGTGGACTTCTGGAAAAAATTCTTTCTTGCTTGTGTTCAAATAAACTGGAAAACATTTGAAAAATATTTATTATTATTTAATTTTCATATAAATTATCTTTATACTGGACGCTCATTAAATTGTTAAAGTCTTGTTATTTGTCTTTGTGTCTTATTAGCAAATGTAAAAGAGAAAGTATACATGTTATTGTAAAAGCCCAAAATCTCCTAAATTCTAGGTTTTGCCAGTAAAATTGAGGTGGTCTGCTAAAAGAGTGAAGTATGATTTAATATAATTTCCTTCTGGACTATACTTTGAGGTAAAAGCAAGGAGTTACTAACGTCTTTTATTATAACCCCGAAACAAGGGACCCTTTTTTAACTATTGTCCAAATTATTTTTAAAAATTATTAAAATCTCTTCAGTAGTTAGCGCGAGAACAGTGCATTAGTTCTGCTTGCTCATATGAGATCTTATTAGCGAAATGGCATAAATATTGCTTTTTTAAAAAATTTCTTGTATGAAAAGTAATTGTAAGACTATTCCATCGATATAATGTTGAATCATACCTTTTTTTGAATACTTTTTCAATTTATATTTTTAATTAAAAAATTAAAGTTGGTTTCAACCTTTTTGAGACACACTATATATAATGTATGGTACTTTTCTGATAAAGCGTGATAGTAAATAGTTTTAGCAAAATCAAACACCAAATTGAAAAATCTTTGTGTTTAATGTAAATTATAGCTTGTTAAAAATACCATGCGGTCCATGCTATAGGTAACAGAAAGGCAATCACAGAGTTGAAGTTTTACGTGATGAAACGTATTTGTTTATGAACTTACCTTGACTTTTTCTGTATTTCAATTAATTATTGAATAGTTATTGTAATCGTAAATTTTTCCTATTTTTTTCTTTACCTTATAACTTAACTATTATTTTTCTATTATTCAGAAGTAGCGATTGACAGAATTGTTTTATTTCCAATTTATAAAAATGTTAGTACATTACTTGTCCTACCACTAGAATAAATATTTTGTGAGATTAAAAAAAATTCGTAGTTGTTGGAAGGTATGAAAAACAGTGGGCATTACTTTTTAATTCTTAATACCATACCTATTTGATGCAATATATTAAAATTTTTATCGGTCATTAATTTATTATTTATTAATTAATTAATTTTTTTAAGAATATTTCTTTCATAAAAGTTATATTTCGTTATTTGATTTTGTAAATTGATAGTTAAAGTCGCAAGGCATTAGAATTGCTATGAATAATATAAGTAGCATGCTTCGTTAAATTTTTTCTTTAATTTTCTAACAAGATAAATTTTAAAAAAAGTTATACTTTATTATTGGTACTGATACACAGTGTGTATTTTATCAAATGTCTGGTGACGCTCTTTTCTAATTCTACACTGTGATAATTATTAATTTAGTTTATGTCGCAAAAAATTTGTGTTACTCTGGATGATATTAGTAGCATGCTTGTTAAATTTATTTTAGTTTCCTAAAAAGACAAATTTCATAAAAGTTGTACTTTAATATTGACACTGGCACAGAGTGTGTATTTTAAAAATGTTTCGTGACACTTTTTTCTAATTATACACAGTGTTAATAATTAATTTAGTTTAAGTTGCGAAAAAATTTGTATTGCTCTGGATGATATTAGTAGCATGCTTCGGTAAATTGTTTCCAATTTTTAAAAAAAACAAACATATTTCCTATAAATAGTTTATTATTGGTACAGGTACATAGTGTGTTTTAAAAAAAAAATGTCTGGCGACACTCTTTTCTAATTCTACATAGTGGTAACTGTTAATTTAGTTTAGATCGATCTAGGCATTAGAATCGCTATTTATGGTATTAGTAACATACTTTGTCAAATTTATTTTAATTTTTCAAAAAGACATATTTCACAAAAGTTATACTTTATTACACTGGTACATAGTGGGTTTCTTAACAAATGTCTGGTGACTCTTTTTACTAAGTTTACACAGTGGTGACTATTAATTTAGAGAAAGTCTGAAGGCATTAAGTCAAATAATTTAAATTTTTTCAAATATATATTTCATGTATGGCATATATTTTATTATTGGTATTGGCACATAACATGTTTCTTAAAAAATATCTTTTGGCATTCTTTCCTAATTCTATATATTGTTATTTTGTTTAAATCGATTCGCTTACTCTCTCTCTATAATCGTTTGCGCTTTATATAAACCTTTGATCACTTTCAAAAAGAAAAGCTCTAATGTTCCAAAGAAAATATATACTTTCTCGAATTCTTATTTCTTGGCTTAAAGAAATGGGGAAATCATAGCTACCAAGAAGGTAGATAATACAAATCGATATCGCTATGATATAATATAGTAATTCGTATAACACATACTATAACTGGATTAAAGAAACTTAGGTGAACTAAAAGAAATACATTAAGTAATCATGCAGTACAGAAATTCTTTTCTCCCAGTGAAATCTTGTTAAAGATGATCGGATCGATAGGAATTCAGCTCTTAAGAGCGTATCATTATCGTGAGAAGTGAGGCAAAGTTCCGTTAAGAGCTTATCGATGATGAGCAAGTTTTCATCGATTTCACAGTAGAAGGCACAAAACCCATTATTTAGTTATTAGTGATCGATTACTAAGGATTAGTTTCTTTGGAAAGCGGTACTGGTTTTCTGGGAGTTCGGATAACTTGACGATCACCAGTTATGAATATTTTTAACGGTTACACTTTTTGTTTGTTTTAAATTTCAGGAGCATAATAAAGATACAGTTTTTGACACATTAATCAATATTGTATACTTGTATTTATTAAATGCTGTAATTTAAATATTTTTTCTCAGTTTTTAAATTTTTATTTTGATAAGTTTGGACTAAATTGTGCGATATTTTTAAAAAAATTTAGACCACGAAATTTTTTTTATCCTTATAAGAGTAAAACATATAACGTAATGTTGATCAGCCACCATTTTATTTAGCAAGCGATACAAAAAATTGGAATTGGAAGAATGATCAAATTTACATAAATGGAATTAACATAATTGGAAGAAAAATTGTAATTAACATAGTTTTGGAAAAAAAAACATTTCATGTATAATAACTTAGAGCCAGATAAAAATAAATAAAAATACATTTTCACTTTAAAAAAAATTCTCAATATTAAGTTAACTGGGGAACAAACTTTTGCTGCATTTATACAACAATTGCCTTAATTGAAATTGGAAGAATGATCAAATTTACATAAATGGAATTAACGTAATTGGAAGAAAAATTGTAATTAACATAGCTTTGAAAAAAAACAAAAAACATTTGATGTATAATACCTTAGAGCCAGATAAAATTAAATAAAAATAAATTTTCATTTAAAAAAAAAATAATCTTAATATAAGTTAACTGGGGAACAACCTATTGCTGCATTTATACCACAACTTATTGGTCGTATCTACGTAGAATCTGAGATGAGTTTTGGTCCTGTAACTATAGATTTTTAAATGAACTTTTTAGTCTATTCTTTGTCGAAATGTACAAGTTTAAAAACGTTGTATATAACAAAGGGTCGCGTAAATGTTGTGATAAACTTCTAGAGATGTTAGCGCACATAATCAGCGACCCATGCACTGAAAAGTTATGGACGAAGTCGGTTGGGAGTGTTATCCTATTACGACCAGTTTTGAAGCATAAGAAGAAACAATTCATAATAAGAAAGTGACCCGAGGGTTGTATGACGAAATTTCTGGGAAAGGCTTTCTATGCAGTTTTAATCCCGATGATGTGCCTAAACACCCCTATAAAGTATGTTGCAACATTTATGTTACCCCCGTTTATTTTTAACGTTTTTAAACTTGTACATTTTAGAAAAAATTAATGGTTTAAAACACTCATGCAGCAAAAACAATTCGTAGTGTTATTTTTTTTCTAATTATGCTACCGTCGTGCTATTGTCATATCATTGTTAGAAATTCTTTTAGAATCGTTTCACCTAAGTATGCCAACTCTCCAAAATTTACACAGCTCAAATTTTCTTTTTGATTTTGCTTTAAGATTTGATAAAATAAAACAATTTTAAAATTTTATTTTCATCATGATTAAGTAAAAATTCAAGTAAAGTATCGCATAGTTTAAAAATTTTTTTAATTTGCTGGTTTAAAATCAATAATTATTAAAGTTCTTAATTTAAAAATACTATCTATGACTTGCCTCTGATATGAATAGTTTTAAGCCCAATAGTTTGTATTTAATTTTTTTGTCGTGAAACAACATTCTAAAGCACCAACAACACATTCACACCAAGTATAGTAAACATAGTTTTAATTTCCTTAGGAACCATAATACTTAAAAAAAGTTTTCTATTCACAAAATTTTTCCCTCAGTGAGTTAATCTTTTTAAAATCCAAATTGAATTTTACTACCCTATGTAACTCCAAAAACAGTCTACTGTTTATTTTTCCCCATTAAACTACGCTTCCAACATGGTTGTTTCGTTTCATGCAGTGACTCAGATTCTAGGTTTTATGACATAAAATTTTACATTATGCTAATTTTTTAACTTTCCTATTATAATACCCATTAAAATTTTTTAAAAACTTAGCTTCTGCAGTAGACTAAGTTAATTTATTTAAGTTAAACCACGAAAGAAAAACGTAGAGCCTATTTTTTTCAGTAGACATGGGGTTGAAATTTCAGGGAGGCTAAAAATTTAAAAAAAAAATGATAGAATTGATGCAACCTCTATGCTAACCGTTAGGCTACAGTTCAGTTAGAAGGCTACAATAGGACGAGTAAAATTTATGACAGGATAAGATGTTTAAGGCGCATGCAGTGGCTCCATAAAACAGGTACAAGCTTCAAAAACATTTGCTAAAATTGCGATAAGGTTTTCGAAAATGATGAATTAAAACTATTTATTAGATTTTGTTTATTAAATTCTTTTTACTTGTTTTCAAACATTTTATATTAAACTTCAAACATTTCATACTAAACTTTAATAGTAAATTTTTTTTTTACTGTATTGGATGGTCAACTCTTTTTTTAATGTCGAAAAATAGAACTGTCCACTAGGTAATTTTCAAACATTTTTATTATATTTTAATCTCAGAATTTCCTTGGAAGAAAAAGTAATATAAAAACAAATTTATTATATACTATAAAAATGTCATATAAACAACTTATTCTGTTATGTTTTACTTGTTTCATTAGTAGTTAACTATTGTTTGAGGTTAGGATTAACGCTTTGCTTAAAATATGCCGTAGTTGCCTTAATTGCACCTCTTGTGGGCTTTTAAATCATACCGGTACGATTTAGGAGCTTATAGCAGGGTCGATATCTACCGTATAAAATTAATATTTTTTAGTATTAACTTAATTTATTCCAGCAATTTAACTAGTATTAAAAATGGCACACGATATTTACACGATTGAAATTCGAGAAATAAAATAGCCTTTTTATTAATGAAATGCAAGTTTGCCTTCTGTTATCGTATAGTGCAAGTTCTACATTTTTTGGATGGTCATTCGATTCATTCAAAAACTCTAAACGCTTTGCAGTTGGACAGACAGGCTGAATTAATCATGTCACAGCTTTAAGATTGAACGTCACATCTACTCCAACCACAAGACAAGTCATTATAATCATGAAGACCAATCACTGGTTCCACAGATGAGCCTCCTCGATTTGCAAATAATCATGTCTGCAGGAATTTAGCAAACCACGCTTCTTCAATGCCTGCATCCGAACTGAAAATTTATATAGAATCAAATTTTATTATTGCAAACCAGAGAGAAAGAATTTTGCTACTAAACCAGTAAGAGCTGTCATTTTAACAAGCAGCGGTAACAAAAAATAAACCGAAACTATCGATTGAGCTTAAAATTGCAAAAGAAAAAGTTACAGAGCAGAAGATGAATATAAAATGAGAGAAGTTAGATCAAAATCCCTTTCAACTCAAAAAATCATAAAAAAGTAATCGAGAATTAAAAACAATGCTCCTCAAAATAAGGAATCAAAACAATGTAGCTATATATCAAACCAAAGATTTACTCTTATACAGGATGACGTCATAATTGAAGTAAATATTGACAAATTATTTGCTGTGTTTGCTGTGTGGATTTTGGATTTATGAAAAATTAGCCGGCAAAAAGTTAAAAAAAAGTTTGTATGTTGTACCTAAAACATAACTAAACCATATAGCCATCAAACATTTAACCAAATGATTTTTTTCATAAATAATGTTCGTTTTTATAATGTCCTACTTGAACTTTCTAATAACAAACTGTCATGTTTCCAAGCAACTTTTTTTGATGAATATAATTTAATGAACTCGAAATAGTTCAATACCCCAGTACTTAACTCGTAACAGTACAGTACTAACTACTTGTTTTTTTTATCACTTATTGTCTATTTATTTGTTTAGTGATTTTTACTGAAATTGTTTAGGTCGGTACAATTTTGGGATGCTGATGGTACGAATTAGGCGACTAGTTTCCTGAATTGTACCACTTGGCGAAGTTGTAAAAATAAATAATTTTCAGTACTTACTTTATATTATTATCAAAAAATAATGTAAATAGTTGAATAACTATAATTTATAAGAAAATCTTAATGTTATTTTCAATGATTAATAACTGATAAAAATTAAAATGTGAAAAATTTTACGATTTAGACAACTCTCCTCTTTATATAATTAATGAAAATCAAACTTCAATACATGTAATTGCATCAAAACAATTAAATGCATATATCATTACTTCTAATAATTTATTTCTTTTTGAAACTTTATAAAAGAAAAAAAATAATATCACGTAACAAATGTTTAGTCTCAAAATTGCATAAAATGTTCTTTCTAAATATATTCAGTAACTAATTACTTCTTAAAAAGATCAATAAATGAATTATTCATATTTAGATGCAGCTAATACTCTAATGCTTAGAGTTGTATAAGTGATAAGTAATCAAACAAATTCTTTATAAATACTAACTTCAGAAGATGTTTTGAATAGGGACTTATTTAAATGCAAATGCAACTTCAAAAATATCTCTTAAAAGTATGATAATAAGTCAGGAAATTTTAAGCTTATTCCTTTATTAAAATTCTACCCTACACTTTTCAAAACTGATTTATTCATATCAAATCTTTATGCAACTTCTGAGAAAAACACATAAAAAGAAAGTTAAGAAATTTTATGCGAAATATTTAAAAAAAAAAAGTGAAATTTCGATTAAGATACGCATGTTAAGAAACAAATGTTGAAATTTGTCAATTATTGAGTAATTTCTTTTAGATTGTCATAATTGGATATGGAAGTGAACATGTTTATATATATATATATATATATCGGCAAAGTATGAAATAAGCGTCCTGATGAGGTTGTTATGTAAATGATGTGCATGTTACTGAGAATGACCGTAATCGGTGGTTGTTGACTTTCACCGGTGAAGTCACATAGTCGCTTTGGTGAATGTCCGAAATATTTATTACATCCGATTTAATATTAATTTATTCGTGGATATAATTACTTTTATTCGATATTTTAATACTTACTGAAGATAGATTACATTTATTCGATATTTTAATACCTAATGACGATAGATTAGAAGAAACATCAGTGTTTGGAGTATCGGGTAAATGTGTACCGGGCAGTGGCAATTGACCTTAAAAAAGCATCAGTGTAGGGTATACCGGGCAAGTGTTTACCGGGAAATGGCACTTGACCTTGAAAAAACATCAGTGTAGGGTATACCGGGCAACGGCACTGAACCTTCAAAGAACCTCAGTGCAGAACATACCGGGCAATGGCACTTAACTAGACCTAGTATGAATGTCCAAAATGTATACTAGGTCTAGTTAAGTGCCACTGCCCGGTATACATTTGCCCGGTATACCCTACACTGATGTTTTTTAAGGTTCAGTGTCATTGCCCGGTATACCCCACACTGATGTTTTTCTTAAGGTCAAGTGCCATAGCCCGGTATATATTTGCCCGATACTCCAAACACTGATGTTTCTTCTAATTTATCGTCAGTATCGAATAAATGTAATTATATCCACAAATAAATAATATCAAATCGGATGTAATAAATATTTCACACATTATAATATTTAACGGAAAAACTAAATTTCAAAGTAAAAAGAATTTATGCCCGTTAAGTGCCGATACTTTATACCATAAATTAGTCCGGTATTTTTTACAGTGTACCTTAACACAAAAAGGTGAAGATCTAAGAAAATTTTAATTGTTGTTTCATTTTTATTGGCTAAAGATTCATTTGATAGCATTCTTAAATAACAAAGAAGACACTTATATTGATACTAATTGGACACAATAAAAATAAAAAAGCGTTTGTGATCTTATTTTTAATATTTAAAGAAATGACTGCAACACTGCATTGTTTGGGCTAATAAATTATGCAAAAATTTGAAATTATTCATCTTGATTCTTAACACTTTTCTGTTATGACAAATCAGCCAAATTAAATCCGCCAAAAAATTGATAAATAAAAATAACTAAAGATTAACCTTTTTTTGAAAAAAAAAATATTAGAAATATTTGTTCCTCTTATTAACATCTAGATATTTCTTTTTGGCTAGAAAGGAACTATCTATTATTTTCTATTGTGAAAGAGTTTCAAAACTCACCTTTAAATGTAAAATATACAAGAATAATTAAAAGAATTAAGCAAACCCTATATAAAATTATAAAAATTTTAAAACTATTTAAAAATGAATTTAATTCTATATAATTTCAAACAATGTATATAATTCTTCTTTCAGCAGATTTTTGTGATAATAAAGACACTCTTTATAATTGAATTGAAACAGAATGTTACATTAAACAACATAGTTTAAAGCCTATGACTAAAACCCAAAATAATATTTTTTTAACTTTAATTTACAGTCATTATCATTTTTTCTACCGACATTAAATATTCTTCAAGTATATTAAACCTTTATGATTTATTCATCCTAGTCAAGATTAATTCTTTTTCAGACCTTTGCTGAAAGCTGAACTTTTCAAAGACTCTAGATTTATAGCTCAGTTTTAAGAACATTCACTTTAACATAATTGTTTTGTTTAAGGAATAAAAATAGTTGAGAGAAAGAAACTTTACTTTCGTAAAGTTGTCCACTCAAATTATTTTAAAGATAGTAATATGAAATTTTTTTTGATGACCTCATTTAGTATCGGAAAAGTAAGTTATTTCATTATATCATCCCTCATCAGTTAGCAAAAATAAACAGCAAATTTTGTAATATAATAATCAGATTTTAAAGCATCAGGATATTATTTTAGACTTTAAGTCTGCGCTCTTTTGTTTAGACCATTTCCTCCTTAATGCTTCTCTTACAATATGGTTTCCGACAAATATAGTCTCGTTTGCCTTTCCATAAACACAATTTTATTTTAACTTACATTAAAAAGTCCAAACTGGTATCCAAACTGTAAAAAACAATTTAAGATATTGTTTAATGCAATTCAAATGTAATATTCCAGGTTGTGTTCAAAAAATGTATCCTTTCTCTTTTGACAAAAGGGTTATTATAAATAATAAAATGTCAATCCTGTAGCACGAATAAAAAATGCACAAAAGTGTATTTAAATTGTTTTAAGTGAATTCGATACTATAGCAAAAGTATTATTGGTTGAGAACAGTTTTTATTGTTTACACATTCCGTATTATTTTACTTATTTTAAATATTACACGCTTGCTGTTATTGAAAAACAATACACAAATTATAATGTCAATTATAATTACAAAATCATTAAGTATTACTACCAGTCTCAATAGAATTTGCTGTTGTAACCAATAAGTACTTTTACATTTTGCATATCTTTGGGAATTGTATTAATTTTTTGATATTATTTTGGGGCTAAATCACTTTACTTAAATGATTAGATTCCACCTTAGAAAAGGATAAGCATATTAAATTTAATTTTTTCATCTAGTTAGAAATTCAAACTTTAGATGAACAGAAGACTAAGAACTATTTTCAATTTTAAGTCTACACTTGTCCCTTTCTTTATTTTTAAACTTGCATTGAACATCATGAAAATACACCTCAAATTAATATATAAAATTGAAATTTTGCAATTATGTATATAAAATAAATTTCTTACACAATAATAACTAATTAATTTATATTTTAACTAGTTGAAAAATTCAATTAGAAATTTCTAAAATGATATACTAATTTACTTAAGTTTTGAACTTACAGAAAACTTTAAGTCCTGCTGTGTACATTTTCAGAAGAAAATAATAAACACTATATGTGTTTATAAATAAATATAAATGAACACTTATCCCACAAAACCATAATCCAAAGTATTGATAATTAATTTGAATTAAGAATATATAAGTACATAGTATTCAAAAAACACACATTTAGATAACGAATTGTAATTTCGTCAAATAAAAACTGTCAACTTCGTTAACTACTCCGAATGGGAGAAAAATTTTCTTTAGTGAAAATATTTAAGAATTTGAATAAAAGCATTGTTCATTAAAAGTCTAAAGATTTCTCCAGAAAATAAAGTAACAAAGTTTGTACGCACCTTTGCACTGTCCGAATATGAACTTTTTTAAATGGCGGACTTCCATTATATAACGGTAACGTCTTACTTTCGACTAATCAGAAATCAGTGCATACAGAAAAATCCCTGTAGAGCAATTATTTCCTGTTTGAAAACAGTTTTTATATGAAAAAACAACGTCTTCTACATTATTACTATTCCAAAATATATTTTTAGCTGGATAATATTATTAAAATATACTACAATGTAAAATATACTACAACGGAAAAAGATTGTTACTACAGTGTTTTTTAATAGTTTCATGCTGCAAGATTAAAAACTGTCCAACTAATTTACAATTATTTTTTTTACAGTGTACTAAATGTAAATTTATATAAATTGAAAAATTAATGTAAAATACATAACATGTTTGACTGAAAAAAGTTCAAAAAATTCATTTGATCTTCGGGATCTTCTTTTCCGTGTCGAAATAATATTGAATTTTTTGATGGGGTGGACAAATAAATATCGAATAAAATGATGACTGGATCTCTCATTCTTGAATCCCTACTGTTTGCAGAATCACTGATTTATGTCCCATGTCAACATGGATGATGGATATGAATTTGTAGGGTGCTTCAAGCACCTGAAGCAAACAGCGGAAATTGGATCTTCTCGCTCCGACTATTTCCGTTCACTTTGATGTGTAGGCCATTATTTTGTAACCTGACACTCCAGGAATGCTCTCATTTTAAGGGACTACTTTACAATATTTTTTACTGAAATAAAAAAATAAAACTGAGATCAAATATCAAACTATTACTTTCATTTGTTTCATGAGGTTGAAAATTAAACATGGTTTTAGATTTTATTATGCGCATGGCGTTCCGTAATCACCGCCTTTAATATGCATTTTCATAACGCTACACATCAAATAAATGTCACATATTAATATTTAAATGCGGTGAAAATTAAAACGTTATCTAAGTAAAACGAACCACTAGTGAGAAAGAAAGAATGAAATATTAAAGTTAGAAATTCAAGAAAAGCATAGTGGATATCTATAGAAACACTTTCGAGTTTGAGTTGAAAATCAAACTGATTTTGTTGTTTCTCGCTTTCTTTTCTATACTGATAATTCAATAGATTTCAAATGATCTCAGAAGAGGCAAAAGGAAAAATTCTGCATGTCTTTTCAGCCACTTAAATGTTCATTATCTCAGGCCATAACCACTCGAATATGTAGTGGTTTCAATATGGGATGTGTGAAGGATGGTACTGGTACTCTGTTTCACCGCATATGAATACGTCGAAAATCATTATTCCAATTAATTCGGAATTTCTCAATAACCTGTGTTTCTTTTACACAAGTTATCTGTGCTTGTATGTAGCTTTATGTTGTTTCACTAATCCGAGCAGGATTGTTTGTGTCCTACGGAGACAAACATGCTTCTATGAAATTTAATGGTTGAGATATTAGACGGCCATGGCCACGATTTATAAATCTTCCTAACTCATCCTGGGCTGAGATATACGCTCTTTTTTTATAGTGGTCAGAGCATCCGACTAAAACACGGGAGGTCCTTGGTTCAAATCCTGCCGGAAGCCAAGAAAAATATCTCTCACTACCTCTTAAAGGACAAATCTTATCTATTCTTTGAATAATCAAGTCCTTTGTCCTTACAAGTCCTTTGAAAGATTTTTCAAGCAGGCTTCTGGGACCCATACCATGTTTATTGCTGAAAAGTTGCATCTACTCAGGACTGATCTTTTCAAGAAATATTTTGAAGTTTCAGATGGAGTAGCTTTACCAGATCGTCAGACCTGAATCCTGTCGAAAATGTTTATGGATGCTGTTGATAGAGGATTTAATATTTTTCTCCTTGAATTCTCCCAGGATTAGAAATGCCTAAGTTGAGGAATCAGACTTATTGCTCAAGGTATAGCAAATGACCTCGCAAACAGCATGAAAGTTTATTGTGAAGTCTGAGTTACCACCTGGAAGTCCTGATCTTTGCATAATTCTACACAAGAGCCAATTTTGCAGCACTATTTTCTGGATCATGATGCCATAATACTCATTCATTCATGATTTTGAGTGCATGTTAAGATCTCTAAGTTATTATTTTTTCACATGCTCTGATGTATTTTAGATATAATTTTTACGTGATTTTTTTAAGCTTTTTCTAGAATTACTCACAAAATTATGATTGTTACTAACGTTTTTGAGACATGATTATATTTGCACTAAAATTCATATTAATTTGAAATATGCATATGACTTGTGTAAGGCACAATAAGGTTTAATAATAAAGCAACCCAGGGACATGGGGCCAATACGCAAAAATTCTGAAAGCTCAATCACTGCGAAGTAACCCAAGCATTCGAGGTCAAGCTGTACGCGGATACTCAAGACACAAGGCCCTGAGTCTTGCACGAAAAAGGCACCACAACAAAACGTCAATGAGCAAAGAAGGGTACAAAAGCCCACAGGGTGGCGTTGCCAAACCCACTACAGACTCCAGACAGGTCAGGGTTGACAGCGGCAAGAAATCCGCCTCATCCCTATCCACCAAGAGGCCCTCAAACGCGAAGGTCTACGAACCAAAAACACTGTATTAAAACATTACATTTGGTAAGACAATAAACATATTTAAAAGAAACAGACTTGTGACTTGTTTATGCAGGAGCGTCTTTAAAGAAATAATGATTTTTTTCATTTTAATATATGCATAATATAAATGAAACGCAAACAACTAAATTTTTTCGTAAAAAATTAATTTTTTTTTGTTGCACTGTCTTAAAAGAGTCAAATTGAACTTTAATTTACCGTAATTGCTGCGATATAAACTATGTAAATTTTAGGTGAATATTACATAATGAGCAATTGAGAAGATAACTTTAGAATCCATGTAAATAATGTATTATCCACTCTCAGAAAGATTTTGTATATAGTATGTATATAGTATGTATATAGTATGTATATAGTATGTATAGGAGTATGCATAGTATGTATATAGTATGTATAGGAGTATGCATAGTATGTATATAGTATGTATAGGAGTATGTATATAGTATGTATAGGAGTATGTATAGTATGTATAGGAGTATGTATCTAGTATGTATAGGAGTATGTATAGTATGTATAGGAGTATGTATAGTATGTATAGGTTTTTGAGAGTTTGAGAATTTGGTTATGTTGATCTTAATATTAAAATTTTAGTATTATTCTCAATTTAGTTTCGAATTTTCAACTTATATTTTACGAAGCAATTTGTGTAAATTTTTCATTGGCTGAAATAGAATGTACAATAAGTTTTGAAATAAATATTGTTATTTTTGAACATGTTTCTCAAACATTAGAAGAAATTAGAATTTTATTAGAATTCATCACTTACATAGGAGTCCACTTTTACTAACTGTAAATTTTTTGTACTTTTCTGTGCATTTAGACTGGTGCATGATATGCAGAAGACACGTGATTTGATTCTGCCATAATACTTTCAAAAAGTTAAAATTTAAACTTGGGAATGTGCCCACAATGTGATGAAATAATTGATAATATAATAAGTTGGAAAATATTTTTACTTTTGTTCAACTAACTCTCTCATCTCTAGGTATTTTTCAGATAATTAAAATTATAGTAATAATATGTCTTTTCATTTTTAAATTAAAGCTTAAGAAAATTTAATTTTTTATTTTTATTTTATTAATATTTATTTTTAGAAAACACATTTAATTAAAATCTATCTGATTATAATTGTAGTATACTAAAATGATAAAGATGCAGGTTCATCACTTTAAGAAAACATCCTCCCTTGATTCCTACTATTCCAGCAAAAAAATTGCTATCCATCATGTAACGTAAGGACATTTTTTGATGAAAAATGCATTACTTAATTATAACCCCAACAACAGTGACACGATTCTCCCTTAAGTGATAGATGAAGAAAATGGTAAAAATTCTAATAATATCAATTTGAAATCCATCCATAAATCAAAGAAAAAATCAATCATTCTGATGTTTTTGTCAACTAACAGTAAATTTTGTGATCCATTTTAATATTATGATAAAAATTGTCTCAAGAAATGGCGAGTGATGTATTATGTTGATATAACAGGATCAAAATCAGTGTTCTATATTGCTTTCAAACAAGATGGAATTTTATTCACTGAAATTTTTCTTAAATATATATATTTAGAAAAATAAGATTTCTGTTCAAGTTGGTTTTAAAATATTTCATTTATCATCAAAAAACTTGAATTAAATTTATGAAAGAAAAAAAAATATTATTAAAATAATATTTATATGCTTATGTTTAAAAAACAAAGTTTAGGAAGCTGGTTTGTTTAAAAACAAAAAGATTTAGGCCTGTTTTTGGAATCAGTATTGGGTGTAAACGTCATAAAAAATAGGGTTGTTATTTTTTAATTAGAACAAATAAGTAATTAACAATACTAAGTAACTCACAAACTTTTCTAAATTTAAAATTATTGGCACACTTTAAGTCCCTAAAGCATAAGTTATAAGCGAAATGATGCAGGTTCCAGAACAATCTCAAAACTTTAAATCTCGTTTTTCTTTTTCTCCTCAGAATCAATTTTCATACACTTAAAACGTTTTTCCTTTTTTACTTCATTTATGAAGTTTAAAACGAGAAATGTCTTAATTAGTATAAATTAGTGAATTAGGAACTCAATACTATATACAAATGAGTTGTAATGTATTTAATAAACAGTTTCTACATTATTGAGTTTATCACATAATGAGTTTCTACATTAAATGAGGTATATACTGCATTTTACCCCCAAAAACATTTATCTCATTTGCTCTAATTTGCATTTTTATCTTTAATACTTTTTTGTTTGAAATATTTTCTTTAAATATTATTTTTTGTTTGTTTTAATAGTAACATTTTAATTGACCAGATAACTCTAAGAGTTATTCGTTGATTCGTATTGAGTGAAAAAAAATATTTTCATGATTCAAGTGGCCCTAAAAATCTCTCGAAGTGGCCTCTCTTTTATTGGGCAGCAAATGTGGGTGCACTTATCATTTCATTGTCCAATTCAGAAAGACAGTACTCAAGACCTTTATTTGCTAAAAGATTGAGGGAGTAAATTGGTAAAAGGGTCAACTAGATAAAGTGCCAGGAGAAAAATAGAATGTTTCGTTAAGAATTGATTGCAGTTAAATTGAATGCTTTTTTAGATTAGAATTTGGTTCTGTTCTCTGATGATGGTTTTTAAACAACTCAAACAGCTTTTAACATTAGTGTAGTTTCAACAAGGGATAATTAAAAAGATCTCAGTTAGGAAGCCTGAAAAATATCATGATAAGAGTAAAATATAAAAACTCACACAAACCAAATTTATAGCTACAATTTACAATCTTATAATTTTACTAGCACTTTCAATAACTATAAAGAACTAGTTATTGACGCAAAGTAATTATTTTATTAATATTCCTAACGTCATTAAATAAGATGCAGTTACATAATTCTATCAAACCTTCACTCGTTACCCAAAATTATTAAATTTAAAATGGAGTCTGCTTTATCGTTTCTGTCTTAGAGTGTATCTATATGCCGGTCATAAATTGAGTTTTAACGATAGTGTGGTCAAATTAGTTGGAAGTGGTTAATACAGACGGAAGAGGGTGAACCGGATGAAGCTTATTGGTTATAAAGGACACATCATGATCTTGAGTGTTTGATAAGGTTATTCGAATATATCCTTAATTAAATTTGTCCCATTTCAGAGGTTATCATTAACCGTTCGTAATTTCTCAATGACAATATAGTAGAGGCGTTTCAAATTAGATCTGTTGTTAATGTATTTTAAGTTATGTTTCAGGTATTATACCATTACTCAAAATGTATTAAAACTTAGAGCAAAGCTTTACTATATTGATACACTCACAATTAATGTTGTGCTCAACATAATATACGAAGATTACAGCATAAATGAAATTAAAGTAATATATTATATATTTTGAGCTCGTAAAGTGGATCTTTAAATACTCAGAATTGTAGCGATAATTTTATGTAATCCTTAATGATCAACTGCTAATTTGGAGTAATGATTAAATTACTTGTAAATTAGGCTTCAACAAATAATGGATGGTTAATGAATGTATAATTTTATAAATTAAATATAATAATATCAACCTTAGTTTAATAAGGTTTACTTCTTTAGGTACTTATTGATAATTGACTCAAAATTGATCACTAAAAGGGGGGAAATGTATAAAAATGAAAACTATTATTGCTGCCGTGTGATAAACAAAGCTTTAATATGAAGCGAGTATACTTCAGAAACAAATACAAAATCATCAATTAATAGAGTGTTATTAATTTTTAAAATAATTTAAAAAATATTACCTTTTGCATAAAATTTTTATTGAACATATTTTAAATACTTTTTTATTATCGTGTATTATTTCGGTAAAAAAAAGTGACGAAATATTATATTAATGAATTTAAAGTCATGTTTTAAAAATTATTACGTATTAGACATTTTAATAATTTCAGGTTATGAAATACAACATGAAACACTGATATCTTTTTCTGCTTATTATCTCTATTTAAAGAAAAGGCATGTGACGTCTCAAATCATGTGCATGTCTCGAGAAAATAGATGTAATATCTATATATTTCCATCTTTCTTCTTATTTGTCTCATCTTATCTTTCATAAAAAACAAAACATACATCCGCCGCACCACTGAAGGCACAGCTACACTAAATCTATACTAATCACAGTGCATATAATAATGTATATTGGAACATTAACTGGTTTCTACTTTAAGCATAGGCATCATTATATGCAAAAACAAACTTGCTTCTGTCAGACCACTGATGGTACAGCTACACTAAATCTATACTAATCACAGTGCATATAATAATGTATATTGGAACATTAACTGGTTTCTACTTTAAGCATAGGCATCATTATATGCAAAAACAAACTTGCTTCTGTCAGACCACTGATGGTACAGCTACACTAAATCTATACTAATCACAGTGCATATAATAATGTATATTGGAACATTAACTGGTTTCTACTTTAAGCATAGGCATCATTATATGCAAAAACAAACTTGCTTCTGTCAGACCACTGATGGTACAGCTACACTAAATCTATACTAATCACAGTGCATATAATAATGTATATTTGAACATTAACTGGTTTCTACTTTAAGCATAGGCATCATTATATGCAAAAACAAACTTGCTTCTGTCAGACCACTGATGGTACAGCTACACTAAATCTATACTAATCACAGTGCATATAATAATGTATATTGGAACATTAACTGGTTTCTACTTTAAGCATAGGCATCATTATATGCAAAAACAAACTTGCTTCTGTCAGACCACTGATGGAACAGCTTGCAGATATCATGTAAACAAATGTATATTATATTATTTTTTGTATATATATCAACTATTTTAATCTGCTTTATGGATACATTCACAATGCATCTTATAAAAATACATATTGGACCATTGACCTGTTTCTGTTTTGAACGTAAGCATCAAATTATGCAAAGACAGAACATACATCTGCCGCAACACTGAGGATACAGCTCTTATATATCATATCAACAAATGTATATAATATTACAACTATTTTTAATCTTCATTATGGTTAAATATATAATATATCTAACCACAATGTATATAATAATGTATGTTGGATAATTAACCTGTTCTGATTTTAAGCATAAACATCATATTATGAAAAAACAAAACATACATCTGTCGCAACACTTGTGGTACGACAGCTCGTAGATATCATATAAAAAACTGTGGGTGTTATAATACTAATATTTTTAATCTGCATTATGGATAAATCTGTAATATATATCTAATCACGATGCATATAATAATGTATATTGGATCATTAACCGGTTTCGATTTCAAGCATAAGCATCATCTTATGTGAAGACAAAATATGTTTCAGTCTGAAATCTGAGATTGAAGCTTGTACCTAACGATGACATGTACATTACACTAGATTTCACCTTATTTCTTATTTAGGAAATGAATATATTTACATTATATTTAACCACAATCATACAAGGAGTAAAAATATAATATTTAGGGACATAAATTGGTTTCTGTATTGGACAGAAGCATAATCGTATGCCAAGACAAAGTATGTAACTTTCTCAAAACGGAAATTAGAGCTTATATTCCAGCATAGAAAAACATGTATAACCTGATATATTTTTATCGTTACGTCTTTTTTATATTCTGGATATATTTACAATAGTTATTCACATTGCTATTAAAAATAAATTATGATAGAAACGTTTATGCTTGATTATCTATTACATAAAGCGTCGAAACGCGTGTAAGAGCCAACGTCTTTTTAATTTGCTTCATACACTGATTTTTCTTTAATATATAATAATAAAATGAAGAGCTTGTATGTTTGTGCTATAGTTCCAGAACCATTTATGCTAACCTCCTGAAATTTAGACGGGGGAAGAAAGAAGCAAGTTAAACCTCTGATCGCAAACTTTGTTCGAAAATTTCAATTCGAGAGAGACGATTGAAAAACTGAGTGTTTTCACTGACTGAAGTTGTTTCCATGACAACTAGCAATTGTTTTAAATTAAACTGCAAATGATTTTAATTTATCAATAATTTTAAATGATACGTCATGGGCAGATAAACTTAAGTGGAAGTGAATTTTGGTGAACTACATCACTGAATTAAAATTTGTAAAATTGTTTGAAATCACGTGATTATTTTCCTTATAGTCATGCGTTTTAAATATGTTTCTGTAGAACTATAATATTTAAAGCAACGAAAAATAAAGTAAGGTATTCAGAAAAGCAAAATTGATGAAGAAATAGTACTAATTTGTCTTCGAAAAAGGTGATAAATCGGCATACTATTATGGATGTCAATGATGCTTGAGTTATTATTTTAATATCTACAATTTAAATAAAAAATATTAGTTGTTTTATAAAGTGTGAAATTAATGGAGAAATTTAAATTTTTCGTTTAGAAGAAACATTATCGTCATGCTATCATTGACTCCAATATTGTTTAATTGATTTTGGTTATAGGCTAAATTAAAATAAAAGAAAATAATTTATGTTCTAAGAAGCAAAATTAATGGAAAAAACGTTTAAAAAAACCATAAATAATCGCCATAATATTATTGACACCAACGATGCTTAAATATTTTTGGTAATATATATTAATTGAACATTTGAAAAAAGTAAGACTAATGGATAAAATGAGGTATAATTAGTTTTTGTAGTATGTATTACTAATATTATGGAAAGGGGTTCAGTTTTAATAGTTACCAAATATACTTATATAGGTTATAAAGTATTATACTAGTACTTTTGGTATCTCTTGAAACTGTGCCAATACTATGTAGTTATAATATAAATACTGTGGAAAGAGTTTTTTTACCATCCTTTCGAAATGGTCAAAAACAGGAGATTAATTATCATGAGTTGGTCTTGAGTAAGAGCATCATGCCAAATGATACAGAATAAAAATGTCCTTTATTTTGATAGGATAAACAACTAAAGACATGTTTTGAATAATCTAAAAAAACATGGCCCCCTGTCAGGGAAAATTTAACAAAGAAAGAAATACAACATTATTTTAGCTTCATTTGCATTGGTACATGTCTTTCAGTATCAAGCATTGTTTTATAGTATGGTTCGGTACTGATTTATTGATTTTTTTTTCACCCAGTACGAAGAATGTGTATTCAGCTAGTAAATTATAACACAAAAGTTAAACATTAATAACGCATACTTTTAATATCGATAGTATTTAAATTATTTTTCAATGAATATGGTTGAAATTTTTTTCGTAAATATAAATTGGATTAACATTTTGCACTTCATAAAATTCTATAAAATAATTCAAGCAAACGAATTTAAATGCTGTAAAAAACCGTAATTACCTTTAAACATGAGACTATTGAAGCAATTATAAAAACCATGCGACTACAATTGCTTTTTTTTAAAAAAAAAACTCTCTTTGACAAAAAATATTGATTTGTTGGAAAGAATTAGATTTGTAATTACATTCTTGTTTCCTATTGTTCCAGTTAAATTCTTTGTTTTAGGTTTTGTTGTTTCCAAGAAGTTTTTTTAAGGCTATTCTAAAACACTTGCGATTGTTTTTATATGACAATGTCTTCATTTAATTAAACCAAAAAAATTTTTAATTACCTTTCTTGAAATGAAATAAAAAAAATAAGTTCCTGGTGTAAAGTTATTAATTCTGTTAAAAGAGAAAGTTTTCTAGATCTTAAAGAGAAATTTTTGCTAACAATTGTATGCAAATGGATGTTTAGGGTCAAAGTACAATTAACTAGGTATTCTATAATACCGTAAACATAAAAAATTAAGTCCTGATTTCAAAAGATTATTTTTAAATGGGAAAATATATTTAATGTTTAAGCAGGAAAAAGCGATATTTTTTTTAAAAAAAGTATCTTAAACTTTTTAAGACAATTAATCGACATATGAGCAATTCTACAAATAAAAGCCAATTAGGCGGCCAAAAATAAACGTGGGGGGGACGACGACGACGACGCTATTTCTACATAAATTTTCTTCTTTTTTTAACCCTAAAAAGTCAAGAAAAAATCGTGAACATGAAATTTTTTCTTTGTGACATACTTTAAATGACAAAATACCAATTTTAAATTTTTTCTGATTTTTTTCAGTTTACGAACTTTGATTAAATTTTTTTATTTTTGCTTTTTATACTAAAATATAATCTTATAGTATGAAATCTCTATAAATACATTTTAGAGACACATTATAGTAATATTATATTTATGTAAAAATCGTTTTATCTGAATAAATGGTTCAGATTTATCTGAGCTACATATGTCTCTGAGCTATATATGTCTGATATATATGTCTCTCTAAAATGTATTTATAGAGATTTCATTACTATAAGATTATATTTCAGTAGAAAAAACAAAAATAAAAAAATTTAATCAAATTTCGTAAATTGAAAAAATCGGGAAAAAATTAAAATTGGTATTTTGTCATTTAAAGTATGTCACAAAGAAAAATTTTTAATGTTCACGATTTTTTCTTGCTTTTTTAGGGTGTAAAAAAGAAGAAAATTCATGTAGAAATATTGTGCCCCTCCCCCCAAAAAAATTAATATTTTTTTGGCCGCCTAATTAGCGTTTATTTGTAGAATTGCTCAAATATTGATTGATTTTTACATATAAATTTAAAAATTTTCAAGTTTACGCATTTAACACATTTGAACAAAGGTGATAATTTTTGGATGTGAAATAGAATACATTGAAAAACACCGATATATTTTTTTTTATATTTTCAACTAGAGCGCACTGAATTGTAAAATATCCCGTTGTTAGTAACTTTCAATCTGTGTACTGATTTAATATTTTCTTTTTCAGATAATTAAATTTTAGTATTTTTCTTTTAAATCATTCATTTTAACACACTTTTCAGAAATACTTTTTACTAACTAAAAACATTTTAGTTAAAAAATTATCTTTAATATTCTTTTTTTACGTATTTTTGCAGTTAATTTAGAAAAAAAATGGCGCTCACTAAACTTTATTAGGGCATTAACGTCTAGAATTTATCTATTTTTTTTTTTTTTTTTGCATTTTCTGTATAACGTAATAAAAAGTATTTGACTTCTTCCAAAAATATAAAAAAAAAAACTGAACATATTTGTTTAGTACTAACGACATTTAATTATAGTTATTAACAAAAGAAGGAGGCTGAGAGCCTATTAGGATTGTCAATTTTTAACTAAAAATTGAAAAGAACAGACACACATGTTTTCAGAATCTGAATGAGTTGGTAAATATGCATTGGAATCGGTGATAGCTAAATAAAACAAAATGCCGTGAAAATCTCTCATTAGGAATGTTTTTTAATCGTATTAAGTGCATAGACTAGATTGATTGATAAACTAGATTGAGATTCAAAATTTAAATAATCCGACTTTGATAACATTTCTGTTTTTATTACTGGCTTTGATGTAACGTTATTTTTGTATGAATAAAGCTAAACTACGTTAAAGAGGCACAACATACACAAACATACACAAACCACATAAACATGTACAAACATATTGTTTATGGTCTATCGAAACTGAAGAGAAATTTCTCGTATGGAAATGTTACTCGAATGACAACAAACAAAAACATTTTTGATTAAAAAAACTTCTGGTATAACGAGCAACAAAGATTAGTCTTTGGTGTATAATATTTCTTGGTTTATATTTAATTTATATTATTCGTTGGATCTTAATATTAAATTTTGATATTTTATTTTATAACTGTCGGCTAACAGCCGACCTAATTTTATAGGTTTATGACTACTGATGTTCAACTCCGTAGCATTGTAATTTTGAACCCAATCCTGAATACAACGGAACTCCTGGAACGAGTATAGGGAGAAATTTGCCTTCGTGGAAGACTTTTTGAAAGAGCTAACCCGCATTTGCTTTACATGAAGAGGAAGACAACGATAACCTCCCACGGTTATCCTGGCGGCAAGAAGACTCTAACACATGATCCTTCTAACATTGAGGATATTTTACGTCAGCACTGTGGTCGGTGCAAGCCAGATCTAACAAGCCGCTCTATCCCCTGAGCCATCGGGGCTCAAATTTGGATTTTATACTTTTGGTTCCTTCTACCACACATTTGGTAAAGATACAAAACATTAAAATCAATTTGACTGATAAAATAGTTCTCACGCCATGCCCTGAAGAATCAAGATTACCAAATTACTCTTTAGAATTATAATTAATTTTAATACTTATTTTGTAATTTATCATTTTGATGCTTGTGCCTTTTACCGAATAGAATTGTAACTGACCTTAAAATCTGTTTATCATTCAACGATTTTATTTAAAATAGTTGACAGGCTGATAAGTTACGGTTAACCTTATATAGTTCTTAATTAGAGCTAAAAAAGCCTGTATGTTGTTTCCAAGTATTGTTGTTGCAACTAATGACTCTTGTTAATACCAACAAGCCTGCTATGTGAAACCAAGGGAATTTCAAGGCAGAGAGTGAGTTTCTTGCTTTTTAGTGGCGTCATCTATGCCAAGAATACGACTTCAGCCCCACGCACATCACAATCCATTTTGCAGGGAGAGCATATCCATACACCATTCATTCATCCTAAGATTGTAATTTTGACTTGAACTGGAGAACAATCAATCTCGAATTCAGTTTCCACGACGGTATTGATTTGTTATAGTAGTTTGGAACTCTTTGTGACCCCGGCAGATTTAGCGTGCACAAATCACCATTTAATACAATTCTTCCAGGGGTATTCGAACTCACGATCCCACAAACACGAACCTAACGTCCTATATACCAGGCCATACCGGCCAGTTTTTAAGTGTTTAAATGCTAAACTCATAAAAATCGAAATATAATGTTTACACATCTTTATGGCGTGTTGGGAATTTATTTATTTATTATAGGAGTTCATTTGAAAATACAAAAAAATGTCTTCAAAGCCCTTGGCGATTTGAAATTTAAAGAACTGATAAGACAAGTTTGAGAATGACAGTGTGAGTATATATTCAGTGTCACGTAATATATATTTTGCCAAACGTTCTGAAGGGTACCGGTAGTAAGTTCAGTATCCTTGTGCTGGCTTTTGTTTAGTAAGTTTATGATTTCAATGTCTTTGCTTTTTTTTAAAAATATTAGTAGTAGAACTTATATGTTTTCCATTCTATGGATTGTTAGAAATGGTGGTTAATTTAAATTGCTTATAGGAGTTGGATGATCATTAATCATTAAATTTCCGAATATGTTTCTCAAGTATTACAGAAAGAAAATACGTATGAATGATATTTTCACGTTCTTTAAAGATATTAAACTCTGAGAGATCAAGCTATGATGTCTGTTTTAAGTATATTTTATAAATAACGTAGTAAATATTTATTCTTTGGTTTTAAAGGCTTATTTGCAAATACAAAGAATGGCTTTAACATCCCTTTCAATTTGAAAAAAATTATAGAGACCACCTCTTTTTATCAACTCTCAAAGAGTTGATAAAAAAACATTAATATTCCAAGCATTTATTTATTTTTTGCTCATACATCTACATGCTTGTGTGCTCTTTACAATACGCAACCATTGTCCAGATCAAGAAGAGATAACTGTAGTTAACGAAAAAAATTAGAATGATATTGTACATATTTTATTTTATTTTTATAATCGCCGTTGAGAGAACCATCGACCCATCGATTTTTTCGGGATTACTAATGTTCATCTTTATAGTCTTGTAATTTAAAACCCAATCCAGAAGTCAAGGGAACTCCTGGATCAAGTACAGGGAGAAATTTGCTTTCGTTGAAGTCTTTTTGATAGAACTAACTTGCATTTTTGTTACATGCAGGGAAAAACCACGAAAACTTCCCACGGTTAGTCTGGTGGCAAGGGGACTCTAGCCAATGATCCGTCTACCACTGAGGATATTCTACGTCAGCTTTGTGGTCGGTGTAAGCCGGATGCGGAATTTGGATCGACCTTCCATAGCTGATTTTCGAACCCGGTTCACCTCATTGGAAGTCGAACGCTGTCACGACTCATGTTGTACATTTGGTAACGTTTACGAGTTGGTTCGAATTTCTCAAGCCTAAGACCCTTATGCAGCTGAAGCGAAGTTCAATCAATCTACTGGTTTCCGCTCTATTTATTCGAAAAATTCTCATTTATACGTATATCTTGTCATGTGATCAGCACTTAGAAGGCTAAGTTCTATAAGATTATTTCTGACCAATCGTATAACAGATATTATCTGTTTAATGGCGGTGGTGGAGAGAAATCGAGGGGATAGAGTGAAGTAGGTAGGTACTTTATTTACGTCGCACAAGAGCTGCACAATAAGCATTTGGCAACCGTCTAGGAAACATCCCTGAGGATGATCCGAAGACATGCTATCCCTATTTTGATCCTCTGCAGAGGGGATGACTCTCCTTTGGTAGTCTGACGACCTACTCGCAAAATCGAGCATTTTACGGTAGAACAGTTTAACGAGGACTGATACCGCTTACCCCTACGCAGTCTGATAAAAGTGGTCACCCACCCGCTTACTGACCGCAGCCAATGGTGCTTGACGTGGGTGTTCTACTGGGAATCGTGTATTCACCCTCAGTACACTACGGAACGGGATAGAGAGAGAAAAATAAAAACTTGGTTATGTGTTACAAGCACTTCATGACAATTCCGTGTAAATAAAACGCTAATTGAAGTACAATATACTAGATTTTAAATAAGAGATGCACAGATTTTAGAATACTTATTAGTATTTATAAAGTAATTTACGGATTGAAATCTGATACTATGATTCGATCTTCATCAGTAGTCACTTTTATATCATGTTTATTTCTTGTAATTTATTACTATTGCAATTTATTCTTGTAATTTATTACTATCTTGTAATAAATCGCCAATATTTGTTTAATTATCATTTTCTACTAGGTAATTGCGACTGCGGTCCTTGATACGGACTACGATCCAGTAAGATTTGATTTTTGCTGCATAGGTATTTTGAAATTGTAAAATGATTAGACATTACAAATTGTTATCTAAGATGAATGCTAAAAAGTACTTTCAATTTGAAATATGTAGTAATAGTAGATTAAAACGTTTAATAAAGACAATCTTAAAAAATGCATACTCATCATCATTGCATCCAAAATTGGTCAAAATAATTATTCTATATCAAACTATTCACTTTTATTTGAAAAAAAAAAATTTGTTATTATTTAGAAATATTTAAAGAGTTAAAGTAATATTTTAGACGATTACAGACACAGATATGGAAGATAAGATTAAAAATTGGCGAGCAGACGCTACTATTAAAGTTACTGTTAAAAATCATCTACCAACTCACAGTTGAGAAAACGCCTAGATTTTTTTTCCCCATTAGCAGAAATAGAATATAACCTGACCTGCTGAATAAGATAAGTTTTTTCGACGGGCAGCTCTTTTACTTCGAATGTGACCTAATGTTACAGTTGAATTAGGAAACCGGTTACCATCGAATAGAGATCGAACGAGTTCGGAGAAATCGAATCGACGAAGTGCGCTTCAGTTGCATAAAGGAGTAAATGTATTTCGGTGATGTCTCTCTTTCTGCCTTGTGCTTCTTCAATTTTACATGAGTTTATAATCTGAACATTATAATGATTAAACAAACCTGTATACAAATGTAACAATAAATAACTTACTGTAAATAAAAAGACACATCCACTGCTGCGGTGGGTTTTAAACTCGCTTCCCCCATACTTCAATGTTAGAATATTGGGGCAATCTGATGAGTAATATTTAAAATACTTTATAGTTCAGCGTAATACAGGCATTTATATACTTACAAATACCCATTTTTTGTGTAGTAGTAGTAGTATAAATGTATTGACGTTGCACTAGAGCTGCGTAATGGGCTATTGAGCATAATCTAGGAAACATCCTTCGGAATAATCCGAAGACATGTCATCACAATTTATATCTTATGCAGGGGGATATCTCACAAGCTTTGGTAGCCTATAAATAAGCATGCGACGTCTAGCATTTTAAGGTAAAATATTGTAACAAGGACTGATATTGTACACCCTCAGTCCCTTCTTAATCTGTTCAAATTGGACACCCACCAGCTCAATCATCACTGCCAGTGATGCTTGACTTCGGTGATCTACTGGAAACAATATTTCACAATCTGTGCACCGTTTTTATTTAATTATTTCATTGCTACACATACGTATGCAAAGTTGCGTGTTCAGTTACATTAGTGGAGCTTTTAAGTTTTTGTAAAGTCAAAGAATGGGTTGCACAATTCAGTGAAATGCAGCGCTAAGGTACATCCAAGAGTGTGGGGGGATTTGAATCCAGTATCACCAATCTTCAGAGCTTTAAAATGGTGATACTGCTGAGCCAGGGCGGCACTTCGTAGAGGAGAGAGAGTTTCAGAAAGGATTAATTTAAAAGTCTGACGTAATGAACATAAACTGCACAGTGAGGGAAATAAAAAAGATATCACTACGTTCGGGCTACTATGCTACACTGAAGAGTAAATACGAAAGATGTTATCACGTTTGGATTACAAAGGGATCAAATTTCTTTTTTATGTTTTCTCGTGCTATAGATTTCTTTCTTCTATGAGGTATTGGCCAAAGAAACCAATCATTGCACTGTGATACTTCTTTGTCATAGTTTGATGGATTGTAAATGTCAACTTATAATTTGCCCCGAAATTAGAAAACAAATCAACAAGCGATTACTAAATGAAATAGTGGCAATTAGATTGAATACTTTTGCTTGATCTAAAATTTCACTACAGCTATAAAAATTATCAACTGTATTGGTAAAATTACCAATTTTTAGCACAAAGCAGTCAAACAACTTGGTAATAAAAGTTAATTTTACTGTAAGTCACTATCATTACGCTACACTACAAATGCGAGTACTTTTTGGTATTCCCATACATCCAGAAGAACACCATAAATTTTGAAATATTCTGGTATTTTCGATCATAATTTTTTTCAGTGTAATTACTCTATTTTCATAACTGAAAAGAAATATACTATACATAAAGTGTTTATAAAGAAACTTAACCAGAACTTTAGTAGATGATATCCTAAATAAAATAAGACTATTAAAAAGGTATTGTTTTTCAAACTGTTATGTATTGAATTAGTATAGATTTGTTTCATGAAAAATTCAACAGCTTAAATATACAAAGATGGCAAAGAAATCTATTGACATGTCTTTTGTTACCTTTTCAAAACTTCAGATGAAAAATGGAGTGGGAAACGGAAAAGTATAGGAAATATCTAAAATAATCTAATACTTCTCAGCATCATTTTTCCATTTGATAAAGGATATACCATAAAAGAAAATCGTAGTTCTGAATCAGCTATAAACCATTTTTTTATATTCATTTTTTGTTGAGATTTTTTTATCTTAGTATGTTAAAAATGTTATAAAATATTTTTCTCGCTCACTTTTTGTAAAATGATGGAAGCAAATAAGCGTGTTTTCATCCAAATTCAAATATTCAAATTTTGTATATATTATATATATATATATATATATATATATATATATATATATATATGTTTGTATTAAAATATAATATTTTCAAATAGCATAATCAAGTTGTTTTGAAAATGAATCTAATTTTATGCATTTAAACGTTATTCTAGCTATAGTAATAAGGAAGTTTAAAGTTGAAGTTTTTTCATGGATAACAAGCTATAAAAATATTTAGAATTTTAATCGAATTTACTCACGTTCAAGCCTTTATTGAACTTTTAAAACATTATGCCTAATATGAAAAATTCATTTGCAAATTTACCATAATCAGAACTCATTAATATAAAATTTAATTTTTAACTTAACACTATTTTAACCATCACTGCTATTTAGAAAGTGTTGATTACAATATCATCTCGGCTGGATAAATATAATTAAAATATAAAATATAATGGAAATAGTTAATTACATAGCTATTTAATGTAAAGTATGCATGATTGTAAATAGTACCATTTGAAAAGATTTGATATTATTAATATAGTATTTGCTTCTCATTAATGCTACAATAATATTATATTTAATTTCTTTTTTACATTTTTGTCCCATAAACTGGGAGAAAACACATTTCTTATAATATAACTTAAATATACTTTTCTTATATTTCATAGAAGTAGACACCATGATTATCAATCATGCCAATGTTTACACTTATATGCGCAATAGTATGTATCATTAGTATGCATCGGAGTTCTAGAAAAAATTTAAGTCTGTAAACAGTTTGATAATTATAACTTTGCTTATAGTGGTATAAAAATTCTAATACTATTAAAGAAAGAGAAAATATGATTTCTACAAAATAATGTACTCTACCTAAAGTGTATGCAGCTTAATTAAATTTGTTTCAGTTAGTTTTCTTGGACAGAAATAAGCAGGAATAAATTGGAAACACCTGAAAATGCATTGAAATGTAATCTTTTTAATTTAATTTGTTTTGTTAACAAGCTTTTGCGCAGTAAGAAAGCAGAAATGTTACATCTTTTAAAGTTAGTAGCAAGATTTCTTCGTTAAAACGTTAATAACTTTTAGTTGAAATGAATTTTTTTATTTTTAATTAAATTTTTGATCTAATTATAATTTAACAAAAATAATTAGTTTTCTTACTTAAATTTCTATTTTAATCAGTTAAGGGGAATATATATATATATATATATATATTTAATTGCTAGAGAATTAAAATGAAAGAAGAAAAACAAAAAGCACTATCTTAAATTACATTAATATTAAATAGATGACCAAATATTATATATACATAAATTTAAGCGCTCATTAATGTCTTATCAAACGAAATTTAGAATAAGTCTAGGCTGTAGTTCTAGTAGTAGTTTTTTTTTTTAATTCAGTAGTAGTTATAAAATTTTTGTGCACTTATTATTATGCAAAAAATATCTTTAGAAATCAGTTTTAAGCGTAATTAAATTCAAAGCATTATTCTGAATCTACATTATTCGTAGTCTATATTTATTCTCTATAAATTAAAAGCTGCCTGTAATTATTTTCAAATCCATCTGATTAAAATCAAATTTAAGAAAAAACACGATATTTTAATCAAACTTTAATATTTTTAAGTACAATTAATAAATTGTAGTTGATCATATTTTTATAAAAATTACATAACTTGTTTAAAATGCTGCCCTCAGAAAAGATTTAAATTTACCAGGGGTAGCAACCGAAATATAGATAATGAATCACAAGTTTAAACAATTAAACAGTTTTTTAATTGTTATCTATGCTTAATTATCTTTACTTATAATTATTTCCACACGTGTCTTAATAAAATCAAATTTAAAAACAATACTTTTATCAAAATATAAAATTTTAAACTTAGTTAGAGTTTATAATATTTTTTATTTAGTTTAAATAAACTGATTTATGTTGTTTCAAAAAAAAAAAAAAAAACATTGCGTTTCGAGAGGAAGTGGCTGTTAAGATAGTAGACTAACCAGAACAATAAACAATCGAACAGTTTATCTAATTTAAATTACTGTCAATTGCTGAACTTTCTGAATCAATTATCTCACGAAGTTAAGTATTGCTTTTACCACTTCTTTTTTTTGTATTTGATGAAAAGAAATAAAACTTCTTGATGTCTGACATAGTATTTATATTTTAAGCATTTTCAATATTTTTAGGATACCAAGACTGCCATAGAAAGTTTTCTTTTTTGGAGTAATTACCTTAGTTCATTAAGTGGTTTTATTTTTTTTTTTTTTTCACCAACTAATAAAAATACGATTTAAAATCGCGCCGCAACTTTATGAGGCAAAAAAGTTAATTTTTTTCCGTAGTATTAACATTGACAGAAAAACTTAGAATATATGGTCAGCAATTTTATTTAACTTGATAAGTAAAAACGACACCCTCACTACATAGATTATTGTTATTCCAATTTTTACTTCTCATTGTTTGGTGTGGTTAAGGAAATTCAGCTAAAAAGCACATTTTACCACATCTGGTAAAAAAATAAAAATAAATAAATAAAATAAAAACAAAACATACTGATCAAAGAGCCCACACGGTATATGGTATTTAAATCATTCATTCGGTATTTTTTCTATTCAAACTGTAAAGGTTTTTTCGGAAATTCTGGTTTACAAAATTCCAGAGATTATAAGACCCTATTTTATCACTTATTTCACCAAAATCCTTACCAAAGAACTTCAGTAAATATTACCGAGCTTTTTGGTGTTCCCATTGAAACAGAAGCATGGTAAATTTTACCATATTTTGGTAGTTTTGACAATACCTTTTTTCTCGGCTCTGAATTTACATAAAAAATAACTAACAGACTGTAAGCAGTTTTATTTAACAATAGAGAAAAATTAACTTCCAAGCTTTGTTGTCTTGTTTTGAAGATGAAAGGACGACGTCCTAACCCCTTTACACTCCTGTAAGTTTTAGAAAAAAGTTTAATATTTAAATTAAAATTTGGTGACTGTTGAAAGCATTATCTTAGCATATCATCTTTCATTTGCATATTACAAAATGCATAATGACATCAGAGAGAATAATAATGTTTTTATCTTTCTGCCACCCAAATGTATTCTTATAAGTGCTAAAATAATGCACAAAAGAAACACTTAAACAAAGCACTCTAACGAAGATAAAGGTGATGAAAGCAAACTTTTAAATAAAAGCTTTTTCTTCCTTAGTAACATACAGATTTAAGCCATCTAATTTTTTACATGTTTAAGCATTTTCTTTATCCATTTGTGTTTGATATACATTTAGAAATGCAAAATAAAAAAAAAAGAATTTTTTTATGTAAAAAGACTTCTTTTTGAACAACCCTCTTCCTTTGAAGAATATGTTTGGATTTTAAAATCAAAAACCTTTTGTAGAAATATTAGTACCCAGTTAAAAACTAATCTGTTTGAATATCTATTTTTTGTTTTGGACTTTTGTTTTCATTTCCCTTTTATGTTCTTTTCAAAGAGGAAAAGCATGCAAAAAGAAAAAAAAGCACACCGTGATTAAAAACACTGTGAGGGTAATAGGAAATCAACTGAATATTCATTAGAAATGTGACTTCTAAGAAATAATCAGAATCATATAATCAATTTTGATGCAAGTTCATTCCTTGGCTTTCTAAAAGTTAAAAAAAAAACATTTGTCATAGTATTACTCGTATTGAGAGGTAAAAAAAAACACAAAACCAGAAAAGAATTCTAAAAATGCATCAAATCAAGGAATCAGGTTTAGTATTGTACGTTACTAACTGAGGATAGTTTCTTTAAGGAAAAGCGATTTTTCGAGGAAAGTTTTTTAAAGAGGTTTCGTAAAGAAATTAAGAGAACTAAATCAAAACAACTAAAGATACAAAAAAAAAAATCTATTTTAGAAAGGCTTAGATTAAGTGAATTAACCTTAGTTTAGGTAGGCCGCAGTTCAAGGAGGGATTTTTAAAGAAGGGATATTTTTTAAATATTATATTTTTGTGGAGAACTTTTTAAACGTAAAACGTCACGAGATTATAATAGACTCTGAGAGTTTCATAAGAGAGTACTTGAATACCCATCCAAAATCGTCCCCTATGAATATTAATTAGTTCTTGGTGTAAATCAGGCATTAAACTAAAAACGTACTTTATGGACGATGAATTCAAAATTAATGCATTCTTACCACATTATTTGTCATAAAAATATTTATCAATTCCTTTTATTCGACCTTCAATGAAATTAAAAAGTACTGAACAATAAATAACATTACAATAATTTACAATTTAGGCATGAAAAAGAATCCATATCTTCTTTTGTAATTTCATTAAAAACTGGAAGTATTTTTTAATGAATTATTCTTGCTGATACAAAAATAGAGTGTATGTTTCATCCTTTGAGTACGAGGCAAGGAATTAAATTAGTTCTTTAAAAATGAAAAGTTAAAAAGAAAAGAATTAAAGGCAAAAAAAAGAAAATTTTCTTTCCTGCGAAGATGCTGTTGAAGAAAGAACGTACGGAAATTGGGATAACAAATTCCCTGTATACTCTTAAACATGTCCTCTCTTTAAAAAATAGGAGTTGTCAAGAATAAAATGAATAAAAAAGGAACAAAGTTGCTTCATTTGAGAAAGTTCTTTTTTTTTAGCAACATAAAGTTCAAAAGGAACAATCTGTGTAATAAAAAAGCGATTCGAAAGTAAAGCCTTTTGGATGGTGCTACTTTTTTCCTGAGATTTTATTTTGTTTTCTCAAGTTAATTGCATTTGTTTTTGAATAATTTGCAAATTTCGGTTATGTCTTTTCAAATTATTTCTTTAACAAGTCTAAGAATAAATACTGTGGAGCGTTTAAAGTTTCTATTTTTTATTTCCTAACTTTTTTTATTGAAATATTATCATATTTTGAAATTAGCTTATTTTCATTAACTACTTCTGTATTTAGTTTTGACAGGTTATTAAATAAATTTCAATTACTGTTTTATATTTTTTTTACCAACTTTTTTAGGTTTACATTTACAATATTTTTTTAAGCAAACCACACAAATTTTATCCAAAACTTTGAATTCTAAATTATTTGTATCATAGAAAATATTTTATACATCAAAATATATTCACATTATCTATGGATTACATGGAAGTTTGCGAACATATATATGTTAAATTTGGCTAATAAAAGCGTATATATATATATATATATATATATATATATGTAGAGCTGTTGTTTCAATACCATAGTGTAATAGCTGAGAACATTGCATCATCCTCTTTGTCGTTGAGAGGCGCCAGCGAGTCCTGACGGGGAAGTTCTGCAAATGTTGGAGGAAGAGCACATAGAATCCTTTATCCAAGATAGAGAGAACATTCGAGAAGAAGCCAAAAAGAATATTTTGAAGATACAAGAAGAGAGCCGCAGGCAATACAATAAAAGAAGAAAGAAAGCCAACGAATATCGAGAAGGAGACTTAGTCGCAATACAGAGAACTCAGTTTGGATCTGGTCTCAAATTAAGACCAAAGTTCTTCGGTCGTTGAGAGGCGCCAGCGAGTCCTGACGGGGAAGTCCCGATGGGAAACTCCCGAATCTCTCTGAACTTTATCCATAGAACATTTTAATTTCTTATTCACATGCGATTCGGAGACCACTGCATGAAGGCAGCCCTCCCGTATGGATACATCACCGAAATAATTGGATTATTCTCTGCAAATCAGAAGGGCAGTAGTGATCAGGAGCGGAGAAGTGCTGTTGTGAAATCCTTGGATACGAAAGGGATACGAATCTGGTTTGAATCAACGAAACATTGGATTACCATTGGACACGGAGTTTCTTCAATCAAGGTAGGAAATTTTCAATTTTAAAAATGTATAAAAATTCAAAGAAAGAAGTCCTAGTAAAAGTATTAGAGGAAATAGGAGTCATCGCAGACGGCAGCGATAATATTGTTAAATTAAAAGAAAAAATTGAATCTACCGAAATATTTAAAAATGATTCAGAATTTGTCAAAAATTTAATAACTAACGACGTAGAAAAAAGAGTACAGACAGCGGACAGGGAACTTAAACAGAGCGAGATTCAAGTAGAGTTAGAAAAATTAAAATTAGAAAGACTCGAGAAAGAAATGCTTTTATTAGAGGCGAAAAACAAAGCATTTTAAACTAATCCTCCCAAAACAATAAATGATACACGCGAAACAAACATTGAGAATCTAATTCATAGTATCAAAACTTTATCTCTTCCAGTTCCATCAAAACCTGAAAATTTTAATCAATTTTTTTCATCGTTGGAAAGAGCTTTTGCTACGAAAAACATAAATGAGGGGCTTAAAGCCGAAATCTTAATCAATATACTAGGTGAAAAAGCAAACAGTGTCTTGTTATACATTGAAGATAATGATTTAAAAAAACTATGAAAAATTAAAAGCTTTAATATTGCGCGATTTTCAACAAACTCCCCAAGAATGTTTGAATAACTCTAAAAATGCCTCAAAAATTTAAAGAAGAAACATATATTCAATTTGCTACTCGCTTAAATTGACATTTCGAGTATTATTGCAAATTACGTAAAGTTGAAACATTTAAATCATTATGCAACCTAATTATATCCGATAAAATAATTGAGACATTAAATAAAGAGATGGCGAGTCACATTTTAATCCGTCAGGGAGAAAATTGGTTTAGTCCCATCGAGTTAGCACGAGAGTTAGACATTTACATAACGTCAAAAAAATATGCCACACAGAGAAGCACATAAAAATGGGGCGAACTCTTTTTTTCGAAGCCAGAACACTTTTTTTCGAAATGAAAACAGAGATTTCAGAAAAAATCATCCGGATCGTTTTTCTCAAACGATAGATAAACAAAATAGAGAGGAGAGACATTGTTATGTATGCGGAGAAATTAATCATTTTGCGCGCCACTGTCCAAAAAGATCGAATAAAACATATGATTCCAGAAGCGATAAATCAGAAAGAAAAAATACCCAAAATACCAAAAATACCTAGTGAAAACTTAGAGAATAAAAACTTTAGTGTAAATTCCAGCAAACCATCTGGAGAGAATAATTTTAAACACGAGTTGAAGTATGCTCAGATTTATGTGAATAGAAATCCCATTCAAGCCGTTATAGATTCTGGAGCTCAAATATCGGTAATTAATTCAAATAAAATAAAAATAAGAAATCTGCCATTTTCTAATATAAAGCTGACGTCATGTTTTGGGGATAAACAAAAAGCAAAACTTGTAGAGGTTCAAATGTCCGTAAATCCTAATGAGTCAGGGTTGAAGGTCAGCGCCGCAGTTTCGGATAATCTTGAAGTAGAAGCGATTCTAAACCCAACGATTTACGAGCAATTAATAAGAGACAACTTATCCTAGGTCAGCTTTCTTCAAGTGTAAATATACAAACCAAAAGTTCTAAGAGTGAAGATTTTTATGAATGTTCTTGTTTTAATATTAATGACTCTTACTCCTGTGAATGTTTTTTATTTAATATCAACAATGTGTATAGTAATGATGAACTTGATTTATCACATGTTAATGACTCTTGTATCAGAAACGAACTGTCAGTGTTGATTAATAATTACAAACCAAACAAAATTAAAGACACTAAGTTAAACATGAAAATTATTTTAAAAGATGAAATACCAGTTTGTCAAAGAGCTAGACGTTTATCTTTTTCTGAGGAACAAAAAGTAAATGATCAGATATCAGAATGGTTAAAAAAAGATATAATTAGAGAGAGTTGCTCTGATTATTGTTCCCCAATAGCTCTTTGCAAAAAGAAAGATAATAGTCTAAGATTATGCATAGATTACCGAAAGTTAAATTCTAAAACAATTAAAGATAGATACCCCTTACCTCTCATTGAAGATGTGTTAGATCAATTACAGGGTTCTAAAATTTGTAGCAAAATTGATCTCCGAAATGGGTTTTTCCATATAGACGTAGACGAGGATAGTAAAAAGTACACCTCATTTGTGACACCTGATGGGCAGTATGAGTTTAATAAAGTGCCATTTGGGGTGTGTAATAGCCCTAGTACATTCCAGAGGTACATTAATTATGTGTTTCGTGATCTTCTTAGAGAAGGTGTTGTTGTCATCTTCATGAATGATATTTTTATACCCACAGAAAGTGAAATAGACGCACTGAACAGTTTAACGAGGGTATTGCAAACTGCATCCGAATATGGACTAGAACTTAATTTAAAGAAATGCCAATTTTTGATGTCTAAAATTAACTTTTTGGGTTACATTATTGAGAACGGTACCATTAAACCCTCTTCCGAAAAAACATTAGCTGTTCAAAAATTTCCTGTACCTAAATCTACTAAACAGGTGCAGAGTTTTCTTGGATTAACCGGATATTTTAGGAAGTTTATTCTTAACTATGCTAATTGCTAACCCATTAAGTGATTTACTTCGGGATAACAGTGTATTTTATTTTGGCCCAGAACAACAAACAGCATTTCAAACTTTAAAACAAAAACTTTCTGAAAACCCAGTATTACACATTTTTAAACAAGGAGCACAGCTTGAATTGCATACCGATGCAAGTAAATTTGGGTATGGTGCTATTCTTTTCAGCAATCTGATAATAACAAATTACACCCCATACACTATATGAGTAAAAAAACGACTCCTCAAGAGGAGAATTATTCAAGTTATGAACTTGAAGTATTGGCTATAATTGAGGCTTTGAAAAAATTTCGAAATTATTTGGTGGGAAATAAATTTAAACTTGTAACAGACTGTTCAGCTTTCCAAAAGACTATGAGTAAAAAACAATTAACTCCTAAAATTGCAAGGTGGGCTTTATTTTTGGAAGACTTTGACTATGAAATTGTACATCGCTCAGGTAAACAAAGAAACATGTTGATTGTTTAAGTAGATATCCTATTATGCATATTACTTGTGACGAATTAACCTCTAAAATTGTTACTAACCAGGTAAATGATGAATACATTAACTCTATTAAACAACTTTTGGAAAATAAATCAATTGACGATTTTGTGTTAAAAAATAATGTTTTATATAAACTTGAGAATGATAATTATTTACTAGTGGTCCCACAACAAATGCAAACTGACATTATCAAATCTACACATGCTAATGGTCATTTCGGTATTGCTAAAACTCTTGATGTACTTAAACAAAACTATTATTTTCCAGATATGAAGAAATGTGTTGAAAATGTTGTAAATAATTGTGTAGAATGTATATTAGTAAATAGGAAGGCAGGAAAAAAAGAAGGGTTTTTGAACCCGATTCCTAAAGATAATATTCCCTTAGATACTTACCATATCGATTTCATTAGCCCTATGCCTTCAACTAATAAGAATTATAAACATATTTTCACTGTGGTAGATGCGTTTACCAAGTTTGTTTGGTTCTACGCAACTAAATCAACGTCAAGTCAAGATGCAATTGATAGGTTAAAAGCTCAACAAATAACTTTTGGGAATCCTTCACGAATAATTACTGACAGAGGTACAGCGTTTACTTCAACAGATTTTGAGACTTATTGCCAAGATGAAGGTATCGAACATGTGAAAATAACAACAGGCATTCCTCGTGGTAACGGACAAGTGGAAATAATGCATAAGATCCTTATACCGATACTAGCAAAACTTGCGATAGAAGATCCTACTAAGTGGTACAAATTTGTTCCAGCAGTAAAGCGTACCATTAATTCGACAGTTCCTCGGAGCACTCAGAAGACACCCTTTCAACTTTTAACCGGAGTGAAAATGAAAACAAAAGAGGACTTACAAATTCTGCAAATGTTGGAGGAAGAGCACATAGAATCCTTTATCCAAGATAGAGAGAACATTCGAGAAGAAGCCAAAAAGAATATTTTGAAGATACAAGAAGAGAACCGCAGGCAATACAATAAAAGAAGGAAGAAAGCCAACGAATATCGAGAAGGAGACTTAGTCGCAATACAGAGAACTCAGTTTGGATCTGGTCTCAAATTAAGCCCAAAGTTCTTCGGTCCATACAAAATCACAAAAGTGAAGAATAATGACCGATACGATGTGCTGAAAGTGGGGAATCATGATGGACCAATAAACACTTCATCTTCAGCTGACCACATGAAACCGTGGTCAGTAAATTAAAAAAATGTTTTTATATTTTTATACTTTGCTTTCTCGTTTTTTTTTCTTCTTTTTTTTCAGGTAACTGTGTCTGAAAGCTGTTGCAAAATGCGGACATTTTACTGCAGGATGGCCGAATTATGTAGAGCTGTTGTTTCAATACCATAGTGTAATAGCTGAGAACATTGCATCATCCTCTTTGTCGTTGAGAGGCGCCAGCGAGTCCTGACGGGGAAGTCCCGATGGGAAACTCCCGAATATCTTTGAACTTTATCCATAGAACATTTTAATTTCTTATTCACATGCGATTCGGAGACCACTGCGTGAAGGCAGCCCTCCCGTATCATGTCATTCACCGTTAAACACTTATTTCCTTTTATTTCTATTAAATGTTAAGTTTCAATGTTATATCATCGTCGTTATTTTACCCTTATGCTGCACAAACCCCTACATAAAGGTGCTATGCACATGTTGCATGAAATTAAACTTAAATAATTCCTTGTAAATTCGAAGAAAACATTGATACATCGGAATAAAACTGCGTGTCTGAGGATCTTCCGAAGTCAATGACGCGTAACTCGACTGCATCTCACACCCCATTACTTCAAAATTTCTTATATATATATAATATATATATATATATATATATATATATATATATATATATATATATATATATATATATATATATATATATTATATATATATAAGAAATTTTGAAGTAATGGGGTGTGAGATGCAGTCGAGTTACGCGTCATTGACTTCGGAAGATCCTCAGACACGCAGTTTTATTCCGATGTATCAATGTTTTCTTCGAATTTACAAGGAATTATTTAAGTTTAATTTCATGCAACATGTGCATAGCACCTTTAATATTAAATAAATACACAAAGAAACAAGAAGAGAATACAGAAAGCATGAATGTAAAATGAAAAAAAATTTAAAGGATTACTTGGAAGAACAAAAATTATGTATATTAAGAAAATTTTACATGAGAAGATTGAACAACGAAATGGTTAGCCACTAAACTTAGTGCTTGATAATATTTTAATGTTATGGCTCCAGCAAAATATATAATTGCAATAAAGTGAGGTGGACCAAACAAAAAGTTAGAAAGAAGTAAAAAGACTGATTCGTTAACATAAATGATTTAAGGACAAAAATCAGCACAAAAATTATTAAAAAAGAATTACACCTCATATACCTGCGATAATTTCGCCAAAATTAATGAAAAATACTTTGCTATTTATTTCAAAATCGCAGCCTTAGTTTCTAAGTTAATTACATTCCTCTTCACTTTGTTTTTTCTCTTATTCATTTTCAGGGATTATGTCTACAAATAAAATAAAATCCCAAAAATTTTTATCCAAATAGATAAAATAATAAATTTAATTTCAATTTGCATTTTGAAATGAATATTATCTTAATGGTCCATAAATATAAAAGCCCTTTGAAGGACTTCAATTAATACTAGATTTAGAAATTAAAACACATGCAATATTCTTTTTTATTAAATCACTTTATGTAGCGGACTTGTCACTTGCGCAAATCAGAGACGAATATTAAAAATTAAAAAACAACTCTTTACTCCCTTGAAGCAAACTCCGTTTACCTACTCGTTAAAACAACACAATACAAAAAATTACAATACAAACGTAATGTAATTTGTCGACGTAATATTTATGTAATGTAATATCAAAAATTGAAAAAGCAAAATGGCTGATCAAACCTACTGTTATTGTTGATGTCGTAGGCTATTAAGGCAAGGTTTGCGATTGTTCTTGCATTTTAGTGGTGCCATCTATAGTCAAGAATTCAACTTCTGCCACACCCATACGTCCCACTCGTTTAGGCAGCAGACCCATTTATACATCCATTCATTTATCCACAGATCGTAATTTTGACCTAAACAAGAGAACGATAAATCTCCAATTCAGTATCCCCGGAGTTATAACTTGTTATGAAGACATGGAGGACTTTGTAAGCAGGCGGATTTAACGTGCACCAGTCACCATTTCTTACACGAGGAGTCTTTGTACGGCTGTATTCGAACTCCCGTTCGTGAGAACAGGAGTTCAGACCCCTGCAAATCAGGCTATTCCGGCCCCATCAAACCTACTATTTTTTTATTGATAACTTCGTCAGCTATGTTCCAATTTGATTGAAATTTTCATATACCGCACAAAAATAATTAACTAAAAAAATTAGCACAAATAAAAAATTGCACAATATAAGACCGCATGAAAATAGTTTTGAATGCACATACATGTTAAAACATGCTCAATAACGAATACAAGTTGTTTTCAATTTTGTCTATATTTTTTTCAGGGCTATTACCGTACATTTTCGCTCAATTGTGAGAAACCCTTTTTTACAGGGTAAGAGGTAATGAGTTCCATGATATTTCAGTCTTATAAATATTTTAAATTTTGAAGCATACCTTTTGAAACTAAATTTGTATGGAATTCGACATTTCGATACAGTTGAAACGCCTGATGCATAAGTAATTGGTAGATGATTCCAAACATATTCATTCAGCCTGACAAATTATCAATTAGAGGGTGTCCCATTTCCCTCTTGACATAAATTAAGACGTCAAGATAAGATCCATTTCAATGTTTGGTGCAATTTCCAATCTGGCAGTTTCATCAAAGTGCTTTAAACAAACCCTTGATTCTGAAATTCTGAATTCATATTAGTTGAATGCATTCCTGTTTTATATCATTTGCATGTTTACATAATAGATAACCATATGACAAAAAATATTCTTGTTTTTTTTTAAATATTTTTTAAACTCCTTGATTTAAAAAATAAATTTAATTCGGTTATTCGATTATTATCTTTTACAAATTTAGAATGCAAAATTTCTAGGATCTAGAGTTAGTGTTTTGGCGACAGCAAGCTATATTGAAACAACACTTTTTTATTTTTAAGTTAAGTTTTACTTAAATATTAGGTACCAGCTTCAGTTTTTTGACACCGTGGTGATTGGATTTTGACAATTTGTTGACCCCCGTTAATTACAGATCAATCAATTATCGTTTTAAATAATTCTAAATTACAAGTGAATTGTTTTTAAGTTTGATTTCGTAACGTTAAAAATTAAAGAAAAGTGCGTGTTCATAAGAATTTCATATACAAAAGAAAAAAAACATCAAATTCAAACCTAATTTTTATCTTTTTATATTTGTAAGTCATATTTTCCGATTAACTCTAGGCAATCGTTTGCTTCAGAAAATAAAAACAATGATGATAATTTGAAAACATAAAAGCAATGTTTTACAACTACAACGTTGATATTAATTTACAAGGAATTTTCTTGTTGTAATACTCTTACCTCAGCTACGTTGCAATAAAATAATATATGTATGAAGTGTAAGAACAAGTGTGTAAAGTTACATAGTGCTATTCGTTAAGAATGCACACTGGTGTCCAAAATATAAGCTTGATTCAAGAATAAATATTGATTTATCAAATTCACTTGAAGAAACTCACTTTTCAACGGTAAAACAGTGAGCATGTGCAGAAACATTATAGTTGAATTTGACATGCGCAAATCATGGTCGTACGCTAGAAAGAGCATGAAGCCCCCACTCACGTACCCTGTATGACCAACTGCTGAGTAATGTCCAAATGGACAAGTTTATGAAAGCAAAAATTATTGAAATACTGGAATTCGGACGAAATTTAACCAAAGTGCCTCAAATTCTGAATGTTCCTCAGTATGTAGTCTCAAGATTGTGGCAGATGTTTTGAAGTACAAGGATTGTTATCTAAAGAACCCCTATTGGGCAATAACTGCGTGACGTCAGAGAGGGAGTCGAACTTAAAAACTCATTCCAGCATTCACAACCATTATGAGAGTACGAATTCGAGGTGGACTGTTTATAGGAGACTCAATCATGCTGTAAGCCAGGTGACCAGTCATCCATACACAAATTCCCACGCTTAAACTGGAGTTTCAACCATTTGTAATGAAGTTTGCAATAAAGGGCCAATGTGATGATTAGTGACGAATTCATAATATTGGTTTTCGTCGGATAATGATATAGAGATGGAGTGGGACTCGTTTCCCTCCCCCCCCCAAAAAAAAAACACTATGAAAAAACAATATTTTATTTTAAAGGGAGTCATGACATGAATAAGCACATTGTTTTGTAACAAAATAAATGTTATTACAAAATATTACCATAGAATTAGCCAAAGAATTGTTATAAAATATCATCATGGTTAGACCTATATATAATAACAGTTCTGTCAATAAACTAGAAATTCATTATCATCTGAGTTGGGGTTTGAAGCTATAGATAACTCTTCAAATAACAAAATGTAAACGATAATGCCTCAAATTTATTTCACGAAAAGGTAATTATAGAAAGTTATAAAATAAAATAAACTGAACCGAAAATAATTAATAAACGCATAATTAAATAAACACAATGCATACGTTGTATTATTTCTGCTTTTAAAAAGCAAATATTTACAGTTGTTTTCCAAACAATTTCAACAAGCCATTTTGGTATTTTTTTAAATACGTTGTTTACTTGTTAGCTGTTGTAATTACGAAAAGAAAGCTCAGATTGCCATACTCTATGATTTCTTAAGAAATCGACTGCAGATCGTAATTAAGTTCATTCAAATTCTCTTTCGACTTCTCGAAAGCAGATAATGTCGTTTGTACTAATTTAAATTAACAAGCTGCCCGGCTATTCATAGTTTATTGTTAAATCACTTAAATATATTCAAGGGAGTTTTATTTTGATGGGGTTTAGATGCTTGTGCTTTGAAGAATGCACTTGAAAAGTCATTTCTCAAAATTGCTTTAAACCAACTCTAATTCCTTTTACAAAGCTCAAATAAGGGTAATTCAAAATTCCCGGTACGGTTAAGTACAAGTGAACGGTTTAATTCATTCTATTAGACCGATGTTTTATTAAGAACAATTTTGAAATAAAAATATAGTTTGAACTAGATAGAGCGTTATGTTAGTAAAATATATTCATATAATGAGAAATTTATAATTAGTTAATAATAATTTTGCATTTTTTTGTAAAAAATATGTTTGATGTAGAATGCGTTTATTAAACAAAACATATTAATATTTAAAACGTTGTGTTTAAAAAAAGTGATTTTGTTACATTCAATAGAATACACTTATAAAACTTACTTTGAATGCCCTTAAAATGCATATACTAAAGATTCATCATATTTTCCTCGTATTTCACAAAACTGTTTCATTGAAATTGCTTTGCGTGAACCTTTCATCAAATTGAAGATATCGCTGAATTCTTCCTTTATTTGAAGATACAGATTTCGTCGAAAACAAACTAAAAACATGAGGTTAAAAGCATAAAAATTATTCGGATATTTGACATTTATGAGGACAAATGTAAATTCTGCATTTATGAACATTTCATTGCTCCCTGTCGGTAAAATTTTTTTTAAATTAAATTAACACTGCTTATCACATCTTTAACTACTTTAGTTTTATTCGTTTAAAAGTTATTTGAGTTTATTTTTTCAATTTTTTTAACATCTTTATGGATTCTTTTATTTACACCCTGTAGAAAACGAAGAGGGAGAAAATATTTTAAATTTGCAAATTTACTTACGAATGTGTGAGATAAAATCAAACAAACGGTTTGACAATGCTTAAATGAATCTCTAAAGAAATGGCGTAAAGTTTAATTTTGTAAATGGCCTTTAATTGAAATCTTCAAAATGCAATTCTGGTAATGTTGATTGTAACGATAATGGAAGAGCACCTACGAACATATAATTATCACGAAATGGATGTATACTTTTGGCAAGAGCTTATCATGAATAAGGATATTTTTATCGATTTAATATAGCAGCTGCTTCGATAAAATTACCTAATTAGATATTTTTAGAATGGAAGAGTACGAATAGTAAGAGAATCCTTAAAAATAGATAAAATGATTATAATTCTAAATTATTTAATGACTGAGAACAAGGAAAGAAAAGCATTTTTATCACGACCTTTTAACTTTTGTCAATAGTTCTGTCAGTTTCAATCGCTGTCTCCATCCCCTTTCTTCGTTCGGGTTAAATTTAGATAAATATTAAATAAAACAGCGTTGACTAAGACTGTGTAAACGTGTAGAGAATTGAAAGGTAATATGCACTGAAAGAATTTTTAAAAATATTTTTTTTTTATTTTTTAAAAATGTAATTTATGCGTATCCCTGATTGATTAACCATTTTCGTTGTCATATAGTACTTAAAATGGTGATGTTCTTAACAAGACCTTATTTATGTATGAAAGTACTGAAATTTTGTGTCTGAAACGGTGCAAAAACAGTTGTGTAGTAACAGAATCCAAGAATTAATTTGTTATTAAACCGTAATTCGGTATTAAATCAAAAAAGACTTGTTTAATACGCTGTCACGCATGTTCAGAAAAAAATAAAAGATCACCGTATCGATATGTATGCATGTTTTTAGTTATGTATTAAAGGTTATAATATTTTAATTTTCACGTATTTATCAATTGAATTAAATTACTTTATATCATTTAATTTATAGCCACTTCTTTTTCTTTAAGGCGTATTCAATTTTGTCCCTTTGTGGTACGCATATGTTTTTTTAATTATACTCGGTATCATTTGGCACTTAAAATGGTGCTATTCTTAACAAGACTTTCGTTTAGTGTTAAAACTACCGAGATTTTGGGTCTGAAACGGTACAAATACTGTTGCGTAATAACAGATTTCAAGAATTATATTATTACACCACGATTTGGTGTTAAATTGAATTCAAAGTCTGTCAAATTGTTTTATACACTGTTACGCGTGTACAGAAAAAAATAACGATCACAGTATCGATATGCATGCATGCTTTCAGTTGTGTATTAATGATAATAAATATTTTAATTTTTAAATGTTTGTCCATTACATTAACTTTTTTACAAAATTCAATTTTTATTCACTTCTTTTCTTCTAAGGCTTATTCAATTTTGTGTAAGTATTCCCTTGGTGGTACGCATATGTTTGGTTCAGAACATAGTTTTACTTTAAAAAATAGTCTGTTCATGAGTCCTACACTAACTGTCCTATTTTAAATTGACTCATAAAAATAATTTTACTGACTGTTGTGTTTATAATTTTCACTTTTAAATATTTTTTTTATATATTTAAAAATAAAAATGACAAAATATAAATTAAAAAAACTTATATTTAAAAATGATTATTTTTAAATCATTTTTATTTTATGTCCTTATTATTATAATTATTTTAATTCTTTACATTTCCACCGGCGCTTTTAACTTCCATTGCTAATAAAAAATGTTTTAAATCACCTTAATTTTTAGTTAATTCATCTTTAACTGATGTCCACCTCTGTCATTTGACATATTTTTATGTTTTTTTTTTTTTTTTAATTTTCAGCTTGGATATTTAATAATTTAACTTTTTATCTCTGCATACCCCCTGGGGTGGGTCAGAGTTTTACCTATCTTATCATTTTTATTTTGTTTTTATGCATTTTGGTCTAACTGAACAATGAAAGTCAGGCTAATTACTTTACTCCAACTATACATAGTTAAAAATGTTGGTGTATAGTTGTCACCATTTTTGGTGAAGAGGAAAATTAAATAAACTGAGAAAAATGTGTGCTCGAAGCTACCATAATCTAGTAAAATATATCGTGTTTCTGGTTCTGCGGGAACACCCCAAGGCTCGGTAATTTTTAAGAAATTGCTTTAGATATATAACGCTTAGATCTTGATAAATATAGCAACAAAACATGGTTTTATGATATGCGATGAAGTTTGGTAAATGAGGTAAAATTTACTAATTTCATCATGATACTTTCGTTTATTCGGTTAAATTTGCTTTTTAGTTTTGCATTCATTCTTAAATGAGTGGTAATAAAAATTACAGTTTTGGAAACCGGTATTTCTGGTGAACTGTTATCAAAGGAATGGAAAAACGGTCAATCTCCAATTCAGTACCTCTAGAGGTATTGATTTGTTATTGGAGCATGGAGGACACTGTGCCTCAATAGGTTTAACGTACACAAGTCACCAATTAATGCACGAGTAGTCTTCGGTCGGCTGGGATAGAATTCATGACCTCTTGGATATGGGCCCGATGCCCTAACAACTAGGCTATCCCGGCCCTATGAAAATTTGTCTTGCCAACAAATAAACAAACGAAAAATTAAAAAATAAATAAACAAAACTGTAGGAGAGTGAAAGTGAATGAAAATATGACTACATATACTGTAAAAAATACTCCCAAAATGGTAGCAACTTTATACACGGAATTGTTTTACAGTGTAGAACAGGGATGGCGAACCAATGGCACGTGACACAATATTTTGGGCACGCCACCTATCACAATTATTACTGCACTATGAATTGTTATTACACAAATGTTATTACACTATGAAGCATACGTAACAATTAAATTGAAATTCACAAAAAGAAACGAAATAATAAACAATTATTCATAAAAAAATTAACAATTAATGCTAAAAAACAATTAATAATGATAAAAAACAAGCAAGCAATAAAAAATTAGCAAAAAGATTAACAGTCCTGCTTAAACTAACATTTACAAACTAATATAAGTTATTTGTCATCTAATCTGCAACAACAGAAGTCACACTGATGTTATTTTGGGTTGAATTACGCGTATAACTGAGACATTGCAAAATGTTTTTTTTTCTATGTAAATAAAGAGTTTTGAGTTGATAGTATTTAGTATTATTATTTTCCCAATAATCACGAAGTCAAAATTATTTGACGGCACGTCTATGACCTCATTAAGCAATTTCTTAGAAAAAAATGGCACGTTGGCGTATAAAGGTTCGCCACCCCCATGGTGTAGAAGATATTTCGGATGCTTCAGATACACTACATTTAGTTTTAAGTTACTCTAAAGTTTTTTATAGTCTTAATCTGCAAAGCTGGATATTCTTTTACAAACCAATTTCGAATTCATAATTAATTTATTCATAATTCGAATTCATAATTCATTTATTATTTTATGATTTCGTACATCAATACAGTGGTTTCATATTCACTCGGTCTCATTTTAATTACATGCATAATCGTTATTATTTGTAGTTAGAATATACAATCTATAATTTCTATGATTGGAGATTTTTGACAGACACATGCACTGCGATTCTCGCAAATTATTGAATAAAAAGAATTTGAACAGATTCGCAACGATATTAAGTTTTATATTAGTTGATAATAATTTGGGCAAACCTTAATTTAATAAAATCGAAATGCAAAAATCAAAATACATCAACCTATGGGCATAATATTGACGAGATTTATACATATTAGTTTTGAATTACAAAATATTTGTTTTACAAGAAGTTTGACATATTATGTCATGAATTTCAGTCCGGCAAAAAATATCTTTTGAATAACACACAAAAAAAGTGCGTTTAAGTATGTAAAGGTAAAATATGTAAAATTAATTTTTTTTGCCAACATTCACAAGCATTTCATAAGCAATCCAAATGATTAAATAAATATTTTTTTATGAAGCGAAACTGTTTTTTTAATTGTTAAGGAATTTCTTTAAATAGCTTCAGAACAATTCTAGCATAAAGCTAAAAAAAATAACCATCCTTTAAGGCAAGTAAATAAATGATATGTTGTACGAATGAATCATTTTAAGTAACTATCAATTTCTTTAAAAATTGAAATAAATTTTTATCTGTGTTTCATAATAAAATAATTAAGCGTTAAAAATTAATTCTTAGAAGCTGGGCTGGTATAATCTCTGAAAATTAAATTACCTGCTGAATCATTGACGTATAGTACCACTTTATGAACGCGGTTTTATTTTCACTCTAAGATAAACTAAATATATTTTTCCTTTATTAATTTTACCTAAAAAAATGTACTGTCATAATTAATAATTTTCTTTACTTTTTTATTCGTGTGAAAACACTATTCGCCTCTAAGAGCTAATTGAATATGTCTTATGCTCTTCAAAAACAAAAAAAACTTTGTAGATGATAAAAAAAACGTTTTTTCAAAAAAATAATTTTTCTTTTATCATGTCTAAGCAAACGATAATGATCTAGAACATATATTTTTTAATTTGGTAGGATAGAAAAATGAATCAGAAAAAGTTATAAATCGTATTTATATATTTTTTTTTAAATCTTATGTTTGTAAAAGTAATACTAGAGAAAAGAAATATAGATATCCGAATAAAGAAAAATTTTGAATTCATTTGCCGTTTATAAGCATTTGAATACATATTTACAAGTTTAATCTTCAAAAAAAATTAAAAAATAAAATATAACAGAAGTTTTTTTTTCTCTAAAAGCTAAGTCTTTTGCAATTTGCAAAGAAAAGAAAATTCTTACAAAACAAAGGATTATGACCTAGAAAGTGCATTCGTTAAATTAAGTACAATAACAATAAAATGCAATTGCATGCAATGTCCTTTTAGAAAAATTTATGTTCATAAAACAAGCATTGGAACAAATAACCGAAAATGATTTAATTCAGTCATTGCCGCTTATTAGTGTGTTTACTTATTTGTGGTTATATATTAAGAAAAAAAGTTGCTATCTTTCTATCTATCTTCTACAGTTTATAAATTTATCTAAGTACCTATCTATCTTTAACGAGTCATAAAAATATTGTTGCGATTCTGAATGTATTCTGCTAGTTTAAAAGCATAAAATAACAATACAACATTTAATATTACATATATTCTACTTCTATTAAGTTTTTTTCTACAGTTGAAAAAATAAGCATTTCTAAAAAAAAAAATAAAAAAAAGATTTTTTAAATCATGTACACATCCTAGATGTTTTGAAATGTATTAACTTACATATCTACATTTTATTGTTAGGAAGCAAAAAAAAAAAAAAAAAAAAGCCTCAACATTTTTGCATAATTTTACTTCCTGTAACAATTAGTCATGTATGCATACGTATGTTTTTCAGAAATAAAACTCTCACTTTTGACAATTCAGCAATTCTTGAGCTGTATTTCGTTAAATTTGAGAATTATTTTGTCACAAAATCACGTTAATTGTCCTGAAACGTGACATCCCAAATGCAATAAAGAAAATCTTTCCTCAACTCATACGTAATTCATTTCCTCAACTCAAGACGTAACTAGAATGAAGACCAGACGATTGAATAGAAAGTGTCGAAATAAGACGAAATGCCTGTATGATGGTCAAGAGATTGGCCTCGTCCCAGGAAGATTCTGGGATCGAACCCTCGTCTCGGGCTAAGTGTTATTTTTCTCTGTTTTATCCGCCCTTCTTGTGTTGTTGGGGTGACATTGATCCACCTTTATGGTACCCACAATGAAGTAATAAGCGGAAACGTTAGTACATTAGACTCTACAAGATTTTTTTTTCTTGGAAAAATTAGAGTGACGGATGATTCTTTTTAAAATTTTGACGAAATTTTTGCTCAGATCTGATGCTAGGAAATAGTTTCGTCAAAAACAAAGAAAGTTTTCGTGATATTTGAAACATCTATTCTTTACACATTCGCTTATCACGGTTTTTTTTTAAAGTTTTTTAAAAAAAAATTTTAAGACTTTTAAATATTTTAAAAAATGATTTCAATAATGATAAAGAATATTTCAAATATTGACTAATATTTTGAAAAGTATTTGTGAATTAATATTTTGAAAAGTATTTTGAATGTTATATGTTAATGAATGTGAATATTTTGAAAAGTATTTGTGATTTGAAATGTAATTGTGAAATTATTCCTCAAAAATAATATTTGAAAATAGTTTCAAAATTTCGAACTATTTTTTACTTTAAAGAATTCTTTATAAATTCAATATAAATGAAATAATTCCAATAAATTGTTAATGGAAATGAAACAGTTGTTCCATTTGCTTAGAAATATTTTTGCAAAACATTTATTAGGACTCGGGTTTTTTAAACAAACTCACCATACTGTTTATCATGTATAAGAAATGCGTTTATTAAAAATGCATTTTCAAGTATCGAAACTTTTCTTCCTTTTCCTTTTGTTATCGAAATCCTTCTGGTTAAAAGAAATCTGAGAATTCTCAGAACAAATTGACATCCAGAGGCAACGACAAACAAAACATATCGTTTTTTTACGTTTTAGTTAGATTTTTCAAATAAAGGTCTTTTTATTTCTCTTCCATTTTAAAATCATTCTGAAATAACTTACTGCAGATATTTAACCCTGTTAGAAATTTTTTTAAAAAAATGGTTCATTTTATTTGATAAATATTTTACCATATACAAACAAAACAGTCAAATAACCATAAATAAGATGATATTAAAACCGTCAAATGTGAGAAAAACCTTAAATTAATTGCTTTCACCTTATATGGTTAAATGACTATAAATTTACCGAATCAATTAGGTCCACCTAATGAACTCACTTGTTCCTTGTGGTTGTGTTCATAGTATAGCCGAGAGGGCTGATCCCTCAATATTAAAACCAACAGAACGGGATGACCTTTACTCCCCAAGTTGTGAGTCTGGACTATTGGAATCCGATATTCTCATTCACGCTTAGATGGCAGTACCACACATCTGCTTAGAACAAATAAATCTAGTATTTTCCATTTCTTAAGATAGGAGAAACAACCAGATAAACTAATTAAATCACATTCCTCGGTTCATTTGATAAAACACAACTCAACCACTACCGAACTCCAATGCCAATAACCAAACAAAAAGCACAGCTCCAATCTCCACAAAAATTTCTTTTTTTATGACTTTGAAACCTTGATAAGTGATTAAAAAACCGCTTAATCCTATGTTTATGGTTTTTTAACCATGCTAGTTGTAAACGGTTTCAAAACAGTAAAAGTAAAGAATATTCCTTACCGTAAACTTTACGGTTAAATGGATAGAGATACAACGACTTGTTATTTTGTCTATAATTTAAGAATGAAAATTCTTACAGTGTAGGTTTTGAAATATTGTTCAATATGCTTTCGTAACATTGATGCTTGGAGATTTTATTCAGAAAATAACAGAATGATTCCTTAAACTGATAGTAGCTTTGATAGTAACAAAACATAGAATGATAGTAACCAAAAACAACATCACGCATTATTTTTTCTCTTTTGGTTTCTCTAGGAAATACTTTGACTTAACCTTTCAGCAGGTGCAGTACTCATGCAAACTTAAAAGGAAACGTCTAATTCTGTGCTATTGCAACTCACAAATCTTTGAAAAGGTAAATAATGAAACCCTTTTGGAATAAATTTAGATTAATAATTTTAACTAATTTAACCAATTATGAGCAAAAGCTCCCACTATGGAGCAACTATACTTTTTCTGTTCCTCCGACAGAGATTAATTTAAATTTTCTCAATGTATTGCTAAAATTAAACTATGTTCACCTTATGAGAATAAAAAGTATTTTTTAAATGTTCAAATTTTTAAGGAAAAAGAGACAGAATAGGATTTTCTTTGTCATTTACTTTTCGTAATACAATCCTGAAAAAATATTTTTTCTGTTTAATTGGAGAAAATTCTTAGAAGTAAGGAGCATCTTCAATACTTATCAAAAGCCGATTCAGAATATTTATTCCAAGTAGGTTAATAATGACATCCCCTTTCGTTGGTCTCGATATGTGAGCTCTTTTAGAAAATACAGGGGACAAGCAATAAAAGCAAAACTAAATAAAGTTTTTGTGCAAAATCTTTTACTCTGCTTTACGTGTTGATTATTAAATACAACAATTCTAAAAAATATTTTTAAAAAAAAATGTCATTTGATACAGCGGCGTCTAATGGGTTAAGCATTTTTTTTTTACTTTGAAAATATACCATAATCTTATCAACATTATGCCTACTAGAATGAAAAAATATTTATTGAAAGGCTTCAATACAAAATAAATTATATTACCGATATTTTGACCGAGCTACATAAAGATTTTTAACATTAAAGTGCAAAATATAATCTGCAATTTAAAAGGAAATTGGAAATTAGATAAGTTAGTTTCATAATCATTTCATTGCAGAGTTTTAATCAATACAAATGCGTTTAGGATGCTTTACATATGAATTTTAAGAAAAATCAGATGATATTAATAATAATAGTCTTCAGACAATGACTGAAAGTAGATAAAAGGAAAGAGGAGAAATACGCTAGGACCGGCTTTCGCTGCAATATAAGTATTAAAAGTACACAACAAAATCCATTTAAGGAATATCTTTCAAGTGCGTGATTCAACTGTAAGATTATTCAGTAATGGCTAACAGTTTTGTGTAAACTCCTGTTTAATTTTTGTTTTAATTCTAATTCTATATTCTATGATTAAAAATGAATGAAACGCCGTAAAAAAAATCCCTGTAAATTTACTGTTCACGATGTAAATTTACTGTTTTTAACCGGCAGCTGATTCTGAGAAACCGTAAAGTTTGCGAAGTAAATCAGAAGCCTCAGCGGTATTTTACCATGCAAGAATAAGTTGTTGTAGTTTAAGAAAAAAGTCCGTAATCAGGCAGGATTTTTACTGTGACAAAACAAGTTTTTACAATAAAAATAAATTTATTGTCTCCACAAACTAAATGGGGATAAATTTTAAGAACATCTATACTCACATCAGAAGTGAACATTTTACGTCTGCAGAATTTCTATCAATCAATTATCGGATGGAATTTGGGCATAGGTAACTTAATTGAGAGGTGTGCACTCGGTCCCCTGAATATTTGTGGCTTAAGATTTTTATCATGAAAAATTGTGATAGAGAAAATGCTGCAATAGTGTTTCAATTTGGCAATAAAGTCGAATTACAGTCTTATTCAAACGATGTTCAAAACCGTAAAGAAATTTCCTAAAAGTAAAAGCAAGAATAGAAAATAATTGATTGGAGAAAAGGTAAAATTTTATTAGGGAACTCTCAACTGCTTGACAAAAACTAGAATTTAGACTGACTGTTTTAATCTGTTTGTGATAAATGATTCGGCTGAAAAACGGCGAAAAACTGTTTTGCCAACTAAACGCCTTTAAACCGTTAAATATTCGGGGAACCTGATTTCGTGTAGAAATACAACTCGAGGATTGCGAAATCGACAAAAATGAGAGTTTTATTTTCTTGATTGAGAATTAAAATTAAGTAATCATGATAATTTTAAGTAAATCCAAAATACCGACACATGTTTTATTGATATAAAAAAATTGCTTTATGCAACGTAAATTGAGGTTTTAAAATTTATTCGTTTTTGCAGATTTCAGTAATAAACAATAAGTAACAAAGGATATTTAACCTAACTTGTAAAAAATGTCTAGTAGTTTACTGGTTACTGAAATCCCCACACGTCTGTTTTGAAGGTAATTTTTCAGAAAGCACTTTTAAACGAAATGTTATTTAATTTCAGTTATAGATTTATTATCATTACAAATATTATGTTTGTGTTTGTTAGATTTCTTTTTAATTTCATACATATAACTAAAATAATGGCCAAAGTTAAATAGCTGAAATATTATTTCAAGGGTTTTAATTCAGATAAAACGACTACAAAAACCTTGTATTTCAATTTTTCTTCGTCCGTATACGAGAATACAACTTCTAGAGTAATCTGCAAGAGTGCTTTTAAAACGAAAAAAGAAAGATTTCGAAACAACTGTCAAAACAAAGAAGCTAGTGGAAACAAGAAATTCAAAGACCTGAGGCAAAAAAGAACTCTCAGATCAATTTTTTTGAAAAATAAATAAATAAATAAATAATGTTTCCTTCTTTTAAAATTGAAGAAAATAAACTTAATGTTTTCACTGTTCATGAACTAAAACTTTCAAAATATGTATTATGAATGTTGTTTAGCTTTGTTAACAGTATCAAGATTGGTTGCATTTAATATGCATACAATGAATACTGGTTGTTTAATTGATTTATTATATATACGTTATTTCCCTTCAATAATATTCTCATTTGAAATTTCAGGTGCATTAAAACGCATCTCTTAAATAAAATAAATATCTATTTCTAGTATAACACACCCCAAACGAAAAAAAAAACATATTGCATATTTGCAATGCAGATGATGCAGTGCCATTTACCACTGATGATGATACAAAACTAATTTTTCTATTTCAATTGATTCTATGTAAAGTGGATGTTCAATACCATAAAACGTAGAGATAAAATATGGTAAAAAAAGTAAAGAAACAAGTATGGTCAAAACTACCATAATATGGTAAAATTCACCGTGCTTTCGCTTTATGGGAACAGCAAAAAGCTCGGAAATTTTTACCTAAGCGCTTTGGTAAATTTATTTATAAAATATGGCTTTATAAAATGTGATAAAATTTAGTAAATGTGGTAAAATTTGGTTATTTTTTCAAGAAACCTTTGAATTTTTTCGATAACCTTGAATTTTTTCAAGAACCTATTTATTTTGTCAAATTTACTTTTCAGTTTCGTATATTTTAAGAAATGCGCCGTAATAAGAACTAAAGTTTAGAAAACCAGTAAGCCCTTACAATAAGAATAAAAAAAATTACATAATGTAATAAAAAATTACGTAATGTACATTGGGAAATGTCATTCCCTACAGTATGACTATTTCACCATATTTTTTTTTCTCCATGTTGAATAACTACATGGACAAAAAATCAGTATACTCAGTATATTGATTTACTCAGTATATACTAAACTCATTGATGCAATAGAAGTAAGAAATAATCGTTATTTTGTACAAATATTTTTTAATCAGACAACATAATGTAAGATCCATTGATTTGTAACACTGTTTATTTAACGAGACTTGTAATTTCATCTTGGAACTTATATCCTTATCAAAATTTACTTACACGAGTACAAATCTAGTGTGACTAAGAAATTAAAGTAATTATTCAGAGGACTTTCACAAACTCAATCATAATTCAACACTGAATAACACTGACAAATTTTCATTCTTAAAACTCCCTATGTTTGACAAAGACGGTATCCAAAATATCACAGCTCAATAAAGCTGAATTTATTTTACAAATAGTGTTTTTTAGGTAAGAAAAATGATTTATAAAATTTAATTTGCTTATTATACTTTTGAAGCCAGTTAAATTTGGTAATCTAGTTAGCAATTGAAATAAAATAAAATATGTGTAAGTAAAAGTAATTGAAAAATACTACCTAGATTTTTAATATTCGACTACTGTAAGGTTCGCATATGTTTAATTTTATCACATCGGAGAAAAGTTTAACATTTATATAAAAAAAGGTGGCAGCAGATTTGATACAGAAATAGAACGCTTCTCTTTAAAATATTTGTCGCTGTTTATTATTGTTTATTAAAATACTTTTTTTTAAAAAAATATCTTCTCGCTTTTTAACTATATTTCATTTAAACTAAATTCTTTGTCTTTCAACCTTACCTTATATGGCTCAGCCGTCTTTTTTAAAAAGAACATCCCAATTTCTTTATATTTAAACAACTTCATTTTATTGTTACATTTTAAATTCTCATGAAATTTTGACTACTAACAAAGCAAAAAAGAATTCATCATTGGCTACAACTTGCTCAGGTTATACTATTTTGACAAAAAATATATTTCCCAGAAGAAAACTTGGAAGTTGCAATCCATTAATTATTGATTTCTACTCGCCAAACTTCTCCGTAACGGACTTCGCCAAAACAAATTACTCTCGTTGCGCTTTTCTTCGCTAAGATGTCAACAGACTTGAATAATGTTTTGAATGCCTAATAAATCATTGCAATTTTAATGTTGATACTGTTGAGAAAGGTATTTACAGCCCTTTGAAAGGCTTAAACATTGAAGAAAATGGATTGATTGTGGTAAATTTTTAATGTCTTGAGTTGGCTTAGAGAAACAAGTTTATGACAAATAAACTGTATCAAACAATATATGTTTTAAAAACTGACGGAAATCATCAGAGAACAGTTCATCTTTATTTCTATGGCTTGCACAAATAAAAACATGCTTTGTTTGACTTAATAACGTAAAGCTAACCACCGGAAGGACAAAATATAATCATAAAAAGAAAACAAAATAGGAATTATTTTAGCTTCTGTAATTGTTTTGGGTACTTCTTCTAGTTTTGTGCATGATTTTGTAGTGTTGTTGAGTACAGATTTTTTGAATATTTTTTACCTCGTACGAAGAACGAGAATTCAGCTTGTTAATTATAAAAACAAGTTAAGAGGCGGTGATGTCTAATAGAGCTTTGAAGCAATGTTCTCTACCGCGTGACAGACATATATTTACCTCAGCGTCTGCTCGTTTTGCTCTCAGAGCTTTTGCTTCATACTATGTTGCTGTTAAAAAAATAACGTTTATCTTACATAGCAGTGCAAGTTGCTGTCAAATTTAGTGAAAATAGTGCTTATTCTTAAGCAGAATACGACAAATCTCTCAACTTGGACTTAAATTTGGTGTCAATTTTCTTCTTACATTTAAATATTTGCCACAGCAAAAAAGTATCCATATCTTACCAGAAAATTTTGATGATATATTGATCAGATTCAGCCTCTTTACTTTGGTACTTGAAAATTCAATATTCGGATAAAGAGTCCTGGTAAGACTAGAGATGTTTCGATAGACTAGATACCATAGACCGGATAGACTAGATGCGATAGACTAGAGATGTTTCTAAGAATCTCTTCTCAAAGTAACTTTGATTTCATTCAGAATTTTTATTTAAAGCTCTTTCATCAATTTAAGTAGTATTATTTTATCGAATAATTTAACAATTCATTATTAAGAAAAAAGTTAAATCATTGTTAATCGAAGATTTTCATTGATGTTCAGTATAAAATTGTCCTTCTTTAGTAATCACCTTCAATAGACGACGTCAATTATGATGAATGTATATCTTGAAAAATAAACCTTCAGTTTTGTTAAAATGAAATATAATAATATTTTTTTATTATTTAAAAAATTAATCCAACACTGCATCGCTTGGGGTATGTAAAAATTAAGAATTATTCTTTTATTCCAATTGCTTTTTTCTAGTTGGTAATATCCTACCGAATTGACAAATTTAAACAATCAGTCGCTTCCAAATTTTAGTATACATTGTTTAAAATTATATTTATATGATATTTAGGAATTAAAACTGACTATTTTCTATATTTTAATTGGAAAAAAAGCTTCTAAAAATATTCTTAAACATCAGAAAAAAAAATCTCAAATCTCAAATATCAAGGGTACTTTTAAGAATCATTGGAGGAACAAAATTCTTTAAAAAAAAAAGGCCAAAAGATATTTTCCTTCTGAAAATATCTTTGAAACACATAGCTTACTAACAGCCCAACTAAATTTCAGTTTTGATAATATGACTAATAATAGGAATGACATCATGTAAATGATTTAATTCTTAGAAATCAATTAGAATAATACTTTTGCCTTTTTTTAATTATAACATTATAGTGTACACTTAAGTTGCCGATTATTTTATCTTTATCCATAATTTTAATTAATTTTAGAAATATATAGATATATATTTTCCATGAAAGCATTAAAATGATCACTTTCCATGAAAGAATTCAATTGCATTTTGTACGAGTTTAAATGATCTCAAGTCATTTAAACTCGCACAAAATGTATTAATAAAAATTTTAAAGAAAAAAAAACTGTGGCATGCTGCAATTGACATTTAATTAAAAGATAATTTACTGAAATGAACTAAAAATAAATCAATTCTTTACCGATTTTTTTTACCAAGTAGGGGATTTATATTCCTGTGGTTATGGATTTCATCAACGCTCTTGCTATTGACTCTTTTTACTATTCTTGGCTCCCCTAAAATCAGTTTATGTAGTGTTTTATGATCAGTATATTTTCTGATCAGAATTATGTTTCTAAGGAAACCTGTGTGAAGCGTAAACCTAGATTTTATGGCCTGCATGCAGAAGTAAAGAAAAAAAAAAACAATGTGAGGATAAGCGCGAAAAACATTTAACTAGACTTGATAAAAAATAATAATAATAAACACCAACTGTTAAACATCATTGATAAACAAATAATGTGTTTTATATCGGAATACGCAATAAACAATACTTTGTCTTGAAAACAATTTTTTCGAAAGCTATTTCATTGTGAAATCAGCAAAACAGAGGAAATTTTTAGTATGACTTTTAATAATTACAGTTTCATATTTAGCAACAAAAAAAAATTTTTTTTGCGCGCGTATTTCAGAATTTTTTCATCTGTTTATTGATAAATTTTTATGTAATACTACACTGTAAGAAATTCGGGCTCAAATTATGGTAAAAAGTACCGACAGTACATTTTACTGCAAAATCCATTTTTACCAGAATATCCTAAGGAATATAAAATTTTATGTTACGTAATTTTTAAAGTAACAATTACCGTAAAATCACTTAATCACTCTAATTAAATAATTATTACTGTAGAGATTATGGTATAATATATACGTTACGGTAAAAATGGGTTTCATGGTGAAATGTATTTTAACGAATGATGCACCCAAATTGCAGGTACATTTTATTGTAATTTGATCTGGAATTTTTTTAGTGTATATAGTACGACTAAGATTTGTAACATGACTCTCTTGTATATCGACATGCTGTTCAAGTCATGTTGGCATCGATATAGCTTAGCTTTTATTGATATTATTTTAGTTGAGTGCACAATTTTTATGCGCATTTCGTGATTACATCTTTTTATTTCTTCATGTGTTTATTGATACAGTTTTATGTAGCTGTGGAGTTTTGTGTAGCTCTGTTTTGTTTCATGGTATTCTTTACGGATGATGCACCCAAAGTGCCCGTACTATATAACGTAATTTAATCCGGAATTTTTTAGTGTATATAGTATTACTATGTTTTTCTACATGGTTCTCTTTTATTTCTCTATGGTATTCTTGTCTTGTTGTCACTGACTCTCAATCGATATTCATTGTTTATTATTATCTTGGTTTCATTTTTTCATGTGTTCATTGATGTATTTTTATGTAACTCTACGCATCATGTTTTGTTACATGGTTCTCTTGTATTTCTTTATATGCTATTCATATCATATTGCCATATACTCTCAATCGATATTGGTAATTTTTATTATTGTACTTTAAGTGTATTTTTGTTCCAGTTTAAGGTAGATTTATCGATGCATGTAACTCTTTTGTATTAAAATCATTTAATGGCTCAATCTGTTTACAAATGTTTGCTACCAGGAAAAAATTCGTTATTAATGCCTAAATTTCATATTTTTCTTGCATTAGTTGCCCATTTTTATTTAAAAACTTTTCAGCTTTTAGCGGAACAGTTAATTATGAGATGCTCCAATATATATGATTATTGTTTTTTTCAAGTTTCTTTTTAATAGTGAATTAAAAAAAGTCACAAGGAAAAGGAATTGGAGTGAAACAGCGTATTATTCAGCAAGTGAATGGATCCCAGAGCAAATGAAAAAAACAATTAGTTAATTGGCATATTAGTATGTTCGTCGAATTTCGTAAACATGAAATCGCAGATTTCATTTCAAATATTCCCAAGACAAAAAAAACCCTAATTTTACATATATCATTAGTTTATATTTTGTGTTACCAATTATTTAAACTCTTTATGATTCATGATAACAATAACCTTGTTAATTCACAATAATGTATGGAAAACTAATTATATTATACAATCTAGAATAAAAAAATATAGTACGAAACGTTTTTCTCACTGAAAAAATAATATTCGAGATAAAAAAAAAGTCAGTGATCAAAATATTTTGCTTTAAAAAAAAGCAAGTTAAATTAGAACGTTATGCTTGAAAAAATTAATTAATGCAAATATGAACATTATTGGTATAAGACATTTCTCATTATATAATAATAAGATCTTTTTTAAGGAAGTTATAGTCTTCCGTGTTGTTTTAAAACTAAAAAAAGTCATAATTAATGATTAATTTTAAGAACAAATATTTTAATTTTAAATTGTTTTTAAATATAGTATGAACAGCTTTATTTCCAATAAATATTTTAATGAGCACTAATTTTAATTAATTAAACATAGTTTTTCTATTATTTATAAAAGTAAGATCCTGGAAAATAAAAAACTGCCAGCTGTTGTGTTTATTGGATATTATTTTTTGTTAATTAAACTATTAAATATTAGTAAGATAAATAATAATTCAAATTGCACCGTAATTTATACGGAATTTTTTACAGTTACGGCTACAAATAAAGAAAAAAATTGCAGGGATTTTTTATATTTTTACAATTTGTTTAATTTTAGGTCTCAGGTATTTCAAAATAATAATTAAACTACCAACTCATTCTACAAAGAGAAAATCAAAGGTATCAGAATGTGTCAAAAGTTACAATGTTTCTCGCTCTGTGGGAACATATATATATATATATATATATATATATATATATATATATATATATATATATATATATATATATATATATATATATATATATATATATATATATACATATATATATATATATATATATATATATATATATATATATATATATATATATATATATATATATATATATATATACATATATACATATATATATATATATATATATATATATATATATATATATATATATATAGATATATATATACATATATATATATATATATATATATATATATATATATATATATATATATATATATATATATATATATATATCAACTATCAATCATTGATCAACTCATGTATAATTTTAGAGTTTCATTTCTTAAATTAAAATGAAATGATGTTTAATTTAAAAGGAAGCCTTGACGCAAGGCAATATAGGGCATTCTGAAGCAATTAAAAATAAATATTAAAACTGTTTCAACAAAAATAAATATTAAACCCGTTTAAAAAGCAGAAAACTTATATCTTTTTAATTGATATTTTGTTGTTAAATGTTAATAATGATACTTAACTATTTAAATTAAATAAAAAAGCAATTTAAAAACGAAAATTCTGCTATCATGACAAGAAATTATGATTGGTGTTACGAATAAAATAAATATTTAAATTAAATGTACTGAATATAGTTTATTATAGTTTAAGTGTAACAAAAATGATTTAAAAATTTTTTTTTTAAATATTTAGAAATATTAAACCTACTTTAAAAGTAGAAATTTTATATCTTTTTTAATAATTTCTTACTTACCAAATGTTAGTAACGATCCTTAACTATTGGAATCAAATAAAAGAACAATATAAATGCAAAAATTTTGCTTACATAATAAGATTTGAAATTACGATCAAAGTTACGTCATAAAAGCAAAAAACTAAAACTAAAATATACAAAATATAATTATACATTGTTTTAAATTACACGAATAACAATTTCCTCGAGTTTTAATTGAAGATAGAAAACAAAATATGTGAAAGTAAATTCAAACGTTTCATATTACTACGATTGAAGAAAGTTACAAAACTTCAATGCTGTAAAATACGAACATAAATGGAATAAGATTTTATCACCACATAAAACTTACTTTATGAATTCAATCTCCTCAGCTCAATTTTATTTCTGAATTCTTTTAACCGAAAACTATTTTAAGACTTTTTTTTGTAATATTTATTCAAAAGTCTTTCATAAATATCCCTTTTAAAAGCTACACTTTTGCAGTTGGAAATTTATGGTATTTTGTGGCAAACAAAAAGTGTTTCTTTTTACTACTAACTTTAAAAGTTTATGTTTGGTTTATGTTTGCTGTGACCAAATTTTATATTTTGAAAGTTGTTTTTGCTTTCACCGCGGTGTCTTTTCTTTAAGTTATTACTGAGTTGAGTACTTTAATTATCTTCAATATCATTTTAGGCAACATAAACTTTAAAATGTCGACATCAGATGTAACTTTATAAAAAGTTAATTTTTTCTAGTAATGATAAATTATGAAAATTATGAAACAAATTCAAGTGAAAAATATTATGTATTTTATTATTAATACATTTTAACACGAAATTTGTTTCTTGGTCTTTTGCCTGATGTAGTTTTTTTTTTTTTATGCTTCTTTGAATTACTTTTCTGTATATTAGAGAAGATGATAAAAGGGGTTTATTAAGTTTTTCTCGACGTAAAGTAATGATAAATTACTTATACGAGTGAAACATATTATCTATTTTGTTATTAATATATTTCAACACTAATTGGTCTTTTATTTGCATACATTCTTTGTATATTAGAGAAGATGGTAAAAGCGACTATTTAACTTTTTTTAGACATAGTTAATACGTAATGATAAATTTCAAAATGATGAAACAAAATTCTCGGAAAAATATTATGTATTCTATGTTAAATATATTTTAATAAGAAGTTCACGTCTGAGTTTCTTGCTTCAGGTAATTTTCGATTTGTTTACGCTTTTTTGTATCTCGTTTCTGTATGTTAGAGAAGACGAGAAATGTGGTGATCTAATTTTTTTCTGGATGTGATATAATGGTGTGATATAATGTGATCTGGATGTCAATGGTTAAATACGAAACATTTGAAACAAATGTCATGAAAAACATTGTATTTAATGTTAAATATGTTTTTCACGAATTTTCTTTTTCTTCTCTTATTTAACGTCATTTATATTTTTTTGAAATTTTTTTTCAGTATTTTTTTTCTCTACTTAGGAAAAGAGTGGCTATTTAAGCCTTTAAGTTATTAATACAAAGTGGTTCAAAACTGTTTTGACAGAATTTTTGTCAGTTACAACAGTTTTTTACCGTTTTATACAACGAATTAAGATTTGCATAGCAATAAGACATAATTATAAATATCTTTGTATCTTTGTAAGCCACAAAGTAGTCCTCTGATTTCCTTATTATTACATTATTTTTTACTTAGCAGCATTACCACGCTCTCTTCTTTGTTTGGGTCTTATTTAACCCTTGTGGTCGTTTGCTCACTAATTTCATTAATTTTTATTCTTCTGTGAGAAGTGAAATACCCACCTATGTTTCATGCGGTCATCTGCACATAGCTTCAGAATATATAATAAAAAGAACAATAAAAGTCTTTGTTTCCATTAAGTGTGTGCTACAGTAAAGGTTAATCTAGAGTCAAAAATAAAGGCTAACTTTGTGGGGCTATTTTTTCTAGAGCTTTAAGTGTTTATTTATTTGATCATTTCTCAGCAAGTACATTTGGAGTTTTAAACACAAAATTTAAATATTCGGTTTTTAAACGCACAAGTTCAAGTTTATGGCTAGTTCTTAAGATAAAATAAAATTTTGAAAATCCCACCAAGAGAAAATTGTCTTAAAACCAAACTTACTTTAGACAATTAGCTAAATGGATTCCTTTTTCCAAATCAATCTCTATCCCAAAATATTTTTTGATAACATTACTAAAAGAATTGCTGGCCAAATTATGGGTTAATATTTGGGAAACTCTCAAAATTTGCATTTTTCCCTATAATTAACGTCAAGATTCTATTTTTTAAGGATTTTTTTCTATGTTTTTAAAATTTGAAATAAATTTTAATAAAAACATTTGAAAAAGGAACTACCTATTTAAAATTTCTCGAAAACAATATCACTTAATTGTATTTAATTTTACTTAATTTTATTCTTCCAATCCTGCAAAAAGATATTTCCTAAAAACTTGAAATGGTATTTCCAACAATATGCAGGTGGAAAAAATTATTAAATAAATATGGTGAACAGCGACGAAAAAATGGTCTATGTCTATATCCCATCTTTTGCTTTGTAAACCTATAAAAGTAATATTTTTATTTTTTTATTCAATGGCCTAACTATTCACTGAAAAAGATTTCAGCAAACAGCTTTTAAATCATTATTTTTGACATTCTTAAATCTTTCGGTGAGCTGCTTGTCAGTTAAATAAAAATATAATATAAAATGGATTTGAAATAATCTTTCACGTAAATGGATTTACAGCTCAATTTTTATAGTTAAACATAAATTATTAAATACTTGAAGAACGCTTTATTAGATCTAACCTCTGTCTTACTATCACCATTGTTGAAAAAAAAAGTTAAATAGAGTAAAGGCCCTATCTTCTCAGTGGTTGTGATTTATCGTGGTAGATAAAATGTTCTTCCAACATTTAGGAAGTTAATGGACCATGAACGGAAGGAATGCGATAATCTATAACATTTTTCCTGAAAATGTCAAGAATCCACAAACATCATTCGCTCTTTAAGAGTAATGAAAAACCTATATTATTGACAGCGGATAACTTTTTTTTTGTCCAGTTAACTTGAATGCAAAGAAATGTGAGAGGATTGTTGCATGGAAGAAATAAGTCATATCACAAATAAATCTTAAAATATAATATTTTACAAACCTTTTTTTAATACAAAACGCTTTGTTTAAATATTAAGTTTAAGCAATCGTGATTTGCCAAGCTAGGAATATAACATTAAAAAAATAATAAATTTGCAAAATAATTCATAGCATCACATTGAATTGATAAAATTGTAACAAATACGAAATCGAAGTCTTTGAATTAGATTTATTTTACTTAAAAATTTGAAGATTTTAACTTTTAGAGATTATAAAGCATACTGGAAAGGCTGCACTTGGATTAGATTTTATTTGTAATGAAGAAAAAAAATATATTTAAAATGTTATTGCTTGTTTAAAAATGGAGTTAGACAGAATATAATTAAATTAAATAACCACGTGTTAAAAAGTGTTAACCCTTTATATCTCAACATCTTTGATTTTAATAAAAATTACTCATACATTAGAATACATCATTCTAAGCATGTAAAAAATAATAAAAAAAAATTACAACATAAAATAAAAAAAATTATCGGAAAAAAATTTATTGTTGCATCTCTGCAACATTATGCAAAATGACAAAAAAGTGCTTATTGCATTCCTGCAACATTGTGAAAAATGGCACTAAGATTGAAAGATTCAAAAATTTTAATTCATATGAAATTTTTTAAAACAGTTGTTACTTTTGTTGTAACAAAGTCCTACACCACATTTCTCACTAATAGTTTGTGTAAATCCTTTCCATTTTGGGTATTTACATCTGATTCTTTTGTTAGACCAATTAGGCCAGTGCCCAATTTCATCTTGGCGCACTGGTTTTGTCCGACAATCGCCGAAATCGTCCTTCAAAATTTGTTGGGGCAAAGACATAGGCTTTTTGTGTATGTTGCAGATATGCAACAAGGTGATATAAAGGGTTAATCAGCAATATTTAAGCTTTTATCTAAGAAAATAACTAGTGCTAAAAGTTAAATTTTTAGAGAGAAAAAATCCTTTCTGGAACCCGTTATTATTACAAAATCAGAAAAACTAATCAAGTTGATTGTTAATTTATACGGCCAGTCCCTTTCTTTGCAAATAAAGTCCCATGAAATTAATCGTCTTCTAAGGACTTTTTTTTTTTCTTTCCCAAATCTAGGTCTCAACATTTCCGAGTGTCATTACAGCATTTGCTTGCGGAACTGAAAGTCCGGGTTAGATTCCATGGGTGCCAAAAATCATTTATCTCCATCATTCATCACATTAGTGACCAAGAACAAGCAACTTCATCACTACTCCACAGATGTCAGCAATACACTACTTCGTGACTGTTTAATGAGCTTCTTGATTTGACAAACAGGTTGTTTGTTTCTCCAATTATGTGAAAGCCTTACGTAGCTTTTACTATTATAATGTTATTTTACTTTTAGTATTCATATATTTTAAGAAATTAAATTCAAAGGTGAATATGTGTTGCGTTTTTAAGGCCATGATAGCTTTACGGGTTTAATTTTATTTTGACGGTCAGTAAAAGATTTTTAACCGTAATCTAGCAGCGATTTTTTTACAATGTAAATAAAGCACTGCAAACAATTCTTAAAGCTTAGATTTGTCTCTAGTATAGTTATAAAACAGAATGGAACTGTAAAGTATGTTCCCTTCTAAGTGGGGAAAACTATATGAAAGGTCTATTTGTAATTTCATTTCTAGCAGTAATTTGAAAATCTGGACTTCCTTTGTTCTTTCTACCCTACCCTCAATTATACAATAGAAGAATGTAGAAATTATATACACTACCCTCAATTATATAATTTCTGCATTTGTTTTGAAAATGTTTTTATTTAAAATAGTATACGAAAGTATCCTTCTGTAAAATTCCTACAAAAGTAATATAAGAAGCAAAACTTTAATTATGACTATGTAGTCATGCTTTTTAGAACAATTTAATATTTTTTACCAGAAAATATCTTTAAGATGAAAGTTATAGTCTAAATATAATGAGGCTATGTGTAGAAATTTAATTTATTTTTAAAAGAATTCTTCATTAGAAAGGTTATCATAGTTTAAATATAATCATGCCTTTTAGAACAATTTTTTATAACAGAAATCCCCCTCAATAAGAAAATCATTATAGTCTAAATATAATCATGTTTTGTGTAAAAAATTTGATTTTTTTTTTTAGAAATTCCTTTCAATGAGAAATTTATTATAATCTACATACAATCATGTTTTGTGGAATAATTTAAATTTTTTTTAAACAGAAATCCCCGCTCAATAAGGAAGTTATTCTGATAAAACAGTATTTATTCAATTCCTTCATTAGAGGGACTTTTCAAATCGTATAATTGTTGTTTAGATCGCTGAAAGTACTTATTCTAGAGCTCAAGAATCAAAACAAAGAAACCTATTTAATTACTATCGCAGAAAATGTCACTAACAAGTCATTAGTCACCAACGCCTTTTATTCTGCTCGTTCAATAATGATTTTGAGATAATTTTACTTTTGACTTTGCTTAATTCATTTTTAATTGGATGGAATTATTTCTGGGTATACCGTTGAATAAGGATGCGTCTACGAAGTTAGAGTTACAGAAAACATTTTTAATTGCCATATGTTAAGTACGGGAGGATTATAAAATAATTTCAAGTGTTTGAGAACTTATAATTTAAATAATTATCGTTCAAATGCTTCTTAAGTCTGTAGAAAAGATTTTCTACAAACTGAACAAAAACGTGTCAAAATAGCTCCGAAACTAATAATTGTCGAATTTAAAAACCCAATACAAAATTAAAGCCACATATCAATTTTGAATAAATTACATAATTTTAAAAGTAATGTTGCAAGAGAAATGCATTAAAAAGTTGTTTGTCGGCTACCGGCAGGATTCAAACCAAAGACTATTATTAAATATATATTTATTGTAAAGATTTCAAAATCAATTTTGCATTCAAAATTCTTTTAATTCTATATCGCGAATTCTCTAAGGAGCGAATATTTTAAGCGAATTCTCTAAGGACTTAAATAACTTGAATATTGTTCCTCAAGGTGTAAATTATAAAGAATATTAATCACCGAAGTCTAAAAAATATTTTGAAACCTATACTCAAAGGTCTAAAGTATCTGACTCTCATTGACCATACTTTAAAATATACTTTGACTTAAATAACTTGAATATTGTTCCTCAAGGTGTAAATTATATAGATTATTAATGACCGAAGTCTAAAAAATATTTTGAAACCTATACTCAAATGTCTAATGTATCTGACTCTCATTGACCATACTTTGAAATATCTTGAGCTCAATTTCTCGTAATTCATAATATCTTGGAAAAGTTGGAGGGAAAGTCAAGAATCCGTAATCATTGAGCTACAGAGAAAGAGAAACACTTATTAAGACACACTACTTAGAGAAAGACACTTTTATAGGTTTTACGAGCATGCTTTCCAAATTTTGGCTTTATAAAAAATTTATGTTGAAGTGAATGCTCTATTGAAATGATCTAACTCTCATTCACCATACTTTGAAATATCTTGAGCTTAATTCCTCGTATTTCATAATATCTTGAAAAGTTGGATGGAAGTTCAAGAATCCGTAATCATTGAGCTACAGAGAAAGAGAAACACTTATTAAGACATATTTCTAAGAGAAAGACACTTTTATAGGTTTTACGAGTATGCTTTGCAAAATTTTGGCCTTATTAAAAATTTCTATTGAAGTGAATATTCTATTGAAATGATCTGACTCTCATTGACCATACTTTGAAATATCTTGAGCTCAATTCCTCGTAATTCATAATATCTTGAAAAGTTGGATTGAAGTTCAAGAATCCGTAATCATTGAGCTACAGAGAAAGAGAAACACTTATTAAGACATATTACTTAGAGAAAGACACTTTTATAGGTTTTAAGAGTATGCTTTGCAAAAGTTTAGCTTTTACAAAAATTTTCTATTAAATTTGAAGTTGATAAAGCATTTTCAGTTTTTTTTCCTAATTTTTTTTTAATTCATAAACTATGAACAGGAAACGAAAAAAAAATTCAAAATGTTAATAAATATCCTCAATCAATACAATAGACCAGGGGTCGCCAAATTTTTTTGATTATCGACCCCTAGATAATTTTTCGAAATCTCCATCGACTTCCATAAAAGTAGTTTTCTGTTAAATAAAATAAAACTCTATTAGATACTGTTTTTGTACATTTATTTTATGATTTTAAACATTTATTAAAGTAATAGTACATTGTGTAACAATAGTTTTATGAAAAATATTTTAATGTTGAAATTTAAATACCTTAACATTTATTAAATAATAAGTAATTATGAATAAGTAGAAAAAATAAGTAAAGTAACTACAGATTTATTGCTTCTTAATCAATGAGATGTGTGTGGCTGGTGTTTTTTTGCTAAGTTTGCTATATTGGGTTCAAAATTGGTCAATTTTAATTTTCGTCGAAATTAGTAAATTTTATAATTTTTGTAAAAAAATACTAAGTGTGCTATAGTTTTGTAGCGGGCTGTACTAATCCATATTATTAATGTTTACCTTCTTTTTTTACATGCATCGATAATTGAAATTGATATCTAAACTAAACGAATGGTTTTATCGAAACAATAACTAATTATCCAAAACTATAAAAGTTTTAATAATGGCACGGCAAATATTCAACACTGTTCACAGTTTGCAAAGATAACTGAAACTGCGTATGATATTTGCGTTTGTAACGTCAACGCTCGTCACACGTGACATTTAGACAAGCGCACATATGCATATGACTTATAAACTGTGCTGAGTTCATACCACTGCGCGCTGGTACGTAAATACTTGTTTCACCCAAATAAATATACGTTTATTAATTTATGTTTTATAAAAAAATGTTATTAAATCAATTATAAAAAATTCACAAATTTTACATCCTAGATTAGGTATGACAGATTTGCGTATTAAAAACTGTTCTTTCTTCAAACTCCAATCGACCCTTCCGATTCGAATCGACCCCCTGACTCAGATCGACCACCGCTTTTGTTAAATAGACTCCTGGGGGTCTATATATACCACTTTGGCGACCTGTGCCATAGACTAATGGCTCTTAATAATAAGTCTTGAATTAAAAATAAAATTTGTTAAATAATTTATAAAAAAGTGAGAGTTCATATATTAACTCTCACTAATCGAGGGCCTAACCTTAAATATGCTAATTAAATAGAGCAGACGTTATTTTAAGTTGCAAAATAACAAAAACTTACCTTCTCTGAATAAACATACTGTTACTTTGATAGATTTGTAGTTTTAACCTTCAAAATAATTTGCGGGAGAGACCAAAATTTGGATAATTAAGTCCCAATAGTTTAGGCCCGAAAGCAGTCTAAAATTTGGGCCTCTTATTTGTTAATTTCACTTTTTACATATTTCGAAACATCTCGATAACTTTTCAAGTGAATTGAAGTTTTTTTACACGCAATCATAAATTCCTTTAACCGAAAAAAAATCGATACTACTTTTTAAAAAGTACTTATTATTTTTCTTATTTCTTGAATTGTTAATTATACAAATTTTAGTTATTGCAAATTGTAATTTTAATTTTCAAAATAAAAAGTTTGAGTGAAATCAGTTGAATAGTTTACGAATTGTCAATTTTCATTTAAAACAAAACGTACTTTCAGTATTTTATTTTAAAAATTGAATTTCCCAAAGAAAATTTGAGCAAGTTTGTACAGATTTTGTATACTGTCATTTAAAACTAAATATTTAAAAATTATACCTAAATATTTTAAATTATGTTTACGTTAAAATTCTAATATTTTTCGATTTACATGAATTAAGTTAATTACAAAATAGGAATAAATATTAAAAATTATATTTTATATGGAATTATCTTTGGAAAAGCAAATTTTATTATTGTATGCAAAAAGTTATTACAAAATTATTGTTAAAACACTTTCAAAATATAGCGAAATGCGCAAAAAATTATATTAAACAAATGTTTGACCCATCTCTTGACCAAGCTATTGGTACCACATTTGACAGATTGTGCCCCCCCCCCCTCTCTAATATTTTTAGGTCAAAACTCCACATCTGTAGATACAACGGTAAGTTTATTCAGAGAGAATGTGCTTTTATGTCTGATTTCGCAGCTTAAAAATTATTCTACACTACTCAATTTGCATATCTAAGTTTAGGTCATTAAAACTATCAAAATATACTTTCGTGAAAATAAAATCATTAGATCACTAGTTATTCCTTGCATTCTATGTTTTGAGATATGTTTTTCAAACCGGTATATGTTTTTGGTACAAAAATATTTTTAAATACTTTCCACAAAAAATGAGATAGTTTTGCTTTCAAAAATTAATTCGTTAGGACACATTAGGTTCAATTTTATTTCGAAAATATATAAAAATACTTCCATCTCTTTTAAATTTTTCTTCAGCTATTTTTTATCAATCTTTTATACTTTTCTAGCTGCAAATACAGTCGTTATAAAAGTAAATTGTGAAATGCCATTCCTGGATTTTTGTTAATTTTTTCCTTTGTAGTCGGGAATTCCTTTTTGCGAAATAAAGATAAATGTCCTCAGGAAAGGAGAGAAAAAAACTACTCAACTCATTTTTTTATAGTTTAAAGAAAGCTATATAAATTGAAAGCGGAATGTGAGGAAGATTTTTTATTTCTTTTGATTTCTTTTTATATTAATGCGTCCTTGAATTTAAATTTGATAAGAATATGATATTTTTTATAAATTTAATTTTAAAGCAGCACATCAAATGTATATTTCATTTAATATTACTTTATTTTATTGCTTATGTAAATCCACTAAAAGTATATTAAATAAATTTATTTCAATTTTAAAACTCAGTAATTCTTTTACTATGCGAATGATAATTTATAAACTAATTTATTTTAAAAATACATATCGCAGGATTCGTATTTGTACTAGATAATTGAATATTCCTAACTACAAGTTATTTTTTGTGATTAGGTTATCTAGTTATTTCGACACGAAGCATAATTTGGCAATTAACTGTGCGTAGAATCTAACGATATGTTGATAGAACAAGATATATTTTAAATAGATAAAAACGTTATTTTTTTAAAAATAGGTGATTCATAGTTTTCTATTATGATTAATATCGTCACATATTGCTTACCACCAATTAGTAGCCATTTGTTTTGATCACACTGATGTTTGATGAAAACCTTATGTCAAGGTTCTTTTTGAATTTAGTTTGAATTTTTTCAAACATAGAGAAAAAAATAAAAGGAACCGTTTTCAGACTTTATACTATACTTGCTTGTTACACTTTTTGAAAATCGACTGGCTTTAAAAACCTTATAATATTTGATAAGAAAATCATTGATGATATGTTAAGTGTAGCTTTTAACATTTTCATGTATCTAATTTTTTATAGGATTGTGGCTAACTTCTAGCCGGAACTCAAAGCACAATTGCATTGAAACCTTACAATATTTTTAAAGCACAATTTTTTGTTCAAATGATCCATATTTTCCTAAAATTTATGAATTTTTTTTAAAATTCGCAATAGCAAAAATTCGCAATTTGTTATACATAAGCATTTTGCAACGTTGTGGGCCAGAGGGTTAACGCTCCATGCTTTAGTGAGCAGTCTCAACGTCAACTGTAGCAATGTAGTCAGCATTGAGCAAAATACCACTCTTTTGCTCTTGACAAATTGTTACTAATGAATTTGGCTCCAAGTGGACTGAGAATCGTAATCTACCACTAAGGATTGAATCCCAGTCCTCGGCAATACTTCTAACAATTCACATCTCCTTAATACGTCTAACAATTGAGTCATCGTGGCTTACCATTATAAATACAAAATAATTTTTTAGCACCAGTAAAATATCAGAATACCATTTTTATGTCTTAGACTCGTTGATACCCATTTATTTGAAGCAAAGGGGGCTGAGGAAGAAAATCCTAATCTTTCATGATGCCTCAAACAATCCTAACTTAACTCTTCTTAGTGCCTGTGACAACCGAGTCAACGGGGCTCATCATATTAAATATATAAATAAAATATTTAGAAGCGGTCAGACAGCTGACATTGGAAATTTTTAACCATTCAGATATTAGTTCTCGACTTAGGTTTTTGCTTTGAAAAGCATCTCAAATTTTTATTTACTTTTCATGGACAGTCGTAATTTGACTGAAAAGACATGTGTCCTTAAAATGTAAGAGGTGTATTTTAAAAATGTTCATAAACGGCACGTAGCAAAGCATTTAAATTCATTTTCAATGAACTAGAATTACTCTAGCACTTATTTGTACGCTTATATACTCTTCCAGATGCTGTTTGGTATGCCTGAAATGATGAAAACTCATACAGAAAAAGAAATTTCGGTAAATTGACAATTCTGTATGGTAAATTGCTGGTAAGAAAAAATATAATTCTGCTTTATAAAATTAAAATTTACGATATTTAAAACATTCATTTGGTAAGTTTTCCATTTATTGAAAATTATATTTAACCAAATGAATGGTTTTTTGCCTTGTCCAAAAGTATCCTGAAAAAAAAACTACTTAATTTTACAACATTTATCAATTTCTGTTGCATATTATAAAACCATATTTTTCCGTTAATTTTACCAACGCCTTTAAAAAAACCAAAAACAATGAGTAAAATTTGATGATATTATTATTTTTAATAAACCATCAAAAGGATTTTAAAAGTCAATTATAAAATTACAATAGCATTGATTTATTTGAAATAATATGAAATATAAATTACATTGCCTGTGGATATTTTGTGAGAATGGTAAATTTCTGGTAAGAAAAAATATAATTCTGCTTTATAAAATTGAAATTTATGATATTTGAAACATTCATTTGGTAAGTTTTCCATTTATATGGTAACGGTTAATTAGAAATTAAATTTAACCAAATGAATGCTTTTTGCCTTGTCCAAAAGTATCATGAAAAAAACTACTAAATTTTACAACATTTATCAATTTCTGTTACATATTATAAAACCATATTTTTCTGTTAATTTTACCAACGCTTTTAAAAAAACCGAAAACAATGAGAATAAAATTTGATGATATTATTCTTTTTAATAAACCATCAAAAGGATTTTGAGCGTCAAATATAAAATTACAATAGCATTGATTTATTTGAAATAATATTAAATATAAATTACATTGCCCGTGGATATTTTGTAAGAATGAATAGAACACTTTCTTTGTATTACTTTATCAAGAACTACTTGAAAAATCTGCAACAAATTCTTAAAAAAACACTCGGTAGTACATTTCCTTTTCCCACCGGAGTTTGTTAACACTTTTTGGTCGAATAAACAAAAAACCTACAAGGAATTCTTATGGCTTTACACTTTACTTGATCTTCTGAAAACGGTTTTTTAAGAATTCGTTTGAGAAGATAAGTTTCAACAACCATTATTTTTAAAGGAAAGATTGGAACAATTTGTCAAAATAAACTTTAAGGGTGAAAAATGGTTCATTGTTAGCTATAAATAGCTCTTCGAAAATCGGAAAGATTTTCTTAGATTCGCTGAAATATCCGGTAAAAAAAAATTTATGATAAATTTTTAAGTTTATTAAATAAAATGATTGTTTTAATACTATGGTTTGAATTTTCTTTTTGGAAAGCTAGATAAGAGTTTATATGAAGTTTCAAACAATGGATCATTGCCCTTATTTTCTCTGTTCATCTTGCCCTTATACAGAAATACATTTTATTCATAATCTGCTAGGAAAATAGTTTCAACTACATAATTTGATTTGTTCGGCATGGAAGTATGTATTTCATTCAAAAATATGATGCTTATAAGAGGTCTAAGTATAAAATAGTATCATTTATATTAATCACGTAAACGTAAAAAATAATGTTAAGTGGGTTACATCGCACCATGTTTTTAGGCTAAAATGATATATAATGATTCCCGGTAAAAATGATATATAAAGCTCTAAATATTAATGCAATACATAACTGGACAACTATTTTTTAATGGGGTAAGTAATAACTTATGATAAGTACTAGGAGAAACTAAAAAGAAAAAGCAAAAAATTTAATATCACAAAGTCACTTTTTGAACTTTGAGGCAACTTAACATCGTCTTAATGTCCAATTTATCATGTATCTTAAAATATATCCAATATCTTAAAAAACTATCCAATATATCTTGAAATCGACAGAAGCATTATTTCTCACATAGTAAACCTTCTTGATTTGGAATATAGACACAATTTTGTTTTGTAACTATCGTTTTTTTAAACGTTTCAGAGGAAAATAAAAAATGAGTTCCAAAGAAATGTTTTAATTTTTGTATAGATATGAATAATTTTATTATTGCTATTGTCACCGATATAAGTATTATTAATACTATGATTATTATTCATTACAATAATATTATCGATTGTATTATTACTGGTATAATTTTATTGCAATTATTTAAAATTATACTTTCAAATTAGTACTAGATGAATTATTAGAAATTTCGTTTGGAAAAATGATACATTTTTATATGATATTTTTCTGTACCAGACAAAACCAGGTGGTAACGTTATACTCTTTATTGGTCTTCCCTGACTTAAAATTATTACCACACACCCGCCTTAATACATTGCGTTGTTGCTATATTGCACCAAAATAGGTGTTTTAAGATCTCTAAAAAGCAGAGGTAGGTTGCACCATCATTACCTATTTTAAAAGAACTTAAATTCAGGTCAACGTAGTGCAATATATATATATATATATATATATATATATATATATATATATATATATATATATATATATATATATATATATATATATATATATATATATATATATATATATATATTATATATATATATATATATATATATATATATATATATATATATATATATATATATATATATATATATATATATATATATTTATATATATATTTATATATATATATATATATATATTTATATATATATATATATATATATATATATATATATATATATATATATATATATATATATATATATATATATATATTGGTATTTAATTACCACCAAAATAAAAGGACTGTAATTAGGTTATTTCTTGCTATAAGTAATACACTACAAGAAAGCTAAGTAACTATGTATGCTCTAAAATATAGTAATTTAGTGCTATGAGAAAACCAATTCATAACGCAACCTTTCCTTATTATTTGGTGCAATTGAATAATTTGCTTCGTTCTCTGAAAAAAATAGTTGGAATGTGAATTGCTTGATAGGTAGATGGAATTGTGAGAAAATGTTCCAATTTTAATTTAAAGCACAAAATACACTTTTTCATGGTTTCAATGATTAATAAAAAAATAAAAAAACATTTTTATACTTCAATTACAGGTTGAATTTCAATGTAGTTAATAGAATTCTTACATATTTGGTATATTTTTCACAAATACACTGTAATTTTTGTTATATAAGTAGGAATGCTATAAGTCCTCTTAATACTAGCTAACATTTAAAATGGAACAGTGGAAAAAGAAAATTGTTAAATGTGTTGAGTTATAGTATTTTTCATTTTAAAAGAAGCAATAAATATAGAGTGAAAAGTATGAAAACATTTACATGTCTTAATTTATATTTAAAATATTAGTAAAAAATATATAACAACCAGATAAATATTCAAATAAAACTTATTTTAAGGAACAATTACTTTCAAAGGGCAAAAAGTGGCTCAATAATATTTGTATGCATACCTAATTTTTAAAAAAATATAATTCAATATTATGTGAAAAAATTTAGTAACTGTAGTAAAATTTGTAATGTTAACACGTTAGTTAGAATTACCGAATTTGAAGCAGGTCATAAAAAAAAATTTATTCGATTAAATTTACAATTTCATAATGGTTATTTTTTTACTAACCGTGTGGTATAATGAACTCTCATCTTGAAAACTAGAATTTCCGGTAAAGCGTTACCATATGAATGGAAATATTACCAAATTTATGGTCTAAATACAATACATTCTGGTTTGAATAATCAAAATTATTCTTATTATTTTATAAATATTATTTTATAATTATTATTTCATAATTGTTTTTTTATAATTTTTATTAGAAATTCCATTACCTTGCAGTACGTTAAATTTACCAGAATTTTTTCCCACGCACATAATAAATTTAGAGTTATTATTTGCGAATTACAAACACTACGCAAATTCTCTTTAATTAAAAAACTTATCAACGTAATGCCAATTTATACTTTACTTACGTAATAATAATTGTATCTGCATATTTGCATACTATTATACTTTCACAATGTATTAAGCACATTATTTATTTAATCATTTATAATTCTTAGCGGTTCATTGTATTTAATGCATCAGTATTATATGCATATTGTATTAAAAAAATTTATTATTAAACTCGATATTAATTTTTTTCTGCGACATAATTAGGTCTTGTAAAAAGTGAAAATAATTAGCTAAGTTTAAATAGCCCCATTAAAATTAGTTAAACTTAGCTAATTATTTCTACTTTTTACAAAACATGAATTTGCCTCAGAATAAAACTAATATCGAGTTTGATATTTAATTTATTAAAATCATATACATGATATATTTAAAAAAGTGTCATTAAATTCGGTATTAGTTTTTTTCTACCTCCTACTCATGCCTTGTAAAAAGTAGAAATAATTAGTAAAGTTTAACTAATGCAATAAAAATCGCTAGTTAAATTTTTATCGGTAATGCAATTTTATTAAATTATTCTGGGAAAAAACCGTTGAAAAAGCCTCAGAAAAAAAGTCTTTTATCCATTTCTTTCTATGCTTTTGTAAAGAGTAACGATACTTTTTTTGCTTTGAACTATTAACTAAGTACTTTTAAAACTTACGCAAAAACAACACTCTTAACATGAACAAATACAATACATTTGAAACTTAAGTTCAATTAAATATTTCCAAGTAAAACTTTCTTGATTTTATAGTATTAGTTCAGTAATGCTTGTCCCACACTCAATCTTATCTAAACTTATCGAACCTCCAATTGAATGGTTATTTATAATTTTAATTGAGCCTTTTATTGAAAGAGAACACTTTCATTACAAATCTTAATTATCCAGTCTTCTTTCAGCCTTTTGTGATGCAAATAATCTCTTTTGAGTTGACTATACGAAAAGAACTGCTCAGGTGTTGAGAGGATTATTGTGTTTACTTTAAAAGTAATAATATGAGCGTATCCAAAACTGGAGCCTTTCAAGCAAAAGTTTTGAAAGTTGAGGAAATTATAAAACAATAGAATATAAACAACGAAAAATATTTTTAATGTACACATTCTTCATTGTTTATAATTTAGCTTGAGTTTGTAAGCGAATACTAAGTTTAAAAATTGTTACAGAATTAGTCTAAGTAAATAAATTGATAATTTTTGAATTATTTGAAAAATATCTTATGGTGAACGCTTTGTTTAAAATATGGTCTTTTCTCTCTTTAATCTCCCGAAGAGACGCATCAACTAGTTAAGTGATTCATGTCTTTTATTTTTGTACAATTATTTTACTCATTGATACTTTATATTAATATTGTGTTTTGTATATTAGGGAAAAATTATAGGTCAAATTTAAAGGATATGCTAAAATATAACGCTTTTTTTGGCTCTATGCAAATGTGGGATGTGGATGCATCACACTTGTTCCGAATCATTTATTTTTATTTTTATTTTTAGCTGCTTTAATTCAGTTTTGTCATTTATCGCTCGCGAGGAAAATTTAGCACAGTTATTTTAGCTTTTGTTTTCTTAACCTCACTGTCAACCTTTAAATTGATTGATTGATATTTTTAGTGCATTTTTTTTTAAAAAATTCCACTTAATGCATAAGTATTAAATTGTTATGCATCAGCATGAAGGGGTTATGTATCCACCAAATGCTCTTCGCTATGTTGGAACCTTGATCAAGAATGATTCACCAGCCCCTCCTCATATCTGATGATGTCTGAATCTCAAATGAATATGGAAATAAAATTGTAAGAAACTCTTCTGCCATACCCTTACTTGTATAAACAAATATAGCATCGACACGGCTAACCTGGAATTAATCTTTCTAGAACGAAAAATTTCACTAGTATTAAGTCTTTCTTTTCATTCAAGAAATTGAAATCAAAGTAATTCTTAAAAAGCTTTAAAATATCATCGCAATGTACGTCAAACTGTTCATTATGTCTATTTTCTTACACTCAACAATTACTACATAACGGAAAGCTCGGCAATTTTTGTCTGAAGCACGTTTTGGTAAAATTATTGTCTTATATATTGTCTTTTAATGTGAGATAAAATTTAGTAAATGTGGTTAAATTTTGTAATTTTATCATGATTATTTAGAGCGAAACATAAAACCATTTATTCAGTTAAATTCACTTTTCAGTTTTGAATTTTTTTCTAAATGTGGGAAAATAAAAATTATAATTTTGAAAACCTAAATTTCCAGTAAACCGTAACCATAGGAATGAATAAACTACCAAATGAAAGATTTAAACAGCATATATTTTGGTTTCATTAACCAATTTTTTACTGGAAATGTTAGTACTATACAGTACTGCAATTTTACCAAAATTCTCTCTTTATGTATAGATTTCTTTTTTTATCTTCTTACTTTTTAATTTGTTTTGTGTTTGCTAATATATAAATCCTTTATTTTTACACTTTTTTTATTGTTTCCTTTTGGTGTTTGAAAGAGTGAAAAAGGTGAATGCTTTTTCGACTAGCTGGAGCACTCAAATTCTTTTGGAACCTACACTTAAAAAAAATTCACGTTTCAACAGATTTCTAATAACCACAAGCAAGTTTTTATATTATTTTATCTCTTAAAAGAAATTATCATCAACGGAAATTTTGTCCATTTTTCAGCTAGATAGAGTGCTGATCAATATAAGTTAAAATTGTACTGTAAAATTGCGTAAAACACAAGTGCAAGTTTAGTGCTGTTTGATCGTAAATCGAACTCTTTGCTACTTTGTGACATAGACAAACAAACTGATGCAAACATTTTAAGAAAAAATGATAATAAAAAATAAAAAAAATTTGATCGTTGCAAGGATATCACAGGCTACATATTGGTAAAATCTAATTTTTTTTTGAAAAAGCAACTTTATTACGTTTTTATCTTGGACATCTTTAACTGTTAAATCTGAACTGCACAAAAATTCAAAATACAAAATTTCGCAGACATAATTGAATGCAGCTCAGACACATTCTGAGTAAATTCTTTTGATGACTGAATAGACATTGAACAGCCAATCGAGATCAATATTAACATTTTCGGATTGATAGAATGGTGTTTGAAGGAGATTGTAAGCTGCATCATACACCTCTTTCGGATTCACAAGTTCATGCAAAAAATATGATTTGGAAGCTAGACTTTTTTTCAATTTTACATGAACAGTGAATAAATCATTTAAATTGCGTGGAAGACAGTCTACGGTCTTGTGCAAGTTATTGGGCACGTTGACAATGGATCTTTTTATCCCCAACTAGTGATAAACACCCAGTTATCGTATTTGCATGAAAAGGGTTCAGAGGGCCACCATTCGCTCTTCGGAAGGATTCAACCACTGTGTACTTTTGTGAGGGACGGGCTTCGTGCTTGCATTTGTGAACAGAATACTTTTGTTTTTCTGTTTGTGTGTAACGCTTAAGGTATTCCCGTCTACGTTCTTTGGCTTTGGTTTTTTCAGCCTCGGTAAGTTTAGGCCTTTGGCATCGTTTTTTTTTTTTTTTGCTTCAACTGGATCGTGTCAATCAGTTTGGACCCCCTTTATTTGCGATATTCACCTGAGTTAGCATTGGAAACAATCCAGTTTGAACTGTAGGTAAGAATTTCTGATTCTTAATTAAAAACAATAAAAACAAAAAATATCGTTCAAATGAGGAAATTCTCTTTTATTCACAACTCAAGAACTATTTATGGGATTTCTCTGGTTCCATAAATAAACTCACAAACTTAATGCATAACAAAATTAAAAGTGAAAAAAAAAAATTCTAAAAAAATATCAAACTGCAGAGGTCGCCATAGCAACGCATGCGTACTTCTTACTATTACTCTTAGTTATTATAGTTGAAAAGTCAGGACGCCATCAAATGCAAATCAAGACCTAATTTGTCAATGTGTAAAAAAAAAAAAAAAAAAAAAAAACTATATTCATCAAGGAGAGAAAAAAGCAAACAAAAATGATTTTATATTCTCCTGACCTAAAATTAAAAACGTATTTTCCGTCTTTGGTGGATAAACTACTGTAACTATACTGTCTATAAAGCGTGATGTAATTGCATTTTTGAAAACAAAAGGATTTCCCAACATAGTACTTTTTAAAGAATTATAAATTTGCCGAAGAAACATTTTCAGCACATCAAATGAGTTGTTTGTTAAAAAAAATTATAATTTTAATCCTTTCCCCAAAACATTTCAAACCTACATATTTTTTCACAACATTACATCTCTACATTTTACAAACATCTTAAACAATTTAAGTTTTATTTAAATAACAAAAGCTGTTAAATAACACATTTCTTTCAACCTAAATTCGACTAACGCTTGCTTTAGAGAAAACATTTTATAGCTTGCTTTAGAGAATCTTTTAACATAATTTAATGCTCCCAAAGCCATTAATTGTGGATACCGATTGAGAAACTGGCATCATATGCAAACCAGTCAAGGAAGATATAACAGAATGGATAACGGATTCAGAATGCATGCCCTCCCTCTAAGAACTAATTGACATTCTGAACAGAGGTTGATACAAGGAATTTCCATCTGTTTGATGTTTAAGTATACATAAATTCGAAGATTCAAAACGTTTTACATGTTTATAATAAGGTGTGAAATCTATGTTAAAGCCTAAATCCCGAAATGGAAGGAATGCATAAACTCAAAGTGATGTTTGGAAATTTTTCATTTATTTACTTTGAAAACAGTACTTTTACATCATTATTTATAGTTTATATCATTATTTTAAATCATTATTTATAGTTAAAATATTGCATTTTTAATATAATAGTTACTGTATTTTTTTAAAATTTGTTACATATAGACGTAATTTTGTATACTAAGATTAATGTTATATGGCTAAACATTTCCTTAAATATTCCAGAACCGAATTAGAGGATTTGAATTACATAAATGCAAAGTATATAACAGGGTATATCACAAATGTTGATATATATATATATATATATATATATATATATATATATATATATATATATATATATATATATATATATATATATATATATATATATATATCAAAAAATTGCGACCAAAAACTATATATATATATATATACATTTTTACTACATAATTTGTTATACCAAGATTGATGTTGTTACAAGCTCTTTGAAATAGGATAGATATAAATTAGTGGATTTAAATGAAAGGATTAACAATGATTGATTAAAGAATTCCGCATAATTGCCAAATCCTTTCTTAAAATTAATGAGAAATAAATAAGAGGATGTGAATGTGAATAGGGAAATGTTTAACTTAACCTATCATAAACAATTCAAAAAATTTAATAATATTTTTTTTTTAAATTAGCAAGATTTTAAGTCTTTTTAGCAATTTTTTCTGATTTGTTAATTTTTTTTTTAGCTATGGACTGTTACTAAGTAATTTTATTACATTGGTTAATCATTTCTGGAAAAAGGATCGAAATAAATTAGAAGATTTGAGGGAAAATATTTACAGCAATTTATGAAAAAATTTAGCGTACGGTGCTAATTTGTTTCTTATATTTTAATGAAAAACGAATTTAATGACAAATAAATAAGAGGACATAGGAATTTAAATAGAAGTAAATAAGAGGAATTAAATGCGAATGTGAAATATTAAAATTAATTTCCTATGAGCTTTGATACATTAAAAAATTCGTTATTCGTTTATTTGCAAGGTTTTAAGTCTTTTTAGCAAAGTTTTTTCTGCAATTTTATAATTTGTTACAGATAGAGAGTTATAACTCAATTAGTTATACTAAGATAAATGTTACTTGGTTAAACATTTCCTTAAGATACTAGAAAATATTAGAGAACTTCATTAAAATTATTTATATCGATTGGTTAAAGAATTTAGAGTACAGTGCTAAATTCTTTTCGAAAAATAATGAGAAAAATATACAGGAATTGCATGTGCATTGCAAAGTATTCAATTTTATTAGAAAATGTAGCGTACATTTCTACATTCTGAAAATTAACGAGAAATAAATGAGAGGATATGAATGGGGATTTAAAAATATTTAATTTAACCTATCATAAACTGTGATATATTAAGAAATTGATAATATTTGTTTAAAAAATGCAAGGTCAGCAAAGTTTTATAAATATTTAATGAATTGTTTAAAATAGTTGTTTTTTCACTCTTTTCTAAAAATAACAATTGTTTAAGTGCCAGAATAAAAAAATGAAAAATTCTTAAAAGCAATTTAATATATAAAATATGTATTTGGGAAACAAAAAGTTAATTTCAATATTTAATTGTTAAATTATTAAACACGCAGTTTAAAAATAAGCTCAAAATACAAAACAATTAAATTACAGTTACCAGTAATTTAGTCATACATAATATTTTAAAATTTTTTTCAATGATACCCACGCAATGTTTAAAGATTTTTTATTCGTCTCAGTAAAGGTCTTTTCCATGCTTATCTTTCAAACAGCTTTAAAAATATGAAAGCATTATATTGTTTACGAATGTGAATCATGTCTAGTTTATCAGAAATTTTTTAATTACTGTTTTTAATGCATACATTTAGAATTCTTATCAAAAATGAAATGAAAAACGTACACATCACATTAAATTGAATATGGAGCAAAAAAAAAAAATCAAAATCTGCTGAATCACCAGAGAGTTAGACAGCGGGATAAAATTCATGGATATTCAAAATCACAAGTTCATGTGCTAAATTTTATTTATTTAGTTTCAAAATTTGCAAGGCATGTTTGTTGATGACGATAAGTATTTGAATTGCATGCACATTACATTAAAGTACCACACGTTAAAAAAAAAAATTCAAAACAACTGTTTTATTGAAATTAATAATCGATAACTTTTATTCGAAATGACAAGAATACGTGATGAAAATTCTAGATTCATTAAAACTCGTATGCATATTCAGTTGATCGATGATAATAAAACAGTATAATTAATGAATTTTGAAATATTCTCCTGTAATTGGAATTTTGTTAAACGAGGAAGTCCCGCATATGCTTTTATTCTGAAATGATAAAACAATTGCAACCATTATTTTGTCAGCTCTATTACTTCCAACATAGGTATAAGTCATATTTGTTTTTACTAAACCCAGCATTACGGAGAAAGAATTTAAATATTCTCACTTCAAGAATTCTCCTCTTTTTTCCAACCATTTTTTCATATCAGATTACAAGTTTTTGGAAACATTGCATTGCTTGTTTTGTATTATCTTACCGAGTGAAACAAAACAGGCATAATCTTTTATACTCACAGGATTCAGAGGGATTTTGAAAGAGGTTTTGTTTTAGCATGTTTTCGCTTTCGTTACGGAGAGAAAAGACATTTCCTGCTTTTATTCACTGAGATTTGTTAAAAAAAATATTTGGCAACATTTGGCGAACTGTAATGCTTTTTTTTTTCTTCTTCTTTTTAAATGTTTAAGAAAAGACTTATCTTGAAACTTATAAAAAAATTAATCATTTGAATTTTATGTAAATTAGAATATTTTGATGAGATATTCTATGTTTATTCTCTATTTCTGCATTATATTTTTTAAATAAAATTTAGCGAAATTTTCGTGATAGTATTTAGGAAATTCGAAATTACATGAGTTTAATGAAAGAAAATAAAATTTCACTATCTTATGTTTCAACACGATATCTATAGGAAAACTTAACAATTGTAACTGGTGAATATTTTATTATAGCTCAATTGTATAGTTTGATATTTAAACTCAACTATTTTCTCATCATGGCAATCAACATTTGTACTAGATAATAGAGATGTACAAGCCATATGTTGAATTACATCCTTAAAAGCAATCAATCAATCAATTATCGTAATTTAGTGGCTGTGAATGTCAACAAGCTACTTCAATATTCCTATTGGATGATACGTAGTCGCATAACAGTAGAGACGTATTCCTATTGGTTGTTATCTAACTGATTGATCATTGATGGATTTCCAGTAGGCAGGTAAGTGAAGTGACACCAGTTTAGATACTTTTGTAAGAAAATCTTAAATCCTATCTGAGAATATAAAGCTTGTTGCCGAATGATCCTTCCAGAGAAATGAGTATTTGAAATTATATAGAAAATATTCAGTTGGTAACAGGAAACTGGTTCTAGAGTTGAAACTTTCAAGAGGTCTAAGACATTAAAAAATTATTATTGTTGCTAGAAATGTTAATTTATATAATATTTTTTTAAAAAAATAATAAAGCAGAGAATAACATATATAAAAAGTGATTGGAGTGCAGTTACATTTAATTAGTCATAATTTACGGCATCTTTTTATAACAATAAAATATATATGAAGTTTGTGATAAAATTCGTATTTTAAATATCCGCAGCATTCACAAGTAGTAGAGCGTTGTGTTAAATAAGCTACTGAAGCATCATCAGCTGTCAATGACTCTGAAGATACTGACTAATAATATCAATTGTAACATTTAATTTTGCATGACAAAAATTTGAAACTTAAAGTCCAGTTTTATCTGTATGAACCTATATCATTCAAGTTTTTATCTTTGTGAAACAATTAAATTAAGTACTTAAAGATATGGGCTGGTAAGACGATGGAACTAGATATGCATTAAAATCCATGGAGTTAATTCTGAAAGGAGAGAAAAATTCTGGGAAATTTTACCGGAAATTTGAATTTTAAAAAACTATATTTCTTATTACCACACATTTAATAAATACACACACCTGTAAATTAAATTTAACATAATAAAAAGTTTTCATGAAATGCTTAAAGTAGAGATGGGTGAACCATGATTTTTTTACGCTTACTGCAAAATTAATATGGTGTTAAGTTTAACAATATTGTCCCATTGATCGCTTGTAATTATTAATGCACTCCATTTGAAATTTTAGACAGTGCTAAACCATTTTTTGTAGACATACTGCAACAATTATATGGTACTAAGTTGGATTATATTATCACACTGATTGCTTTGCATATAATTATTAACTTGCAGTCCTACAAATTTTAAATCTGGGAAATATATTCTCAATAGTTTGGTCAGGAGAGCGCTCTAAAGATTGGACTCCTCAATGTTAATTAGATATGTTAAAGATTAGAATGTTAAAGATTGAACTCCTCAATGTAAAATTAACATTAAAGGGTTCAAAATTTGGAGTGATCCTTTAACTAAACTATTGGGACTCTACTTCCCAGATTGTAGCGACCCTTTTATTTTAGGGGTCAGAAATTTCGAATCCGTCGAAAAAATTTATGTGTATTGAGAGAAATTACGTTTTTGTCTCTGACTTTATAACTTAAATAATAGTTTGCGCTTATTAATTAGCATAATTCACTCGAGCTATTAGGTTTGCGTCCTGGAACGAAAAGATTCGATCATTAGATCAAAAGTAAATCAGAGTGGTCTGTTTTTCTTGTGACTCACTGCGTGCTGTTAAAAAAACTTTGAGCGTTTTGAAATATATTCTTCCCATACATTGTAACCTTTTTACCGTGATATGGTTAACCATGTTATCACTCATATTGATTGAAGTTATTTTTGTGCTCAGGAAACTTTGAAGTGTGTTGAACCATAATTTTTCACACATATTGCAACGTTAATAATGTGCTAAGTTGAACTATATTGTCTCACTTATTGCTTGTAATTAAAAATGTACACTATTTAAAATTTTAAAAATGTTCAACCGTAAGCGGAACTGTTTGGAAAGTTTTCCACACATTACAAACTTAGCATTTGTGCATAATTGAACCATATTATGCCATTAATTCACTATTCAGGAATGTTTTTAAGCTTTGAGCCAATTTCTTAAAGATTACATATAAATATAGTTCATACTTCACTTATAAACTTCATTATAAAATTGTTAAATCGCTAATAAGTATAGAACTTAAAACAATAATAATTCATCTGTAATCTTTAAACACTTTTTAACAAAGTGTATAAATATAATTCCTATTTATAAAGTTACTTATAATCTTAAAAAATAAAACTGTTAAATTTCTAATTAATATTAAAGTTCAAGCAATAATAATTTGGCAGAATTTAATAATTTTTGATAAGAATTCTACAAAATAATTTTACTTCAGAATTTTGCTTTTTAATTTTTGAAAAATTATGTTCTTCAAACGGGCAAGAAGGCATATATTCTATTAATAAACGATAAAATCTTTATAGTTTTTGGCGAAGAATTTCTTGAAAGTTTTTATCTCACTACTTAAAAGAATAGATAGAAAAAAAAAGGTTTAATTTCATCTTGAAAATTTAAGTATTTTATTAGATTCATAAAATGGTATTGGATAAATTTTTTGAGAGGGCATTTTTAAAGGGTAAAATAGTTTCGGCTTTATTAAAATATTAAGTATTTTATGTATTTTAACATTTTGCTTTAAGACTGAATGTATTTTCTTTCATTAAAACAACTTGTTTTAAAGGCCTCCGTAAAACTTTTTAAATTCATAATTTCGATGCAGAGTATGATATAGAATTACAAAAAAATATATCTCTCGTAGTTGAATTTTGAAAATTAGTGATGTAATTAAACACTCATTTTTTATATTTGTGAATAGTTTGAATTCTCTAGAAAGAATTTAAAATATTTTGTATCAATATTATGGCTCCGAAAAAAGAATAAATAATGGGATTTTGGTATTTTGTTGAAGGGTTTAAATATTTCCTGAAAGCAGCAGAAATGTAAGTAGATTCTCAAATTCAAACTAACAAAACCACTATCTTTACTTCCTTTTATTGCGATTGAGATGAGAGAACTAAGAAAATAACAAAATTATGAATTCCTACATTGCAAAATCTATTTAAATGTCAAAGACTTTTTAGCATTTTTCAACTATTTGATGCCTTGATTGTCTCTTTCTCGATGATAAATCTTCTATAATATTTTGTACTCTAAAATATAATTTACAACCTTCAAACAACATATATAATCGGATCAGAAGAGTTGAGTAAAAATGAACTGTTTTAACATTCATCTATGCCTTGAACCTCTGCATATTTTTTTTTTTTATATAGTGTGCTAAACTTGAAATCTGTCACGCTCATACTATCTCAGGTCCTACCTTCAAATTTATTTTCTTCTCCTGGTATATTAAGTCATTAAATATTCATTTTCTTTATTTTCAAAAATTATTTGTTCCCTGATCCTTTCAGCCCTTGCTCTTTTTTAATTTAATTTCTTGTCTATTGCAAAGAACCGAAATTACATTGAGTAATTATAAATATATATATTTTCTGTGAGAACTAAATATATATATATATATATATACTATATATATTTAAAGAAATAAAAATTATTAAATATATTCAGAATATTTATTCTCAAAATTTCTGAACATTAAAAGAACTTGTGAAATACTTGAGAAATCAATTCCTAATAACGCATTATTTTTAATAATTACTTTGTATTATTTTTTTTCATTAGAACCTTTGACTGATCAAATGTTTTGCGTAATACATATTGGAAAGTTCTATAAAGGTAAATAAAATTTAGTAAAAATGAATAGACCTTACTTACAATCAACTTATTTTGAAACGGTGACAAAATATCTCTATAACTCAAGTGTATAAGTATAAAGTGGTCTTATTTAACTAAATTGTAATGTAATAAAACAACAACACACTTTCAAGAGCAAACTTTTAAATAGCAACCAAAAGAGAAAGTGTTATAATAACAAAGAATGGGATAAAAATAAAATTAGTGCTAAGTATTGTCAAAAAATAAATAAATAAATCCTTTGCAGGAAAATAAGTTTATAATTTAATCCGATTGCAGACAAAAGTGTCTGAATATTCTTTATACGTTTTTGATCCCATCATGCAATTTTTATAGCCTAAAGATAATACATGAAACTTTAAATCAGGAATTATCTTTTTATAATGCATAGAAATTTACCTAAAATAATAATTAATTTTAAGTAAATTACTATGTATTATTATTTTTAATGTTATAATGTAATAAATAATAAAACTTTACTAAACTCTAGACTAGACTTTAATTTATTTAAAGATTAACGTCCAGAACCATGTTTAAAAGAATTAATTAAGTTTTGAAATGGTTTTTCTCCAAAATATTGGATAAAGTCTAGAAAATATAGGTTGAAATATTCAGCGTCATTATTTACAAAAAAGAAATAAAATATGCATTAGCATAAAATTGACAATGACTTTAAAAAAAAAGATGAAAAATCCCCTTTCATGGTTTTTAATAATGAAAGTTACGGTTTTTCCACAAAAAATGGATATTCAACATATTATGGTTATTCTACAATACTTTATTTTATTTCATTCAATAGAGTAGAAAAACAAAACAGTTAGTGAAACAGTTGGGAGAGCTGTTTTTAGATAATATTATATTTCTAAACATGAACCTTGAACTTAATTTGTTTGACTTTTTATTTTTGTATGCAAATTTGAATGTTTATTTAGAGCTTTTATGTTACATATGAAATTAAACTTTAAAATAGGCTTATTAAAATTCCTACCCTCTTAAGGTTTATTGGTAATTCTCATTGTTGTATAACTTTATACAGCATTAAATATATATTGCAACTTCTCGTATCTCAAATAAGTACATAATTATATGCTACAAAATGCTTTCCTTTTTCATTGAATCAATACTCTATTTCCATATTCCATTCAGATGAATGAAATACGGGGAGAAATTACTTTTGCATAATCGGTTGTAAGAATTTTTTATTATTATTTTCGAATAACGCAACATTAACGCAACATTATTTTCGAATGAATGATTATGAACAGTTGTGTTTTCATTGCATATACAGATTTAAATACGCAGGCTAGGCACTGATTTACGTATATATTATTAGAAAATATGTATGACATATTAAAATCTAAAAAGGACTTATTTACTATTAAATAGTTATAAAACGGTTACTAAATACGTTTATCGCAAAATATTGTTTTATAAAGCCATGTCATTTGATTATTTTACATTTATATATACCAAAACATATATATTATATTTATTATTAAATTTGAATAATAATTAAAGTTAGAATTTAAAAATAATAATGAATTTGAATAATAATTAAAATTTCAACAAAACAGAGAATTGTAACAAAATTGTAACAAAAATAGAGAATAATATTCAAAATGAATGCTACTATCACTGGTCACTACTATTAATGAAAGAAGAAATAAAAAAATCTAACTGAACTATAAGACTAAGTGAATTATGAACTATAAGACTTTTTGTGAAGAAAAAAAAAATCATAAACACAAATATGGTGCATTTAATTATTATTTTTCAGGCTTATTTTCTGCTTATACATTGATGAGAAATACTAAATACAAATCAAGTAACAGACTATATGGACATCAGTAATAAACTATGCCAAATTTGTTTAGTTTTTGAAACTGAAATCCCATTTCCTTATTTGAAAATGTGAGTTTTTGCTAAATGTTTGAGTGTTGAATTACAATTTTAAAATATGTTTTTCAATAATGTTTGTTGTTTAGGAATGTAGTCTATTTTTTAATCATCTTTTTGTTAACATTTTTTCACAGCCTAAAATATACTCTAATACGAGGTGAAGCTTTTTATTCATCTGTCAAAAAATAACCAGTTCATACTTTTATCATATTTATTTTTAAAGCGTTAGAACTTTTTTGTCTTAATTCTTATTAAAAATTTATAATTTTCTTCAACTTTTAAATTTTACAAATTAAAGCTTTGATTTCAGAAAGTTGACATAAGCCTTTCTGATACTTTATTATACTTCTAGCCTCAGGATAAACCAGTTTTCCTTTGACACTCGAGAAAGACTCATTAAAACTTTCTACTCTATCGATAATGCCCATTCTTAATTCTACCTCTAATTATCATTGTTCGTATTTTATGCTCTAAAGGAATTTATTTTAAGTATAAATTTAAAGTATTTATTTTTAATCTTAACTAGTTAATCTAAACTATTTAATCTAACTTAGCTAAATTATTATTGTTTAACATTAACTATTGGAGTGGTTAATATTGAAAAAGTATTATAATTAAGAATTCAATAATGAAAATTCAACTTCAAAACCTAGTTCGTAAACCTAGTTAAAATTTCGGTATAAAATTTAAATACCTTTATTACAAACTTTTATAGACTGTCTTCATAAATTAGCAACCGTAAATGACAATTTAGCTTTTGAATATTTCATAAGCGATAGCATTTTACTTTTAAATAAGGTTACTTTATGAAAATCTAATTGAGAAAAATTGGAATTATTTTCTACATAAAACATGTTTTTTGAAAGATATATTAGAATCTAGAATTTAAAAACCTCACTTCTAGATTACGGTCTGTAACCGGGTAAAATTGCTTCAATCACTGACCCACAAAATAAATATATGCCCCTGAAGTAATCTTGACCGTAAAAACACAGGTCTGTCAGTAAATTAATTTTTGTAAAATATATGGCCCCTGATCGTATATTACTGTTATATTTGTAAAAGTTATTTTCACTTAGGCGTTCACTTGGTATTGTTTGAGCTGCAGGTGTTTTTCATACCAAGGCGAGTATTAGAATGAGTAGAAATATTGTAGTGCTGTCATCTGTAGTAAAAAGAGAGAGCCTGTTGTCCGTGGTCTCCACTGTAGCGAAAGCACGGATGAGATGTTCTTTGGTTCTAGGTTCGAACTTAGAAAATTTATTTTAGTAGCTGAGCGGGGAAACTTCATATAATAACCGTATATATAAAAAGTTAACTCTACTCTTTCCTTCTGAAGTTCGTTAAAATTATGGGCACTGGATTATTTTCTTGAGGAAGGAATTGACCGCCAAATTAAATGGTCTATTGTCCGAATTTTCACAAAGATTTCTTTGAGTAAAACACATTGTAATAAAGAAACTATTACCAAAACCTTTTACAAAATATATCCATTTACCTACCATTACATGGGTCAGACTGGCCAGAGCCCAGACCTGAATCATATCGAAAACATTTGGGATGAGTTGGATCGGCGAATTAAGGGGTGTCCTAGCCGTCCAAAATCAGTTAAGGAACTTACATGTCTTCTCCAAGCCGAGTGGAAGAAAATAGCACTAGCCGTCACACAAGGACTTGTGGAAAGTATGTAATTGCCGTAATTGCCGTCACGCTGTAATTGCCTCTCGTGGAGGCTCTACCAAGAATTGGTTATGAATAAAGTTTTTTTTTTCAAATCACGTGTCTAAATACTTATTGGTAGATAGTGTAGAATAGAATAAAGAATCTTTTACATTTTGCCTATCTTACTTCACTATAGTGCGCAAGTATAAAATTTCATGAATACTGTGTGCATGGATGAAGAGGTATTAACTGTAAGTTCTAAAACTGGATGGAAAAATTCTAACAAAAATTCTGCTTGAATTTGAGAAACGTTAAATAAATTATAAAAGTTAAAAGCAGAATGTAAAATATCACGAAACTCTCAAAAACAAATTTCAATAAGATATAAAAAAAAATACGTATTCTCTTAATCGTATTTATTGAGTAATTTACTCAATAAAAATCAATAAATTAATTAGGAAATTAAATCAATTTAATTTTATTTTAAGATTCCAAAATAACTATTTTTGTAAATATAAATAATCTACAAATCTGTGGATAGGCATTTATAAGAAAAGAAAATGCTTAAAAGAAATAATAATTAATTTCTTAGACTCCGTAGTACTTTTTTAGCTTCTTTAGCTTTTTTTGCTTCCAAAGAATTAATGAAAAAAAAATTCTTTCACTTTTTCGTTAAACAAGCGTGCTGCTATTGATAAAACTTAAGTGTGAAAAAAAAAATTCTCCATGAATCTATCGCGCATTTTTGTATTATACAATGATGGTCAATTAAGTAATTAATATTAATTAGTATTAAAGTAAATACACTAAGTATATCTAATTTTGTTTCTATTAACAATCCAAATTTTAAATTAAATATTTACGTATAAAAGCAATATATATATAACCAGTTCCTCAACAAATTGATTTAAAATTAATTTATATGTAATACTTGTTTAAAGAAAATAAGTCACAACAAATTGTACGTTATATAATCTGTTTAACGTAAAATTGCTACGGAATAATTATTTTAAAACGTATTTCTTTAATCGTAACTGCATTTATTAAAATGAGTTTTAGTCAATAAAGAGCACAAGGAGTTAAGCAATTCAAAATTTTATTTATTTACATAATCGGATTCGAAATACAACATTTAATTAAATGAGTTAAATTATATTATTAATCGGCAAAGGGTTCCATATGGATCAAATATAAATAATTCGTTCTATCAAGTATGTACATGAAATAAACAATTCAAATGTAAATTGCGGACATGAATAATTAATTGAATTTATTTTAAAGTGAATTTTTATCTTAAACTACTGGTAGAATATTCAATAGATACTAAATCAATTGGTTTAAGTTACATTATGCTTGACCTATACAGGATTAATTAGTTGTAAAATTTATCTGCTACATTGTTTTACATTTTTCTATTACTGGTTAATCTTTGAAACAAGCTACAACAACTTATAAAAGCTTAACTATTAATTTTATTAATCCTTGGAAATTCGCTTGTGGAATATTCGGAAATATTTTCCCACTAACGAAATTTCAAACGACTATAAATGTATCAGGTAGTTCTAAAGGTAAAACTAGTGACCATAAATTTAGTTTTAATGACCATGGGGTCCAATTAGATTAGATTTGTTAAAATTTGACTGCGAAAACCAATTGGTTGTTTCAGAAACTCGGAAATGTATTATAAATTACTAAAAATATTAAATCATGAAATTAATAAATCATGAAATGGGATATTATTATTTCAATGACTTCAGATTAGTTAACTTAAATAGTTATGTTTATTTAATTGAAGAACAATACAATGTTTATTGTATTAAGAAAATATAAATGTTATTTCAGGGTAAAATTAATTATGAACTTTAATAAAGTTTCGAATTTGAGAAATGTTAACCAAACTTTACTAGACCTGCGACGACGACTCCCAGTAGTTAGGGCTGTGTTTCGGAGTTTGGTGGCATTAGGTTTCTTAAAATATCAAGCACGTCTATTTTTATTATTTCCAAACGAATTTATAATTAGTGAGGGTTTTTCGTGTTCCCGTTAATAAAAAGGTATGTTCTTTCAATTACAGGACCTTCTTTGAACCGAAGTGAAAAAAAAAAGAGAAGAAAAACTAAAGATTTGGTTGCTATATTTCTTTTCGTGGAGAATCTAAAGCTGCAATGAAGACAAGGTAGTTATTAATTTCGATTTCGAAGTTGTTCTACCTCAAAGGGGGAAAAAGGGGTCACGTTTGGTATCATTTAATGAATTTCTTCAAAATATTATAATATATTTTGAAAATTTAGAATTTTTATCCTATTTGTGTTATTCAGATATTTGAACTTTTCCATAATTTTTGGTTACCCTAAAAACATTGCAACCGTAAGTTTGATTTTTAAATAATAGTATAAATTTCTCTTTAAATTTATTCTCGTTGTCTTAAATAATATTTTAGGCATAAAGAAATACAGTATGCATCTCTATATTATTATAATACTACCTCAACTTCTTTGAGATCATTTTGATAAGACTTCAAACAATTCAAATTTAAATTATTCATTACGTAGGAAAATTATTAATTTGTTCCATGTTTTTATCACGAATAATTCCATATATTACAAATACAATTTTAAGTAAAGTAAGCTATATTTCGTACACGATGAAACGTGCTTAAAAACTTTAAAACATTTTAAAAATTAAAGAATGAAGCTAACAATTCGCCAGAAATAAAGAAGAGGGCTTTTAAAATAATAATAAAACAAAGACTGAAACATAGTAAGTATATAAAAGTTAACCAAATTAATAAATTGAATGAAAAAATTCCAGCGTCGAGATAGTCCGACAAAAAAAAACTATGCAGCTTATTTTGTATTATTTATTGTTAGAGTAACAGCAGATATCAAAATAAATAACACGAGTAAATAGAAATTTATTACTTTTTTCATCAATAAAAATATTTCATCTTTTGAGCTGTTACTTTATTTTATTTTTCAAGAAAAATTAATTTGTTTAAATTTATTAAATTTGTAAATACTGATTATTAACTGAAATATTTCAAAAGAAAAAGTTTTTTTATTATATGCTTTCAAAGAAATTTTTTAGGAACGGTATTGTTAGATTTTCAATTGAAAGTTGCCATTGGGTTTGAAAAGAATATACATACTTCACTAGTTGATTTTTTAATCTGTTAAGTTAATGTAAATGAAATACAACAACATGTCATGAAATAGTTTTTTGTTTTATTTTAAACGTTTCTTTTTGCAGTTTCTTTAATAACAGTGCAGAAAATAACTCAAAGGAATATTCAACACTTTCTTTTTAACACACACACACATACTAACTTAAAAGACACACAAAAAAATCCAGTGTTTTTATATGTCCTAAAAAATTTATAAAGATTTTATAAAGATTAACAGATTTCATTTAAATATAATTCGAATCTTAATGATTAAAAAAATTAATTTAAGTAATTAAAGAAATCTTGAAAACCTGGAAATATGTAATGCCAATTGTGGCATCACAATATCAAATATGTAAATAAAGTAATAAATAAAGTAATTAATAACATACTATTAACCGCCAAGAATTCTGCTTTTCACTGTACAAGATTTTGTATCAAATTAAGGTAAAAAGTACCAGAAGGTAAAGTGCAGGTGCTTTTTAGCGCAAAATGCCTGTTTTCCAGAAAATTTTACGGAACAAAAAATCTGATTTACCATAATTTTACAGAAATAATTACCGTAAAACCACTATAATTAAATAAATATTAATTCAAAAATTACGGAATAATATTTTACTGTAAAAGTGAATTAATAGATTTTACAGTAAAAATGGATTTTATAGATGATGCACCCAAACTTCCGGTACTTTATACGATAATTTGATACAAAATTTTTACAATGTTCCACATGATTTTTTTTTAAATTTCAGTGCATACTGTTAAAAAAACTGCAATGTTACAAAGCACAATCTTAGAAAATCAAAAAGCTTTTGAAATCTAGCTGAAAAATTACTAAATAACTAGGTTTAGAATTATCCAAACTTATATTTTTGAACTAAATATATTAGAAATCACATTTTTTAAATTACGCAATCTATAAATTCAAATGAAATAGTAGTAATTACATACTTCGAACAAGCTTAAAAGATGATATTTCTAAAAACTTTAAGTAATATTTATATTATGTTACCGGCAAAGTATGAAATCCGGCATTGTATAGAATGCCTAAAATTAGCCGGCAAAGTATGAAATGATATATATTTCACACATTGCCTAGGCATTCTATAGAATGCCAAATGCTATTTAATCAAAGTATGAAATACATCTCTGATACTGACCGAGATCTGGAGAATGTCGACTATCACCGGTGAATGTTGACAATCACATAGTCGCTTTGGTGAATGTCCGAAATATTTATTACATCCGATTTGATATTAATTTATTCGCAGATATAATTAGATATATTCGACATTTTCATACTTACTGACAATAGATTACATTTATTCAATATTTTAATACTTACTGACTATAGATTAAAAGAAATATCAGTGTTTGGAGTATCGGGCAAATGTATACCTGACAGTGGCACTTGACCTTAAAAAAACATCAGTGTAGGGTATACCGGGCAGTGGCACTTGACCTTAAAAAAACATTAGTGTAGGGTATACCGGGCAGTGGCACTGAACATTAAACAAACATCAGTGTATGGTATACCGGGCAAATGTATACCAGGCAATGGCACTTGACCTTAAAAACATCAGTGTAGGCTATACCGGGTAATGGCACTTGACCACAAAAAAACGTCAGTGCAGGGTATACCAGGCAAATGTATACCGGGCAGTGGCACTGAACTAGACCTAGTATGGCTTGACCTTTAGTAAATGTCCGAAATATATACTAGGTCTAGTTAAGTGCCACTGCCCGGTATACATTTGCCCGGCATACCCTACACTGAATTTTTTTAAGGTTTAGTGCCATTGCCCGGTATACATTTGCCCGGTATACCCTACACTGAAGTTTTTTTAAGTTTCAGTGCCACTGTCCGGTATACATTTGCCCGATACTCCAAACACTGATGTTTTCTCGAATCTATCGTCAGTAAGTGTTAAAATATCGAATAAATGTCATTATATCCACAAATAAATTTATATCGAATCGTAAGTAATAAATATTTCTGATATTCACCAAAGTGACCATGTGATTGTCAACATTCACCGGTGAAATAAAAAAACCACCAATTTTGGTCATTCACAGTAACATGAACATCATTTTCATAATAACCTCATCTGGACGTTTATTTCATACTTTGCCTAAATAGCATTTGGAATTCCTAGGCATCGCATACAATGCCTAGGCAAGGTATGTAATAATTTTCCCATTTCATACTTTGCCTGAAAACGGCGGGCATTCTATACAATGCCTAGGAATTATATACAATGCCGGCGTTTCATACTTTTCCGGTAACATATATATAAACATAAAATAGGACATAAATATTTCAACAGAAAATTTTATAACACTTCCATCGCAATAGTTCATATTTCCATCAATAAAGAGGCCATATTTTAAACCTAGTATAAAATTTTACTATTACTCGATAGCTTTCCGCGTAAATACCAGTTCTTCAAACTATGATTTCGCCTCATATAAAAGATTTCTATCAAAACGGTTATAAAGGCTACTCTTTTTATTCTTTGATTCTTTTCTAAGTTAAAAAGCGGAGTAAATTCCATAGATTTCTAGAAATATCGGAAGTACTCGAACACAACACCTTTTCTTACTATTTTATATTTATTTTTGACAAAAAATTGATTTTTAGAGGAAAAGCATGGTACTGAGATACTGAAAAAAATAGTTCTGAGATCTATTTTAGTTTATGTATTTCTAAATATGAGTTTTTACGAAATACTATAAAAAGATCATAAAGGTATATAGTATGAAAAATAGGGTAGCAATATAAATACCTCTCTTTTTAATAATCTTTCCCTTTCTTGATTTAAAAGCTGCAATTAAAAATAGTTTTTCAATAAAAAGGTGTATGTTATTCATAATAATGTAGATATATTTAAAAACAGAGTTTAATAAGATAAAATCTATTTTTTATAAATTAAAATCGAGCTGAAATCCCAAAACCAAAATGAAATTAAAACATTTAAAAACTTCCAAAGTCTTGTGACATATTTGACGAGACTGTAGAAATTCATTTAAACTAAAAGCGAAACGTTCTGGTTATTATGCCCTCCTTCCAATCAAATAGGGATAATATATATGGAAGTTATCCAATATGGTGCCTAATTAGCCACTGCAGTAACTAACGAGAAAATTTTAAAAAATTGCATAATTCCTTTTAAAAAAAAAACAATTTTAGCAGTCGGTATAGGCATTGAATTAATAATGATATTTTAACAAATTACCCATTTTTAAGCCACGAATTACGCACGATTGCATATAAATTGTAAAATTTGAAGTAGAGTTAAAAAATTCAGAAATTCAATTTTGTTAGTTTTAATAAATTTTAAATACGATGCATGGCAGATATTCCCCGATTCTAGTTTTATATCGATTTTTTTTCTGATTACATGAAACATATTTTCTGCTCAATAGCGCTTTGAAAGTAAAATATACTGTGTAAAAGTAAGTTTTTTTTGCCTTAGAAGTCAAAATAGTTCACTTGTCTTCTACGTTGGTTCAAAATTACGAAGTAGAAGACTGGCACACAAAAACACAGAATTGAATCGGCTGTTCAACGCCGAATATAAACAAAAAATTTTAGAAAGTTGAATATTAAAATATAATTATTATTTCAATGCATATCATTTGTATGATGTGCCAGTTTGCTTTTCACTGTCGTGGCTTAAATGAACAATACTATTCTGTAATGACAGACTTAACGAACTGTACAGACTATAAGTTGACGAACTCAGCCTCAGTACAGAAAACTGTCTAAAAAGGTTTTTGATCCCTATTCTGTAAAAATCAAATTATAGTATAAGGTAGCAACTCTCTTTATCAAAATACTTCGTTTAAAGATTACCAGGTGTTTTTTTGGTGGTCCCATTGAGTCGGAAACACAGTAAATTTTACCGTATTCTGATATTTTTAACCATACGTTTTTTCCCAGTGTATTTTTCTTATGGGTTTAGATAACAGAACTCTGATATGCTATTTATTTTAAACTTAATGTAATTGTCCATTTATTTATGGGGACATTGAGGAAGTATACAATCAACACATAGTGTGCAATAGAAAATTACATACGAAAATTTAAATTACCTAAGAGAAAAGCTTAAAATTATTTCTTTTAAAAATTAAAGCAAGACTTTTTTAACGCAAAAATAGATTATTAAAAGTCTTTCATATTTTTAATTGCTCAGGACTCATAAGTTCAGAAGCAAGTAAAATTAGAAAATAAACTTCAGTTAAGGAATATTATAGACTCTATGGTAACTAAAAACAAAGATATAATTCAATTGTAAAGTTTTATGTTTTAAAGTGAAGCTAAAGTTCAGAATAATTTTTTACAGTTAACTAAAACTGAAATTTTTTTTATATTTTTTTTTTATTTTATTTATTTTTTTTTTTACACTCTCAGAAATAAAACTCACACTTTTGACGATTCAGCAATCCTTGAGCTATATTTCTGCAATTTTGAGAATTATTTCGTTGTAAAATCTTGTGGTATGTGTCAAAAAGTAAGCTTCCCAATATCTGACGAAAATGTTTCCTCCCCTTGATACCTCATCATTGGGAGATTGTTAACTAGAATTATAAAACTATGTATACCGTTCCGCTGAATAGCTGCCAAGGAGCTGGCCTAGTGCCAGGAAGAACCAGGTTTCGAATTCCGCTTTGGAGATAGGTAAAATTCATCTCTTTGTTATATGTGCCATTCTTGCGTTATTAGAGTGACTTCGATTCACCTGTATGTAGAAAACCAATGTGACAAAGTGATTATTAGAGAAATTCCATGCATGAAAACCTTTTATCCGTTAAATTTACTTTTCAATGTTGTATGTTTGCTAAATTTGTGGTTTTTCAGAAATGGCTTTACGATACTGTCCGGTAATTTTTCCATAATTTTTTTCTCCGTGTACCACCGTGTTAAATTTACTTTTCAATGTTGTATGTTTGCTAAATTTGTGGTTTTTCAGAAATGGCTTTACGATACTGTCCGGTAATTTTTCCATAATTTTTTTCTCTGTGTACCACCGTGTTAAATTTACTTTTCAATGTTGTATGTTTGCTAAATTTGTGGTTTTTCAGAAATGGCTTTACGATACTGTCCGGTAATTTTTCCATAATTTTTTTCTCCGTGTACCACCGTGTTAAATTTACTTTTCAATGTTGTATGTTTGCTAAATTTGTGGTTTTTCAGAAATGGCTTTACGATACTGTCCGGTAATTTTTCCATAATTTTTTTCTCCGTGTACCACCGTGTTAAATTTACTTTTCAATGTTGTATGTTTGCTAAATTTGTGGTTTTTCAGAAATGGCTTTACGATACTGTCCGGTAATTTTTCCATAATTTTTTTCTCCGTGTACCACAACATAAAATACCATCTGCACAAATTATTAGAGAATTGCTTGATAAAATTAAGATTTTAATATATGGGTAAGGTTACAAACTTTAACCCGTTTTTTTATATCTTTATGCGTGAAAATTCAATCATTAGTGCAAAAGTTAGTAAAATGTTTTTTTTTTTTTATCTTTCGCAAATTGTACAGTTTACATTACTTTTGATTTGATAACGTTTATTGAAAAAAAGGACAATTTCAGCTCAGCGATAAAACAACCTAATTTTAATTATAAAATATACAATAAATAAAAATAATATTTTATAAATTCCAAATCTATATTTAGATAAATAATACGGCCTATTAAATAAGCTACATTATTTTATTCCTCTTAAACAAAGCATTCAAAAGTAGTATTTAAAATTCTTTAGTTTATCAACACTACTCCAAACTTTTGACAGAAGTTCTTTCAATTCGTTTTTTTTTCCTTCAAAAATACGTGTTAAAGTACCAGATTCAGAGAATAAAAACAAAACGGAAAGTTATGTTCCATGCCATTACCTTGTTTTCCAAAACAAAAGTATTAGGTACTTACATAAAGTATTCCAATAATCGATAAAAAATACTCCATTGAAGTCTCTGTTCGAGAAAGAGAAAAGAATTTATTCTGCAAATTTAAATACTGGGAACGAGACAAAAGCATAATGTTTGAACATCAAAATAACACAAAGGCAAGATGATGAGTTCTATTCAGAACACTTACGGAAAAAATTGATTATCTATAATGTGTAACCGAGCATTTATATGGTGGTTAAAATATTGTTTATTATTGGCAATTTTAAATCTTAAGAGCAATTGAGTTTGAATAATAAATTTTTAAATGTTATTGTTCAAATTTTTTCCAGCTGAATGCATTTCCTAATTGCGCAAGATTATTTTGTTTATTTCGTAAAATGAATTTTCCTGTGTGCAAATCAATATTTTAATACTTAGTGGTTCCCTTTTCTCTTGCTATATAAAAAAATCGTAAGGGCCGATGTCTGTTTTGGGTGTTCAACTTAGCGTTATATTTTGTTTTATTTGAGGAAACGTATTAAGCTTAAAGACTTAAAATTACTGTAATGAGTAGAAAATGGTACATGAATTACGATATAATTAACATTCAGCAATTTATTCGAGAATTATTAACTGTTAAACTTGTTGGGAAAATACCGTAAGGGCCGCTCTACAGACCACGAGAATGCAACTACAGAATTGAAATTTTGCGTATGCTGAAAGAGCCACACTTGTTTAAGAATTTAAAGGCAGATTTTTTTTTTTTCGAAATTTTAATTTGTTCGAAAGATATTGAAATTTTAAGCGCTTTTGTTTGCTAATTTTTTCTTCAATTTTATTTGCTTTGCGCTACATTTTGCTTTGCTGTTCAAGAGTTAGAAACTTTAAAATTAATGAAGGTAAATAGAAAAGTGCATAAGTAGTGCGTTGGAATAAAAGAAAAAATGACGATTCAATTGCTAGTTCGAGAATTATTAACTGTTGATCTTGGAGTAAAAAGAAATTGTGTACGTCAATCTACTCACTCTCAGTTGAAATTTAATGTGCTGATAGGAATATTTAGCATTATAATTTTACCAGGAGTTTTTTATTTTTTTTATTTTAGAAATTTCCATCTATTTGAAAAATATTGAAAATTTGAGTATAACTTCATGAGTTTCTTTATTTAAATTTTCTACTTTAAATATTGCATGCTTATCCATTGTTGTAAAAAAAAAAAAAATTCTCACGATATCGTTATTTTCATTTATCGTTATCGTTTATCTCTTATAGTTATCGTTTTAATATCATTATCATTTATAACATTTCGTTATTTTATAAACTTCTCTAAGTAGTTCTCAACCGAAAGTAGCAAAACAGAAAGCGAGAGAAAGATTACGTGCAGCCAGATATAAATTTTAATATTTATTATAAGATTTTTAATTATAATAAGAAAACAAAAAAATATATTAATAAAGAGTTTATAACTGTAGGTGATGTGATGATATGTTTTTAAGCTGAAAAGCTTTAAGTTGGAAATATAATATATATCATATATGATTCATATATAAAATCATATAGAAAATTCTTTGTTTGAGAAGTTATGCGCACATACGTAATTGGAGGGATCATGTTTTTTAGCTATTATGCATCAATTTCTTTGCAGATTGTATCAGAATTGCAGATTGTTATAAGGTACTTACATAAATATAAACATACACAAATGCACTCTGCTTTATTTATGTAGGTAGAATCGAAAATAAACCTCAACTGTGAAACTAGTTGTTATTAGACAGTAGAAAATTTGTTACAATTTACTTTTAATTCATTCTAGATTTAATTCCAATGACAGCTATTCCTTTAAATTTTCATTCTAAAATACTTCACTACTATTTCCTCCATTTCCTACACACACATAACTCTTGACAGTAACCATCTCTTAATATATAAATAAAATGTATTCCTTCTTTTGAAAATAGTTCAGTTTTTTTGATAAATATGTCTTTGATATCTATTTTTGGTGGTTAAACTTAGAATGCCTCTTAAATAAATATAATTATAAAGAAACATATATTTTAAATTTTAACGCAGTTTTTTAATATAGTTAAAATGTTTGTAAGAAAAAAAAACAAAAATACAAATAAAATATCTAAAGCTTGTATAAAAAATTCCCATCTTCATTTATTAAATTATGATATGTGTCTAGATGAAATTGGGAACATTCACGAAGATAATGAAAAGCGTTTACTTATTAAATAGAATATGCTAAGTCATTTACCGAATGGAGAGATGGCACCTAAACGTTAGGACAGGGTTTTAATTAAATGCAAAAGCAGACGCGACCTAAATAGGACCGGAAATTAAATGAGTTACAACAGTAATTTAAAAAGCAGAAAAAAGAAAGATAACTGCATTGCAAGTGATCGTTAAAAACATGTTGACGGGAAAAATTAATAACTTTTCAATGGTTAAAAATTCTAAGTTATGGTTATTTGGTAAGGAAATTTAGTTAAAATAAAATTAAATTCTTTATCCAAGAAAGAGACTATTGATCGAAAATTAGATTTCATCAACTAAGCGTTCTTCAATTTGAAAATGCATTCTTTATATAGTTAATGGGAAACATTATGCATGAACATACACTATTTTCTCTGGAAAATCGGCGCATCGTTGAACGATACTATCATGCTTATTGTCGTCATGTTCAGAAAGACTTTACTGATAAAAAATATATATATATATATATATATATATATATATATATATACAGTAAAACCTCTCTACAATAATATTTTGGGGTGCAAATAAATATATTGCTGTAGAGGGATATATTATTACATCGAGGGCCTACATACTTTGGGGACACAATAAGATTTTTTTTTTAAATGTTATATATGTATTAACTATAAAAATATTTATATGTTATATAAAAATTTAATTTGAAGAGTGGTAATTATAGTTAAATATGAAATCAGATAGGAATGTCACATCTGCGACTTCATAAGAGATAAGGGAGGCAATTCTAAGAATGGAAGGTTTTGGGATGGTGTATTTACATCAAGGATGGGGTATTGAAATCTGAATACAAAAGACATTTACTGTGATAATAAGAAATAAGATAAGTACATAATCAGCAGTGAGACCTCTCTATTCAGAAAAAGACCGAAAAGATGGCAAAATATGATAAAATAAGATTTTTTACATTATTTAAAAACCAATAATAAATGGAGAAAATAAGGTTGAAATTTTAAAAAAAATTCGTTTTACGGGGGTTTATTGCTTTAGAGAATATCGCAATATTGAGAGGTGGATTACATTAATTCATATGCAAGTTTGTCGGGACTACGTAACATTATTGTAATAGAGGGAGTTATTGTTGTATCGGATATCGTTGATCGGATATCGTTGTAGCGAGAGTTCACTGTATATATATATATATATATATATATATATATATATATATATATATATATATATATATATACATATATATATATATATATATATATATATATATATATACATATATATATATATATATACATATATATATATATATATATATATATATATATATTATATGTATTATTTAAAAAATTTTTAACAAACTCTCTTTAACTCTTTTAAACTATCTGATTTTATTTACTCTTAACACCTACAATGACAAGGTTAACCAGATTTAATACCATTCTGATTTCTTTTCATGTATTATTGCAATTGGGTGCTAACAACTCGAGAAGGAAAAAAAAATTTTAGATTAATTATGTGATTTAAATCGGATTTAATTAGATACTTGTAAGTGACATCAAAAGTGATTGTCAAACATGATTGCCTTCTGAATCGGCAAATGTCACGATTTCACTACTCTAACGCAACCCACCAGGACATCTTTATTTTCAGAATAACGAATAATTTAAGAATAAAATGCAAAATTTATTTTCTCTTTAACTCTGTTTAAGGCCAATAAAATATACTAAATTTTTTTAAAGTAAAATCAATTAGCCAATCAATTACTATAAAATAAAAGGCAAATTTATTGTTGAGAAACACAAATGAGTTAATTAAACAATTTTTATGTATTTTTATTTTTATTTATTTAAATATATATTGCTATTTTTCAAATTTTAGTCAAGCACAGTAATAATTTTGCTAAAAACAAATTACAAAAATGCGATATTGATTTTTCTTTCTAATTATGACTGTCAGAGAATATTTATTTTTACTTAAAATAATTCATAAATTATCACATATTTTATGAAGGCGCATAAATTCTTCATACCAAATATGTAAAAAAAAACATGCAGTTATTTTTAAAGTCAGTTCTCAAGACCTAGCTTAATGCGACAATCTAAAATTCCTTTTACATCAAATTGTTTTCGAAATAATTCAACTAATACGCAACTATGCAGCAAATAAAAAATTCAAAATAAATAATTTTTAATATTATATCGCTTTTAAATCTCAAAAAGAAAACTTTAATTTCCTGTTGTGGACTTTTTTCTAATTCGACTTTTATGTTTTAAAAAACAACGATTGTTTTCCTGAGTTAAATTAAAAATTTGTACTTATAGTAATTTCTTTTTTTACTTTATTTTTATGTACTTATTAGTAGGGCTATTATTGTCCTGAATTTGTTCCACTAATTTTCAATTTCGACAAATATTTTTATTTGAATGAACTATAAAAGAAAATAACAACAATAAATATTATTTATGAAATGTATCCAAACAATTTTTATACAAGTGTTGAGAAAAGAAGTGAGCATATAGGTGTGACAATTGAAGTTGTAAATATTAAATCAGCATACTTTTTTTTTTGCATTTTTTAATCTTTGCGTCATAAAATTTTTAATCCCTTCAATCGAATAATTTATATTCCTTTCAAAAAATTTTATTTTATTTCAATGCGTGTAAACAGCGTTAAATTTAAAGTAAACAAGATAATTTGTGATCATAGGAAGTGAAAAATAGATAATTTAGGTATAAAAACAAAATCAAAAATTTATCAAACATTTTTAGTAAAAAATGGAATTAAATTAATGTGTTGAAAAATTAAGCATGAATAGCACTGATTTATAAATAAAGTTTTAATAGACTAAACGTGCAAAGATATTGACCAAAATTCACTTGAAGTACTCCTTCGCAGTAGTGCTCCTTCTTCATCAGCACTACAGGCAAGTAATGGATAAGGTTTTCTTAATTTGAAGCAGTGCTGTTTAATACAAAATTTCCCCTTCGTTCTACTTTCATGGCTCTGAGATAATTTAGGACGCTGCCTAACCATAACTCGATGATTGATCTCTTCCTCCAGATCTTAAATATTTTATTAATTATAATTAATTTTAATTAATTAAAGTTATTCTTTTCTAAAAATTATTCTTTTACTAAAATTATTTATTATTAAATCTCTCTTAATTTTAATTATTCCTTCTAAAACAAAAAGGAAGTAAAATGCTTTTAGATGATTTCAAATTACCTTTATTCTTTGATGCATTGAATATCTTTCAATCCTTATAATAATTGATTATACAAATCATTTGAACTTCATCCATTACAAAAATCATTTGTAATGGAGTAAAATCTGAAATAAATATTAAGATCATCCAATTTGCTTCAAAAACTTTTATCGACAAAGTAAAACAGGAAGATGTAAAACTGATAAATTTCGGGTCATTTTATGTTCTAAAAACAGTATGTCGAAAATATAAGCAGTTATCATTCAAAATTGTTTTTTTTTCCTGAATAAAATTCAAGCTTAATAAATAAAATCTTTATTGAAATGTGCAATACCTTAAAGCTAGAAAAAATGAAAATATTATAAATTCTGAAACTGCCGGGTGTTTTAATGCCCTGCTGTCAGAATTATTATGCTTAGTTATTTCTTGGAAAATGAAATTCTTTTGAAATGTTGAATAAATTTTATTGGATTCAAATGAATCGGTTCGAATTAATTCAATTTTTTGAATAAGTTTATGCAATTCAGTGGATCTTAAGTAACTCTCTTTTTAAGTGATGTATTTGATATTCAAGGAATTCGCTTATATGTATCGGAGGAAAATTTTATGCAGTTTACATTTTCTTAAAGTCTAATACAAATCTTTTTTTTAGAACATTTTTTAAAAACAAAATTTAATTCAGACTATATATATATATATATATATATATATGATATATACATATATATATATGATATATATATATATGATATATATATATATATGATATATATATATATATACATATATATATATATATATATATATATATATATATATATATATATATATATATATATATATATATATATATATATATATATATATATATATATATATATATATATATTATATATATATATATATATATATATATATATATATATATATATATATATATATATATATATATATATATATATATATACCAATCTATAATAGAAAAATTCCTGATACTTTCTACAAAATTCAGTTCTTAATCAATATATGAATGCCGGATACATCTCTTAGTTTAAAATCTGACTTAAAAACTATTTTAATAAAAAGGACTAACAAATACGTAAAAGACATTTTGATAAAAACTAAGAGTATAGTACCACGAACGTAATCCTCCTCGAGGCATGCGTAATAACTGTGCGATGGAAAAAAAGCTGATAGCTTTTCATAAATAATCACTTATTCAATATAGTATTTGCGTACTTATCTAGAAAATAACTTAGAAAATCGTTCTAATACTATATGAAATGCATTAAATATAAGTAACTAATACTATATGAAATGCATTAAATATAAGTAACTTGCTAGCATGTCTTTCATAAGAAACTTGATGAAAACGATTAATAGTAGTGTTTTATTTTTTATCATTAAAAATTAAAATAAAAGATAAATTCTCTCCATGTTTTAAAACTAAAGTTGTTTCTATTCAAAAATAAACGCAAATAATAATTGGAATAATAAATTCTTGTTTAAACCATATTGCGATAATATTATTAATTTATGCGGAATTGCAAGTTAATTAAAGTTCTGTAGCTAGCACAATATATAAACAAAAAAACGTCAACCCCCCTAAGCTAACCAGTCGAAAAAAATAACGTTTGGTGACATAGTACATTATCACCAATAAAAAGTCCATCGTTATTTGGGTAGTTGAAGTTCATGAAAGGCTGCAAATGGTTTCCAAGGTGCTGAGCGTACCGTTTCCAGGTAATGATTTCGTACAATCGGACCATAGGATCCAGTGAAGAGCAGCCCTCACAATTATGGGCCTACCACCATACTGCATAGCTCCTTTTTGGTCACTTGGGTTCATGGATTCTTGGGGTCTGCACCGCACTCGAACTCTAACATAAGTTTTGACCAGCTGAAATCGTGACTCATCTGGCAGAGATAAAATTTTTCTGTCGTCTAGGGTCTAACCCTTAGGATCACTAGCCCAAGAGCGGCACTGGTCATGATGTTATGCTGTTAATAAAGTCACTCGAGTCGGTCTTCTGGACATAGATATAGAGCCAAATTTCGCAGCATTGTCCTAGCAAACACGTCCATTTCACTTCCTGCAATAATGCTTGCGGTTATTTATACAATGTTACTTATCTGTGTACACTGGCAACTCTACTCACGCATCGGCAGTCTCGGTGATTACATGCAAACAATAGGTTACTACGTCGTCGATGGTGATGGTGGAAGATTATGCCTGTAATTAGGTATTCTTGACACACTTTTCACACAGCAGATCAAGCAATGCTGAAAACTCCCCATGTTTCTACCTCTAACTACCATTCAAAGTTCAAAGGTTGTTGCTAATTCTCATCTTGCAGTCATAACTACATCAGAAACAATATTCTCAGATAAATAACTTGAAACAAATAAATGACCAGCCAGTGTACTATACATATATACATTTCTTACGTGATACTACCGCCATCTGTATAATTACATACTGCTTTCCTATAACCTTTGTTACTTCAGAGTACATATATATATATATATATATATATATATATATATATATATATATATATATATATATATATATATATATATATATATATATATATATATATATATATATATATATATATATATATATATATATATATATATATATATATAAAATTATTTCTTTATTTTTTAAACAAAATTTTCCATACATAAATATATAGATGAAAGCCTTGATAAAGTTTATAGCCTAACAAGATATAAAATGTCTCCACAAATATAAGTTAGTTTTTAAAATCAACTAAACCCCAAAGGAGAACTTACTTTTTATTGAATAGAAAAAAGTCTCCCAAAGAGAAATTTCTTTTATGTACATTTTGTATAGCAAGAAAGCCAATCTGGTCCTCTGAGGGAAATTACAACGCCAAAAAAAAGCAGCCGTAGCATCTGCAGCTTTTAGAAAATTTACATACATCTCCAGTTCGTAAGTTTCACTTGTAGATAATCTTCTTCCAAAGGAGCCATTAAGCAACAGGAATATCTTTTAGTCAATAGAAAAGAAAACTATTGATTTATTTATTTACTCGAGGAAAAATATTTTAAACTTTCTACATTTTATCTCTTACGAAAAAATTCGGTTTTAAATCTTTCGACTAAAACTTGCTTTGGCGTTAAAGTACATTTGCTAAAGTTTTATCCGTTCTTATTTTAAGTTAAACTAATTTAAATATGTTTAAAAATTTTTACATCATCTAGAGAGCGTCTAATTTTATTTGACAGATATTCTAAATATTTTTTGTGAATTATTTGCTTTTATGTAATAAGAAAACTAAGCAGTAACTAAGCTATGCTAAAACTAAGCTATTTCCCAACTAAAATTTTAAATTTTAAATGAATGAACAATTTATATATATATATATATATATGTGTAGTCAAAGCTGTAAGCATTTTATAATTTTTTTCATTTTTTCTACTACAGGCAGCAACTTTCTTTCTATTATTTCTCCTCGTTAGCACGGATGAATAAAAAGACTCTTCTTTGATTTGGTAGAAAATTGACGAAATCTGGTTTGCTCCAATCTAGCTTAAATTTGACTCTGGGTGTTAGAGTGGAATTTGTTTTCAAATGGTTCCTTTTTGTTTTCCGAAGAAATTTTTCAAGCATTACATCTTCCCATTGAATGTTCTGTATCTTACAATGATTAAATTGTTTGGTTTCGAACCTTATTTAATGTATTTGTAAGATATCACTCTGTTCTTTATTAAACTTCTCCAAATAATTATTTCGTGAATTTTAACTCAATACATCATTAAAACAACTTCATAATGTATAATTCTGTTTGAAAGGTACGTAAAAGTTTCTGTTTAAAAAGTCAAACCCTGTGTTTTTTTTTTAAAAGTGCAATACTTTTATTCACGAGCGATTATGTTTTTAACCAGTCGACTATTACACTAAAAAACCTTTTTTTCCCTTTCATGAACTTTGTTAACAGATTTTCGATACTCTAGTATCTCTGATTTCAAATCTTTAATCGGTTTCTTTCTCCAAACTACTGTTTTTTTTTTTAAATACATTTTTACTCAATTATTTGTCGAAATATATAACTTTATAAGCGTTATATATAATAAGGGATCGAATTTAGTATGCGTCAAACTTCGTAAAAATAAAATATAATCGAAAGTTTAAAAAGGTATTCATGGGAAAAATAACAGGAAAGAAAAGTTTTGGAAGACTCAGAAAACGAGAACGTAGAGAGAAACTTAAAAATTATGAAATTTAGAAGCTATAAAAGAAGGCTGAAGCTCAAAATGTTTAAAGATGTATTGTGAAGGAGGCCAAGACCTTTTATAGAATACCAAGGAAGTGAGTGAGTAAATGAGTTTTTAAAAAAAATGCCATCACAGCAATATTGCAGTTAAGTTTTATGGCAAACATAACAAACTCTTAAGCAAATATTTCCAATTTGAGAGGGTTGACAAGCTGCAGAAATATTGTTTTATAATTAGTCAGCAGCTCCATTTATAGGTTTTTTCTTAACTTTTTCGTAAATTCTTGAGAACGAATAAAATGGTTCTTTGACCTGAAGACAGTAATTTATACATTTTTACAGTTTATTTTTTATTTCATTTTTCAAATAGTTTATCATCTTTGAACAACCGGTTTATATCGAACTTAAGAAAAGTTTTGTTCCTGCTTGTTTAATTTTTTTAGAGAAATCGAGCAAATTTTAAAACTTTGATACGCTTGATTTTCTTTGAACATCAGTATTCTTGTAAAATCCAATTGTTCATGAAAGTTTGGACTCTATCACAACTAAGGGAACTATGGTGGAAACGTGATCCATATTTTGCATATACAGTAAAACCTTTTTTGGTTTTATGCGATTTTGTTTTTGTGCGATTGGTTTTGAGCGATTTTATTTTTGTGCGATTTTTTTTGTGCGATTTTTTATGCGGTATATGAATTTTAGCGGCGTTAGCACCAGTTTAATGTTTCCTATCAATGTACATATACATGCTGTGGACGAACTCTGGTTACGTGGCCTCCTTAACAACGATGTATCTGAACTTCGCGATGCTCTGTTCATTTATTTTAAACAATCTTCTGACAAGGCAGAATCAGTGACGTACATATTGTCACTCGACGCACGAACAGTATGCGCTTCGTATTCAGAGTTTTATACACGATTCACGTGATTAAGGATTCATTTTATAGTGAGATTAAAGATAAATTATTTACTTTTGTTTCTATTTATATGTAGTTTTTATGATTTGTATTTTATTTTTAGACATAAGTACTCCCTTAAAATGAATAATTATAGCCAAAAAAAAGTAAAAAGACAGACAATTCCACTATTTAATGTATAATTTTAAAACTTCTCCAGGTATAATTACAATGAAGAATTAAATATTTTTACAATTTCCATAGGTCTAATTTAATTATTTAATTTCATTGAAAGCATTCCACCGCATAAAAAAAGTTTTAGGTAGTATATCGTACAAACTTGTTTATTATATGTAAGAATTTATAAAATTTTCGATTTTTTTTTTGCGATTTCTTTTATGCGGCCCCTATCCACCGCACAAAAACAGGTTCTACTGTATATATATATATATATATATATATATATATATATATGATTTGAAAATTTTGTTAAATTTAACTTAAGAATATTTAAAAAGAAATTTTTGTTCTTCCAAAAAATATTTATTGCCAAATTTACAAGATTAAAAAGAAAACAATTAGTTTTACTTTTAAACGTTAATTAAGGCAACTTAGAAGTAGACGCTCTAAATTGAGAAACTAATCGAGTTAACCTGAAAGCAATCTTTAAAAAACTTTTATGAGATGTCTAGGAAATAAGAGCATACAGAATAGTCTTGCTCGTTTTCAGGATTAAAAGAAAATGAGTTCGATCCAAGGTAATGCAATTTACTTTCTTAAGTAATCAAATATAAAACTTCTCCTAAACTCTAAGCTTTGTAAATGGGTATATAATAAAACTTTTTAATCAAGAGGTTGAACACTAAGTAATCTTTTATTCTTGTCTTTGTCTGTAAGTCTGTTTTTTGTCTTCTTAAACTTATAAGAATAAGTTATTTATATTCAAATCGATAACAAATATCTAATAGTTAACTGAAAATAAAAATCACTCTAACAGAAATATTTTTATTTTCTTTAAAGAAATTTTTCTAGTTGTGGTGCCCTTCACATTGAGGAAAAGTTCCTGTAAAAATTAACGTACGGTATGGTAACGATAGTTTTGGAAAAAAACAACATAGTTTTGATAAAGAAAACCAAAATATACGGTATTTAAACCAATCATTTGGTAATTTCTATGTTCATACTGCAACGGTTTACGGGAACGGTTTTCTGGTTTTCAAAATTATAGATCTTATAATCATGCATTGAGGAAAAAATACAAAGCTGAAAATTAAGTTTTACCTTGTAAAGGATTTTTATACTATGCTCTATGATATCATGATTAAAAAAATTACCGAATTTTACCATATTTATCAAATTTATCAGGTATTTTGAAATTATATTTTTACTTGCAAGCATCCAATTCTGTGTTTTCTTCAAATATTCAAAACATAGCATCTACTATGTTCTAAAGCTGACACCTTTGTTTGATCAAAATTTAGTTTCTTTAATAGTTTATTGTATTTTCTTTAGTAATTCTTTATTTGTGAACAATTGTGTCGCGAAGGCATGAACAAAATATTCGTGGAGTTGAAGATACTGAATTACTATTTTGAAAACTATCTGATATCTCGCAATTATTTTTTATTGATAAATTTTTGAATCATGTTTTCATAAAAATTATTTAAAAGAAACAATTGCTGAAATAAAATAAAAATAATAAATTGCTCTCTTTAATGCAAAATTATTGGAGAAAAAGTCTTATATGTCCACGTCAGAGGCTGAACTAGATCACTGTTCCACTATCATTCAATCAATTTCCGTTTGAATTATTCCTATCAGACAGTTTGTGTTCATATTCAAATAGAAACGAAACCCTATTGCTTGCACCTGTAATTGATTGATCATTGATGGATTTCCAGTTGACAGATAAGTGAAGTGACGTCAGTTTAAACAACTCTGTTGTGGTAAATTTTGACATGATTGAGTCTGCATAGAGCAATAGCATAATTTTTGAGTCCAAATAACTTTGAATATATTAAATTTTTATTTTGATAAGTGTTTTCTTATAAAAACGTCGCCTATTCTAATAGCGAGTAATCAATGGGAATGGACACAAATGATAATTGGAAATATAGCTATTAATTTAACTTTTTCGATTGGGGCAATGTTGTGTTTTAATTGTTTTTAATTTGTTTGTTTTTGTACATGATTGCTTAGCATTGATTAATACCGAATCATTCATTATTTACTTTTTTTACCCCGTAAAAGGAAGATGAATACATCTAGTAACCAAATATGAAACATATTTTCATCTATTCACAATCGAAACAATCATCATTAGGATAAATAATCATCATTATCATTAGGGATAATTATCATTACTGATAATTTGTGATTAACTTCTTTGTAATAATGTAAAGAGAAAATATTTAAAATTCAGCACTATAATATTTATACTACGTTTTTCGTCTCTTTTTTTTTGTAATTTGATACTAAGTATAAAAATAACATGACACAAATACACTAACTGAATGTTAAAATACTTTAAACAACGCCATTGTATGTTTGTTAAACTTGAACTTGCTTTATTTCGATAGTTGATTTTAAAGGATCAATAAAGGTTTTTATTCCCTAAGGGTGAAATTTGTTAGAAGTTTTGACCTTGCTGAGTTTGTAAATCTCTAAGAAAACACAAAGAAAGAAAGAAAAGATTGTAACGATAGGGATCGATATCGGGAAACTACTTCAAAGAAGAAAAAAGAGTTCCTTTTGATTAGCTGTTTGTTTGTAAATAAGTGAATAAATAGTTTATTTGTGTGACACTCACGATGATATACTATTTAAATTTATTCTGTTTTAAAGGAAAGAAAAAAGAATTATAATTAAGGATTTATTTATTATCGACTATGTCAATATCGACTATTTAGTATTTGTAGTGGTAATTACGTCACAATAAAATTAAATTGCTTACTTATTTTATCTTCTGACGAACCTTTTCTAACGTTCTCATTAGAAAATGACTTCATAAAATTTGAAAATATTAGAGAAATAACTTATTTAGTTAAAAAAAAATATTAAAAAAAACTGTTTTTGATGACTGACTAATAAGAAATCGTAGGATTAAAGAGATGTTTATTAATTCACTGGCATTTCGATCAAATATTTCATCGTTAACTAATTCGTATTTATCATTATTCTAATTCGCATTGCTTAAAAAAAAGATTACGCTCGTCGTCTGCCAAGGCAAAAATAAGTTTACAAAGGTTCATTAATATTCTGAATAATTAATTCATTGTTCTACAGATTTGCTCATTCTCTCTTTCACTGAAAAAATATAATTTTGAAAAATGACATAAGAAACTATGGTCATCGATTACCCTGCTACAAAATATAGTTTTTACGAGGTTTTCTACTTATTAACTGATTTGGTAACCCTTCTGTATTTTGATTCTCTGTTTGGCTGATTTTTCATTTGATTGAACTAAGATTAAACATAAAAAATTATAGGTTTCTAGTCTTAGTTTATCATGTCACAATCATCACTATATCTGACTCAGTATGTGCCGTTCTGTTAATTTTCTAAATAATAGATTCCTTGATTTAGCTACTTATTGAACTGCATAAATAATATTATTGTTAAAAAAAAATCGAAATATACTGTACTCAAACTATTCAGTTGATATTTTTTTCGTTCATATTGTAACGGTGGTTTTAAGGAAATTCTGTTTTTCAATATTATTGTTTTTTTTTCCCTCACTTTTAATAAAAGAAATGAAAAGTGAATTATGAATTTAATCTATTAGATAAGTATTATGCCATGCTCTAAGATACATTGATGAGATTGCCGAATTTTACCACATTTATCAAATTTTATCACATAGTATAAAACTATATCCCATTGTTATTTTTTACCAAAATCATTACCAAAGCTCTTCGGAAAAAAATACAAAGCTTTTCGATATTCTTAGAGCACCAGAAATACGATAAATGTTACCATACTAGGATAGTTTTGGCCATGCTTTTTTTCTCCATACTGAATTATTTCAATTACTAATTTGTTGGAACTTTTTCTGCTCACTTTTCAGAATCTCTTACATCAGATTACTTTGCGTCCTTTGGAATATTAGTTCGCAATAGTGTTCTGCTGATATTTTCAAATAGTATCTCACTTTTTGTGGATAACATTTCAAAAATATTTAGTACGGATAAAACATACTCAACTTTTGAAGGTAGTTTTTGCATTTGAAAGAAAAAAAAAACTATTTATTTTCAGTGTTGAATAAAAAAAAATTCTTTTGAATCATTCATAATATTATTTTAAACAAAACTTCAGAAGTTTTTGTGGCTCACAATCTATCATTCAGTATTTGAACTATTATTTCCAGATGCCTCGACATCATATGTTTTTGCCATTAAAGTTTGACGTTTTCGCTTTACTCTATAATCGATAAAGTTTTCGATGAAAATTTCGATGCAAAATAAAAAACTGAAGGATTTATTCATTATAGTATAATGGTTGTATAATTTAGTTTTTATCTTTTTTTTAAATAATTATATAGTTACACTACAAAGCCAAGGCGCTTTAATTTATGATTAATTGGTTTAAGTAGAACCTAATTAATTTAATACTACGCAGAGAAAAGATTTCTCGTAAAATTACCGTACTGTGTGGTAATGACAATCCAGGGAGAACAAAACCCATTCTGATTTTAAAAACCCAAAACATACGTTATTTAAACCATTTGTTTGGTTATTTTTCTATTTATATGAACTGGAAAAATTTCCAGATCATATTACGCTAAAAGTAACTGCACTCAAGGTGCCAGTACTTTTTCCAGTTCTATTTTTACCAGAATATGTTACGGAACAAAAATATCTGATATATCCGTAATTTTTACAGCAATAATTACTAAATCATTCTTCTTAAAACCCCTTATTCAACCTAATTAAATAAATATTACTGTATAAATTTGGGTATAATTAAGTACTAGCAGCAAAAAACATATTTATGATAAAATGTATTTTTCAGTGAAATGAATTCCCCAGATATTTCCTACCGTAAATTGATCTGAAATAGTTTACAGTGGGGAAAAGGTTTACAGAAAATCATAGTTTTTAATATTATAGTTTTTATTATCTCGCATTCAGTAATAACTACAAAACTTTTTTTTTCAATGCCCACCCGTGTTAAAATTTTTCGTCAAATCAAGCATTTACAGGGCGGTTGTGTTGGCCTCTCTTTCAGGGGCACCATATTAGGTGGGCCAACGTTGCTCCCACAGTAAGGACAGATAGTACAGAGAAGGAAAGAACATCCATGCCTTGCTCGGGATCCGAACCCAGAACCTTTCTGAAGCAAGGGCAGTTCCCTGTCCCTTACACGGGCCGGTCGGCATAAATACGAAACTGAAAAGTAGTTTTTATCGAATAAATGGTTTTTATGCCATGCTCTGGGGTATCATGATAGAAATGTCAATATTTATCAAATTTTAAAGCATATTATAAAGCTATATTACATTGTAAGTCTTTCCAAATTCTTTATCAAAGTGCTTTGGTAAAAATAATCGAGCTTTTTGGTGTTCCCAGAGTTCGAGATGAGCTGTAAATTTTATTGTATTCTGGTAAATTTGATCATATTTTTAGTGTGTACTTCAGAATTTAATTTCATCTATTCTCAAGTTCCTTCAAAATTTCATGACTTTCTCAAATATGTAACTGAAATAAAACAAAAAAAAAAAAATCAATAATAAATCATCAGTCAAAATAAGTCAAAATTTAGTAAATGTGCGTAAAGTATTATTATTTGGGTTAACGTCTATGCAAAGATTCAACGGTCATAAGCATTGCTTTTTGTATTCTTAATAAAGCATAAATACCCTAATCATTAGGTTAAGCATTTTATCTAGATCCGTAGTAAAATTAAAGTTTCTTTTAATGCTTCTTGTCGTTCAAAGCTTTATGTGTTTGAACGTGAAATCGGAAATTTGTTTTATGATAAATTTACATATTTTTGATTTAAATAAAAGAAGAGAAGAAATAAGAGTTTAATTCAATAATCATTAACTTTTCTAAAAAGGATTTGGTAATTATGCGACAACTTATATCGACTTAAAATTTTGAATATCAAGAAATAGTTTTGTGAAACACCCAATTAACCTATTTTTTGAGTATATTTTTAGTTAGATAAACACGTCGCATAAATTGAAAAAAGAAATTACTTTATGCAACTGGCTCTTAAACCTTTGCTTTATGCCAATGCCTTCAGATAATCTTTACAGGTTTTCTGAATTTTTACTAGATACGGCAGAAACAAATCGTTTAAGAGGAAATTGAGTTTTTTTTAACCAAAAATTATTTAAGTAATTGTGGTATATTATTTACATTGCACTAAATCCCGGTCTGGTGGTCGAGTAGTTAGCGTACCTGATTGCGAAGCCAATGGCCACGGGTTCGAATCCCTCTCTGGGCATGGATGTTTCTCTTCTTCTGTTGTCCTCTGTTGTGTGTGAAGTGTGAATACAGCTCACCCTATGAACGGGTATCTTTTTCGTGGGTAATGTTGCTCGCCTTTGTGACTTAGATTACCAGGTGCCCACTGGGTAACGCTGAATGAGCAATACTTCCGGCATCTTCCCAGGTGAAGGACGTAAGAGCTCAGTACCTGCCATTAGGGGGGAAAAAATTCACAAAATTTTTAATATACTTTATTTCAATTTACCTAATCATGGAAACCCTCTACGGTGTAATTTTAAAATGTGGCTTACAATCTTATAAACAGTATGCATTGCATATACTTTTAATTAAACTAACACATTGGTTCTAACATATGCTTTTAATCCATAACTTACCATAGCTTTAATAAACAAACAACACTAGCCTCATTAGACAATACCTTTACAAATACTAATTTCCTCTGCTTTAAATATCATTAAAAGACAAAATTTCATGTAAAATTATCGAGATTACATTTATGCATTGGCTAATTCTACACGTTGAAGAAAACAAATGCATTTGTTAGAAACGAAGTGAGCGAGAAAATATGCTTGTTAAATTCTGTCGTAAATTCCCAATTAGCTTAGGTATGTATTGTAAGCGTGAATATTTAATGAGGTCTGCGATAGCTACTCTACCTCCGCACAATCCCCTAGTTATAACTGATGGAGATTAAAAGCTTTAATTGGAAGGTAGTTAGAGAAAGTGGTTATGGTAATACAAACCATGCAATCTAAATGGCTAAGACAAGTTCCCTTTGTCGTTATTAATTTTCAAATTAAAGTTTGAGTAATGTAGGTGAGATATATTTTTATCGCATTTTAAAAGTTTCATTAAGTGTTGGTATTTTGTTTGCAATAACAAGAATAACATCAAAGAATTACTTAGGAGTGATTTAATTGTGACAATGATACAAAGTAGGTACAGGGTGCATCTTATAACACATTGAGTTTAAATATCATTAAATGACAATTATTTATTTTCACATGAATAAGGAAAACTGTAAAATGTTTCAAAAATTGAGGATTGGAACAATAAGTCAAATTTTAAAAATTGTTCAAAAAAATGTTTTTGATCTTTTTTAAGAAAATAAGAGTGAGAGATACGGTTTCTATGTAGTCAGAACGTGTTTTTGTACATTGAGTAATTACTCATTGTAAATTTCGGAAAATTTAAAACTATTTACTCACTCTAATTATTTTTTTAAAATTTTATATCCGTCGTTGAACAGCCGACCCAACTTTTAAGTTTACGACTACTAATGTTCAACTCCGTAGCCTTGTAATTTTGAACCAATCCAGAAGACAAGGAAACTCCTGTATCAGTACACCCAGAGGTATTGATTTGTTATGGGAACATGGAGGACTTTGAGACTCGACAGATTTAACGTGCATCAGTCACCATTTACTACACGGGGAGTCTTCGGCCGGCGAGGATCGAACCCACGACCTCTGGTACATGGGCCGAGCGCCCTACCGACCAGGCTATCCCGGCCCTTCTCACTCTAATTAGATAATAATTTCTCATCCTTCCATTTAAATAAGTCATTCAATGAATCACTCTAATTCAATTTTATTTTATAACCGTTACAGAATCGCCGACCGAATTTCGGGCTAACGAGTGCCCTAGTTCTACTCCGTAGCCTTGTAATTTTAAATCTAATCCAGAAGACCAGGGAATCCTTGATCAAATATTGGGAGAAATTTGTATTCGTGGTGGACATTTTAATGGAACTAACAAAGGGAGGAAAACCCCGAAAACCTGCCACGGGTAGCCTGACGGTATGGGGACTCTAAGCCATGATCCGTCTACCACGGAGGATATTTCGGTCAGCACTGTGGTCCGGTGCGGAGCCATCGCTGGGATTCAAACCCGGTTTACCTCACTTGGAAGCAATGGCTCTATTTCCCGAGTCACCACTGCTCGTATCACTCTATTTAAATATATAATACTGTAAAAGTGACGGCATAATATTTTACGGCAAAAATAGTTTTTACGGTAAAATAGATTTTACGGATGATGAGTTACGGTATTTTGATTCATATAATTTACAGATTATTTTGATCGCTTTAATAAAAAAAATTTTTTTAGGATATTTATTGATTGTTTTTCTAAACCCTCCTTAAATTGACCGACAGTACAAAAAACTATAAAAGAAATTTTGTGTTATTATGTAATTTGTTAGAATTTTAATAAATTAGTAAAATAGCATTGAGAGCTGTCCTAAATTCCTTCGTGAATTGACTATAGGAAATAACTTACATAATAACCTATATTTTACATGTTATTTTTTTACATGAAGAAATACCATGATAAAAGAAGACTCATTCTCCTAAAGTTGACCGCTTCTCTAAGTTGCCGCTAAATAAATGCACCGTAAGTTCTCAACTTACAGAGGTTTTACTGTACACGATTTTATGAAATAAGTGCCTAAATGTGCAAATATGCAGAAAGGAAAGAACAATACAATAGCCAATCATGATTGAGGTACCCTCATTACATTATTTGCAGGTATCCCACTAAAAATTTTCGACTTGAAATTATACTATATATTCAGTTCTCCTCTCTAAGCGAGCTATAAGCTGAATTCTCGTTTGGATAATTGTTGGTATTCAAGAGCGGAATCTTCTAGAACATTTTAAAGGTAAGACTTGAAACCAGACAGTAAAAAACAGAGCCTAAAATTGAAACTAAGAATGAAATTAGAGAGGAATACGGGAATGAAAATAAACAACCAAAAAAGTAATAATAAATAAAGATAGCACTATGGAACGCATGATAAGCAACTTCAATCACTAATATTTTATTTATAAAAATATTACCACTTATAATTTATTTAATTTCTTGACTCATAATTCAATTTCAGGAAAGAGTTGTTTTTCTCTAAGACATAGTAAATTTATTCAAAATATTAAAAAGCACTTTTGCTTGAAAAAGAACGCTTGAAACTTACTCTCCTAAAAATTAAAAGTTACTAGTCTTTAAAGTCAGTTAGATACTTAAATATTGTTTAATGCTTTGTGACTGTTACATGGTCCAGTTACATACTGTCAGCTAAAAATTGAGTTATTATTAATAAATAAATAATAAAAAATATAGCTAATTCATTAACGGATAATTTCATTCAAAGAAATAGTTTGTTTTTCTAATACGCCGTACGCATTTATTTATTTTAATATTAAAATGCATTTTTGCTTGAATAAATATACAAAACAGTTACTCAATAAAGTTGTGATACATTGTGACAGTTACATGCTCCAGTTACATTCAGTCAGCTAATAAAGGGGGACTTGCAACACAGGCACTAATCAATATCTATCCTTGGAAAATGTGTCAACCTTGCAAGCACACGGTGTTTGTTCTCTTAAAAGTCTCGGAAATACTGTGCCAAGCTCGTAAATATTGTCTTAGGCGAAATTAAACTTGAAAGAAAACTTGAAATATTCTTCACATTAAAGAGGGCACAGAGAATAACATGGCTGATGGAGAAATTGCGGAATATCTTAAAAGGACTTTTAAAGGATAGTTGATGTTTTGGATATGGTGCTAAAAGTGATATACATTTTAATAAAGCAAATTATAACATTTAAGTCTATTATATGAATACATAAATCTGTCGTTATTTTTTTTTCTGAATAATTTTAATTTATAAAGAGATTTATTAGAAAATATTAGGAAGCAAATACCAAACAATTTTAATGGCTGGATTATTTATCATACACAATTGTATAAAATTTATCTAACTGAAAGAGGTGTAACACTGCAACAAACAAAAATAGGTTTTGGTGTCAAAAGAAGTACAGGTTTTAATAAAAATTTATTATTGTGATTTTAAATGTTGTTTTAATATTATATCAATAAATTACTGCCGTAATTGTCTTGTCCTCTGGTCTGTAAATAACTGTCAGAAAAATCATAGTTATCATACAGTTTATGTATCTTTATATAACTAATACTTTTTATCAAACATTTATTTCAACAAAACTAAAGCATTAGCATAAGACCTTAAAAAGGATTAAAAAGGAAAGAGCTGAGGTGCTCCACATATTACGAATAAATGGTTAAATATTTCTTATGGGAGTATTTAAAGTGAATATAAAGTTGATTAAAAAAGGATGCCACCATAATGCAAAATAGTACAACTTAGTTTAAAAAGTGATTACACCCAAGGCTAAAGAGAATAGAAGGGCTAGTTCACTCCGCTCTTAGAGCTGAAGCTACGATTTCCCTCCTCATGGCGTCACTGTGTCCACAGATATTATGATAACTTTGACAGATATTACGATAATTTCGCAAGATATTATGATAACTTTGCATTCTTCTTATTGTAAAAATAAGTTAGATTTTTTCTGGTTATTAGCTTTCAAACTTTATGTAATTAACACATTATTTCCGTTCATAAACATAGTTCAAAAAAACTTTCTTGGCCATTATATTAAAAAAATACCATTTTAAACTTATAAAAACATTTTACTAGTTCGCTAAAAAGACACTTTAATACTTTATTTTAAAAAGTTCACTTTTAACTTTAATTATTAAGAAAATTGAAAGCATATATCGACACTTTTTTATCTACATATTCTTTTATAACAATAAGTTTAGTTAAATTTAGAATCCCTGATTTTAAAATATGCCGTTAATAGCAATTTGTTCATACTTAATCATTAGGAAACATTAACTTTAAACGCTAATTACTGAAACAAAATAATAATTTTGGTTCATAATGACATTAGAAATTTTACAATTGTTTATAGATATTTAAATTTAAGAGAATATAATTTTTTTTAAAAATCATAAATATTTAGAATAACTACATTAAAAAATATGTTATGAAATTAGGAGAATTTCAACTATGCACTATATATTTATCGATACTTTTCATTTACATTTTAATTTTCTTTGACTTTATCCATTTTTTAATTTTTTTCCACCTGCCTTTCTTTTTGAAGTAACGAGGCGGTTTCTATTTAGATAATGAATTTTTATAAAAGTTCTTAACGATAGAAAAAACGTATTGTTGTTTTATATTAACTGTGTCATTTCGGAATCCATTCTTTACATAGTTGTTCATTTACGTTAGGGAACACGCGGAAAATAATAATTTTTCTTTTTGTTTTTCTATCAGAGTTTTTGCAAGTTGCAATCGCGCAAACTGGCATTTCGTTAATGGTTTTAAATTTTTGTAAATTCACTGCGAAAACTGAGGAAAGTCATTATAGAAAATAACAAATGTCTAATAACAAGTGTCTAATGAAAATAACAATATGTCACAAAAAGAAATGCTCCAATATTAGTTAGAGCTAGTAAGGCCGAACGCTCTGTTCTTGAAGTAAAATTGCGAGCTTTGCGCCAAAGTGACGTCACTAAAGAAAATCGGAGGATTGGCGTGGCGAGAGTTTCTTCAAAGGAGTAAACAAGCTCTTCTATTCTCTTGAGCCCTGGATTACACCACTCTTTTTCTTTATTCAGACAGAGAGCTAAGCAGATGTCGCGAGTTGTCAAACTACTCTGATTATTCCTAATGATTTCAATAATATCATCAATGAATTCATAGGAAATCAGAGCGTTTGCTACAACTGGGTCATGGATGATTCAATACTGATGTAAAGAAACTAAACTTTTATCTAAATGTTTAAGTTATTTATTCCCAACTGGTTTCGTTAGTCCTACACAGTATCCGTAATAGACAGCAATATTCGACGATAAATTTTAGCATTACGCTTACCCTTTTTTATTCATGCAGGCTTAACCATGTTAGAACGACTTCACTTTCCCGTAGCTTGTGGTGTACTTACCTTTCCTTAACTTATAAATCTGTTTCTGGAAGAATTGCTAACATATGTCTGATGCTACTATGCGCGGGTGTGTGTTGAAAGTATAGCGTTTTATGTTATCATGGAAAAATATAACATGTTTTTCATTGACTATGATATGATTTATTGGAAATAGAAATATAGTTGCCGGATTCTTGCTTTAAAATCATTTATTGCTTAAAAGGAGGATTTGTTATTTTTAAAGAGAATCGTTAAAACGGGAAAAAAACGAAAACATGGTGGTAAGCACGATGGCTGAGAGTAATCCGCGAACTTCTATTCGATCTGTTTGTTTCAGCAAACCTTTTAAATTATAAAATTTCACATTATCAAGAAAAAAAGTTTTTTTTTTATCAGTTCTGAATACAAAAATAGCAAACAATTTTCGATTTAAATCGTGCAATAATAGCATTGCAATATCAATGTATCACAATTTTTTTTTTAAATATATTTTAATGGAAGCAAGATTGAAAATATAGAAGTTGTTAAATTATTATTTCACATGAAACAACTATAGACAAATAATTAAAGTATTTCATTGTTTGTGTTTTAAAAATTAAATTTCTCAAACTTACATTTTAACAAGATTACCAAGTTAACTTAATATAAATCGCAAAATATTCAAGATCTCTCAACGGTATTCTAGCCTCCACATACTTTAACATTGGAGAGCTTTTTGTGGGCGCATTAAAATAGACGTGAATTTGCCAAAAATAGGAAATTAGTTCCGAGAAAATTAAGCCTCTTGGCGATACTACTAGGAAAATGAAAGGATGATTTAAATCTAAAAGACTTCTTCACGCAGGATCTCATGAGAGCTGAATAAGAGGTCCTCAGTTATTATTGCCTCTAGAATTTAAATATGGCACGTAATGCAATCCAAATGAAATCGCAAATAATCCATGGAAAGATCGTGGAAAATATAAATCTCAAGAGGTTAGCGAATGAAATTACATTATAGAATTAGCGGTTTTATTCTTGGAAATAGAAAATTTTTCCATTATTATTTAATGGGCATTTAGTTTGTTTAGTTAATATTACCGAGTGACCTAAAATCCGACGCCTTTCTATTAAATTATCATCAACATTGTATAGTTGACACCAAATCGAGAAATCTTTTTCACGCTGGCAACAAAAAAAAAAAAAAAAAAAACGGAAATTTGAAAGCGAGTAATTAGCCCAAAAAATGATTAGTATGCCTTTTTAAATGTAATCGTTAACTATTTTAGTTAAACTGTGAATCACATAAACACAACCGTGAATTTCTGAAGCATTAAGTTCAGTTTACTTTCCAATGAGGTGACTCAGATTCGAATTCCGTTTGCTAAATGATACGGATTCTGCGCCTGTCTTGCACCAACTACAGTGCTGACATAAAATATCCTCAGTGGTAGACGGGTAAAGGGTTAAAATCCCTTTGCCATCGGGGTAACTATGGGAGGTTTTCGTAGTTTACCTCTCCGGGTAACGTAAATGTGAGTTAATTCCTTCTAAAAATTTCTCCACGAAGGCTAGTTTGTTTCAATGCTTGAGCAAGGAGTTCTCTTGTCTTTTGAATTGGTACAAAATTACAAGGCTATGGAGTAGAACGTTGATAGTCATAAACTAAGATTTGGGTTACTGTTCACAAAAAGTAAGGAACTAAAATTGCTTTAGAAGTGATTGACAAATTTCCATACTTTTCAATGAATGAGCTGCAGTTCGATTCAACAACTTAGTTTTCATTATAAGGGTAAAATTATTTTTAAATTCAATATCTGTCACTTCGTTATTAATTATATTTATATCATGGGCGGAACTAAGAATTTCTCAAGTATTTTCGCAATAATAAATTTCTTTAGGAGTTAGAAAAAATAAATATTGAGTGACTCAAACGATATTAGACTGATTTTGAACATTAAATGTATTTGTTTATTTAAATTAATCTAATTCCAGTTGTATCGTTTACGAGAAAAATTTAAGTACTATTTTGACATTTTAAAAAAGTTACCAAACTATTATTGATACCTAATGTATTTATATAGGTACTGTAGTATTAAAATTTTTACAAACTACCAAAATGGAATAGCCTTATGTAACTGAAACAAAATTCAATCAAACTTCACTGGTGGCCATTAAAATTGCTACACCAGGAAGGCGACACGCCACTAACGTGAAGTTTGCAGAACGGATGAAGCATGTTGTTGTATGCGAATGATTAGCTTATCAGCGCATTCATGCAAAGCAGACGGGGGTAGTGACACCTACAATGTGTATAAGATAAGAGATTTGACAGTAAATTAATCATACATAAATTTAATTTGAGCGTTGCTCTTGAGTAAAACGGTTTTTGTTATGCCTCGTGTAAGGAGAAATGCCTACCAGCACGTGCCTGAGTTTGATTACGGTTAATCATAACGAAGTATTGCTACTCGCGTTCGTCGAGATCCCATGACTGTTAGTAGAATATGGAAACGATGGGTTAATGATGCCGTGCAGGATCTCAGCGCCTTCCGCCCATTACTAACAGCCGAGAAAACAGATATCTTATCTACATGACCTTAACGGATCGTACAGCTACGTCTCAAACTTTGAATCAGCAAATGGAGTCATTTGCAAGACAACAAGTGTCTGCACGAACAGTTCAACTACGTTTGCAGCAGCATGGACTGTCAAACCGGCGACCATGGCTTCGGCTACCCTTGACGCTGCATCGCAAGCAGGAGCGCCTCCAATGGTCTGATCAATGACGAACCTGGACGCAGGAATGGCATGACATCTTCTTCTCAGACGAATCCAGGTTCTTTTTTCGGCATCATGATGGCCGCATCCGTGTTTGGAGACATCATGGAAAACGCCCATTGGCAGCATGCATTCGACATCGCCATTCTGGCCCATTTCCTGGAGAAATGGTATGGGGTGCCATTGGGTACATATGCCGATCACATCTTGTTCTCATTGCCGGCACTTTGAACAGCAGCAGTTACATTTCTGATGTCTTAGAACCAGTTATTCTGCCTCATCTTTGTGCCCTCCATAACTCTACGTTTCAGCAGGACAATGCACGGCAGCGTGTTACCCGCACTACCCTGACCTTTCTTGACACAGAACATGTTCGCCTGTTGACCTGGCCAGCACGTTCTTCTAATCAGTCACCGATTGATAACGTCTTGTCAATGGTTGCCGAACGACTGGCACGTCACCACTCATCAGTCACTACGGTCGACGAATTGCATCTTCATGTTGAAGCTGCATGAAATGCTGTACCCGTCCATGCTATCCAATTTATGTTCAACTCAATGCCCTGGAGAATAACTGCTGTCATTGCTGCCAGGGGAGGCTGGTCTGAATACTGATTCATCAGGATCCAAATATCCTGAAAATTTAATTACTTGTTCTTCCAACTATAATGTATGTGCCCAATAAATATCATTCTGTTATTTGCATTCATTCCTGCGTAGCAATTTTAATGGCCAGTAGTGTAGTAGTTTCCTCTCGATTTATTCAAACAAAATCCGTTTCTTGATGAGATGAAACTTTTCGAACGTTTTTTGACACGGGCCAGCACGATAGCTTGACTTCAATGCCTAAGTTCCAAATAATCCTTTTTGACCACTCACAAGGCAGATTTTTGCCGTTTAATGGTGGTGGTTGCGAGCTACCAAAGGTATAAGAAGATTAAAAACTTGGTTATAAGTTACAAACACTTCATACTCCTTGAGAATGTTACATAAGCAATACGCTCATTGAATAATGATATACTAATTGAAATTCACATTTGTGTTTCGAACTTTAACATTAGTTGTTTTTATTTCATGTTATTTCTGTTATTTCAATTATTTGCTTTTAATTCATGTATAAAATAACATAATAAATTAATGAAATAAAATCAATTGCTTTTAATTCATGTATAATTAATTCATGCATTTACTACCAATAAAAGTAAATAGCGGGTATTTGATTAATTATATTTTTTTCCACGGTAGTTGCAATTATATTATCTCATTACAGTTATTGGTACAGACTTACGATTTCTGATCTAGGTATAAGTTTTTCTATGCATAAGCATTTTGAAAATTGTTAAAAGATTGGAAATTATGAAATATAATCTAAGGCAAATGTAAAAAGTACTTTTATCATATTTTAAAATATATTTTAAAAATGTAAAGTATGTAATAAGAGCTTAAAATATTTAATAAGGGGAATTTTAAAAATGAAAACTCTTTCGAAATCGTTTAAAATATTTTTTCAACATTAAACTAATCATTCAATTCTGTAAAAAATTTTTAAAAAAATGCTGTTGATACTTTGAAATATTTAAAGAGTTCAAATAATATTTTGGATGATTCTAGACACAGATATCTGTTCTAAGGACGAAACTTTTTGAGTCGACGCTAATTTAAAGGTCATAGTTAAAAATTCTTCCCTAACACATAGTTGAGAAAACGCGCATGAATTATTTTACTGGTGGAGGAAGTGGTGGACAGGTGACCTGCAGAAGAAGATAAGTTTCTTAAGTGGGCTACCCTTTTACTTCTATTGTTACCTAATGTTTGAATCGAATTTGGAAACCAGTCACAATCGAACGAGTTCGAAAAAATCGAATCGTAGAACTTAAATCGAAGAACTTGAATCGAAGAAGCGCATTTCAGTTGTACGAAGGTGTAAATGGAACGGTTATAGAGGTTGGCTTGCTTTACGAGCAGATAATGGAGCCCGATTGTTTGAAAGTAAATTCAGTGCGCAAAACAAAAACCGAAACAACCAGAATAACTTTCAGTCAAATTATCAGTTTTTTCTTTACTCTCTAAAATCATGCATGCTTAATTTACTTCATTTACGCAAATCTTACTTGAATTATAAAGTATGAATCTATCTCATGAAACTTCTACGGTTATCCCGACGAGAAAGAATGTAAGACAAAAGAAAAAAGAAAAAAAAACACTCGTCAATTATTATCAGAGGCGTTTTGTATTACACTGTTAGTAAAAAAAAGGCAAAAATCTGTCCCTCCAATCAACCGTTAAATTTATGGTTTGGAACATTTTTTACCTTCACGGTTTTGAAATTATTCACAACCGGTACGGTTAAAAACCGCTAACTATGCGATAATAAAAAACTATACGAATTTGTAATCATTTAAGAAAAACGTGGCTTTTAAAATGAAATTTAAATAAAAATTGGAGTTTGGTTATAAAAGGTTTCTCTTTAGGTAATGGACCCCGGAAGTAGGTTATTATTAGGCTGCGTTTCTTTCAAATAAACCGTGGAGAGTGATTTAATTAGTTTATCTAGTTGTGCCATCTATCGTGAGAAATAAGAAATATTAATCTTTATTGTGTTGAAAAGCTCTGTGGTGCTGTCATCTATAATTGAATAAGAGTTTTGTATTATAATAGTCCAGTGTCACCAATTGGGGAGTAAAGAGCAGTGAAAACTTTTCACGTGTTGAAGGAATGGAAGAAATATTGTGCCGTTATATATGGGACTCAAACTCCCGTTCAGAAAGCCACAAGACTGACACATTAGCACTTGCAGTCAGGAGGAAGGAATTAAGTGTCTTTAGAAGAAGGGTCTAGTTGATGTGTATACAATTCTGGTTATTTTACCGTCTTAAATTAAAGCAGACAATAACTGATGTTTCTCCCAATGAACAGTTTCAATACCCTCTCTTTTATAATTATTTGACTGCTTTGTTTGAATATGGTAAAAAAAAAATTAACTGTAGCTATTTGTTTCGATTTATTTGACCACTTTTTCTGATGTTCTGTGGATACTGAAAAATAAAAAATAAATAAAAAATAAAAAAAAGATTCGTTGAAGCACACGCGTTGAGGCGTCTTCTTATTTGCTTTTTTTCTTACCCTTTTTTAGGCCTTTCCGACACAGTTGCTTGATTTACTAAAAATCATAATAAAAACAGAAAGCATTTCATATCCCATATTTCCAAAAGTTCCTGTTTCTCTCATGGCAATATTTAACTTCTGCATTTTAGGAATACACAGAAATTCTAAATATAATGAGATTATTTAACAATATACTCCTTTGAAACCTCATCACATTTTAATTAAAACATAATCAGGAAGTGTAACTTCTTTCTTTTTTAATTATTTGTTTTCAACATGCCATTTTATCTCTCTTGAAAACAATTTAATTAAGTGATGCGTGTTCTTTAAGTGGTTCGTATGGAAAAATTCATTTCAATTAACGCGTATAGTGATCCAGTCGTAATTAGTGGCTGTGTTAAGTGCTTTAAACAATCCCGAAATTGTTTAGTGGAAACTTCCTTGCAAGTCGTTGCTAAAGGCTAAAGATTAAAAAAAAAAAAAAAAAAAAAAAAAAACTTTTAACACTTCTTTTAGAGAAGAACTTCTCGCTAAAAATCTTTTTTTCCCCAAAACAGTCTTGAAAAATTTAAGATGGGAGACAAATAGAAATGTCAAGTGAGTTTATTGTAAAAAATTCTATAAACAGCGAAGCATTTCTTTTTTATCTTCTATTTTTTAATTTTACTTTTTTCAAGATTGTGCTATTTTATAATAAAGGTTTAACTTTCTAAGGAAATTTGTAGAATAATAAAAGCATGATTCTTGGTTTATGGGTAAATATCTTATATGGCTTAAATGAAATATTTGGCTCCATAACTGAGGAAAAAGTATCTTCAAAACTAGCAGAATATGATGAAATTTATCGTATTTCTGGCTCTATGGCAAGACCAAAAAGCTCCGTAACTTTTACAGAAGAGCTTTGGTATTAATTTTGAATATTGTCTTAAAACCTTTGAAAAAATTTGGTAAAATTTGGTAGTTTTATCATGATAAAACCATGGCATAAAATCCATTTAGTTGATTAAATTTATTTTTCAGTTTTGTATTTTTAACTGAATATGTGGAACTATGTGGACCTTTGTTACTTTTTTGGATTAAGAGTTACTTTAAGTTTTGTATTTTTTATAAAATAAGTGTACTATAATTTAGAAAAGCGAAATTTTCGTTTCATCGTTACATGTGAACCAAAACATTTTAAAAAATGAGTGATTTAAATAACGTATATTTTAGTTTTATTAGTAGGAATTATGTTTTTCTTTTTACCAGAAATTTCATTATTATAAAGTACGATGGTTTTACCAGAATTTTTTTCTCCGTATATAAATCAGTTTAAATACAGAGTTCAATAAGTCAGAATCAGCTACACTATTTCATAAGTTTTTTATTTATTTTTTTATTTATCCGTCGTCTATGTAGACGATTCTGAGCCACCTTATAACATATACTAATTTTAGAAATGAAAAATACTTGATACTTTGAGATTAAAGGATATCTGAGTCTAGCAATAATCCTTGAATCTAATTAAAAGACCAAAGTTTAAAGCTTATGAAACAATCATAGCAAAATAACATTTGAATTATACGAGTGATTTACATAAATATTTGTAAATAACTATGCAAGTCTGTTTGAAAGTTACGAAACATGAGAAAGTAATGAATTCGTATCTATTATCTGCTGAAACTTTTCGTATTATACAAATATTTATTTTTAAAGTTTTATCATATTCAGGCATTCATATAATTTACATTTAGAAGTATGCAAGATATGAAAGTAAGAACATGTTTTGCATAGTTTATAAAAACATGCTCGTCCATGAGAAATGGTTAATATGCTTTCTCAATTTCAACGAGCTTCCCATTAAACAAAAGTTTTTGGCATTTAAATGGTCTAACTTCAAGGGTTGATATGTTTTCTTGAATTATTGGGAAAAGCTTAACAGGTTGAAAGAAATTACTGGTATTTATTTTGAAAAAGTTCATTTGGAAGAAATCGAAATTTCAAAAATTGGCATGAACAATTATCAAAAACTATTTATTGCGTACCTCCAAGTTAATACACAAACGGAAAATGTGACCCTGATCCCACAGTCAGAAATTCATAATTTTTAATTTATGCCATTTTCTAAGTGAGCTCCATGTATGTATATTCCCCAACTGAACATATTAATAAAATGAAGATATTTATCATGCATTAAAAACGTACAATTAAGCATGTTTCGATGTGAAAAAAAAACATTTGGCAGAGCATGGTTTTGTACACTTATTGAAAATCATACAAACTAAATATTTTTTCCGATGATCCTCTTAAAGTCTTGTCTTAAAGAATTGCCCAGATATCCATGAGAAATTGTTGTCGACCATGACTGGGGATGACTAAAGTGTGCATAAGAAAGTTTCGTCTGCCGATGAATACTGAAGGCAAGAGAACTAGTATGAGATGGCGCGACTTCTACATCTAAAGTAGTTTTTTCCCTTCATTAAAGAATTTTAAAGCTTTAAACTACACTGTAAAAAATTTGCGTATCTTAAAACCGAAAACAGGGCGAACTACTTCACAACAAAGTGGTATTTCTCGAAGTGTTCGATTACATTGCAGGGTGTAAAGAAGACGTCATTATTGTTTGCATTCAGTAGTACTAATATTTATAATTATCGTAAGATAAAATGCAAATTTAATTAAGTAAATGTATTTTTATGATGCAATATAATATGAGAATCGTTAATTTAGAATTATATATATACCCAAATTCATAAAATTAATTTTGTAATCAAACTCACATGTCGCACAGAGATAACGCAAAGACGAACTCGAATAGGCTGATCAAAACAAACGCTTGTAGAAATTATGCGTGTGAAAATCATTTAATACAGTTCAGAGGGTTTTCAATTATCCTTATTACACAATTAAACATGTCAACGGATTTATTGATCTGTTCTGGCTCCGTCAGACCAGATGGAAATTAGCAACAACAACACAATTAAACATACATACCAAATTTAACGGCGAAGAAAAAATCACCCAATCACACACAGGAAATATCACAAACAACAACCTACCCTCGATTACAAACGCAACTTCAGGCTATTAAAAAATTACACCAACAACAGGGATTTTTGAGAGGAAAAATAATTCTCGTTTTGTACATAATAGTTAAAACTTGGTGCAAAAATTGTTGGGTTGTTGTGTAGGAATTTTTGAGAGGGAAAATAATTCTCGTTTTGTACATAATAGTTAAAACTTGGTGCAAAGGTTGTTGGGTAGTTGTGTAGGGATTTTTGAGAGGTAAAATAATTCTCGTTTTGTACATAATAGTTAAAACTTGGTGCAAGGGTTGTTGGGTTGTTGTGTAGGGATTTTTGAAAGGTAAAATAATTCTCGTTTTGTACATAATAGTTAAATTTTGGTGCAAGGGTTGTTGGGTTGTTGTGTAGGGATTTTTGAGAGGGAAAGTAATTCTCGTTTTGTACATAATAGTTAAAACTTGGTGCAAGGGTTGTTGTGTAGGGATTTTTGAGAGGGAAAATAATTCTCGTTTTGTACATAATAGTTAAAACTTGGTGCAAGGGTTGTTGTGTTGTTGTGTAGGGATTTTTGAGAGGGAAAATAATTCTCGTTTTGTATATAATAGTTAAAATTTGGTGCAAGGGTTGTTAGATTGTTCAATAACATATTCAGAGAGAAATTACATTTTTTTACAGTTTTTTACTAGCCGATGGACTGGCCAACGTATTCCATTTTGCCTTCTTTTATCATATAATATGAGAAAAAGAATGATATTTTATGATTTTTAAAAATAAAACAATCGCCCAAGCATGGATTCTTAAAATTCCCTTGTCGGACTCAGGCTGTTTAAGGATTGTAGAATTAGTATGTTAAGAAAAGATATATTTGGGGAAAATGCTAAGGAAGGAATTTTAAGAACCACTTAAAGCAAGTGATCATTAAAGTCTAAATTGTAACATAAATGTAATTCGACTCCAATGAGATTTTGTTTTATTGTTATAAAAATAATAGAAATAAGATTTATATTTTTTTCATATGAAAATAAATAGAAATTGTTAATTTTTCAATTACTAACTGTAGGAATGAATTTACAAATTAAAAAAAATAAAAATTTAGATTTAAAATGATGCGAAAAAATTTTTAAATTAACATTTTCAGTTATATCAAACGTTAAAAACACCAATTATTTTTAATTATTTTCATATTTTATTTTTTAAAATAAATATTATGTTGCATATTGTTGAGTTTTCTTTATAAATTTGTTTATTGTTAAAGTTTTAAAAAGGAGCCTCAGACCCTCCTTAAGTTTTTCAAATTATATTTGTCTTAAAGATTATCGTTTATTTCAGGGTTTTAATTTATATTACTAAGCTCAATTATTGAACAATATTTTTTATTTAAACTAGCTACCTTTCTTTAAAAATCTCCGTGAAGAGCACATTTACTTTAAAATGGAACGAACAATATGCATATTTTATTAAAACAATGAATAGCATACACTTATCTTAGTCCCTGTTTGCTCCGTTATAATATACGAAATATAAAAGGAAAATTCAACTCTTGTCTCTATTTGTAATAAAAAGAAATCCTTTCAATAATGCTTAAGTGCTTTATAGCTTTTCCCCCATCTGATATTCAAGCAATATATAAAATGAACGAAACTATTTTTTTCCTTTCCAAGTAAACATGAGTTAAATAAAACAGAACATTTTCAAACAACTCAGTAAGTACATATTCGAGTTTTGAAAGAAGATGTAATCTAATTAAAGTGCATAATTGTGAAAATATTTTTAAATAATCATTGGATTTAAAACTTAACAAAATAATAAGACAAAAATGGGTGATTTTGAATGTAATTTGTTCATAATTCGTCTTATAAGCGCATACATTAGACTCCCGGCGTTATCTGTTAAATGTAGTTTCCAATTGCCTTTTTGTAGCGTCTCTAATCGTGTAGTTTCCAATTGTCTTTTTGTAGCGTCTCTATTCGTGTAGTTTCCAATTGTCTTTTTGTAGCGTCTCTAATCGTGTAGTTTCCAATCGTAACTGAATTAGTAAAATAGTTTGAATTTTTAACTGAATTGAATTTTTAGTCTGTTTATTGACATATGATGATCATTATTTTAAGGCAATATCTAAAACAGAAAGACCGAAACTGACCCCATTTCTTTTTCTGTCTTTTGTCTTTTAAAATATTTAGCTCACCTGTAAAAAAAAATCTAGATCCATATTATATTTTTATTCGTCATTTTTGCAATAGTCATTTGCAGCGTTTTGGGAATTAATTGAAGCAAAAAGTCTAATTTGACAGCTATATCATTCATTTTGTTTATTATTGTTATGTATTTGATAAAGAACGTGGGTCATAAATTTTTTTTATATGTAAACAAGATATACGAAAAATTACAGATTTCATCCTCAGAAATAAAACTCTCACGTTTGACGATTCAGTAATGTTTGAACTGTATTTCATTATAATTGAAACTTATTTCGTCTGGAAATCACGTGATTCGTGACGAAACTCCAATATAAAGGGAGAAAAAGGTTTTCTCTGCTTAAAAGCTTATTGTAGTGCATAACAGCAGATTGCTAACTAGAATGAAGACTATACGATAAAAATAAAATGACAAACGGAGCCGATTGGCTGTATGGTGGTAAAGGAGATGGTCTCGTACCAGGAATATCCAGGATCGAATCCCACTTTGGACATGGATGTAGTTTATCTCTCTGTTCTATCTGTCCTTCTTGTGCTGTTCGGGTGACATTGATCCACTTTCAAGGTGACCACAATAAAGTGATTATTTGGAAAATTAGTAAAATTAGGCTTTACGATTATTTATTTATTTATTTTTTTTTGGAAAAAAACAGATCGACAAAATATTTTATTTATGTATTTGGTTTCCTCGAAGAAGTGACGGATGATAGTTATTTAGTGATTTTGATGAAAATTTTGCTCATAGCATAAACCAGGTAACGGTTTCGCCAAAAATGATGAAACTTTAGTGATATTTGAGAATACATCTCTTATAATATTAGTATTAACTATAGAAATTGTGTTAAAAATTCAATATTTTCATGAATTTTAGTACTTAGGATATTTTTTGTTTGTATAATTATTTTTCTTATTAATTAAAAGCTGAATGTTTTACTCATATGATAATATACAGCATAGGAATTTAATTAGTTATACATAAACACCATCAGAGAACACTTTGCGCTTTTAATATTATACATCCTATCTAGATTCCTTTGCCAGTACATTTGCATTCAATTTTGCTTACGAAATTTTTTATTTGATCAGCTTGAATGTAGAAAAGAGTTAATTTGTTTTATCTATCTAAAATGAAATAATATTTTTCATTATGAATAATTTTGAAAAGAAGAGTTTAAGAAAAAAAAAGAAATGTTTCTTTATTATTATTGCTTCTATGATATTACTTTATTGCGTTAAATTTTAAGATAAACTGATTTGAGTCGGTGTCTAAACTTATTAACTATTTTACAATGTGTACTTGAACAGACCGGATTGTTTGAGGTCAGCTCCCTGACCTCACATCAGAAACTATCACAGGTCCTGGTTCCGAATCCCGGACATGGCATGGATATTCTTGCATTCTATGTACTATCCTTCCTCAATGTGGTAGCAAAGTTGGCATATCTAATATGGTGCCCTTGCAATCAAATTCACTCTACTGAATAACATGTGTTAATCGGATGGACATGGGAAAAAAACAATTTGTACTACTTTTTGATGTAAATTACATAAATATTCTATTAAACTACCGCTAAAGGGAATTATTAAAGGATTTAGAACTTAACGATCATTTTCATGCATAGTGTGATGAAGCATGCGGAATTGTATTTAATATACGAGCCTGTTTGGTAAGCAAAAATATTAAATGATGGCTGTGAACTAAGAACATGTTTTATCACAATAAAACATTTAATTTTAAATGATATTTTAAAAATAAATACTCAATTTTTTTTTTATAATTACTAACAGATCTTAATTAAAACCTAGTGACAATGTTAAAAAGTGGGAAGCGTAAGCGAACACATTTCTTTTTAATACTTATATAAGAGAATAGTTTCATCTTTCGAAGAAAAAACCTGTTTTACGCTAACACTGTAAAAAATTCTTAATAAAATTATAATAAAAAGTATTGGATGAATATTCGCAGATACTTTTCAATGTAAAATCCATTTTTGCCTTAAAATATTACCCCTCAAAAATATAATATAAAGTAGTTTTAACAATAAGTTACTGAATAACTTTTACTGAATGAATGCTACTATAAAAGACTAGATATAAATATTTTCGGTAAAAATTAGTTCATGGTAAAATAGATTTTATGGATGGTGGACTCACATTACCAGCACATTTTTACTAAAACATAATCTGGTATTTCTTACATATAAGAAACAAAAATTTTAGTGATGCGATTTTCGGGATTGGTGCATGGCACCAAAGTGGGGCCTTAACCTCTATTCCGAATTAGTTTTGTATTCTAATAGATCTTAATGCAATTGAAATGTTTTGACGTGGGAAGCGTAAGCAATTACTATGCTTTTTAGTACATATATGGGCGAATCTCAGGAATCATTAACTTATATGTCTTCAAACTTTTCTTATAAACGTCAAACCGTAGCCATCGAAAATTTAAAAAAAAAAAAGGTATACAATCCAATTCTGCGAGTTTTATGTTAGTGATATTCCAAAAGCTTGTTTAAATTAGAACAAACTTGTATGATTAGTTTAACTTGTAACTCGCAGAATTGGATTGTACACCCTTTTTTTTAAATTTTCGATGGTTACGGTTTAACGTGGCGACAAACTTTAAATGTTTGCAAACGTCAATATTCAAGAAAAATTTCTTTCAAGAAAATATGAAAGTACAGCTGAGCTGCTAAATTATGTTTTTAGTGATTTTCAGTTTTTTTACATATTGAAAAAAAATACATATTGAAAAAAAAATAAAAAGTATGTTAAACACTCTAAGCGACACTCATGAAAAGTTGTCAAATGTAGGATTTAAATAAGAAATGAAAGCCAAAAGCAAGTTACTCGCGATCAAATCTGTACATATCTTAAACTTAAATAATGCATAGCTATTCCTGTAATTTTAATAGAATTAATTTTCGCTTATTTATGTTATATATTTATAAGAAAAGTTTGAAGACATATAGGTTAATGATTCCTGAGATTCGCCCGTATAATAGAATAGTTTCAATTTTCTTTGAAAAAAAAAATGTTTTATTCTAACACTTTAAAATTTTTGAATAAAATTACGATATAATAATTTATTGAGAAGCAAACAAAAAAAAATGCCCGGAATTTGCGGAATAATTGCATGATATTGGGGGATAACAATTGATAGTGAGCAGTATATATATATATATACTATACTATATATATATATATATATATATATATATATATATATATATATATATATATATATATATATATATATATATATATATATATATATATATATATATATATATATATATATATATATATATATATATATATATATATATATAGTATACTATATATATATATATACTATATATAATAATATATATATATATATATATATATATATATATATATATATATATATATATATATATATATATATATATATATATATTATATATATTTCCTACATTAGATTTTTTCATACAACAATATAACATCGAAGCATTTCTTATTACAAGGGTTTCCATGAATGGTAAGCAACAAAGCAGTGAAGTAGAAATGCATCATGCAAACTATTGTTGCTGGCATATTTGGAAAGGGATATCAGTTATGCAACCAAAATTGGAGTAGAAACGTCGGCAATTTGAAGGAGATGCATTTTTGAAATTGAGGATAAGATTCCCTGCTTAAAGGAGGGAAGCAATTTATGCCGAGTAGGCCGTTTCAGAAAGTGACAGCAAACAAAGGCATAAAGGAAGAGGGATCTTTACAAAATCAGTCAGCTATGAAAAGATGATACAGACATTGGACGCCAACAATTCTTCACCGTTTATGTCTTTTATGCTGTACAACAAACTCTCAACTTCAACAATATTGACTGACTATAAGTTTCACGAAGTGTTACTTAGCGGAATTGCTTAAATTTTATTTTTAGTTTCAGAAATGTAATGAAATCACTTCTTTTTTCGTTTTATCTAACTAAACTTGAAAAATCTGTTATTTATGAGAGGGGTGAAAAAATTTAAGTATTTCCTTATCATTTTAATTGTCAGAGCTAAAATTAGGCATTTGGTCCTTTTTGAGCTTTTGAGACCGTACATTTTACCGTAAAATTCATTTTTGCTTGAACATATTACATATCAAAATATCTGATATACCTTTTTTTACAGTAATAATCACCGTAAATTTACTGGATCACTATAATAAAATAAATATTTTTTAAAAAAATATTGTATAACATTTTACGGGGAAAATGGATTTTACAGTTAAATGGATTTTACAGGTGATGCAACCAAAGTGCCAGTACTTTATACCGTAATTTGATCGAGAATATTTTATAGTGGGAAAAACAAATACAGTAAGTTAAAAAAAATTGCAGTATAATTAAAAAAAAATATATATATAAAAAAAATATTTTATTTGAAAATAGTATTTTCCCCCTGCCATCATTTATTTCTAGTTTTTATCAAATTTAAAGATCTCTAGAAAAGAATCAGTGCATAAAAATTGAAATACATACATTTTCTTAAATATACTTTATTACTCTAAAGCATAGCTTCATAATATATTGCTATAAATGTTTAATATTTCCTAATGGATGGATGCGATAGTTTCATACATAGAGTTCCAGTAGGCGGTCAATTCTTTTAGGGAAACGCTAGTAAAGTTTTGTGTATTTAAATGGTGTTTAGAATTTGCAGAGAGCATTTGGTTTGGTATCGTAGATTTGAATTAATTTTAAATAAAATCTGCATGCAGTTAAACATTTTTTGCTATTAAAATTGTTAATCTTTGTTTAAAAAAATTAATCTAACATGCACATTATTGAAAAATCACTATTCGATGATTTTAAAATTTTTAAATTCTTTTCTGTCGAACTTCTATAACTCAATTTATAGAAAAATTATGACTATATTATTAAATTAATTAATTTGTATATTTTATGTGTTTTCATCTTTTTTAATAATTCAAAGGAATATCATCATAAAATACACAGTAAAAAAAAGTCTGTATCAAATTACGGTATAAAGTACCGGAACTTTGAGTGCAGCATCCGTAAAATCCATTTTATCCTAAAAATCCATTCTTCCCGTAAAATATTATACAATAATTTTTATTGTAATATTTATTTAATTAGATTTATGCAGTAATTTTACTGTAATTATTACTCTAAAAGTCAAGATATATCAAACTTTTTCCGGTCAGATAAGAGCAATAACAAAAAAATCTCCCAGAAATTTAAAAATACGTTTTTTACGACTATCGAAAACAAAATTTGTTGGTGGGCGTGTGTTAAATGATTCGCAAACGCTCTTAATTTTCAAAAAACAGTAGTTGTTCTCTATATTGGCATGTTTCACATTTTTTCCCTTCATAATTAGCATAGGAGGTCCCTGATAAAGATGATATGAACCTAACCCAAAATTATAAATAATATTTAAAAACATGTAACTTCAATTAATATAGCATTTTACTTGCTTAAAATTGTATTGAAGGTTATGTGAGTTCAATTTTATCATATTAAAAATTCGCTTTAATTATATGGTATTATTAAAAAGACAATGGATGAGTTTTTATTGTATTTTATTATTCTTATTTCTCTTTGGTATTAGGTTAAAATTATGTTATAGTTTGTGTTTTTTAACCATCACCTGTTAGGGAGCGCTATTTTATTATTTTAAAAACTCTAAAAGATTTTAAAAAATGGAGCTTTGCAACATATTTATTATTTTATTTTACAGTTTATATTTCATTTTAAGAACTATTTAGAGAAATTTTAAAAAAATAGTTTTATTTTTCTGTTCTAAATGGTTTTCCTTTATGAAGCAGGTTTTCTTAGCTCAGCGCCTACATTAATTTTGAAGAAGCATTTTGGTTGTTATAAATGTCAGCATTTAAGAAATTTTAATTTTTAAACCAAGGAGAACTGAAATTTTTCATTAGCTGAGAACATATTGGTGCATTTTTTTACTTTTATTTTATTATATTACCGTCCTTGAACCGTTGTGGTTTTACGACTGCAAATGTTCAACTCCGTAAACTTGCAATTTTTTACCCAATCCATAAAGCAAGGGAACTCCTAAGTCAAATATTGGGAGAAATTTGCCTTCATGGAGGGCATTTTGAACGAACATATCCTCATTTGCGTAACATGAAGAGGAAAACCTCCCATGGTTAGCTTGCTGGAAAGGGGACTCTAACCCATGATCCGTCTACCACAGTTGATAATCTTATGTGATCACTGCGGTCGGTGTGAGCCGTGTGCTTATTGATCAGCTATCGCTGGGATTCAAACCCGGTACACCTCATTCGAAGGAGAACGCTATATCCCCTGAACCACCATAGCTCAATAATTACAATTTTCCCTCGGCGGAACTCAAACCGGCAATCCCTGGTTTAGGATACCAATGCCTTATCCATTTAGACACAAGAGCGCATTGGCATTAGTAAACAGCTTTGCAACGATAAAATTCGATTCATGCAATAAGCTTTCTTAGCTAAATTGCATATTTCATCGTAAAGTTCAATTGACATTGACTAGCCATTCCAATGACTTTCTGAAATTATTTTTATTTATTAGTCATACACACTTGCAAGTATCAACATTCATGATGGTATATTTTATAATAAAGCTATTAGCGCGTGGTTTAATTATTATAAAATAATTATGGTAAATAATTAAATAAATATATATATCAAAATTTTTCGAGTAAGGACGTTCAGTAAATTATTTGTTCTTTTTACCAAAGTTTGTATCTCAAAGTCTACATGCCCTATATTTTTCACTACGATATTTTATTGTAAATACTCAGTATCTTCAGTTTTTTACTTACTAGTGTATATGAATGAAGAAAAAAAAAACATTCGCTATACTTTCAACAAATTAAGTATGGGCATGTCGATACTCTTAGATTCGGTCTTTCACCGAAGTATGGTGAATGCCAACATTCATTTTATTTGGATTTTTACTGAAGGGAATATGCGAATTTCAAGATTTTAGATTTCAGAAGTAAAGTTAACTGAAAGTCTCATGGGTGAAGATGAGACATGATAAAGAAATTGCGGTTCGTTTAGTGACATAGAATGTAATTATAATCTGATTTGATTCTCATAAAATGTGTTAATTTTCATTTGATTACTTTAAAAGTGGTCTAAGATTTGAAAAATTATAATTTAACATTAAATAAAAATATCGCTTTAATTCCGTTGTTATTTCATATTGATTTAATTATTTAAATAAAATTTTCTAATCATTTGATTGTTATACCACATTTTGTTTTACGTATTGACGTATACAACAAACAATGATCTAAAATTTAATGCTACATAATAAAGCGATATTTACAATTGAATAAAGAGAAAAATAAGTTTGAAAATATCTGTATAAACTATAAAAAATTTTTAAAAGAGAGTAAAAATAAGGCAAATAAACTTAGATATTGATGCGACCATTCTATAAATCAAGAATTTCTTAAAGAGGCAAAATATCTTTTCAATAACACTTAACTCATGGTATTATAAGATTTAAATATTCCAAATTCAAGTAAGTACAAAATAAAAAATAACTTTCATTACAAAACTGTCAAATGTTTGGAAAATGACATTGCATTAAATGCAAAAACATCTCCTCTGCCCAGGAAAATATCAATATTATTTTTAGAGAATTTAAATAACTCTTTTCAACATATTTGATATCGTATACATTCAAATCAAAATTCCTCTTCAACAACGTAAATAAAACTATATTATGCTATCCCCTCAAAAAGGAAATCAAAGCACCATCCACCATTTTTATTCCGGAAACCCAAAGGTGAGGTGAATCAAGTTGACTCGGAATACCATCCCATCTAAAGTTTGAGAACAAATCTGATTAACGAACACCCCCAAACAACTCCACGCCCGTTCCTTTTGGAGATGTTGGAATGAGACATTCACCGGTAGAGGGACACAGTGAAAGGGATTCTGTTGTCATGGAAACAACCGAACACTATGGGTATGCCCCTTCTTATCCAAGGCATGTCTTCAGTAGTCATGGAGGATGGTGATCGTGGCCCTGGTACTTAGAGAGTACTAAAGTTTTGATGAAACCTTCAAAACAAAGCACGACCCACAGAAATGGGTATACACCTTTGGTGTATAATCCTTATGGTTACTAATGTTGCTGCCTTACCGGCGGTGGTCAAAGTGGGTATGTATAATCACTTGTTTGTTGCATTTTCTTTGAAAAGTTCGTCTGCAGGTAGGATCTACAAGTGGGTGTATTACTGGGGCAAAGTCATTCGAAAGTGAAAGTGTCGCCTGATGGTTAACGAGATAGGTGTTGAGAAATATCGGGGAACTTTTGGAAGTGTTTTTTCGGAATTTGAGAGTTTAATTTTACTTCAAGATAGTTTATATTTTGCGTGTATATACTTTTATTTTCTAATGATGCTTTATTACGTAATTTATTAAAAATATATTATAAACGCGTCAACTCCAAAGGTAGTTTTTTTTGTGAAATGAGTATAAAATTGAGCTAAATATCCAGCAAATATCCGAAAAAAATTATACTGCAATTTTGTTGTGCATTTATTGAACATTTAACGTAATTATCGATGTTTCCTATTTAATACTTCGAATTTGAATCAAAAACTTTGTTTTTGTTTGTTGCGAAAAATGTGTATGAGTATTTTCCACAAGCACTTATTTAATCTTCCAAGTACTTGTTGTTCAATTCTATAAACATCAACAAACGATATATTCCTTGGATAAGATAAAAAAATAAAAATATCACAAACTTCTGTAAAAAAAGCTAAAAAAACTCAATATTTTTGTGACATGATATATTTTTATTAATAAAAATATTATGTATTCATTAAAATTAAAACTATTGTCATATTCAGTGTTTTTAAGTATAAAAATATCAAAAATACGATTTAACGGTGATTTTTTATTTTTTATTTTTTTAATGAAATCTAGCCTAAATATGTTAAATTACAAAAATATTATATGTTCTTCGATTTGTGAAAAAAATTTTTTTTCATAGAATAGTAGATCAAGCTATTAGACAAATCTTTTAACGTTATTTTATTATTTTGTTTTGTAAACCAGTACACCATTTCCTTGAGGTTAACTAAAAGCTTAAAAAATGAAAACACTATTTAATTCTAAAAAGATTCATAGATTTATTTAATATTTCATTTAACGGTGATTTTGCTTTATTACAGAATAACTTATATCTCTATTGTAATATTTTTATTAATTTATATTACATTGCTTATAAATATTTTAAGTAAGATAGAAACAAAAATAAATTTTAATTTTTCTGATTAACCTCAGTCACAGTATTTTCGGAAATAACAACATGAAGATGAGTTTTATCTTCATGTTTCTTCATGAAGATGTTGAGATCAAAATATAAAGAAAGTGGAAGCCTCATCGCACCGCTAAGTTTTTTTTTATGCGAATTTTGCAATCACTATAATTAACCTCGGTTATGATATGCCAGATATTGATAAAGTTTTTGCTTTCGTTTTCTTTTTCCATGCATTCAAATAATAATTTTAAATAGCTGTTGTAGGACGCTCGGTGGCTGAGTGGTAACGCTTCGAGCTCTCGTACCAATGATCCTGGGTTCGATCCCCGGGCCGGTCAAGGTTGACTCAACCTTTCATCCCTTCAGTGGGTCCATAAATGAGTACCAAGCATGCCTGGGAACTAAATACTGGGGGTTTTAGCGTTCCGCTGCCCATTTAACTGGAACATCTGCTCCTGCACCCCAGAGGCCAAGGTCAAGAAAACTGAGATTGGCACAGTAGGCTTTGGCCCACTATGGGCTGTCACGCCACTGAGATTAGTTTAGATATTTTTATTTAAAATCTTCTAGGACAAAAATTTCAGAAATATACATTCTTGAAAATTTTACTTAGGTAATTTAGGTTCAATTAACTGTATAATGCCGCTATGAAAACAATACGTTGCCACCCAATCGCAGCAAATAAAAATGTTCCTTTTAAAATTAAGAATTTATGAAAGTTCAGAATTGGTGCCTTCTACTTTATTTCGAAATAGCTAGAAAATTCTTTTTTTTTCGGAAGTATAGATTTTTTAAATATTTCCTTGACAATAAAGGCATTTTTTTAAATCATTAATAAGTAAATATTTAAGCAAATTTTATGAATTTTTATTTTAGTCCTCGTTTACTAAATGGTTGCAAAGTGAATGTTTCAAAACCGTAAAATTTTTTGTAATTCAACGTAAAGTCATAGAGAAATTGATGTCTATACTAAATGTGACGTAATTTGATAAAAGCTACAAAACATGCAAAACAGCATTTTTTTTTTTATGAATAAGATAGAATTAATATAACATGTATTTAAATAAGACGTTTTGTTTCTGGCCGTGAAGTGTGCAAAAAAGAGAATATCCTAATATATATTAAGTAGCGAAATTCGACAAACAGGCACTATTTCAGAGAAAGTATGTTTTTGTGTCTGAAACATGCTTTTAAAATTTTCTTCATACTTTTAATAAAGCTCTTCTTTAACAAATCCGTATCATATACTTTTCATTACTTACTTTTTCTTCCATAAATTTGGTTTCCGGAACTCTCAGTATGAAATATAAAATTTTATCTCCTCAATATTATTTGCGTATCTTTGCTTCATGGCTTGAACTATAGAACAATCCAACGCTAATTTCATACAAGAACTTAATTGCTACAATTTTGTAAAAATTTTATTATCTTTTAATAATAGTTGACGAGATTTAGAATTTCATTGTTTAAAAAATTCTAGAATTATACTCCTCCAAAATTTATTGCTAATACTGTCAATTAATCGTATAAGTATTCATTATTTCTCTGGAATTGTTCGTTATATCTCTAAAACTAAATTATATTCTTTATAATAACTATATCTGAAGATTATTTAATCAAATCAAAACATTTTTGTATATAATTAATAAATGTTTATTGAAAAATAGTTTAATGGAGAATGTTGGTTTTTACGATTATTTATATATATGATAAATCTGATTTAATATCAATAGAGGGTAATTTGAATTGAGACTCTGTAAAAGATTTATACTCAAATCATAAGAAATTATTATTTTAATTTTATGCATAAAATAATTAGTGTGTAACCTGTGTATCATTAAACACTAGCTAATAGGACACTAAAATTGTTATTAATCTATTCATGTTTGATTTTCTAATTTCTGTTTTAAACTTTTCCATCTCGAATGATTACTGCGCACAAGCATAGTTGTGTATTATAGCTTTTGAATAGCTATTTTATTTGTATTATAGCCAAATATCCCTATAATAAATTTTAGTTGAAACAGTCTAGAGTTGTTGGGCTGTCCCACAAAATATGAAAATTCCCTTAATTTTAAGCATCAGCGATAAAATGTGTGATCGTCATGGCTAGTATAATAGATCTGATACTCGTGGTTTATTTTATAAAGTATAGACCGAGCTTGAAAAAAATTTGAGTATTTAATTTAAAATTTTTCTTATTACTGTTGGGTAAATATTGTGGAGTCTTAGAACTTCCGAGTTAGCAGCTCTGTATTATTTCCCGAAAATTGATTTTGGAATACTTTAGGAAATAATTAGTAAAAGGGTTCATCAGGACTTCAGAAGGAGGCAGCAAAGAATATCTTTTTGATAAATTAATTTTTTGGCAAATGATTACATATTTGCTATACAACTCGAACACATTTTAAGTCGTCTCTCGTTCATGGTTAAGGGTTGGTAAACATTCATAATGTTCGAATACTATACGCTTAACAAAAGAGATTCATCAAATTCATTTACGCTAGCGTCATAATCTTCTCGCACAGGTATGACCTCCTGCGCAAGAATAGGATCATTTATGGATGATTAAGATGGTAGTCTTGTTTGGTAAAATTAACTCTGGATAACATTTGTTGGCACTAAGACGATCCATGGAATTTATATTAGACTATTAACTGATGCAAAAAATGAGATTAATGCAAAATCAAACCTGAAATACTCTATATTATTAAAATAAAATTAACTAATAGGAAAAAAACATCATTTTTAAACTCCAGGTGCCAGAAATTTACATTCCAAAAGCAAAAATAAATCTTACACTGTAGTAAAGAATTAATGACATATTAGATTAGGAGTTGATTTTTGTTGAAAACGGACACGTCCACTAGGTCTGTAAAGTCATGATTAAACTATGTTTAAAAATAAACAAAGGAATATAAATACAGGTAATAGTAACTTAGGAACGCAGGCTTCTCGTAAAATTAGAAGTGACTCAAAGACCTCTTACCATTTTTGTTTTTTGCGCCATGTTTGATGTGTAACAGCCATCGTCCGGATACCCCTAAATTAGGAAGATAAAAATCATAACAAATAACATAAAATGTAATGTATAATTTTTGTAAAAGTGTTAAAAGTACACTCAAGAGCACAATAAATATGAAAGACTCATATTTTCAAAGTGCGTGTCACATATTTTCTTTTAGCCAACACTAATAAAAAAAGGATTAATTTTCTCTCAAAAAATTTAAATTAACATTGAATCCAAACATTTCAGCTATTTTCTGACAAGATTATATTTAGACCATGCGTTTCTGATTGCAGATCCGTCGAAACGCATGCATATTTATTCAGATAAAGTATCAAATAAAGATAAAATAAAGTAAGCTCATGTGTCCAATTTCATTACATTTATTTTGCACCAATAAATTATGTTTGGCCCAATAAATTTATATAGTTAAATTTAAGAGTCTCGAACCAATAAGATTGAGTTTTAGTACGTGAAGACCTGATCCTTAAATCAAAAATTGTCATGATTCCATCGAATTTTTTAGAGTGAAAAACATTTTCCTCAGCGTTACACAATTAACAAAACAGTAGGAGAATCAGCTTAAGGCATCCATAATTGCTCGGAAATTCTAACTCTTTTTTTACGCTAGAACCCCCGTCGGTGTCGATTGGGGACCCGGAGTCTATGCAATTTGTTCTCCTTTCTGCATTTTTGCAGGGAATTAGAAATTTTTTCGTGACGTTTAATTATTTTTCATGGTGATGACATGGTGAAACAGTTTTATGGTTATATGTTAATTAGGAGATATTTTACAACGAAATAAACATAAAACGTCCACTGGTGTCATTTTGACACCGATGCAGTTCATCATTATGAATAGCCGTCGTTCAACAAAAGGTAGTTCACTAAGTGGATACCATTAGTAAGACAAATTTAAACTCTATCGCGCAGTTGTTTGTTATTGGGTTTTCAGCGGAAATGAATCAATTATGATAAAATTGGTGGATCTAAGTGTTTCCTAACATAGCATTGGTTATCTGCCCATGAAAAAAATATTTCATTCGATTTTTCAAACCTTATGCAGAGCAGACACTCTGAAACGATGACTCGTCGAAAAAGCACTAAATTAAAGAGTGAAATGGAAATGCAACAAAAAAAATGTGTGTTTCTTCCATGAAAATGGTGTGCGGAAAATGAGCAAGAAAAATTGAATTAATTCTTACGTTACATTCTTACAAAAACTACGATTTTGTTTGTTATACTAATATTTATGAATACTATTGTTTGAGCCGCGATGGCTCAGGGGATAGAGCGTTCGCCTTCCAATGAGGCGAACCGGGTTCGAATCCCAGTCGATACGAATTCCGCATCCGGCTTGCACTGACCACAGTGCTGACGTGAAATATCCTCAGTGGTAGACGGATCATGGGTTAGAGTCCCCTTGCCGTCAGGCTAACCGTGGGAGGTTCTCGTGGTCTTCCTCTCCATCAAAAAGTCCTCCACGAAGGCAAAATTTCTCCCAATACTCGATCCAGGAGTTCCCTTGTCTTCTGGATTGGGTTCAAAATTACAAGGCTACGGAGTTGAACATTAGTAGCCGTAAACCCATTAAGTTGGGTCGGCTGTTCAACGACGGTTATAAAATAAAAATAAAAAATAAAAAAAATAAATAAAAAAAAATTTAAAAAAAATGAAAAAAAAAAATACTATTGTTTTATTTCATTTTACAAGATTAAGTTATATGTTTTGTTACAGTTTTTTATGATATAAAGGGTCATAATATATGATAATTACATGAAATAATATTAAAAAGTTTTAAAACAAAACTTTACTGAACAGTACTCTTGCAATTAATTAGTTATTACAATTATTTTATTTATATTATATCGCGGTGTCAAAATGACACCGGTGATCGGTTAAAGGTGATCGAAATTCAAGATGTTCTAGTGTTAATGTAATTCATTTCACGCGTTTCATCTGCATATGGGAAGGACTTTAACTTTCGATTTAACAGTGACTGATAACAATTTTTTTAGCAGCTGGGCTTTATGCGAACTAAATGCTTTCACCTATAGCAGCACATATTTATTTTTTTATTTAAGGAAAAATATAAACGCTTATTAGAATGTAACGATTCACAAGTCACAGACAGAATGCTCAATCATGTACTTTAATTTTACTATTTACTCGTATAACTTTTCTATTCATTAGTTTCCTCATTGCGTTAAAAAAAATCAACACATTTTTCTAACACTCTCAACAATTTTGAGTCAGTCGACTTTTAGCGTAAATTTATAAATAACATATTTTTCCCCTGCGTGTTTTGCAATTGAAAGTACACCTGCATGTATTAACTGATCTAGGCTAAAAAGTCAAAACATTATGATCACCTATTTAAGAACGCTTTATACCACCATTGACCTTTAAAACAGCTAAACCTCACCGTGGCATGAATGCTGCAAGCTCTTGCTAGATAACTGGGGACAAGTTTTGACAAATATTTAAGCAACGGTAATTTGATCTTTGAGCTGCTTTACTATGACTTTCCTAATATGCTCTGTCGGATAAAGATTCGGATAATTAGGTGGCCAGGATATTAATTTAAATTTATTTTTTTGCTCTTTGAATCAATCAAACACACAATTCAAGCCTTGTGAGTTAAAGCGTTTTTCTGCCGCAAGATTCAATTTCCAGTTTTGAAATCCGAAGTCATGTATGAGTTCAACTGATCCGCAAATATGCGCAGATAGTCCACAGCTTACAAGGCGTGTTCTGTTACAACTACGGACCTCAGTGCCACCCATAAGAAGGTCTATCACAGCATAATATCGCCACCACCAGTGTGTATGACCTGCTATACTAGTAGCTAGAAACAATCGCCTGGTACCCAGACACGACCATCAAAGTGATAAAGGAGAAATTGTGTTTCATCTGATCAGACAACTGTCTATCGTTACCATTTATCCGTGGTCCTGGGTCACTGTAGGTATGGTTGACGATGAGGCTTGGTCAGCAGTGTTATATGAGTACGCTATCCTACATCCCGCAGGCCCGCTGGACTGTGTATTTCAAAATACTGACTTGAATCTGTATTGTATCGGGCTGTCAGCAAAGCCGCTGTCTGGCGCAGATTTTGTTTCACCTAGATGACATTATCCGGTGTACCTTTTCTTTTATAATGCATTGACGTCCCACAACTTGCAACCACTGCAAGTTTCACCAATTATCCAGTTAGCAAAAATACTTAGAACTGCAGATCCTGAGCAAAATACCAAAAACGCAGTTTCGAAAATTATAATTCCAAATCTTTGAGCTATCACAATCCGCCCTCTATCAAATTTGCTTTGATCAGTATTGAAATCAGCTTTCCTATCACTCGCAAAAGTAAATGCAAAAATTACTCCTTACCTTTTTCAACAGCAGTTAAATACCATTCCAACTTAATCACGCGTCCAACACGTCATCCAGATAAGTTGATTGAAAATTGGTTGAAATGTTTTGAATCATAAGTGTATAATAGAATT